>CM033691.1:45540434-46286279 GCA_019514585.1 Dendrobium officinale | reverse complement strand
TAGAGATAGGTGACGAAATGGCTATTTCACGTGTATAGGTTTGAGTCTCTAAGTGGAAGATAAGATTTGAGAAGATTAGCCTTAGATGGTTTGGTCATATTAAACGAGGACCTTCTGATGACCCTGTTAGGAAAGTGATATAATTTGCTTAATGTTAAAAAGGTAGAGAATACCTAAAATATATTGTGAGGAAAAATAGTAGAAATGATATTACTTTATTAATTTAAATGAAAATTTTTGACTTTTAACATGAACACAATGACGAAAAATGATTCATGTATCCGACCTCGAAACGTAGTGGACAAAGGCTTGTTGTTATTGTTGTTGTAATTAATTTTTATTTAAATAAGTTTACTTAGAAAATTTGTTTATTATGAATTAATATTAACTAAATAAATTCTTTTTTGGGTTATTACAATAATATATTTCTTAATCAATGATATCCTCCTTTTTTTTACTCCACCTCTTGTATTTCCATATATATGGGCACTAGAAATATAATGAAATAATCAATCTATTTCCAAACGCTCTCGATATGATATTAGTGAGTTCACTCAACCCTACTTTCACAATCTTGCCTTTTACATCATTCTCAAACCTAGATATTGGTCTTTCCCATACCCCTTTTTGCTTGTGTTTGCTTGCAGTTGCCTTCTGCTTCATTCTCAAATCCTATGCTTGCTATTCTTACTTGTCCCATGTTTCTTCGGTCATTTATTGTGTTTGATTGTTGCATTCAATCGCTTGCTCACAAAATTGCCCTTATTGCTTCGCTCAACTATTATGCTTAACTCTCCCTTGCATCGATGTTTAAAATTGCGTAAATCGGGTATTGAGACGTTTTTCGTTCGTGAGGCGAGGTGTAAGCCTCAAGGCGTGAGCCTCAAAATCAAAAGATTGCGTAAACACAAAATGATAAAATTTTTATATACTAATGAGCAAAAAATATAAAACATAAAAATGCACAAGTTATGAAGTGAAATCAAAATATCTCAATAATAAGACAATACAAAATATAGTTCAACTCAAATTTTATCTTTCCCAAATCACAATATTCTTTTCATTAATATATAATTCAAAAAATAAATAGCAATGAATACAACAATATGTCGGGCAGCCGGGGGTCCAAGGGGGTGTTGCTTCCTGGCGGGGTTCGACCTGGAACAAAATTTTATTGTAAGAGTAATTTTGAAGTTTTGCTTATTTTTAAAGTTTGTAAGTCGTTTGTATGGAAAGATACCGAGCGGTACGGAACATATACCTCGCAGTACCGAGCATGTACCTAGTGGTACCAAGCATTGTTGTACTGAGTGGTACCGAGCAGTACCGAGCATGTACCTAGTGATACTGAGCTATTCCAAGCAGTACCGAGCATACAAATCAATTGTGGAATCTTATTAAATTAGGTCTTTTTTTTTTAATTTTAAGAGGCGGATGCCTCTAAAACATGAGGCGAGGCGCGCCTCAGTGAACATGAGGAGTACGCCTCAATGCCAGCTCTCATTGTGTAGGCTTTGAAGCTTAAAAATCTGAAATTGCGCTGAGGCGCGCCTCTTATTGTGCAATTTTAAACCATGCTTTGCACTAGTGGTCGCCTTCTTGCACTTACCATCCTATCATTTGCCTTTGTTGTGGCAATTGTGCACCTACTCTCTCTAAAGCAGACACCACCACTTACTGAATGCTACCTGCTTGCACCTCCTTTTGAGCCCTAAGTTGCTCATGTGCATTGACTCTCCCAAATTTCATAACCAATTTTGAATGATAAAGTTGACTAAATTGATTTTTTTTAGTGGCTAATGGAGTTGGACCAAAAATTTAAAGATCTTGTTGGAACAATGCATGCAATGAATATCATGTGAATATGAGTTCTTTGTCCATTCCTATATTTGAATTCCATAACATTCTCCTAGTAATTGTATCATGAGTTTTGATGTCAGGCTAATGCAAACACGTTTTGTGGATGTCATTTTTTCCCTTTTTTATTAGTGTACAATTCTCCTACCACTTAAATGTTATAACACCCCACAATACCCCTTAACAGTTCTGAGAGTATTACTAACATAAACATAACTTTCTCAACAATCAATCATATAATAGTTTTGAACATTTGAAAATTTTTATAAAAGATCAAACAGTTTTCATTCATCACATCAACGAAAGCACCTAATAAATTTAAACTTCAAAAAGACATACTTACAGAACCACTAAGAAATCCAAAATAAAATTCAAAGTAATACATTACAGAATTGTCAACATACCTTAAATGTAGACACAAACACTTTTTAAATACAAAAAGATAACACAAAAGAACTTTTCAACCTAATCAGAATGACTTTATCCTTTTTCTTTACCTGTAATAACAATCAGTATGGAATAACTGGTGAACTATGATGCTCAATAAGATATACACATTAAATAACAATTACATTGCATTATAAATTACATGAGTTAAATCATCAGTTAAATCATGACAAGAAAATCTCATACAATGCAATTAGTATTAATCTTCTTCTTTCATTGTAGACTATACTGAATATCAACTTTAGACTTTTAAAATATCGGCATACTTTTATAAATATATTTAATGGAGCCAAGGTAAACCTGACATTATCGTCATTGAATTACATAGAGGTCCCTTTTGTCTCATTAAGAGTCTCTTTTGCCCCACCTGCTATACAGGTACCATATTTTATGGGTTCTTTTTGCCCCACATACAATACAAGTTTCATAGTTGGGTTTTTTTTGCCCACATGATAATATAGAAATCATATAATAAACCAGCCAATCTTTATTAATTTGATATTCAACATAATTCAACTATGATTTTGCTAAGTATAAATGCATCTATCTATTAATATTATAGCTTTTCGATAATTATAATAATTTGAATGTTATTTTTTTACTTTCCTGTTGGTTGATTTATTTATACATAATACACATGTTTATTTGTTTACTGAATGGGCATTAGAAATGTTTGCTTTTTTTTTTAAGGTTTGTCACTTGCTTTCATTTGGGGGTGGCCTGGATATGTGTTGTGCGGTACTCTTAAGATAGCTAAGATTTCTACTGATTAAAAAAAATCTAAATAAAAAAGTCAATTATATGATATGCCTTTTTTGACAAAAATTGCATGGCTTACTCAAATAAGCTACACTTTCAAATGAAAAAAAAAAATGAAATGATCAAGCATGACCAATGTGCCTCATATAGAAATGCCTCACTTAAGGATTAGATAATAAAATCTGCATTCATTGAGTCAGCATATGCATACTCACGTGATTAGGCTTCTTAACTTAAAAGTGAAGTTATAAGTCCTATCTTCTAAATCAAAACATTCACCCTAATCTTTATATGCATGAAGACTAGACCTTATGATTTTAAAAGCATTTAGCTGAGTTTAGCTGGTAGTCCTTTTCAGGCAGAGTTGTAAATCTAGAGGTCAGGGGACTAATGCCTTATATGAGGTATAAGGTTGTAAGTATCTTGCAAACCGTTAGATGTAGGACACCTTAGCTCTAGGATCCGAGGCTATTATTGGCTCCAATCATGTCATAAGCTATCACCTTTCTGACTTTCTAACCCGTGTTGCTGGAATATAAATCCCAACTTTCTAAAATTAAATTATTCAACTCAAATGAAAGTCTAATTTTAAAATATAAAGCCAAGGATAGGATAGTAGGATAGTTTGAGTATCTTTGAGTTTTCTCAGAATCAAGTACTACATTTTCCTTCTTTGACTTCCATTCTTAAAATATGATATAAAGTTGATTACACCACCTTTAAAATTCTCAAAGACCAAATCTTTGAACATGTATCTCAAACTTAAAATTGAAAATATTAATCAATGTTTTGATGATTTTAAAGAAATCATTAGTTTAATAAAAAATATTCTCATGTAAGAAATATTTGAGATGTAATTAATTATAGGGGTTTGCCCTTATAGGCATATGTAGGTATCCATACTTCATAATAAAATAAATCATATTCAACCAAATATTAAATAGGGGAAAATCTCTGTTGAAATATAAAATTATGAATTTTATTGTTGAGTCAATAGCGAAATAATATTTTCGTCCTTCGAGATTATATATTATTTTCTATGCCGTACTTGATCAAATTTCCTATGACAAATTTTCTCCTAGACCATGTGATGTTTCTGATCATAAATGCCTAATAGCCAAATAGAGTGGCAAACCTGAGCATATTGCTCGTATTCTAGCCATTGCAGATGATGGAATTGGCCTAAAGTTTTGAAGATCCTCATGGAACATTACGTATTTCCAATAAATGTGAAAGGGCTTCTATGTTTATTTTTTATATGTTTAATCCTATAATATTCTCCTTTTAATTGTTAAAGGCATATTAGAGTGAGTTTAGTTTTGCATGAAGTGGTTAACAAATCTATTGATGTAGAAATATCAAATATATTGTTGTTGAAATATTAAGTGATTGACCCTCAAAGCTCAAGTATTTTGGATTAAAATATGCTTTTTCATAGGTGTATATAGTCCAATTTTGATTCCTCTTTAGTTCACTCTCTAAAATGAGTTTGATAGTTAGAACATCTACATCAACTTTGGCTCCCTTTGTTTTACTCTGTAATATTAATTGTCTCTTGAGTTCTAGTATCAAGCTAAAAAACACCTTTATAACTTAGGATGAGGTTTCTATTGTTTGGGTGCAAGTGTTCTTACCCTTATATCATCTCTACCTTTTTTTTGGTTGAAATAAAATTCCTAGCGTAGAATAATTATTTAGAGCTAATTCAATTCATTTCTGATGACCAGAATTCTTTTTTTTTTTTTTGTCCTGGAGATATACTTTTATATTGATCCTTCAGTAAGGCATAGATCCTTACGGTGCCTTGCCATCTAGAATCTTATAATTTTTGTTTGCATCTTTTATTTTGCAGGAAATTAATTAAGTCATTTATCCAAGGCTTTCTTCCTGGTATTGCACTAAAGATTTTTCTTATCCTACTGCCAACAATATTGATGCTCATGTCCAAGTTTGAAGGATTTGTGGCGTTATCAATTCTTGAGCGAAAATCAGCATCAAAATATTATCTCTTTTTACTTGTAAATGTTTTCCTGGGAAACACATAATTACTGGAACTGCTTTTCAGCAACTCAACACTTTCATTCACCAGTCGGTTAATGAGTATGATCTCTTGCCTCCTTCCTACCTAACAATAGAACACACTAGAATGACTACCAAAAAATATCTTTTCTTTCTGCTCAAACTGTTTTTATTATCTACTTGCAATATATATATATATATATATATATATATATATATATATATATATATATATATATATATATATATATATATATATATATATAGAGAGAGAGAGAGAGAGAGAGAGAGAGAGAGAGAGAGAGAGAGAGAGAGAGAGAGAGAGAGAGAGAGAGAGAGAGAGAGAGAGATTTATTTTCTATAGTCTCAAACTGTTTTTATTTTTCAGTCTTCCATCTAAATTATTGGTATATAGTTCATTTTAAAAGCAATTCGGTCAGTAATTAATCATGTGCATGCCTGTCTTATCTTCAAAGCTTGAACTGACTTCAGCAATTGCTCTGGAATATGCTTTCAGTTTTCTACAATAAAAAGTGTATTTGAAGCCCCGATTTATGTTTTTTTTTTTTTGGTTTATGCCTATTAATGTTTTTATCTATGTTACCAACCCCAAATAGTTGAGATAAGGCTAATGATGATGAAGAATGCTTTTCTTTGACATTTTTAATTAATGTTTTGATTAGACATTCTTAATGAGAAAAAAAAAAAACATATATTTTTTGCTTTTTGGTCTCTAGTCCTAAAAGTTCCCCAATTTCTCAATGTGTTTATGATCTCTATGAAGTTCTAATATTTGGAAGTAGGAGTGCATTTAGGTGAAAGCTTTGATACTTAGAAATTGCAGCTGCAACTTCATATCTTTTGTATGTTAATTGCATTTCTTCAATCGATCCTAATAAATCTAAGCACCATTCCCATGGTAAAGAAATATATTTGCAACTATGATTAAAGCTTGGAGTATTGATTTTTCTAATATTTTAATTCTTAAACAAGCAATTGCTGAAAATTTTGCGATTCTTTAATGTTGCTATGGTATGCGTACTACTATTGTTTTTTTCCTTGTTTATGTATATCTACCTAACATTTTGATTCTTGATTTCACACTACAGCTTTCCAAGGATCATAGGCGTAGCAATTCCAATGAAAGCGTCATTTTTCATAACTTTTGTCATGGTTGATGGCTGGGCTGGAGTTGCTGGGGAGATATTAAGATTAAAACCTTTGATAATCTATCATTTGAGAAACTTTTTTCTCTTGTAAAGACTGAAAAAGACAGAGAAGAAGCAATGGAGCCTGGTAGTTTTGATTTTGGATCATCTGAACCACAGCTACAGTTGTATTTCCTTCTTGGTCTCGCCTATGCTGTGGTTACACCGTTCTTGCTTCCCTACATATTAATATTTTTTGGACTGGCATATCTTGTATTTCGTCATCAGGTAAGCATCTGGTATTTCAAGATAATTTTTGTTGTTTATGAAAACACTCATTCATTTCTGGTTGGTCATTTTAAATTGTCTCATCATTTGATTGTTCCCAGAAACTTGTTACCTCTATCATGTTTCATATTTGGCTCATTTCTATGACGGACATAAACTTGCACTTCTATTCTTCTTGAGTCGGGTCTTGTCTGAAAACTATTTTCTTTCTTTTGCCTAATGTTTTATAGAAAAGAGTTGTTCTATGATGTAATCACATGATTTATAGATAGATAGATAGATAGATTTTTTTTTCTATTCTTTTTACTCTTAACTTCTTTAAATTGAAGATGGATAGATAGGAAAAAGAATCAAAATGGTCCCTTAATTTTTTATGAAGGACCAAAATGATCATCAACTATATTAAAGGACCGAAATGATCCCTTTACTCTTTATTGAAAATCAAATTGGTCCCTAACTATATTAAAGGGGCTATTTTGATGCCGCTTTAAAGAGTTGAGGTACCAAAATGATCATTTAATATAATTGAGGATCATTGTGGTCCTTTCTAAAGAGTTAAAGGACCATTTTGATTATTCTCTCTCTCTCTCTGTCTCTCTCTCTCTATATATATATTGAATGATAGAGTCACTTAATCTCACACTTCTTTCATCATCCATCAACAAATTTAAATGATTTAGGTTTAAAATAGCCAAAAAAAAAATAACTTTAGTAATTGTTCTTTGCTCCAATGACTTGTGGTTATTTAAATCATAGATAAATAAAAATTTATGATGGATCTGTGCTCTTACAACAAATTCAAATATAGATGAAATACTTCAAATTTTTTTATTTAAGATGCATTATTTTCAAAGAAAAGGAAGATTGAGGTTAGGCCAAAGCCCTCTCAATTTGCTCAGTCTTCTCAGTCTGGGGTGTCTACATAGAAAAAGCCTAGATCCAGCAATTCTGACACCAGTGCTTCAGAATTTTATTTGTCCAGCCCTCAATCTAAGAAGGCTGAGCAAACTGAGAGGGCTTTGACCTGCCCTTAATCTTCCTTTTCTGAAAGTCCCTCCTCTTTTGAGTTGCCTGTAAGTCCATCTCGATCGTTCTGGCTCTTTCCACCAAAGTAGAATAATCTTCAATTCTAAAAGGTATGAGAGGCTGCCTTATTTTGTCCTTCAGTCCAGTTACGAAGCGGTGTCACTTGTCTTCAACATTAGGTATCAAGTGAGGGGTAAACCTGGACAACATTGTGAACTCTGTCTCATACTGAGAAATAGATTGATCTCCTTGAACTAATATGTTGAACTTATCATGCATTTGTCTCTTGACTGACATAGGTACAAACCAGTCTCTATATACTTTCATGAACTCTCCCCAGGAGACTTGACTGCTAGATCGCCCTCCAAAAGTCTCTTGCAACTGACTCCGTCACCACCTTTCTGCCTCACCATCAAAGGCATAAGCAGCGAGTGTCACCCTCCTATCTTCCGGGCAAAACATGCCCTCCAAAATCTTCTCTATTCGCATCAGCCAATCTTCAGTCTTTATAGGTCCACTTGAAAATAACAGAGGCTTCATATCTTGAAAAAGCTTCATGTTCTTATCCATAGAACTATTTTCATTGTCACTGGCCTAAGTTTTAGAGTTCTTTATCATCTGAGTCATTGTTGGCATCATCTGAGCAAATAACTCCATAGTGGTACTATCATTATTCATCTAAGGTTATGCTACTACTGGTAGCTCCCTCCCTTCCTAACCATCAATGCCATCAATGCCATCAATGCCATCAATGCCATCCTAACCATCAATGCCATCAATGACATTCTGCTTAAGATCCATATTCCTGAGATGAAACATAATAATCATAAGGCGAAAATTCATAAAATTCACGCTTCTTATACATTCTAGGAATCATATAATTTTTCTATAGGCTCTTTCATTGATTAGTATTAAACCCTTCGCTCTGATATCACTCTTGTCACGACCTGGCCCGGCTAGCCCGAATTAACGGGACGGGAACAGACAGTTGTACGAAAAAACACATAAAATAATTAAAAGATAACAATTCATATCATAAAAGGTAGGTATAAACTTAAATGTTCATACAAACAACTTATGAAAGAGTCACTAAATCATCAACATAAAGTTTTCCAATAATATCTTCAAAACACAACCACGAAAAATATATACATGAATATAAACATAAACTCTAATAAACTCCTCATTATAAACCACTGACTCATACACATAACAGAAAATATAAAACTTTTATTTCTAAGGTCCTTTACGACGATAGGTGTACTGTCGTTTTGTTGCAATCACTTCTTAACACTATCTCTCAAAAAACATTTCCAATAGTAGGATAAACTAACGCTTAGCAGGTGATAAACATTTTTCTTAAATTCATTAACTATTTTTAAACATGCATTAAGCAGAAATTGAAACAATAAAATATCATAATAAATATTTGTAGGCATAAATTATAAGATATTTCCATAATTATTTTTTGAAACATTTTCCCTTAATTTTTTTCTTTCTTTTTCATAAACTTTTCTTTCTTTAAATCATTCTATTGAATGCATAAATTACATAATCATAATATATAATAAGCACCCGTCCCAGAAGTACCAGAGTTTTGTAATGATCAGGTATACAGTCATTGACCATTCCTTTATCATTTGGCTATGAAGAACCCTATTATCATTTGGCTCCGTAGAATCTCTTTATCATTTGGCTCCGTAGAACTCCATTACCATTTGGTACTCCGGGTCATCATGCACATGTGATGCGACCAAAAAATATAGGGGACCCTATATTTTTTGGTCACAAAAGAAGAGCCCTAAACTTGACAAAAAGAAGAGATTACTTAGAAATTTTAGAACAAATTCTTACATTTTAAATAAAAGTAAGAAGAAGAAATTAAAAGACTACAAATGATGATTTAACAAACTTCGCAATTAAAAGTCACCCTAAAGTTGCTGCACTTGGAAGAAAGATACAGGTGGAGTGGCACTTGCGGAGAGACGAAGAGATTAGAAGCCAAGAAGAAGGATGGAAAGAGCCCGCAGGATTTTCGGAGGGGATGAGAAAGAAGACGGACAAAGCTCGCAAGCTTTTCCAATAACCCGCAGGTTACATTCCAAAAATCACATAACATTCACTCACTTTCAAACATTACAAGTCCCACATATATATAGGTATGAAAGGGAATATTAAAAGACACATAACATTAATTTTCATAGGAATTCTAAACATCACATAGCATTAAAACACCTAATTGCTTTTCATGGAAAAACACAACCCAAGCCAAGGAACCGAAGGGGCAACCACGGGAACCAAGGAAACCGCCCGGAACCAAGGAGTTACGGTCACGGGAAAGAGCCCAGGCACGGAAAACCAGCAGCCGACCGGAATCCAAGGGGGCAAAGTCACTAAAAGCCATGGTGGAATTCAAGGAGCCACACATGGGAAAATAAAACATCAATCTTGGAATTCCAAAAGCCTTTTTGGAACCCAAGAGACACCATAACTTAAAACATTAAAAACTATAATAAAAGTGCATTAAATAAAAGATAAATATGAACTAAAACTTAGCTAATAATGAGCTAACCTCTAGTCCAATAAATGAACTAAAAATCAGCTCATAAATGAGCTAAATTCCAGCTCAAAATTCTTTGAGCTTGAAGACTCGAGAGGGGCCAAAATTGATTTATTTTGGACATGAGTTGACCCCCCCTTTGTCTACATCAGATTCTCCCCTTCTTGAAGAACTCATCTCCCGATGAGTTAGCTTTGGTTTTTTTCGAGGAGGTGAAGACGGTGCATCCAATTCATTGATCAATCTTCATACTTCTGCATGATCTTATCTCGTTCTTTCAAAAATCGATCTTGTAAACGCTGCTTTTTTTCTTGAAGTACCTTTCTGTATGTATGTGCATCCATGATTGAAGCTTGTACAGTTCATATTCCAGAGGATGTGTTGACTTTGATGGAATCCACCTATCCATAGAATCTTCAATTTCTTCAGGTTTGCTTTCTTCTGTCTTTTTGTCTTTTTTCATTTTTTTGATGACTCAAACAAGACTAAAAAAAAGACTCAAAGAAAGATTCAAAAGACTCAACCTAAACTTAAACTCACAATATGACTCACGACAAGACTTATAAGACTCACAAAATTCTCGACAAGACTTACAAGACTCACAACTTGACAAACAAAATCAAAACTTTAAAACAAAACTTGACAAACTCACAAACCTAGGACTTCCTAACTTGCTCTGATACCAAATTGGTGGGTGCAAGAAATTATTTGAGCATATTTGCTATTGACCCGCGGGTTGTTGGAAAAGCTTGCGAGCTTGTTCCATCCTTCTTTCTCATCCCCTCCGGAAATCATGCGGGCTCTTTCCACCCTTCTTCTTGGCTTCTAACCTCTTTCGTCTCTCCGCAAGTGTCACTCCACCTGTATCCTTCTTCTCAAAGTAAAGCAACTTTAGGGTGCGTATATTGGTTGATTTGAAGCAACTGTTAAGGAGTTTGGATAATCTTGCAGTGGTGGACCATCAGTTTGCTAGTTCTATGCACTTTTCTTATTTAACCTACAATTCGATGCATGTGAGGAACCCGCTCAGACGGTTGTCTGAGGATAGCGTCTTTTAATTTTCTTTATTTCCTTAAAATCTCTTAGTGTTCCTTATTGTTTTTTGAAGTTTTAGTTGTCTGCTTTTATTTTAATAAAGTTTGGTTTAAGTTCTACCAATTTTGTCAGTTTTCTTCTTGTGTGTCTACATCAAACTTGGAGCATATTTGCTATTGACCTGCGGGTTGTAATGCTTATATACATTAAGGAGACTAAAATTATTCATAAAATTATATGCTCTTCAATGTTTTTCGGGTAATAAATTTTGTATCACTTATGCCTTCAATTTTGTTTAACAACTTTAACATTTCTAATATCATGCTATAAATATAAACAATATTGAAAAACTAAAGCAAAATAAAGGAATCATAAACATTAACATGTGAAATTTTGAAAGTCTAAAATTAACTTAATTAAATTTCATGAACTTAATTTAAATGCAACCACCTACCTTGCAAGTATCGAACAAACAATTACTATGATGCACGTCATCGCTTAGACACGTGTCGTCTCCTTAATCCACACCTAAGGATAATTACGAGTTTTGTAATGACCAGGTACACAGTCATTGGCCATTCCTTTGTCATTTAGCTCTGAAGAACCCCATTATCATTTGGCTCCGTAGAATCTCTTTATCATTTAGCTCCGTAGAAACCCCATTATCATCATTTGGTACTCCGGATCATCATGCACATGCAAATTTATAATGCTTATATACATTAAGGAGACAAATTATTCATAAAATTATATATTTTTCAATATTTTTCGGGTAATAAATTTAGTATCACTTATGCCTTAAGTATTGTTTAACAACTTTAACATTTCTAATATCATGTCATAAATATAAACAATATTGAAAAACTAAAGAAAAATAAAGGATTCATAAACATTAGCATGTGAAATTTTGAAAGTGCAAAATTAACTTAATTAAATTTCACGAATTTTATTTAAATACAACCACCTACCTCACAAGTATCGAATAACAATCACTATGATGCACGTCGTCGCTTAGACACGTGTCCTCTCCTTAATCCACACCTAAGGATAATTATAAATATACTAAGTATAAATCATAGATATTTTCAATAATTAAGATAATTAAAATTATATTTTCAGATTTTTTAAAAATCCAATTTTTAGGAAATCTTAAATCATCAATTTCATTGTATCATCAAGCTAAAGATTCTTCTAAACCTAATTAATAATTAGGTTAATTAATTTTTGAATTTATTTAATTAGAAAATTATGAAAAATATAATTTCTTAAGAAAATTAAAAATTTTAATTTAGAAACATTCATAATACCCATAGAAATCATTTTTGTAAAAGCACCTTAAGAAATTAAAATTTTATGTAAAAACCCTTATTTTCAAATCTCAAAATGATTTGAGAAAAATTTTGTTTCTACCGTTAAAACACCTCCCTAAACCTTCTCTATTAATTTCGTAAATAAGTTTTTGATGAAAAATGCATTTTTGAAAAAATCCTAAATCTTTCATTTTCAAAAATTTTGAAAATGAGATGGTTTTGCTTCAAATAAAACATACCCTCTTCTTCCCCTTAGTCTGCTCTACGATTTCCTGAAATTTTCTCGCCGGAAAATCATCGTCGGAGCCGCCGTCGCCCTTGCCTCGTGCGCCGGAGCCGCTTCCTTCTTCGTGACTTTGGCCGAAAGAAATATGAGGGAAGGCGGTTCGATTTTGCTTATTTAGGGAGATAGGTATTGCCAAAAGACCGCTATGACCTCACTTAAAACATTTCGGCTTTAAAAACGATTAGGGGTAGTTTGGGTATTTTTAAACTTCTAAAAATTTTATCTCCAAAATTTAGCAAAATTAACTATAAATTTATATACCAAATCGTTTAGAGTTTTGCGTAAAATTTTATAAAATTATTTTCGTAGAATCCGTTAACTTTAAATTTTCACTCAAATTTCGTCGCGTCGTATCGAAATGCGTGTGATGCATACGATCATCGATTTTGGGTTTTACAATTCTCTCATCCTAATAAAAATTTCGTCCTCGAAATTTAAAAGTAATTCCATAAATTAAAGTCATACCTTAGCCAAATAAATGAGGGTGGTTCTCCTTCATTTTTGACTCCTCCCAAGTTGCATCGTTTTTTGAACCATGTCTCCATAACACCTTAACATAAGGGATTTCTCTATTTCTCAACTGTTTAGCATCATAATCAATGATTCTTTCAAGTTCTTTCATAAAAGTCAAGTCTGGTTGAGTATCCACCACTTCAGTACTAATCTTTTGGGCTTCATCTGAAATATACTTCCTTAAATAATTAATATGAAACACATTATGTATCCACTCATGTGTGCTGGTAGAATCAACCTATAGGCCATTTTTCTAATTCTTTCAAAAAATTTCAAAAAAAAACCTACATATCTTGGGCTCAACTTTCCAATTCTTTCTGAAATTTCGTGAGGAGCTTGATGACATGGATTGATTATCTTGCCATTTCGTAATGAGCTTGATCTACTCCTGATGACAGTACACCCTTATTTGAGTTTGATGCAATCTTAGGCATGGATTGATTATCTTGCCATTTGCTGACTATAGATTGTAATAAAAAGGAGGTTAAGTTTTATATGTTATGAGAGAAAATTTAAATGTCATGGAGATAAAAGGGTAACAACCGTGATGGTATCATCTCTGAAGGCTTTTCAAATGTTAAGGATATGAAGACTTTTTGGCCTATGTTAAAGAGCAAAGAAAGATGAGATAGAGTTAAAAGACATTTCGATTGTACAAGAATTTCCATAAGTATTTTTTGATGATTTATTTGGCTTACCTCTAAGTAGGGAAATAAATTTCTCTATTGAGTTGGTGGCAGGAGCTGAACCTGTAGCTAAAGCTCCTTAAAGAATGACAATAAAAGAACTTGAGGAGTTGAAGGAACAACTACAAGAGTTGTTTGAGAAGAGATTCATCAGGCCTAATACATCCCCTTGGGGTGCTTCTATTTTTTTGTGAAAAAGAAGGATGGAAGCTTAAGACTCTGTATAGATTATAGAGAGTTGAACAAGTTGACAGTGAATAATAAGTATCCTCTCCCAAGAATAGATGATTTGTTTGATTAGTTGAAAGGCGTTTTAGTGTTTTCAAAGATTGATTTGAGGTCAGGGTATCATCAGCTCAAGATTAAAGAGGAAGACATTGCAAAGACAGCCTTCAGTACCAGATATGTGCATTATAAGTTTGTAGTGATGCCTTTTGGTTTGACAAATATTCCTGCAATGTTTATGGATCTCATGAATAGAATTTTTAAGCCATTTTTAGATCTATTCGTGATTGTATTCATAAATGATATATTTATATATTCCCCAGATGAAGAACTTCATGCAAATCATTTAAGGCAATATTGCAAATCTTGAAAGGGAATGAATTGTATGCCAAGCTATCTAAATGTGAGTTTTGGTTAAGAAATGTGGAATTTATGGGGTATGTAATCACTGATGGAAAGATATCTGTGGATCAACATAAGGTGCAAGCAATAGCAGATTGAGCAAGACCAGCTACAGTGATTGAGGTTAGAAGCTTTGTAGGATTGACATAATACTACAGAAGGTTTGTTGAGGGGTTTTCACAAATAGGTATGTCACAATTTAGATTGACTCAGAAAGCAGTGAAGTTTGAATGGACAGCTCAGTATGAATAAGCTTTTTAAAGGTTAAAATAATGTTTGATAACTACTCCAGTACTGACTATTTTTTCAGGATTAGATTTATTTTAGCTTTATAATGATGCAGAATAGAAGAGTCATTGCTTATGCTTCTAGGCAATTGAAAAATCATGAAAGGAATTATCCTACCATTGATCTGGAATTAGCTACAGTAATTTTTGCCTTAAAGATTTGGAGGCATTACTTGTATGGGATAAGGTGTGAAGTTTTCACTGACCCACCAGAGTTTGAAGTATATTTTCACACAGAAAGAACTGAATCTAAGACAAAGAAGATGGCTATAACTCATTAAGGATTATGAGTTGAATATTCAATATCATCCGGGTAAAGCAAATGTGGTTGTAGATGCTTTGAGCATAAAGAATTTTGGTAGTGCAAATTGGGTGATTACTAGCAGCAAGAATTGATTAAGGAATTGGCGAATTTAGAAATTTCAGTGGTTTAGCCCAATAATGCAGAAATTGTATTGTTGAATCAAACTATTATCCAATCAACTTTTTTAGAAAGGGTTCGAGAAGCTTTGTCACAGGATGCAGATTTTATTAAGATACTGAATATGGTTAGTGTGGGACACATTGAAGATTTTGAGCTTGATGTTAAAGGACTACTACGTTATAGAGGCATATTATGTATTCCAAATATTGGTGACTTAAGGAAAGAAATTCTTTAGGAAGCTCATTATTCAAGTTACACCATACATCCAGACAGTAACAAAATGTATCAGGACTTAAATGAAGTGTTTTGTGGTTAGGAATGAAGAGAAGTGTGACAGATATTGTATCAAAGTGTACTTCATGTCAGATGGTGAAAGTGGAACATCAGAAACCAGGAGGATTTCTACAGCCTTTACCTATACCTGAGTGGTAATAGGAAGATATTGCTATGGATTTTGTGGTTGGTCTATCTAGATCCAGAAGAGGATGTGATGTTTTATGGGTGATAATTGATAGGTTAACTAAGTCTGTACACTTTTTACCTATCAAACAATCTGATCTAGTTGAAATTGGCAAGCCTGTATATTAGCGAGATTGTCAGATTGCATGGGGTATCAAAGTCTATAGTATCAGATCAGGATGGAAGATTCACCTCCAGATTGTGAAAAAAGGTTTAAGAAGCTATGGGTACTAGACTTGCTTTAAGTACAACTTTCCATCCTCAAACAGATGGGCAGGCAGAAAGAATCATCCATACTTTAGAAGATTTGCTCAGGTTATGTGTTTTGGATTTTGGTGGTAAGTGGGAGACATATATACCACTGATTGAGTTTACCTACAACAATAGTTTTCAAGTAAGTATTGGTATGGCTCCTTATGAAGTTTTGTATAGGAGGTGTAGAACACCTCTAAGTTGGGCTAAGATAGAGGAAAAGAAGATTATTGGTGCTGATTTGATAGATGATGCTACAGAAAAGATAAGGATGATTTGTGACAGATTGAGGGAAGTACAAGATAGACAGAAAAAATATTATGATGCCAAACACCAACCAGTTGAATTTGAGGTGGGAATGTTTGTTTTCCTTAAGGTCAGTCCGATGAAGGGAGTGAAGAGGTTTGGTAAAGCAGGAAAGTTGAGCCCAAGATATATAGGTCCTTTTGAATTTTCAGAAAGAATTGAAAATTGAGGGAAGTACAGGAAAGTTGAGCCCAAGATTGAGGGAAGTACAAGATAGACAGAAGAAATATTATGATGCCAAACACCGACCTGTTGAATTTGAGGTGGGAGTGTTTGTTTTCCTTAAGGTCAGTCCGATGAAGGGAGTGAAGAGGTTTGGTAAAAGAGGAAAGTTGAGCCCAAGATATATAGGTCCTTTTGAATTTTCAGAAAGAATTGAAAAAGTGGCCTATAGGTTGATTCTACTAGCATACATGAGTGGAGCACATAATGTGTTTTATATTTCTTCTTTAAGAAAGTATATTTCAGATGAAGCCCAAAAGATTAGTATTGAAGTGGTGGATATTCAACCAAACTTGACTTTTGTGGAAGAACTTAAAAAAATCATTGATTATGATGTTAAACAGTAGAGAAATAAAAAAATCCCTTGTTTTATGGAGACATGGTTCAGAAAAAGATGCAATTTGGGAGGAGTCAGAAATGAGTGAGAACCACCCTCATTTATTTGGCCAAGGTATGACTTTAATTTATGGAATTGCTTTTAAATTTCGAGAACAAAATTTTTATTAGGAGGAGAAAAAATATATAAAACCCAAAATCGACGATTGTAGGCGTCACACGCATTTCAATGCGTTGCGACAAAATTTAAGTGAAAATTTAAAGTTAACAGATTTTGACGAAAATAATTTTATAAAATTCTACGCAAAATTTTGTACGATTTGATATGTAAAACATATATTTTATTTTGCTAAATTTTGGAGATAAAATTTTTAGAAGTCTAAAAATACCCAAACTACCTCTAATTATTTTTAAAGCCGAAATGTTTTAAGTGAGGGCATAGCGGTCTTTTGACAATACCTATCTTCCTAAATAAGGAAAATCGAACCCCCTTCCCTCATATTTCTTTCGGCCAAAGTCACGAAGAAGGGAGCGGATGGACGGGTGAGGCGTATGCGGCAAGGGCTCCGGCAGCTCCGGCGATTATTTTATGGCTAGAAAATTTGAGGAAATCATAGAGGAGACTAAGGGGAAGAAGAATGTATGTTTTATTTGAAGCAAAACCCTCTCATTTTTAAGATTTTTGGAAAGGAAAAATTTAAGTTTTTTCAAAAAATGCGTTTTTCTTCCAAAACTTATTTACAAAATCAATAAGAAAGGTTTAGAGAGGTGTTTTAACGATAGAAATGAAAATTTTCTCAAATTATTTTGAGATTTGAAAATAAGGGTTTTTACATAAACTTTTAATTTATTAAGGTGCTTTTACAAAAACGATTTATATGGGTATTATGAATGTTTCTAAATAAAAAATTTGAATTTTCTTAAGAAGTTGTATTTTTCATAAAATAAATTTAAAAATTAATTAACCTAATTATTAATTAGGTTTAGGAGAATGTTTAGCTTGATGATATGATGAAATTGATGATTTAGGGATTCTTAAAAATTGGATTTTTAATAAATCCGAAAATAGAATTTTAATTATCTTAATTATTGAAAATATCTATGATTTATGCTTAGTCTATTTGTAATTATCCTTAGGTGTGGATTAAGGAGACGACAAGTGTCTAAGCGACATCGTGAATTGTAGTGGTTATTTGATACTTACGAGGTAGGTGGTTACATTTAAATTAAGTCGATAAAATTTAATTAAGTTAATTTTGCACTTTCAAAATTTCATATGCTAATGTTTATGAATTCTTTATTTTGCTTTAGTTTTTCATTAATTGTTTATATTTATAACATGATATTAGAATGTTAAATATTTTAAACAAAACTTAAGGCATAAATGATACAATATTTATTACTCGAAAAATATTGAAGAACATATAATTTTATGAATAATTTTTGTTTCCTTAATGTATATAAATATTATGAATTTGTATGTGCATGATGATCCAGAGTACCAAATGATAATGAGGTTCTATGGAGCCAAATGGTAAAAGGTTCTACGAAGCCAAATGATAATGGGGTTCTTCGGAGTCAAATGGTCAATAAATGACCAATGACTGTGTACCTGATCAGTATAAAACTCTGGTACTTCCGAGACGGGTGCTTATTATATATTATGATTATGTAATTTATACATTTAATGGAAGGATTTAAAGAAAGAAAAGTTTATGAAAAAAAAGGAAAAAAGATTAAGGGAAAATGTTTCAAGAAATAATTATGGAAATATATGTTAATTTATGCCTACAAATATTTATTATGATATTTTATTGTTTCAATTTCTATTTAATGACATGTTTAAAAATAGTTCTTGAATTTAAGTTAAATGTTTATCACCTGTTGAGCGTTGACTTATCCTACGATTGAAAATGTTTTTCAGGAAATAGTGTTAAGAAGTGATGACAATGAGACGACAGTACACCTACCTTCGTAGAGGATCTCAGGAAGAAAGGTTTTATATTTTCTGTTATGTGTAGGAGTCAGTGGTATAATGAGGAGTCTATTGGAGTTTATGTTTATATTTATGCTATGTTTTTAGTAGTTGTGTTTTGAAGATATTATTAGAACCATTATGTTGATGGTTTAGTGGCTATTTCATAAGTTGTTTGGATGACATTTAAGTTTATGCCTTTTATGATATAAACTGTTATCTTTTAATTATTTTATATGTTTTTCCGTACGACTGTCTGTTCCCGTCCTATTAATTCGGGCTAGTCGGGCCGGGGGTCGTGACATTTAGTAGTGAATCTTTATGATAATAGACCTTTATGATCTAATATGAACATATAAAATCAAATACTACTCAGGTCGGCACCACGACTGTGTATTTGTTCAGTAGTTCATATCGTATCAACTCTCTATTCAAAGAGATGGATTAGATTTGAACTTAAGTTTATTTATTTATTTTTTTTTACCCTCATATCATCCTCATATGTCACATGTGTACATACATCACGCTCGTCGGGGCCTATGCAGGTATTTCGTTTCCTTCAGATATCATATATATTTCCATGCGTTTCACATGATATATTTGCAAGATGACTATTGCATTTGGTATGATGTACATGTTATACATATATCATACTTGTATGCTTTTAGTAATAGTTGATAAAATTTTCAATTTTCAATATCTAATTCTACTGCTATACACTGGGCACTAAGTGACTATTCTAACAACTAGCCTTAATCGAAAGTTCTCTCTCGTTATCAGGAAGAATAATTAACTATAGGGGCTTGTGCCTATAGGAAACCTGAACTCATATCATAAAATCCTCACAAAAATGAGGGTGAAATCTCTGGGTAGTATCTTATCTAAATCCCAATATGCTTTTTGAAAATTTATCTTGGAACTTGAACTCGTTAAAGCCCTCCTCACCGACATAAGAAAGGAAAGCGCCACGGAGAGGCCGGGGCACAAATTTATGGAGCCCACAGTATGATTCAACGTTAAAGTATAATATAATTAATTTAACTTTGTTTTATTGGATATGGTTGCATATGGTTAGTTATTATCTAGTCTTTGGAGTAACTTATGTCAAATTAGTCCACACGGAGATTTGAATTTATAGCATATTTTTCTTATTGAATAAATTGCTTAGTTTTCATTATATAGGTCAATTATTATTTTTTTTAAATTATTATATATTTTTTGTACTTTGAGCCCCCTCTGTCAAATAAGTGTACAAGGAATCATGAATGAATTACGTTTTTTTACCTTTTTCTAAATTTGTTAATTCACTCAAAATTTTCCTAGAATTTCTTGATCATGCGTGTTACCTGTATATATTTTACTGTGTTTTTACTTCTTAGCTCTCACAAATTCTGGTGTCCGAACTCAGTTTAATACTTTGCTTCTCATACTTTTGTAGCAATATTGTGATTCATAAAATGGGCTAACAATACTGTTAATATAATTGCTTCTCTCCAGGATTGCATTAGCGATTAAATGTTTTCACTTATGTTTGTTTACTAATCATAATAATATCTATATTCCACTATGTTTGTGTATTAACATTTTTAATGTATTGTTTAGGTCATAAATGTGTATAATCAAGAATATGAGAGCGCAGCAGCATTCTGGCCGGATGTCCATGGTCGCATAATCTGTGCACTGATCATATCACAAGTTCTTCTTTTAGGTCTGCTAAGCACCAAAGAAGCTGCGAATTCAACTCCTTTTCTCATTGCTCTTCCTATATTGACAATATGGTTTAATAAATTCTGTAAGAGCCGCTATGAGTCAGCTTTCAAGAAGTACCCACTACAGGTAATTATACTGTGATCTTTAATTTTATTATTATTATTATTATTATTATTATTATTATTTTTTTTTTTTTTTTTTGCTGTGATCTTTAATTTTAAATTGACTGCATGGATGATAAATAAGTATAACAGAAAATTTAGTTTATTGATTTGCTCTTTTTCTATTATTGATGATTAAGCATAGAATTAGAGTACTTGTACCTATTGGAGAATGGTATCAACGAGATGTGCATTAACATAGATATTTATTACTGTATCAATTATTATCAACGTGATGTGCATTAAAATAATAGATATTTATTATAGTATCAATTATTATCTATAAATTATGGTTAGAAATAGGGATAATCAATTAGTATAATTGTATCAATTATTATCTATAAAGTAAGTCCCGTTGGGTTGGAGATATGCTGACAAGCCGGCATATTGATACGTAATAAGCAAACTATTCGGAATGCTAATACCTTTAAATACTAAATAAATGTGAAGATTATCACGTATGATGCATCGACATTTCTCCTCAAAGAAGCGTGCAGTGTACGACACGACACGAGTCCAAAACTCCTCCGACATGTGTTGGACACGCCGAGAACGTCCCAGTTTAAAAAAAAATATTAAATACAAATTGGACACGCGTGTCTTAAATATTTTATGAATTTTCTTAAATATAATTTCTTGTATTTATTTTTTTACTTATTTAAAATATAAAAAACTAAATTTCTTATTTCCTATCCACAACGCCAAATCAATCGTCCGCACTTGATACCCCATTCATCAAATATTCTCATTTTCATTTCTCTTTGGCAGATTACGACTTTGATTTCACAACAATGTCCGATGTCATCTCAACATCGAAATATGACATCGTTACAACATCACCATTTCAAAACAATCTCTATATCAAAGTATGACATTGTCTTGATATTGATGCTCGACGCTAGCAATTTCTACACCCACAACTTGACATCTCATCTTTGTATGACACTTTCTCAACATCGGTGACCAATGCTATCTCAACATCAACGATAAACACCCTCTTAACATTTATGTCCGATATTTACTGCATAACATCGATGCCTGACTCTCGGCAGCATTGTCGTCTCCTCTCTCGATGAATGATAAACGATATCGACACCCGACTCTCAACATCCTAATATTAATCATTTAAATCACAAATTATAGTTAAATGACTTATCATTTCTAAATTATTTTTAATATTATACTCATTTAATTTTATACACTATTTTTAAAATATAAAAACTATAATGTCATTTCCAACCTGTGTCCATGTACTATATTTTCGATAATTGACGTGCTCGTATTCGTGTCTGTGCCGTGTTGTCGTGTCCGTGTCTGTGCATCATAGATTATCACCTACCACAATCTTATCCCTCAGTAATCGATAATACATAATTTCAGGCGGTTGCATTGGTGCTTTCAGTAAGTATAGCGAAGCCCATGATTTATACCACCGTAAGCATGTAGAAAGCTTCGTTGTTCCATCCCCTTGTTGCCACACATGTCAGGTACGCTCGCCAATTATTCCACAACTCAATGTATCCTTTGTGGTAGGTTAGCTAATCCACCTCCGCTCTCCCTTAACCGTCCACACGATGAAATCCTCACTCCGTCAGTTCAATGGTACAAGGCTAAACATCCCCGAATTGGTGCATGATCCTATCTGACAAATGCCATTCCACATGATTCTAGCTAATGAGGGGGACACGAGCAGTCACAGAAATCATTGTCCTCATGACAGATTAGAGGCATCCAAACCATAATTGTCTCAGTTTATGACATAAATATCACCATCGGTATTGCGGTAAATGGTGGGTTTTATCCTCTCACTTTCGTTGTAGTTGAGTCTGAATCAATTGAATCTTGGAGTTGTTCTGTCAGATTGGAACAATAGTATAGTAAGTACGATCAGAATTTTTTTTAAAATTTAAATATTTTTTTATTTTAATAATAATCATAATCATATTCATAATCATAATCAGAGATGCGTCGTCATATCACTTGGGTGAATTTTTTTATTTTCTTCACACGAAGACCGCGATCAATATGGGTGTCTATTTAAGTTGTTTTGTCACTTTTTGTTTCATGAATGAATGACGTTTGAGTGAATTCAAATTTTGGTTCATGCATTATAGGTAGCATTTGCACAGTGTTGCATCTTTCACTCTTCTCTTTGGTCGTGTTTGATTGACTTGACCTTGTTATAGTCATCGAGGTCAGCAATTTGAGTTTATGGTTTTGCATTACAAAAAAGTTTTGCAATTCAATTGCAGGATGACATGTATTAGTCTCCTCATAGATTATATATTGACAAGATGCCTCATGCATTGGGTGTTCATTATATAAACGTTGCCTTGATAAATAGAGTATATTTGAACTCACCAAATATAAGCTTTTAAAACTCAATTACAAGTAGCATGAATGCTGTGAGAGTGGGCCAGGAGCAATGGTTAGTTTGCCTCATTTTTCATTTTGAGTTCATTGGTTTGAATCACAAAAAAATAGCCTATTTGCAATTCATTGATAAAACCACATACATGTCTAAAAGACTTTAAATTTACATGAAGCCTCATTTTAACAAGGAATATGAGAGATTTTGTTTAGTTTCTCATTTTGCAGTTCATAAATTTGCTGGTATAAAAATATGTAGTTGGCCGCAGGTGTATTTAGTCAAACTTTAATCCCCTTTCTTCTCGTGCTCTTCAACATACCTGGTATTATGAGTAGATTCTATTTATAAAGCTTGATTTTGATTATTCGTATTGATCAAGATTGTACTATTGTCAAACTTCTCAAGTTGAATTCGCAACGGCTGAAATAAAACTCAAACCGTTAATTTTCTTTTAAGTTTCACAAAATTGCTTGCTATTCAGCATATCGAACTGGCTAACATAAGAGTGATTCAAACCTATAAAATTAATCAAGTTTTTGTTCTATTGACGCATCTTGTTTTTGCTTATCACAAACAGGAAGCCATGATGAAGGATACCCTGGAACGTATCAAAGAGCCAAATCTGGACTTGAAAAACTTCCTTCTAAGTGCTTATATCCACCCAGTATTCAAGGAGATGGATGAAGATGACAGCGTTTCTTGCTTTGACAAGGATGGAGAGTTTGAGAATGTTCTGGTACCTACCAAGAGGTCTTCTCGCAGAAACACACCAGTGCCCAGCAAATATAATGACTCAGCTTCACCCTCTCTTTCTGATATTGGTAGAGAACAGCAGTTGTGAAATTTGCTAATCTTTGTATAGTTGTGGTGTGTTCACATGTACAGTAGTCCTACTTGCAAGATTGCTTCATGTGTGATGTCTAGTAAGTTTGCTATCCCTTCTTCATTTTATGTTTTTATGTTCTCACTGCAAAGTTTTCGATATGGAAGAATCATGAACCTTGTTCACCTAAAGAATTGAGTATGGTGCACGGACTAAGGTTTCGTTTGGGACGGCTTTCTTACTACTTCTTAAAGCAGCTTTCTAGTACAAAAGTTTTAATTTTTTACTAAAAAACTGCTTCGGGAAGCAGTAAGAAAGCCGTCCCAAACGAAGCCTTGGTAATTTTTTTGAACTGAAATTGCAGGAATTCTTCATAGAATTTTAAAAGGCACTTTTTACTAAAGTTGACGTGGAAATGTTTTTCATCAAGAATTTTGAATTTTAATATGGTGTCTTTTTCACTGATCGAGAGTTGTTGTTAGGTACTAGTAAAAAGATGACCAGGGGACAAATCTTAGCAAATCTCAATTTTGGAAAAATTTTCTCTTTTGATGGCATAAATCCTGATACGAAATAATGCCACATTATTTTGGTTTATTTAAATTGTAGGGAATTAGCAGCAGAAGTTCTTCATTTACTTCACTTAGGCCCATCTTTTAGTTCATGTTCTTCTCAAAATTCTTGTAAAAGAGGTAAATTGCATACATCAACCCAGTAATGATGTGGAGTCTGATTTCTCTCGGTGCATTTTGAATTAAATCCTTCAAAATCTGAAAAACATTCACTCTAAATCTGGTTCTTAGATTTTTGATTAAATTTATGCAAGTTCATATATAAGGCAAAATTTTATTGTAGTATCTCTGAAATTAGTGAAACTATCTTTCTATATGATTGTAAATTTAGGCGAATAGTGTAGGACCATGCAAGTACTTGTCCTTATTTTCTGGTGTTTTTTTTTGTTTTTTACAAATTGTTTTTCTAATTCTTGCAGTTGTCAATGTTCTTATTCGAGTGCTTTCCTAATAGTTGATATCAAAATTGGGCTGTGGTGTTCTCAATAAAAATGGAAACAATAGCCTTTAGGGATAGGATAGTGAGGATTGATAAGATGTATGATATGGATTTCAAGTATCTAATGATTCACATTGAGGGTTACATGTATTAGAATTAGTAAACCTCTCTCTCTCTCTCTCTCTCTCTCTCTCTCTCTCTAAAAAATGAAGCCTATAATTATGACCCTAGAAGATTGAGTTTCCTGGACAAACAAAATTTGAGGGTTCTACTCTCTGTTAGTGATGAAGACTGTATCCTTCAATATATTGGATGAGAAGATCACGGGTGCAACTGTTGACTTCTTTCTGCAAAACAAAGTTTATAATCTTGGTTGATCCATTTTAAATTCGAGTGTGACTCATGCTAAGTTAATCCTTATTCAAACTAAATTTAGTTAAAACAAATTGGGTCGAGTTAAATCAAAATAAGCCAAACTTAGTTCAGTAGAACGAAGTATACTACAAAGCAATAATGTTAGACATCTATTAGTAGTGCAGAAGTTCTTCAATCTGAGAATTACGAATAGTGCTATCAAAATAGAGCATATCAATGAATTCAATCTGATTAGAATTCACCTTAGCTTGGTTGATTTGAACTTCATCAATGAAATTTGTGTAATCTTGGCACTTGTGCTTGATGTTCTGTTAGACTGGTTCCTAGTGGACCGGTCCAACCTGCCCCTTGCCAAGGGCCCGCTTAAGTGTATAGGAGGCGAGCGGCAAGAGAGTGGGAGAGGGAGATGGGGCCCACTAATTCAAATTTAAATGTTTTGGAGCCAAAGGAGGCGGCGGCAAGGGCTGATTTGTCATTTGGCTTAAATGATTAATTGCATGCTTTAAGTAAGGGGGGAAAATTAGGGTTAGGGTTATGTTTGGTTTGTGGCTGATTTTGAGAGACCGTCTTGGTGTCTTGGGATCTAGATTTGTCTAGAGGTTGGGAGAGATTAATCCTCCTCTTGAATTGATGATCACATGTTAGTTGTTTTTCTCAATAAAAATTGTTGTTTTCCTCTGATTTTTCTCAAACTTGTAGAGTTTTCTCGCTGTTTTTTTGTCTCTCTTGTTTGGGTTCACTTGAGATTTTCAAGTATTTCCTAACGTGTTTATCACTTCCAAAGAGTTGTAGAATTTTGATGTCAAGTAGTAATTCATTCAACTATATAAATCTAAAACTTAATGGTGTATATGACTTGAGAAGATATGATAATTAGTTAAGGATCTTTTATTGCTCTGAATTTTGAAAGTAGAGACAGTAATGTAAGGAAATATAATAATGGGGCTAGATCCAAATCTTTGCGAATGATCCAATCTAAAGTTCATAATAATGTGCTCTAATGATGTGGCAAGCTTTATCCATGTAAAAGGAGATTGTCTACAAGCGAATGGTGTAAATAGTTCAAATTAGTTGCGTGAATTTGTGAATGTTGCAAGTGAAGAAATCTGTGGTGTATTGGTCTGTAGTGTGAATAGTCTTATGAAGTCTTGTATTGTGGATTGAGGTGTGTTGTTTCATTTTACATAAAAAAGTTAGAACTATTTTGTAGGAGATTGAGAAAAGGTTATGAAAGTTTCACAATGTGGAAGACATTCCTAGCTTGAAGTGGAACCTGATCTAGATTGAGGTGTTGGGTGAAGTAAACTTCTTCCTTTTTATTAATACTTAAAAGGTGACCAAGGGTGTTATATCGATCTTATGGAAGTGATGATGACATTTTACATTTGGGACGATTTTCTTACTGCTTCTTAAAGCAGCTTTCTAGTACGAAAATTTTACTTTAAGAAGAGTTAAGAAAGTCAGCTCAAACGAAGCCTAAATTTAGTGAGAGAAGAATATCTTAATGAGATAAAAGTGGTAAAAATTTTGTGGGAAAATAATTTTTATCCTTTTACTCATCTCTCTGAAAGTAGTGAAAATATCTATGTATGGATGTATATATTATAGAATATCATTTAACCACATAAATCATTATGATATGATGTTCTCTTTCTAGGGGAGTATATAATAGCCAAATGGTCTTAGGTTGATAGTTCTAATTCAACTTGTATGGCCATGATATGAAATAAATGAAATGAATAATAGTGCATGAATGAGCATCCCACTTCATGACAATTTTTCTCTGTTCCAACATTAAATTGAAGGAACCATGAATGTGATGAAATGATATGATAGTTTATGTGCTAGTATTAATGATATTTATGCCATACTTGAATTGCTGTCTTATATGTCATGCCTCCTTATATAAGAAATTATGATTAACAAATCAAGTATGATATGATATAACATAATCTTGCTTATTAAGATGATTTGAAATTATTGTCTAGTGTATAATCAAGTAGTCGACCCCATGCTGTGGGATAAAAACTTGATGTTGTTGTATGATCAATTCTTCAGTAAAAAAATAATTTGTGATGAAGTTGCACAAAATTGGTATATGATCGTATATTTTGATTTACATATGGGTGTAAAAAATGTGTTTCGAGTCTAGTTCTGGTCGAACTTGATATTGACCCGCTGTTATTTTACATGACCCGAAGCCTACTCTTTTTTACAAACAGGTCAGAAATCCCCACCCAGACTCGACCCGAGATGGCCAGTTTTTTAAGTTGTGTCAAATATTAACATCCATAAATTTATGTATCATACATATTGTTAATTGGAGATATGGGTCATGAGATCTTATCATAGTTTAGAACGTGTTTCTCGAAGTCTCTTTTGTGACTGTTAGTGGCTCTGATAAATATGTATCAGGTGATGTGAGTCCATGATGTTAATATTAACTTGATAAATGAAAGTTGTCGTTATGTGTGAGTCTAAGCCTTCGTTTTGGACAGCTTTTTTTCTTTTTTTTTAAAGTTATTTTTTAGTAAAAAAGAAACCCCTTAAACTAGAAATTGTTGTATTAAAAAGCTACTTTAGAAAATAATAAGAAAGCTGTTCCAAACAAAGTCTAAGATGTAACCGATCCTATGTAGTGGGATAAAGATGTGTTGTTGTAGTAGTATGTAATTATAATTTATTATGTTATTTGAATATTTCTCTCTACTTACTGCCATGGTGTATGATGTCCAAGAGCTCCTTGTTTAGTTTGAAGATTTCATTTTAATAAAATCTAAGTCGTTTGCTGAAGTTGTCAATATGAACACAAGAACTTGTTCTCTCTCGAACTTTTTTTTGGTCCGATGAACGTACGTAGAGCTACGTTCGGCCGGCACTAAGATCGCAGGCACAAAACGAGAAATACCGAGCAATACCAATAATAACGAGAAATATCATTATGTGAAGACAAAATACTGAGTAATACCGAGCAATACCGAGTAATAAAAAAAATCGAGTTTTTTCTAAAAAAACTCGGTATTTTTTGATAATACTGGGTATTGCTAGGTATTACTTGGTATTGGTCTTCCCAGAATGATATTCCTTGTTATTATCAAACAATACCTAGCAATACCGACCAAATACAAAGCAAAAATTGAGTAACAATCCTTTGACCGAACGTAGATCTACGTCCGGTCAGAGGACGTAATAAAAGTTCGTTCTCTCTCTCTCTCTAAGCATAAAATGTGTGAATTGTTATTCAATTTTAAGGCTTTGGAAAGATTTGGTGTATTTGCTGGCCGTTTATTTGGCTTATTTGTGTTTTGATTGTGGTTACAAGATAATAAAAATTTGTTTAAAATGAATAAAAATTAAAAATTCTTTATAAATAATATACTCTAATTCTTTAGAATAGTTAGCAAATTGAGATAAATTAAAAATGGAATATCTTTTTGGTATATTGGTTGGGGTTTTTGTTTATCAATTAAAAGATATTGAATTTGAGTCTTATCTACGTGTGAGTTTTGTTTTAATTGGCTAAATGTCCTAAAATGTGAAAAAAAAAATTATATCAGAACATTTTATTATAAAAAATAATAAGATGAGTTTTAAAATTTTTTAAATTTATATAAATATTAATAAAATTTAGGATATCATATTTAATTAAAATTAGAAATTTTATATTATCCTACTATACTTGACATAATTTTTTCTCAAATAAAATAAACTTTTTTCTTATGCATATTTGAGCCGTTTATGAGCTTAAAATCTGAAGCTAATTTCTCACAGGGAACATGCATTGTACGTAACGCAGTATAGAACTGTTTTTTTTTTCCTTAATATATTTGTTAGTGTTGTTGGGTTTTTTCTTTTATTTTTATCAAAGCTTTAAGTGTAAATATATTTTTTATTTGTTTTTTGGGTAAATAATTTAGAATGAATTTGTTATTATGTGTAAAAAAATTCACGATTTAATTTATCATAATCTTTTTACAAATATATTTTTTCATAATTTTTTTTATTCACAATATATTATTATTATTTCAAATTTATCTTGTTTTAAAGGAAGTAACATTTTAAATAAGCATTTATCTTATTTTTTATTAATAACTTAATATAAATTTCATAATTCATTTTTAATTTTTTTACTGATCGAAATTGTTACTTTCTTTGAAATTCATATTGAGAATTTCAGGACGATGAGTTTTTTTTCTCTCTATTTGTTTCCAAGAAATGATATTAGAACTTGATTGTCATATTAAATCAATTAGAAATAATTCTCTCCAATCATGTAATTAATTATTTATTTGAGATTTTTTATAAAAAGAAAATCTACTTTTGAGAATTGTTTTCTTTAAAAAAAAAATTGTAGTTTACAAGTATGAAGTACTTGTAAATAATTTTCAATCACTTTTTCACTTCTATTTTTAGAAACCGAGTAATCAAATGGAATCTTCTTCACTGTTTTTCTTCGCCATTTACATTCATCGTCTCTAGGGGCGTCAATTTCAGGTCACGGGTCGGGTTTGGGTTAAACCTATAATTGATTAGGCACTATTCGGCCTATGCGGGTTTAGGTCAACCTGAGCCATTTTTGCAAACAGGACAATTTTTCGGATCCAAACCCAACCCACTTTGGGTTCGGGTCAACCCGACCTGACCTGTATATTTTGTGAAGATTGCTTGAGTCACTTCTTCGGCTCCTTCGTTGCAGTTCAACTTCGCTCCTTCGTCGACGACGGGAGCTCGCTCGTTGTGAAGGTAACTTTCTCCATTTTTTTATTGATGTTAGGCTTTGTTCCGACTTCCACAGGATGGCAAGAGGCATGGAGATTGCACGAGTCGCTTCTTCGGCTCCTTCGTTGCAGTTCAACTTCGCTCCTTCTAAGCTTCGACGACTGGAGCTCACTCGCTGTGAAGGTAACTTTCTCGTTGCTGTTCGGCTTCTTTCTGACTTGTTTAGGAGGTGTGCAGATTGCAAGAGTCGCTTCTTCGGCTCCTTCGTTGCAGTTCGATTTCGCTCCTTCGACGAAGGTCTCTCGCTCGTTACTACGCTGTGAAGGTAACATTTTTCGGGTCATTCCCGGATTTTCGGGTCAACCAGAACCCGACCCGATTTTGCAAACGGATCGGTTTTTCTGACCTGAACCTGACCCGCTTGGGGTTTGGGTCAACCTAAAACCGAAATTTCGGGTCGGGTTTTCGGATCTGATCCAATATTGACAACCGTAATCGTTTCTCCATACACATTTTTGTTTGAAATTGTAGAAGATGAATTGAGGGTTTTCTTTTCAAGAATATATTTGTAACTGACTTAAAAACTGCTTGCAGAACAATGGGTGTAAACGAGTTAAGTAGAGTCATGCATCTACCTAATCGAGTTTGTTTACTAAGCTCGAGCTCGACTCGTTAAAAAATTATAGCCTCGAGCACGACTGGATTTCTTAGTTTTAAATTAAAAATATACACCTTTTTAGAATTTAATTTTTTAATATAAAATTAATTTAAATTATTAAAATATATTATATAATACTTATTTAAATTAAGAATTAAATATATTTTAATTTACTCGAACGGCTCAACGAGCTTTCGAGCCGAGCTAGGCTTAAGCTCGAACTCGAACGCGTTTAATATACAAGCTCGACTATAGGCGCTTGAAATCATGACTCGATAAGCTTGACTCATGAGTTTGTTAATGAGTCGAACTCGAGCTCATAAAATGTGCATGTCGTTATTGAGTAAATGAATATTTTATATACATAAAGGTTGTATTAATCTATTTTTATAAATGCATTGCTCCAAATCAAGGACCCGAAGCATTGTTGGAAGGTTCAAACAACAATTTGGATTACCAAATGGTTTCCAAACATAACAAGCTTATAATCAAATCGAGCGGCTAGACGAGACAAATCCAACGAGCCTAAGATCACTGAATTCCAACATCACTAAGACATTCAAATGACCATCAAACGGTTCATGATCAAAGGATTCAACATTGGCCGTCCATCCAACCACTCTCCATTTACTCTTAATCTATCACCTATTTACGGGCCATGCCACTCCAAAAATCTATAAATAGCCCTCTCATTTCTCTTGAAAGGGGATCCAAGTAAGAAGAGAAGAGAAATAAGAAAAGGAAAAAGCTCCTCCTCGACCACCGCCTGAGTTCGCCAGAACACCACATGAGGCCCTCGCATTCGTTGGACCACCACCTGAGGCCCTCGCCTTCGCCGGACCACCACCTGAGGCCCTTTCCTTCGCCAGACCATCACCTGAGGCCCTCACCTTCGTCGGACCACCACCGAGGCCCTCGCCTTCGTTGGAGCACCACCTGAGATCCTCGCCTTTGCCGGTGCACCACTTGAGGCCTTTGCCTTCGCCGGACCACCACTTGAGGCCCTCGCCTTCGCTGGACCACCACTTGAGGCCCTCGCCTTGCCGGACCACCACCTGAAGCCCTCGACGGATCCCCGCCTAAAGGCATGAACTCCGCCAGACCAATACTTGAGGCCCTAAACTTTGCAAGACCATCAACTCACACCAGAATTCTGCCAAGTCGCTGTCAGACTACTAACTGACACCCCAACTTCCAAGTGATGCCATATTTTACATTAGACTTCAACCATACGGTTGACATTTGTAATCTGATCGCCCTCTGGGATGAGTCAGTCCACTGTAATCAACTCAAATTCTAGTGAAATCATTTCAACTGGGCTAGGTCTCATGGTTTTTCCCCATTTCAGGGTTTTCCACGTAAAAAATCTTATGTTCTCTGTGTGTGAGCTAGATATCCGTGCAATGCTAAGACTCTATCGCCGCGTATATTCTAGCCCTCAACAGTTATATTAATTATACTTGTTAAGTTATAATTCAAATTTTTTTTTCTGTCTTTTAATTAATGTTTTCTCCATTTTATAGTTTATTCGTAGAATATTAATTGCCTATATATGTATATAGTAAGAGAATAAGATGATTTGTAAACTGAGTATTTGTATTCTACTTGCTGTATTAGATTTTAGTAAGGTGCGATGTCTATTTTCTTATATAAGAAAGTTGATAAATAAATCAATTAATTTTATTGACTATATATATTTATAAACTAAATATTTTTCATTTGCAATTATTATTCATTAATTTAAAATTAAATTAAATTAAATTAAATTAATATATCACCAAAGTGATCTTTTTATTAGATCGATTTATTTGATTTATACATAATTGAATAATGCTAAAAAGTTTATAGAAGTCTATGCATAAAATAATCGGCCCAAAGGAAGATTATTTTTTTATTGTACTATAGAGATGTGATAATAAATATGTGATAATTTTATAATCACATGCAATAGGTTGGTTAAAAAAAGAGGTATTTTTGGCGGAATTTATTATAAATATTTATTAATTAAAATTTTAAGAGTGCCGAAGAATAAAAATACTTTTTTTTTTGTGACGAGAAAGTACTGTCCTTAGGCCAGTGAACCCCGGTCGACCTAGCATGCAACCCACACCAATTTACACGGGCCAATACTTAAGGTTTTCACTGCTTGCCAGAATAAAAATACTCAGTTTGATCCCCAAACCCCCACCAAAATGATGTTTAAATAATTGGCCATTAATGGCCTTGGAGGCTATGTCCATAGGTATTGGTCATTAAGACGGTGGATTCCATGTGGCAAGAGGAAACCAAGACATTCCAAAGATAGGAGGAAAAAATGAAGGAGTTTGAAATATTAAAACCTCTAGAAGGGAACTTTTATTACGTCCTCTGACCGGACGTAGCTCTACGTTCGGTCAGAGGATTGTTACTCGGTTTTTGCTCGGTATTTGGTCGGTATTGCTAGGTATTCTTGGATAATAACGAGGAATACCGCTCTGTGTAGATCAATACCGAGTAATACCGAGCAATACCGAGTAATCATAAAAAATACCGAGTTTTTCTAGAAAAAACTCGGTATTTTTTTTGATTACTCGGTATTACGTACTCAGTATTTTGTCTTCACATAATGGTATTTCTCGTCATTGTTGGTATTGCTCGGTATTTCTCGTTTTGTGCCTGTGATCTTAGTGCCGGCCGAACGTAGCTCTACGTACGTTCACTGGACCAAATAAAAGTTCGAGCTCCGTTTGCTTAAGCCCTTAGGACTTGACTAGAGGGGTCCATGTGGGTATATGAGCTTTATTGATTCCTCTTAGCGTGGGATTAATTCCATTAGGACTTGGGTGTATTTGAGTGAATCCTAGATTGCTAAAGGAGGTGATTTCACCAAACAAAACTAGTTTAAAATGTTATATTTGATGATAATGCTTGGGTTTGGTGCCTAAGTGTTTACCTAAATCCTAGGGCTCTAAAGGGACATCATAAGATAACTAGGTGGCCTAAATTTAGTTAATTGCATTCACATGTCTTTATTTACATAAGATCCCTCAATCAATCTTAATTTGAATATATTTAACTAAGGTGGATCTAGGTGGCCCAAGTGGTTCTTAAGGATCCCTTAAAGATAAGGCTTATTCATAACCTATGGGGACTAAAGTAGGAACTCCTTAGGAGTTAGTATGCTAAAGTTGGAGGGCTCCTGTGCTAGGTTGACCCATTGAGTTAAAATCATACTTAGGTCTTACCACAAGAAGTCTAGCTTGATCTATGTGGAACTCCAAGCTTTAAGCTTTGGTGATAGTCTATAATATTCCCTTATTACAACTTAATGTTGCTTATATCAAGGTTAAAGGGCCAAAAGGTTAGGTTGATCCATTAAAGGTTTGATCAAATCACAGGGCCATTTAATAAACTTAGGCTTAGCAAAAGTGGGCATAAATAGTGTGATGTGGCTCATGATTGCCTTAAGATTTGGTCGAATTAGATAAAGGCCCACTAGGCCAATCTATGATGACTTAAAATCTTGAGATTGATTACAAAGTTTTTGGAACTTCTATCATTATCATAACCGACCTAAACTAATCATTGGTAGCCCTAGTTCGGATTAAATGATTTTCTTAAGGGTGGGTCATCCTCACAAATTTCATAAAAGGATCTAGGTTGGATTTACTAAGGCCTAAGCTCCAATGAGCTAATATAGCCTAGTAGCGGTTAGATTAGGTCTTGGAATTAGCTAATGATTCTTGGTCCTTAAGATGGTCCATTGGGCTATATATGATCATGGATAAGCCTAAAGCTTTCATTAAATTGAGCTAAACAAAATAAGGGAGTAATGGCCAAATTAGGGCAACCCAATGATCTTGGGCGGGTAAAATGTGAGTCAAGGAAATTATCTAAGGTTTCCCATTGGGATTAATGAGTTGGGAATTACCAAAACTAATGTCAATATATTGGAGGTGAGATTCAACTCCCATGTCAAACCAATTCATATATTTCCTTTCAGTGCTCAATCATTAGAGTAGATGATTCTTAAGTGTGTCTTTGATATTTGAGGCATTATTGTATCTCTTTTACTTTAAGCAAGGAAAATAAAAAATATATTATTTAATCAAAATAAATGGTGGAATTATTTTGACAATTAATGAATATAATTAAATTTACTTAATAAAGATTACTTATTTACAAGTCAGTTTAAATCTCTAAGAGAACATTATGATGATCATTATCTATGTAACAAAATGTTATACTATGCCAATATTTACACATTAAATAAAATATATAGAAGTGACCTTGTTAGTTGTTTTTTTACCAATATTAAACTTCTTAAATTATCATTTATGTGATACATAGAAAAAAAAGAAAATTAATCTAGAATAACATTTAAAATTAAAATTAGATATCAAATACTATAATTATTATATATGGATCTACTAGGTTAATTATTATATATGGATCTACTAGGTTCCATAGGTAATACTCTTAATTATTAAATTTATATATTTTTAGAATTCATAAAATTGGTAAAATTGATTTAAAAAGATAAAAGGAGTATCTATTAATTTGTATTTGAAGTGTCAATGGGGGAGATTTTATAAATATTATGTTCGAGTCATTTTATGATGCTTAAGAAGTTTTCGTAGTTTCCTAGCCCTTAGGAAATCGCTAAACATTATAGTATAACCTAAAACTTAAAAATCTTTTAAACATGCATAAAATGTTACTAAATAAATTTACTCTACAAAAAATATTAAAAATATTTATTAGAATAAGCAATAATATTATGGGATTTATAAGATAGAAAACAAATTATCATTAATAAAGTTTAAAGCCTAATATTTCTCATTTTCATATATTTAGTTTGAGTGCTTAATGTTTAAGAATGGGAGAGGCAATATTAAGAAAGTTGATGCAAAGTTCAACTGAGGGATCTTTCTAGGATGTTTGAACTATGGTAAAGCTTATAGAGCATCCAATAAGAAAACTTCAATAAGAAAAGAATCGATATATGCCAATCTGATTAATCCTAATAAAAACTATCAAGATTAAGGCTTCGTTTGAGACTTTTTTCTTATTGCTTTCTAAAACAACTTTTTAGTTAAAATTTTTTGAATTATAATTTTTTGTATAGAATGCTACTTTAGAAAGTACTAAGAAAGTTGATCCAAATGAAACCTAAATGACTTAAATAATTAAGGTTATCATCAAAATTAAATATATATCTAAAATTGGATTAAGTAAAATTATAAAGAATGAGTCACTCAACCTTTTTTTACCTAAAGAGTAAAGATATGCATCTAGTCACCCAAATAAAATTATTAATAGAGATTCATCTCAAGGTGTCACTACGGGAAAACACGCGAATACCGTCGGAGTTTCCGGCGGAAACTTTTGGACGGTAATAAAAGGCGCAGGTACCGACGGATTTGCTCGACGTAAAGTTTGCGTCAACATTACCGGCGGAACATACGTCGGAAATTCACCGACGCCTTGTCCGCCGGAAAACCCGACGGTATAGGGATGCCTGAACCATTTCTGTCGCTTGTTACGGCGGAACTATTCCGGCGTACGGTTCCGGCGGATAGTGCGCCGGCTTATTTAAACTCAACGAAATATATCCGACGGATTATACGTCGGAAATTATACCGACGTCATTATTAAAATTACCGGCGGAACGTCCGCCGGTAGAAGCCCTATTTCGCGAACCCGAACCCCTCTGGCCGTCATTCTTTTCCTTCCATTCTCTCACTTCCATTGCTTCGCTCGTCGCCCTCCGTCGCCGTTCGTCGCTCGTCGTGGTTAGACGTCGCCGACGGTCACCGGACATCGCCGTTGACGATCACCGGACTTCGCCGAGCCTCCTTCCTTGTCGCGTCCGGCCTCTGTGCTTCCTAGTCGCGCGCCGCCGAGGAACCGAAGGTATATGTTTTCAAATTTTTTTGCGATTTCGGTTTGATTACATATAGATTAGCCTTTAGTCCATATCTTTTTGCTATAGTCATGGTTGTTATCACTAGACATTTGCTAGAGGATGTAGTTTGGTGCATGCTTTTTGTTGATGATATTGTTCTTGTTGATAAGACTAGAGAGGGATTTGAAGGTTTTTGTTTTCAATTTTTTTTGCTATTTCGGTTGGATTACATGTAGGACTAGTATTAAGTTCATATCTTTTTGAATTATAGAGAAATTAAAAAGATGTCAAATGAGTGAAGGAGTGTGATGTTTACAATTTTCAAGAATTAAGGTGATGTACAACAGTGCATGAATTATAGAAAAATTAAGTTTACAATTCCGGCGCCTTTGTTCGGACGGAAACTACCGGCGTAAGTACCGGCGCATAGTCCGCCATTAATTACCGGCGTATACTTTGCGTCGCAGAGAGTTCGTGGGTTTCCTACATGCACTTTGCGGCGTCATATCCGCCGGTAATGGCCGGCGCATAATGCGACGATAATTACCGGCGGAAATGGCGCCGGAATTAAGATGTTTTTCAACGTAAAAAACGATCCGTTTTTTCGCCGGTAATGCGTCGGATCACGAGCCGGAGAAATTTCCGACGCAAATTTTGCGCCGGAAATAATTTATCGAAGCGACCGAAACCGGCGTATGAATTTCCGCCGAAAAGTCCGACGGAAACTTATGGTTCCGTCGGATTATCTATGTTTTCCGGCGGATTTTGTCCGCCGGTATTAACGGGTTTTCCTGTAGTGTGTTTGGAGAAGCAATATTAGAAATGAAATAAATCACTCAACATCTTTATCTCAAATAGAAACCTTATGCATAAAAGAATTCCCAAAAGATGAATTCTGATATTAATGCATAAGAAAGTAAATTAATTTATTAGGAATGATGTATGTAAACTAGTTTCAAGACCCAAAACTCAAAATATATTAAGATTTATGTATAAAAATAAGTCAAATGATTTAGGTATTTTGGTTGGAGATAAAGTATGTTTGATAGCATATAGTTATAACCAAATTGAAGGTGTTGCATTTGATAAATTATGTAGCATGATAAAAAAATTTATTAGGTTATTTTTAACATCAGCAAAATTTTAAGGATTCAAATTATATAAAATTGATGTTTAAAGCACCTTCTTTAATAGAGTGCTATAAGAATGTATATTTGTACTGATCATAGAATACTCTTACATTATGCACTCCATTCAAGTCAAAATATTTACATATTTTTTATAACAATATCTTTGTGGATGATGAGTATAAGTACCAAGTAAATTATCGTATACATGACTTTAAACTTATCATCAGCTAAGAATATATGACATGATTTTTTGATGTTCCTAAAAATGGTCCCATGATATGGGCCATCAAATGATTTTGTCACCCATTATATTAAACCGAAGCTAATATTATCCGACATTAAATCCCTCACCCATTCACATCACTAGCTTAAACTCCATATCTCTATAAGAACTACAATATTTATTATATCATATGCCATCTTAAAAAAAAAAAGCAATTTATGTGAGGAAACATGAGATCTCTCTATATTATGACCCATTATGTTCTCACCAACATTACCTTTTGATGTGAGTAGGGCTCTTTTCTCACCCATTCAAACATTTATAATAATGCAAAACCCATTGTACATTTAATATGATCCTTAGCCATATTATGAAATTTATCCTAACCTTTAAATATCTTGATATCAAGCTTAGTGAACTTCTACTAATAACCATTCTCATTTTTTCTCTGATATCAATTTTTATTATCTATCTCTCTCGCCATGGTGTTGCACTTCCTATATTGCTTGACCTATATCATCTTATTGTTTATGTGTGTTTGGGGGACTTAGTGAGATATCTCGAGATGTACATCATATTGATTGGCATTGGAAAAGGGTAATTCAACATTAGAATGAAGAATAACAAACACCGCCCAAGATAATTATGTGCTTTGATGATGATTATGATTAGATGTCTAAATTTTTTTGCTGTCTATCCACCCGTATTGTGTTCTATAATAAAGGAGAAGAATAATAGAACACATATTAGGCTATCTAAACTATCTTTGATTATGATTGTGATATTTAATTAAATTGTGACTATAATTGTACTAATATATATTTTAGTATTATTATGCTTGATTTTGATCTCACATCATTTTTACTCACTACTATTTTTTGTAATGCTATATTTTGATTCGGGTTATTTATGTTTATATATATATATATATATATATATATATATATATATATATATATATATATATATATCTGTATCCACGAAAGAAAATAATTTCTTTTTATTTTACTTAAAATGATTTCGTTATTCCTAATGAAAATTGATACACTATGAAATCAGCATCATGTAGTAGAATGTTACACAGTGTATATGTTTCGGCTTGCATCTATTCATCTACCAAATATGTTACACGATATGTAGGAAATCCACTATATATTTTTTTTCATTTTTAATTGGAATTGAATTCATTCTGAATTGTGAATACATATGTATTCTTGACATACTGAAATGATTGCTGTTATTGGTATCAAACCTATGTGGGCTTTCCTAAGTGTTTTACTACTAAGTATAGCTATATGATTTTCGGCCAATCTGTCTATTCAACAAATAAATGAAAGTTTGACCTATCAATATCTATGGCCTTGGACCATCAATAATGATTTTTTATTACAGTTCGGACACTTGATCGATCCACTTACTTCTATTATGTCAATACTATATATATATATATATATATATATATATATATATATATATTATATATATATATATATATATATTATTATATTATTATTATTATTATTATTATTATTAAATATTTTCTAATTAAATTTATCATCATCAAAATGTGGGAGATTAGTGACCTCATGAATCCATGCTAGATAATAGAATTTAATGATAAGAAATATATTAGGGAATTGGATTTAATGGTTTATTTGGGTTTTGTGTTGATAAATAAGTTACACCATTTGAATCGATACTCCACATATGAAGATGGTTCCATAGATTTAGAATACTTTACTTTTGTTCATTATATGTAAGAGATACGTGAATGAGAAATCGAAGGAAGCTAGAAAGATAGAAAATTATTTAAGCTTTTTAGTATTTTAAAGTAAAGCCTCTGTATAATAATATCTAATTTATTTCAAATTTGTAGTATGCTTCTGTCTTGGGTAATACCATCTTAAGCTAGTCATGACTTTCCTGGAGCCATTCAAACTTTTTTTTGCGCTGTTCATTCTCCTTGTGATTGATAAAAAATCTACAGCCCTTCGGTAATGTTTTCCTTTATCAACCAACGTAAAAATAAGTTCTTCATCCTCTAACTTTCTTATTATTTACATCTTTTTCTATAAAATTTGGCGAGAGATGAATGATAAGAGTTTTTTAATAACAATCAGAGCTCACTTACAGGTACTATGGTGAGAGTCAATCTCCAGCTGGCTTACAGCTTACGAAGGAAAAAATTCAAAGATTTTTGGCTCACCGAGGTAAAGAACTTGCTTAACGTATTGAAATTTGTCCACAAAGACCTGGAATGAGCGATGGTCCTTCATTTGTTGTGCCTGTTAATGTGCTGTCTTCCACCATTGATATTACTGGCTGGCTTTTTTAATTTATTGCTGTTATTTTTGAGTAGATCGTTTTGTTTTGCTCTAAATTTGTGTGCAGCTTGGATTTTATCCCCCCTTTAGCATTACTTTTTTCTGGTCAGTGATTAAACGGATTTTTGTCAATTTTTGCTCATTGAACTCTTCAAGTTTTTTGGGCCATGGGCGATGAAGACGCACTCAGTTTAGCGAGTGCGGACATCGGACCGTTCAGAGGCGAATCAGAATGCGTCACGTCACCCGGTACATAGCGGTACACAACAAACGGGTGATGTGGCGTGTCCTGATTCGCCTCTAGACGGCGTCCATATTCCCGCAGAATAATTTCACTAGTTTAGCAGCTATCGTGTGCCTTTTTTTCTAAGTGGTACTAACTAAGCTGTCTGGTTTAGCAAACCTTTCCTCCTGTTTTGATGTTGGTTCTGATATGAATGACTTGAATGCCTTAAATAACGGCTATTGCTACAAAAATCTTCCTTTATTTTTGTGCGTGATGATCTTTTAAAACTAGTAAAATAAGTACTTCATGAATGTTATATTTACATATTGAATGATAAGTTTTTAGAAGCTTCAATCAATTATCCAGATTTATGTATTAGGGGATCTACTGTATTCCATCCCATTTGAATGGAAGTTGTTCCCTACAATAGAAATTGTGTTTATGAGGGAAAATTATTATGTGCAGACGTCGAATGCCGTCTAGAGACCAACTAGAATCCCCGCTCGGTACCGCAGCTTGGTACCGCGCTCGATTTCGTGCTCGGTACTACTGACGTGGCACATTCTAGTTGGTCTCCAAATAATGAACTCCATTCGCAATCCACATAGAATAATATCTCCTTTATTAGGGGCCTTTGTATCCTTATCCCCGAATGGTATCTTCCATGCCTCAACTTCTTGTTTAGGGACCATTGCCACAAGAAATACATTGTGAATGATATATTTATATATTGAAAAATAAGTCTTTAGAAGCTTCAACCAATTATCCACCTTTGGCTCATCTAAACTATTGTATGAGGGGATATCCAATGATGCATTCCATTTGAATGGAAGTTTATTGTTTGATAGAAATTGATTTGATTAATTATTTCATCCTCATCAAAAGAGGGTATCTCACATGCACCAAACTCTTCTTCCAAAGCCTCTATTTACAATTTCTCAAGTCTCTCCTCATCCCATTCTAAGTACTTTGAATGAATTTTTACTTTACACTATAGCCTCATTTTTTTATTTACTAATATTGCATTTTTGAAAAATTTTGTTGTAATAGAGAAAAGGTATTTATAACATTATAGCTTTATTTGAAGATCATCACACACATAGATAAATAATGGTTGAATGAGACACTAGTAATTTTACATGAAAATATGAAGAAGAAAAACAGTAAGGCCTGACCTAGTTGAAATGATTTCACCATATGTTGTTGATTATAAATGATACTCTTCACCATAATTTAAGAACATACTAATACATTATATTAGGCTTGAACCATAAAAGATGAATCACATTGTGAAAATTGGTGAAGTCTTGAGGCATTTGATCTATTAAAAAGAGGATTTTGTGGTGTATTAAATTGCCCTTCTTTGTTGAGAGAAGGCTAAGATGGTCTGATGTTGGTAGTTATTTGATAGTGATGGTTTAGTAACGACGATCTGATGACAGTGGTTGGGAGATGGTGATCCTTTGAGGAAGGTTGAATGGTAATCCAGAGAATTTTTTCAGGAAAATAAGTTGTTAGAAAAGCTTGGGAAGCAATGGTTAGGCATAAGATATTGGATGGATATAACCTAATAATATTGATTTTCAATCCCACTACAGGAAAACCATTGATTACTTTCGGAGCTTCCGACAAAAAAATATACGTCGGAAATTACGGCGTTTAAACCGATGGTCTTTTCAACGGTAAAATAATGGCGGTATTTTTGGCGTATATTACGCCGATAAGTATCTGACGCATTATCCATCATAAAATATATCGTAATTTGTGAAACCCTTATGATAATGCGGCGTTTTTTCTGCAGGTAATTTCTGGCATACACATCAACAGATATTACACCGGTGTATTTAAACATGATGAGTACTTTTCGTCGCATTGTTTGACAGAAAAGGTTCTGGCGTCCTAGTAGCCAGAAAATCCATCGGTCAAAATCTTATTTCTCTCCCAAAACCATTTGCCTTATCATTTCATTCCTCTCTCCATTTCCATTCGCTCAGATCGCCTCCGTCGCCTCAGTCGAGCGCTGCCACTACCGAGACCGACCCATCGCCCAATGGACTTCCACCGAGATTGCCTACATTCGTCTCCTCAGTTGTCAATTTTCTTCTGTGTTTTGACGAAAATCCACCATAAGATTTTTTTTTCATGGTAGAAATTAATATACGATGATATATGCATTTTGTTCATGATATTATTGTTATTGTTGAGTCTAAAGTATTCCGAGTACTGCATTTGGTCGCAAGTAGTAGGAGGAATTCAATATGGCAGGGTTTATGGTTTAGGTTGGCAAGCCCATGCATATGAGGGGATGAACTCTGGTGGCTCGAGCTTCGTAGCAAGTTCTCAGGAGTCCTTATATAGCCAACGGGTAGCTGCCCTTCAAGCGGAGCTAAAACATGGAAATCACAAGATGATTGACAAGTACAGTTGTAGGCACAGATATAGATGTAGATGCATATGCAACACAATCAATTATTGGATGAAATGCAAAAAATGAGGGAGCAGATCAGAGGAAAAGAGGTAGCTTCATTGAAGGATGAGTCAACGAATTCAGAGTAGTTGTTTAGTTTTGTTAGCTTCATATGTATTTATTTTAGTTTGTACTTTTAAACGAACAAATTGTCTTATGTAATTGTGATGTTTATGAATATTTGGTGATATTTATGAGTAGTTGTATGTTATTGCACTAAACATAATTAGTTGTTAATGTTTGTTATTGTCTTATATAATCATTTGCTGCATGTAACTGTTTGTTGCAGGTTGTGAAATTTTGTTTCTTGTATGAGAAGGTTGTTTTTTTTTTTTAATTGCTACAGGTTTTTGGTGAATAATATGCTAGTAATTCGACGGAACAACGATATAACGAATTATGTATCGATTTCCAGCATATTTTTACGTCAGAATTTCTGGCGTACAATACGTCGGTTATCTTCGTTGTATACTTTTCAACATATATAATGATGTTTTATTCGTTGGTATTATCGGCATAATTTTATGCTGGAAATTTCGGCGGATATAACGCCGGAATAAGACAGAAGGAAATGGCGCAAGCACAATCTTTTTTCTCACCAGTTTTGTGATGGAAAGGCAGCTGGAAACGTTTCCGGCATAATATTTACGTCGAAAGTTTTTTCTGACGTGCGAATTACCATCATATGGGAATTCTACAAAAATTCGATGGAAATAAGATGCTTTTGTCAATTTTTTTATGTTACCGATGAATTTCATCTGCCGTTAATAAGGTATTTTCCTGTAGTGTCCATGATTGCCTAATGATGGTGGTAAGGTGATAACAACTTGATGATGGTGTTTAGGCAATGATGGATTAATAATAGTAATAAGTCAACTATGATGTGATGAATGTGGTCAATAATAATGGCCTAATGGATGTGATAGAGAGGAAACAATATGATAGTGGAGGTTGGGCAGTTGTGGTGAGATATTGGAGGTCGAGTAATGTCGACACAATTGCAGTGGCTTAGCAAGGTGACTTGATAGTAGTGCTAAGGTATAACTCCTTAATTCATCAATTTTATGAACTCTTTAGATTTTCAAGCTAAGGTTCCCTTTGTTTAAAGGGTAGCCTTTTATTTATGGTATTTAAAGTGGCATTCTTTAAAATATAGCTAAAATCCAAAGCATTCTTATATAACTTGGAGTGATCCCCTTGATCATTAGGTGTTTTTTGAATATTTGATTACTTAATGATAATGGAATTAATTTATCATAGACTCATTAGATTTTTTTTTTTCATTAAGATGCCCAATTTGAATATAACCATACAAGATATAAAGATCATTTGAACCCCAAATAATGTACCAAAATTTCTAACTATGCTTCACTCAGTTGGCTTGGGCTCATATGGAATTGAGTCTGACTATATTAAAGATCGATGGGCTTAACTCATGAAATATTCAATTCAATTGCAAATTTGTTAAAATTGGAATAAATGGTCTTGAATTCAATTTTAGAAGTCTCCAATTCAAATGGTTCCTAGAGATTTATGCTTTATCAAATAAATTTTATGATGACATTATTTGTCTCCTAATTTCAGATGGAAAAATTTGTCAAATAAAAATATATATTTAGTCCTTAAAAATTTTAATGGTAAAAGTACAATTTTAGATAGATTGCAAAGAATGGACTATGACATCTAAGGATCTAATGGAAGGATTGGATTACTTAAACCTATTGTCAATTATTTTAACCTTCAATAACAAAAAACACTACTACTAAAATCCAAAATATAAAGAAAATATGAACAAATTTTATTTCATCAAAATATAAATACAATATTCTAGCCAACTTCCAAATGTTTATACATCATAGCAAATAAAACTGCATTATAAAAATTAATACCTCAAACTCAGAAGATCCAGCTCCTATACTTTTCTACTACGTGAGTTTCCTAAAATATTTTTTAAAAAAAGAATGAGCATAACTAACCTAGTAGACTCCCTCCCTTCCCATCATAGATATCAATATATAACATAAAATATTCAATAACAGAAAAAATATAAAGAAATAAAAATAGAAATTAAAATGTAAATAAAACATGAATTACCAGAGTTTTAGTGCATACTATGGGGTTGAGCTTCTCAGTGCCACTACGCCCTTATAGAATCTTTCAGATTCTCCCATAATATCCTCCCTGAGACTCAACTTCATGACAGTACTTCTTGGTACCTCAGAGCACACCCATTTCTCTATCTTTTTCTCCATCTTCCTGAGATCTTAATGTCATGATGTAGTTAATCTTAGCATTGCTACGCATGAAAAAATAATTTTCTAACTTGTTTTTTCACTTCTCTAGCCCAAATTTTGGTTACGTCTAGGCCCCATTAAACATTCTAAGACTTATAATTACTAATCACATTAATATTAACAATCTTTAATAAACATTTCTCTAAATTTTTTATGACGAATATTATACATACACTCTTTATGCAACAATGTAGTCCTCTCATTTGGCAATAAACCAAGTAAATGTCACAACCTAACCTAATATGATATATAGAGAGGCCAAGTTATATCGTGTTAAATAGTCATGGAACAATCCCATGATCTAAGTTTTGGATATTTTTTATTTATTTATTTTTTAAATTTAAAATAGATTATAGAGCAACTAATTAACATTCAATTGAACAAAAAGTATAAACATCCATAATTTTTTTCATGCATCTTTAAAATGTATATACAATAAAATTTATATACTACAATACATGACTACATACCAAAATAAGTCAAAAATAAATGGTCATGATTGTATAAAATTTTTTAAATGAGAAAGTACTTATATCGACTCTAACTGATCAGAACATGCAATATCAACTACTTAACTTGGTTTTTACCCTTTTGCTTGACCTAAAATAGAATGTTGAATAGGTGTGAGCACTATAGGAAAATCAGGAATTACCGATGATTTTTTCCGGCGGCTTGAATTATGTTTATGACAATTTCCTAAAAAATCGGCAATTTTTCGGCGATTAGTAAATTGCCGGTATAAATCACGCAGGAAAAGATTTGTGGAGGTTAACCTTACCGGTGGCATAAACGGCTGGTAAATTTTGACGATCATAGCATCTGTGATCGTTGGTTAATTACTGGCAACTTACCGGTCATCTTAAATACCAATTTTACCGACTGCCTAACCACTTGTTTACCGCCGTTATTTACCAGCGCCTATATTAAAATTTTGGTGGCTATAATAAGCCGTCCGGTATCAAAGTTTCTGGCGACCAAATCGTTGGTGAGCCACCAGAAATCTATAGTATTTTTTTAAAAAAATTGACAGCCCCCCTCTATTTACTCAATTTTCCATAATACTTGCACAAAATTGAAAATATATATCACAAATAAGAGCAACACACCAATATAATCAATCCATAATATAACCCTCAGATGAAATTCACAATAAGCATAACCAAATGTTTAAACAAATAAAAATGCATATGTTCTACAATAAACATAACATATAAATCCATAATAAATGTCTATGTTCTCCGTGTCTTCGCTTTCACACAATAAGATCATAAAATCAAATGTTAAAAAAATGTTCATCAAACAAATTAGAGCACTAATCATCCATCGTGTCTTCGCTGCCTTATAATTAATGTATCGGCTCTTGCTATTTTTTCATTTGATTTTTAAACAAAAATTTTAAAATTTAAGGATTCACATAAGATCTAAACCAAGTTGAAAATTCATTTGCAATAACTTGCTCAACATATGTAGTATCTGTTAGAGGCAAATTGCTTGCAAAATACCTGGTGACAAATCATCCAAATAATACTTTAGTATTTCAAATAAATATTACCTTTTCTGCACATTATAGAAGAACTTACTCTCAGATTACTTGAACTTCTTCACAGTTCAGTAGTACATATAAAGTCATTGTCTTGATTTCTATATCGTTGAGAAATATTTCAACATATTTGTCATTGAGCTTTTCATGACTTCTAATGACTGATAGTGTAGCCTGTGATTATTCTTCTACATCAAAGTATATGTTACAACTAATCTTTGTTCTTGTACTCCTTATATGGGGATCAAAGTATTATGAGCAGAAATGAGTGATTTCTTGAGACAAATATACTTCACATATTTATCCTTCTTATCATGCTTTATTTTTAACATATATTTTTTAACTTGTTTAAATATCTATTAAATAATTATAATTATCAAGTTAGTAAACATATTTTTTCAACTTGTTCAAAAATATTTAAGATAACTTAATAAAAATATGTTTCACCTCTTGAAATGATATATCCAACGATATTGTACAGGTCCACCAACTCTAACTTCATAAGGTAGATGGAAAAGAAAATGATTTATAGAATTAAAAAATCCCAGGGAATTTTTTTTAACTTGCATTGGATGATTGATATGTTATCCTCACTCCTCCATAAAACATATTTGCTTAGTTTAGATGAAGATAGGCCTTTAAAAAAATAATAAGCTCAGTCAATATATTCGATATGTAATATGGTAACATACATACTATGATCGAAAGAAGAATCTCCATAATTATGTGATAATCATGACTTTTTAGTCCAAATAACCTCACAGATTTAAGGTCTACACATTAGCTTAAGTTTGATCCATACCCATCAGACATTTTTAAACCTTTAAACCACTAACATATTGATCTTTTTTGCTCTTAACGTAAAATAATAAGGTGCTTTGAGCTTCATTATTTTGCCATCGCTGGTTGTACTAACTCTAAATTTTTTTGTTGGTAATACTCTTTAAAGTCTATCCTAACTTTAGCATTATCCTTGCTCTTATCTTTAACATTTATAATTATATTAAAAATATTATCCAAGAAGTTCTTCTCAAGATTATGCCTTATCAAATTTATTCTCCAATATGATAATTTTAAGAAAATATATTTTTTAATATAATTATATTAAACATAATATCCCACAAATTTAGACTCTGATAATATTGAAAAATTAATAACTGATGAAAAGTTAGAAAGTCTTTGTAGTATGTCATCACCACTTAATCTAAGTAAAGGAGGTGACCTCTCAACTCTATTTTTAACGAATGCTTTCTTATTCCTACTAAAAAAATCATTAGCATGTATGAATATATGATAAGAATCAAATTAATTATTTTTCCCTCCATATTTTAGTGTGAAAGTTTTAATATTCTCTATGTAGTAAGAATAATCTAATTTTTCTACTGTGCTCCAACTAGACAAAATACAATAAGCTGAAAAATCCCCAATGATCTAAAGCAATACAACTAAAAGGAGAAAATTTTATTTGGTTGAGATGTCATATGTGAGGACACATTCTTCCTATAATAACTTGAGATCATCAATTAATTGTTACAAAAAATATCAATTTTTGCTTTTAGATTATATGGTCTATGTATTATAAGTATTAAGAACATCTGCGGGGTAGTTTTACACATCTCTGGTGGAAGGTTATATGGTGTTGGTATAACTGGCTAACAAGATTACAGTGAAGTTACTTAACTATATGGAGTAAAACTATCAGCTCATAATCCAAATCTTATGTTACGTAGCTTAATGGTAAATGAAGTATGCACTCAATCAAAATATTTTCACACTTCAGCATCTGATGGATGAGAAAAAACATCACTATTTATTAATTTCTCCTTATTCCATCTCATATGACATGTTGAACTCATTGATGCATAGAGCCGCTAAAGTCTTGAAATGATCGGTAAATAAAATAAGTGAGAATATGGAGCATCTTTCTTTTGACGACGTTATTTTTTTGATTTTGGTTTAAATTGAGACACATTGCAAGTGCGATGATAAGCTTTGATTGCATCATCCTTGCAGTATAATATACATCAATTGATACAACAATTAATTTTTATAACAATGAGACCCAACTTGGATATTAATTTCTTCGTTCGGTATAAATTTGAGGGAATTATATTATTCGTTGGATTTGTTTCCTTAAGAAGACCAATAAAGTTATTAAAACAATCATGATGAATATTATATTCAGTTTTGATACTTAACATCCTCACTATAATTGATAATTTTGAATAAATTTTGTAACCATTCCAAATTAGTTTTTGAGCTACATGTAGTAACTTAAAGAATTTTTTAATTTATACATTTGGTGGCTCTTTCATACTAGCCCATAAATTAAGACCCTGCTACATCAAAAATAAGTTTTTCATACGATTTAGTCATTTGATCTTTATCAAATGTTTCAAAAGCTAATGAGTATCTTTGTGTGGCTTGTACTCGCCATATAAGGTCTAAATCCAATAGTCTGGAAAAAATTTCCTACGATATAAATCAACATTCACATCATCGAGCTTGAAAAATGCTTGATTTTTGTACTTTGAACATGGACATCTAAACATTCAATCAAACTTAAAAGAAGGTACTTGAGATGCAACTTGAATAAAAGTCTCAACTCCATGTATAAATTCATCTATCAATCATCTTCGACCCTGTAATAATTTGTTATACATCTAATATCTCTCTTTTTAGATAGTTATTTAGATGTTAAAGGAAACATTTCTTACATAGTTGTGAAATCAATTATTAGAAGATATGCATCCTAAATAAGTGTATGTGATTTACTTTTGAACAAGTTTACTTTACTTGAATTGAAATGTATTCCCCAACCATCTAACAATAGTTTAGGGTTTGATACCTACGTTTGAATAAGATATTTAAGCATTGCCGGTCTAACCACCATCTTATAGAATTTTTCCTTAAGTTTGAGGGGGACTTTTCTTTCACACAACAATTTTAAAGCATTCCTCCACTTTAACCATCCAACTTGAATTCTACTAATAATAACCCTATCTATGTCAACATCACTCAAAATAATAGACTGAATATATTTAAAATATATACTCTTATTAACGACATGAAAAAAGCACACACCTAGGTGCAACCTATTACAAAATTATAGTGAAAACATCCATGACTAAAGCAAAAAAATATATATGGACTAAAAGCTTATCCTTAATGTAATCCAACAAGTAATAACTCTTGCATTCATATCCTTAATGACATGAAAAAAGCATACACACCAAGGTACAACCTATTGCAATTTGTAGTGAGAACATCCATCACTAAAGCGAAAAAATATATATGGACTTAAAGCCGATCCTTGAAGTAATTCAACAAGTAATAACTCTTGCATACATATCCTTAATGACATGAAAAAAGCATACACACCAAGGTAGAACCTATTGCAAATTTGTATTAAGAACATCCATGACTAAAGCAAAAATGATATATATGAACTTAAAGCTGATCATTGACGTAATCCAACAAGTAATAACTCTTGCATACATATCCTTAATGGCATGAAAAAAGTATACACAAGGTACAACCTATTGCAAATTTGTAGTGAGAACATCCATACTAAAGCAAAAAGATATGGATTTAAAGCCGATCCTTAACGTAATCCAACAAGTAATAACTCTTGCATACACAACCTTAATGACATGAAAAAACATATACCAAGGTACACACTATTGCAAATTTCTAGTGAGAACATCCATGACTAAAGAAAAAAGTTATGGACTTAAAGCCGATCAACAAATATTAACTCTTGCATACATATCCTTGATGTAATCCAACAATCTATGCTTAATAACTCTCTCCAGAAGTTAGGAAAAGAAATAAAAAATGCAAACCTTGAATTCGGTTTGGGACGTTGCCGATCAACGACTTTCGCGGTAGAATGCGGGCGTGATCGGCTGTCGGAGTGGGGGCAAGATTGTTGGCTAGAGAGAGGGTGTCGACGACCGGATTCCTACGCTGGTAGTCGGAGGCGCGATTGCGAGCGAGCGTCTGCAGTGAAATAGATACGCGAAGAAAAGAAGAGGAATGCTCGGTTTGGCCAATATTAGGATCATTTTTAGCAATTTTCCTACAGTTTAGATAGTCGGAAAAAATTAATTAAAACCGGCGGCCTAGGACGTCGATAAAACATAAAATCGGTGCCCTTGCCGGGGGTTATTATACCGTCACTAATTCCAGCGGTGTATTATTAAAAATCACCGGATAAACTGCCGGTTAATATTGGCGGTTAGATCGCCGGTAATTCCGGCGGCTATTGGATCACCCGTAAAGGCCGCCGGTAATCCCTATTTTTCCTATAGTGGAGCTAATATAGCTCAGTAGTTCATACCTACCAATAAATTTTTTTAATAATTAATCTATTATCCATTTAATAGAAATATAAAAGTATTTAATAACAAGTAACTTTGTTGAGCGTAACAATGTTTGTAGGTATAAAAAATTTAATAAATAAGGAAGTGAAAGTAAAAAAAAAAAAAGTACTCTTACATTAGAATAAAAAATAATAAATTTTCCTGAGACCTTTATACCTCCCATCAGAAATAGATATCATAATTCAAACCCTTATAACTCATGAACTAGCATATTAGAAAAAAGGCCCTAATGACTTTTAATGCTTAGCACATATAAGGTATTGATAGGAGCGGTAGAGTAACCTAAACAATTATGAAAACAACTCTTCTCTTTTCTATGTGTGTTTTGGACCTCCTATAATGCTAAGATCTTCAACTCTCTAACTCTACTGCTTATATTCTAGCACACAACAGTCCCACAAATAAAATAATTTAAATTATAGATCATTTTTATTTTATTTTCATTCATTCTCATGTTCTTTTGTGAGTTTCTCCCCAAAGATAAAAAAACATTAGGCAATTAAATATACAACAAAATATGTACAAATCCAATTTAAGTAAAGTCAACTTATTTCAAGCCAAGTTAAGTCATCCTACTCAATTTCAAATTCCCCTATCTACAAGAAAACTTACTTCAACTAAATGACCATGGTCCAATAACTTGTCTCAATTAGCAATTAATGTTTATCAATTTGCTCTAGCGACTACTATATCTGAAATCTACCTAGACGGCTTCTAAAAGAGGAATGATTTCTCAGAACAAACTATTGATTGAGAAAAATTACTCAACTCTCAAGAAGCACTAAGTCGTAGATTAAGGCTTCGTTTGGGACAGCTTTTTTATTGCTTTCTAAAACGGAGTTTTAGTACAAAAATAAAAAAAATTTGTACTAAAACTCTGTTTTAAAAAATAATAAAAAAGCCGTCCCAAACGAAGCCTAAGAAACCAATGAAGCCACTCAACTATCATATTTTTATATATTTATGTATCCAGTTAGTTTGATAGCATTCAAAATTCTATAAATAAAATGTTAGAGGACTATTTGAGACTTGTTTTAGATGGGGAGTTTGTACAATAAAAGTTATCAATAAAATCCAGGCAAATTATTGCATCCGGTCACCGGACGCCCAGAATAGGTTTGAACATCCAATAAAAAACATGCCACGTCACCTGCGCTTTTGACTGCGCTTTAGTTGCGCTTTATGTGTGTTTTAGTTGCGCTTTACCTGCGCTTTTGACTGCGCTTTACCTGCGCTTTTGACACGCTTAATTTAAAATAATATTTTATTAATATCCGGACCTATCTCCGCGTCCGGTGACCAGATGCAATAATTTGCCTAAAACTCAAGAATTTTTCTTTCTAGGCTTATCTTTCTTTAGCTTATTTCTCTATTTTTCTCTATTTATTTGTTCAGTATATGTGAGAATATTATTATGATAACATCTACAGATAAATTTATATGGAACTATCTATTTTTTTTTTTTTTTTTGGGGAATTTTTGGGGCTTATGCCCATCTCATTGCTAAAAAAAAGATTACAAGTAAGAAGCAAAAACTAAAATCCAAAATCTCAAACAAAAGAGATTTAGGATTCTAAAGAAATGAAAAATACAATTATGAAGAAAGAAACACAAAATCTAAAGGCCAAAAGCCAAGGACTCAGAAAAGCTCAAATACTCGAAGGGTCAGAAACTCGAAGGGACAAAAATTGAGCAAAGCCCCTGGTTGCCAAGAGGACCGTCCAAGGGGCAGCTGATACAGATCAGCGTTCATCATCGTCCTTCCAAAAATAATTTCCCAGCAACCGGCAAATTCCACAGCAGCGCATAGCTTTGTCATGGCAGGAAGAAGCAGGCCAAAGATCGGAGCTCCAGAAAATCTCCAGCACCAATGTAGTTTCAGAAAGATTAATATTGCCATTTCATAGATTTAAACATCACAGCTTTCTTGATTTTAGCAATGATAGTGTCTTTACTATCAATGATGCCTCCAAATAGTCTATCGTTTCTTGCTCTCCAAACAAAGTAGATCGTGGCAGTAGCATAAAGGAGGAAGAGATTTCTAGTCTTAGCAATGTGACCTTGCTCCCATATATTATCAAAAACCTGATGGTAATTCGGACGCATAAACAGACAATGCATCCAGGGGAAGATATCTTTGAGAATCTCAAAAGTGTAGCTACATTCAAAGAAAAGGTGAGTGATAGTTTCCATTTCTTTGTTGCAAAAGCAGCAGGAGTTAGGGACAAAAATGCCACGGACTGCCAGGACATCCGCAGTCTTTAAACCACCATGAAACATCATCCAAGCATAAACAGAGTAACGAAGGGCATTATGCTTATGCCAAATGTATTTATGCCAAGGAACAGCATTAAAATTAGCATATAACTGAGAATTGAAATCTCTAAAGGTAGGATGTTGCTTATTATTCCAGAGATTATTCTCAGTAGTGCTATTAATGGGAACAGACTGAATAAGAGTCACCATACGGCTATCCAAGCTACTAGGGAGGTTCCAGCTATTGCCCAGAATAAGCTGGGAAACTTTGCAATCATACAGAGGGGCGTAATTAACAGTATTCAAACTCATTAAGTAGTTAGCAACAGAATTTCCCCCACACCAAGGGTCCCAAAAAAACGACAGGTTGCTGCTAGCATGTATAGTGAAAGTAATACAATCTTTAATCTCATTTGCTTTGGTACACAGATAATTCCAGTAATAGGAGTTGTTGTTGGCTTTGGGTTTCCAGAAAGAATTATATTTAGCTCGCCACCAGGAGATGAGCAGGGAATCAGCATTTAAAAATCTCCAAATAGCAGAGCAAGCATAACTATGCTGTAGAGAAGAAATTGAGGGAATGCCCAAACCCCCAAAGATTTTTGGACAACAAGTTTTACTCCAGGATATAGTAGCTAGTTTCCTGTCCTTGATGTTGCCAAAAAATGTAAATCTAGAACACAACCTGGAAATAAGTTTACAGCAACCCTTGGGTATGATGGATCCGCAAATCCAATAAGCTAGGGTATTAGATATAGTGAATTTAATAAATTGCACACGCCCAGCCAATGATAGCAGTCTAGCCTTCCAACCCTCAAGCTGAGAAGTAATTTTTTGAATTAAAGGGTTGAAGTCATTCAATCTGAGCTTTCTATAGAAAAGAGGCAAACCCAGATATTTAATGGGAGAAGTGGACTGTTGAATATTGAGAATATGACAAATTTCATCAGCAACCAAAGTGTTGTTGGATAGTAGAATAGAGCTTTTAAGAGGGTTCACAGTAAGGCCAGAAACCGCAGCAAAGTCTTTCAGAATAGAATTTATAGCATGGGCATTAGTAGTAGTAGCAGTGCTAAAGACAAGAAGATCATCAGCAAACATAAGATGCGAGACCTCACACCTCTCTGCTTTGATGGCTTTGAATGAATTATTCGCAGTAGCAAGGTCGAATAAAGAGGAGAGACCATCCATAATGATAGCAAAAAGATATGGAGACAAAGGACATCCTTGTCTGATTCCAGAGGTGGAATTAAAATAGCTTTCCAGCACCCCATTTATGCAAATAGAGAAGTGAACATTAGTGGTGCAAGCTTTAATCCAAGAGATAAACATGTCAGGAAATCCTTTGTCTTTTAATCTTTTGTAAAGAAAGTCTCTAGACACCATATCAAATGCTTTAGTAATATCAAACTTGGCACATAAATACTTGTTTTTGGCTTTGAGGTTAAAACTGCCCAGAATATCAGTAGCCAAAAGAATGTGATCGGAGATAATTCTTTTGTGAATGAAACCACCTTGGCTGGGATGAATGATGTAGGGCAAAACGGTCTTCATTCTATTCGCAATGATCTTAGCGATGATTTTATAGATAACATTACAAAGGGCAATTGGTCTATAATGTTTCACATTGCTAGCGTGACTTTGCTTTGGAATCAGAGCAATTGCAGTAGCTTTGGTTTGGTTTGGCATAATACCGGTGGTAAAGAAATAGGAGACAACACGACAAAGTTGGTGTTGTAAAACATTCCAAGTAGATCTATAAAAATCAAAAGTGTAACCATCTGGACCCGGGGCAGTGTTTGAGTTACTAGAAAAAACAATATCTTTAATCTCTTCCATTGTGACCGGTGCAATAAGTGTGGGAGCAAAATGAGCTGGAACCTGATTCCCAGTAGGAATGACAATGTCCGTCTGGCTGGGGGCATAGGAATTGAAAAGGTTTTTGTAATGGTTGATAAAGACATTGGCAATGTCAGCATGCTCAAAATAAGTTCCTTGGTCATTGGAGATAGACTTTATCTTGTTGTGATTTTTGGTAATGTTGATTTTGGAATACAAGAATTTCAAATCGTCTTCACCGTTTGTTAACCATTTGATCTTGGCTCGTTGAGTAATCCATTTAGAATGTGCATCTTGATAGAAAGCAAGATTATTGCTGATTTGATTGAGCTTGCTGTTCAAGGTGTAGTCAAGAGGTGCCCTTTGAATTTGAGTTAAAACAGAGTGATGAAGCTCTTTGAGTTTGTCAATTTCACCTTGGATATGAGTAGCATTAGTCCAACTTTTGTATTTCATAGCATTCTTGAGGGTTTTGAGCTTAAAGTTGAAAGAACTGAGAGGACTACTCTCATTAGGAAGAGAGAAAACATTCAGTAGGCAGCTCCAAAATTCGGGAAACTTGGTGCAGAAGTTTTTGAATAAGAAACGATGCCCACGTTTATTATGAGTAGAATTTACCAAAATAAGTGGGGAATGATCAGAACTATCAGGATCTTCAACTTTGTAGAAGGAGTTGGGAAAGCAATTGAGCCAAGTATCATTGACAAGAACCCGGTCGAGCTTGATATGAATTGGGTTATGAATCTGTTGATTATGCCAAGTGAAGAAGTGCCCAACAGAGGATAAATCGTGAATACCCGCATTGAAAACCATAGTATTGAAGTCACCAAGTTTGGAAACAGTCAGAGCAGTGCCCCCAGCTTTCTCACCCAATTCACGGCAGCAGTTAAAGTCGCCCAGAACAGCCCAAGGGATATTGATGGAACCAGCCAGATCTTGAATATTTTTCCAAAGGGTTTGCCTCTCAGTGTGAGAATTGCTAGCATAAACAGCAGTGATAGCACAAACAACATTGGCATTAGTGGTGATAGTGCCATGAATGAACTGATTAGTCATAGCAAGAGGGCTAAAATTTAAAGCTTCCTTGTTCCATTTAACCCAGATACGCCCAGGATTGGAAAAAAGAAAATTGTCACAAGTGCCTTCAATGGGAAAGATTTGATGATTGGCCCTAAACCAATCATTATTAAGGTTGGTGGGAGTAATTTTAGCTTCTAGGATGAAAAGAAGATCAAGGTTGTGGGATCTGACAAGGTTTTTGCAGCTATTGACTTTGACAGGGTTGTTAAACCCACGGATATTCCAAGCTGCAATATTGGGTAGGGTCATTGGACTTTGTTATTGGGAGTAGAGGCTTTTTTCCCGGGCTTGCCTCTAGTTTGTTTTTGAATTTTGTTGCTTGTGTGGTGGTCTTTAGGGGTATTAGACGTGGAGCTGGAAGCTTCATTGGAGGATGTAGGAATGTTAGGCTGGTGATTATGAGGAGATGTGTGGGGCGGGCTGTTATGGTTATAGATGGGATTGTTATTCCCAATGGGGGCTTTCTCCACATTACAAGTGGATTGGACTTGAATGGAACTTTGAGGATGGGCTTCTTCAGTATTGTCAAGGTCAGTCAAAGACTGAAATTTATTAGCTGTGTTTATAAGAGGTGGGTCTTTGGTTTTAGAAGGAGGATCGGTGATATCCTGAACTTCGGCATTGGGTGAGTTCAGGTTTGGTAAGAGGGAACCGGCGGTATTGTTGCTGTTTTGTGGCTGTGTAGATGGGAGTGAGATGGCCGTGTTGTTTTCTTTTGGGGGCAGAGGGTATTTAGGTATTGTGAGTCTGGGCGGTGGGGAGGGTCTGGGTTTTCGGCTGGAACTGCGGCCTCTAGGATTGACAGTGGTGGTGGTTTTCAAAATGGGGTCTTTGGGACAAAGATTTGGGGGATGCATAATAGAACCGCACTGTGAGCAATGTTCCGGTTTCCAATCATAGGCTACCCGAAGAGGAGTAACTTTCCCGTCAACAGAATAAAAAATTTCATCTGGCAGGGGGGAGGAGCTGGTTATTTGAACACATACTCGAGCGAAGGTGAGGCGTGTTTTAGCCGCAGTAAGAGCATCCACAGCAATAGGAATACCAATACAACTAGCAAGTTTAGAAATACCTTCAGGTGTCCAAAGCGATAGAGGCAAATTCATGATTTTCACCCACAGAGGGATAGAAGGGAATTCCTCACGTTTGGGGACAAAGTCAGGGCTCCACTTCTGAAGAATGAAAGGCTTTCCAAAAAAAAACCAGGGGCCGCCAGTCCAAGCGTGCTCGTAGTCTTCAAGGGCCGTGAACTTGAGCAAGAAAAAACCGTCATCCATAGTTAAGAGAGAAAGCTCGCCTTTAAGTTGCCATGTCTTTTTTATCGTTGCTAGAAGAGCTTCATAGAAAGGCCGCTTCCCTATTGAGTAGCCGACCAGCGAAAGTGCCCATTCGGGAGCTCCAGCGACAAATTGGTCCGTGGTGAAGTTGGCCGTAAAGTTGTTGGTGGGGACGAAAGACAGCGAGTGTGAAAAATTCGTGGAGATTTGGGGTGTCGTGGTGAGGAGGTTTTTCCAGAGAGGAAGAACCGAAGCGCAAGAGTGGGAGGAAGAAACAGTGGTAGAAAGCGGGGGAAAAAAGGCTTCAGCCATAGGGGAAAAGGCCCCCGGCCGGAGAAGGCGGCGGATGGGAAACAAAACTAGGGTTTAGAGGAAACCCTAGCAGAGCTCTCTCAAAGCCGATGCGAGCCTGTAGATGTATTTTTGCGATGTATTCTTTAACTATCTATTTTTTAAATTGATGGGCTCATCTCATTGAGACTTTTAATTTGATTATAAATTTATTTAAATTGAAGTTCAAATAAAATTAAATTTAAATATGAAATTTTATTTAATTTTAATATTACTTTTGATTTTTTTTTTAATTAGATGAATTATTTTAATTATCATCCATTATAATTGACACATATTTATTATTAAATTTATATTGACGGACGGCCTAACTCAAATCTTCTCCAAAAATCTACTTTAGCTTGGAACGGACGGACAGCCTCCCCGCAATGTGCTTACCTTAAATTCAGGACAGCCTGACCCAAAATTTCTCCCACAGAGTAATGGGAAAGCCCGTATTTTCCGACATCAATGGCGGCACACGTGTCGATCGAAAATGGTCTTGCTACAGATTAATGTAAGGCCTTTTATTCACGCGTGCGTCAATTTTCCCTCACTCCCTCCCTCGGAGGAGCACTCTTCTTGACCAGATATCTTGCTTCTTACTCTTCCTCACATTCTTTGAGAGCCAAAGCCGGAACCTTTGGGTGCCTCCCATGTCCAAAGAGCCGCTGCTTCCAACCTCCGCTGTCGCCGGCGCCGGCGCCACCGTGCCACAGGCCTGGCGGCGAAGCCTTCCCTCTTCCAACTCCTGCCCGCCTCTCTGCCCTCTTCCTGAACACGACGAGGTTTCCATCCCCCTCTCCCCTTCCACCATCAAAGACCGCATCATCTTCGGCCCTTCCCCTTCCCCCACCGATCCACTCTACGGAAATCTAAACCTAATCCCCTCAGCTTCCCCTCCTTCGTCCCCTTCCCCCTCCCCCCCTCCCCTCACCATCTCTGATTCCACCGCCGTCGTTAGCGGCGACGTCGACGGCGCCTCCGATGTGCGATGGCCAGGCGATCCCCTCTTCTGCAAAGAGGCTCGAAGTTACTTCCATCGCGCCCGTACGGCCCCTGCCATGTCCACCATCGACAACCTCGCGAACGACCACGACACCCGCCACCAATCTTCTGCCGACAGCCGTGAATCGCCTATTGTTCGAAACGCCTTCGTCCTCCTCACTGCGTACCTTGTTTTCGGCGTTCTGGTATACTCCCTTAACCGCTCGGATTTCGAAGCATCAGAGACCCACCCGGTCGTTGACGCCCTCTATTTCTGCATCGTGACCATGTGCACAATTGGCTACGGTGACATCACACCGTCCTCAACAACCTCCAAAATATTCTCCATCGCATTCGTTCTCATTGGTTTCGGCTTCATCGACATCCTCCTCTCCGCGATGATATCTTATGTGCTTGACGTGCAGGAGCACCATCTTCTCGATGCTGCGAAGCATCGAGCTCATGGGAGTAAGTTAGACGCCCCATCCTACGTCGTCGATTTGAAGAAGGGGCGGATGCGAATCCGGCTCAAGGTTGGACTGGCGCTTGGAGTCGTCGTTCTCTGCATTTGCGTCGGTGTGGCGTTCCTACGATTGGTTGAGAAATTGAGCTGGCTTGATGCTTTTTACCTTTCGGTGATGTCGGTGACCACCGTGGGGTATGGAGATAGGGCTTTTAAGACCATGGGAGGGCGGATGTTTGCCTCCATATGGCTGCTGGTGTCTACACTCGCGGTGGCGCGGGCTTTTCTCTATCTGGTGGAGGCGAGGATGGATAAGCGGCACAGGGCGATGGCTAAGTGGGTACTTGCGAGGAACTTGACTGTTTCAGAGTTTCTTGAAGCTGATATTGATAACAATGGCTTTGTGAGGTCTGACCTTCCCATCCTCTGCTCTATTTTTTATACCTGCTTCGTTTTTTTTCCTGTTTCCATATCGTAATTTGGTATTGGCTTCAGGATAGCTTAATTCGAATTTATTGTTTGAGTATTGATCTTTTTGTACCAAATAGAGGTTTTGTAAGGTTTTCTTGAAGGTAGAAGAGCCAGAAAGAGTGTTCTATTCTATTCGTGCAATGAATCCTATGTTATATGTTCAAAATCTTTTATTTCTAAATCAATGGTTATACATGTTATTGATGTAGCTAGGCGCACTCTTATTAGTTCTATGGAATAGCAGGCTGAGGTTTTATTTGGGATGGCTTTTTTATTACTTCTTAAAATAGTTTTTTAGTACAAAAATTAAAAGTTGTTTTAAGAAACAGTAAAAAAAGTCGGCCCAGCCTAGTAGCAAAGTGTAAACGTTTGGAATTAGTTAAATTTGATTGTTATCGGTGGACTCATTTAGGATTCGTTTGGGACAACTTTCTTTTTGCTTCTTAAAACAGCTTTTTAGTATAAAAATTTTATTTTTTGTACTAAAAAGCTGCTTTATGAAGTTGTAAGAAAGTCATCCCAAACGAAACCTTAGTTGCTTGAAGATATAAAACAGATTTTTAGAAAGTTATATTTTTCTTTTTTGTGAAATTTGAATCATCACATTTGAGTGATTTTGGAATTGATTTTGAAGTTTACAATAAAAAATTATTGCGAACTGCATCCAACCCAATGACAAAATCTAATAAATTTGTCACTTTTCAAAGCATAAATTCTAACTTACAGCAACCAAGTGAGAAATACCAGGTTTAATTTGCCTTCACCTTGTTGCCAGGGCATTTTGTATTTTTTGATAGGAATTTTACTTTTGTGCCAAATCTTTGCTATGTTATATAGGGAATTGTCATATCAATAGGTTTTATGCTGGAGAGTCTTAAGTTCTGCTATATGCTGCAATGCTTTTTCAGTAAGATATGTGGCTTTAGGTGACGCAGTTTCCATCTGGACCTCATTCAATATTGATAAACCATGATCTATGGCTGTCGGAAGCTAAGGAGGGCTGCAATCTGAATGTTTGCTAGTGATTCTTTAGGACTGATTAGACTAGGAAGGTAAAGATGGATTTCCAACTTTCTTTGCTGGGGTAAACTGATAAGACTTGCTGAAATGGAGTTGATTGTGGTAATTCTATAGGAAGAAATGTATAAATAACTCTGAATGACCTTTCACCTATTTGTAGGATGTTAGGTTCAAATATAGTTTAAGTTGTTCTGCTCTGTCTTCTTTTACTTATCTTTGAAAAAGCTTATGCATTACAACAACAACAACAACAACAAAATCAAGCCTTTATCCCATTATATGGGGTTGGCTACATGAGTCATTTTTCTCCATTGTGTCCTATTAAAAGTCAAATTCTCATTTAAATCTGATAAAAAAATATCATTTCTAATATTTTCTAACCAAGTCTTTTTAGGTCTATCTCTTTCTTAACATAAATCAAATCTAATATATCTACTTTCCTAACCGGGATGTTGAAAGATTGCCATTTTATGTGACCAAACCATCTTAGGAGACCCTCGCTAATCTTTTTTTCCATTGGAGCTATACTAACATTTTCACATATATGCTCATTTCATATCCTGTCTCTAAGAATAAAACTACTCATCCACCTAAGCATCTTCATATTTGCAACACTTAACTTAATATTATGCTTCTCTTTTAATGGCTAATATTCTACACCATTAATAATTGCAAGTTTCACCACCATCTTATAGAATTTTCCTTAAGTTTGAGGGAGACTTTTTTATCACACAAGAAGCCCGATGCATTCCTCCACTTCAACCATCCAACTTGAATTCTACTAATAATATCCCCATCTATTTCACCATCACTCTAAACAATGACCCAAGATTTCTAAAACTTATACTCTTATTAATGACTTGATCGCCCAAAGTTACAATCCCTCAACTAGATCTATTATTACTAAAATTACACTATATATTTAGTTTTAGATCTACTCAAACGAAAGCCTTTAGACTCTAAGTTTGACCTCCATAATTCAAGTTAAAGAAAAAGCTATTTACTTTATCAATAGTTGAAAGAACTCATTAAAACTTGATGTTTTGATTCTCAAGAGTTTCTCACATAGAACGTCAATAGAATATCATATGCCCGAGCTTGCAAATTTACGATAAAATTACATTATGTTTGCGAGAAGCATTCTAACTTATAATTTTTGCCAATTGGGCCTAGTTTTCCATGAAGAAAACTATTTTGGAAATCCTTCACTGGTTTCAGTTATAAATTGCTTCTGTTCATTTCAGTGAACTTGTTTTTCAATATAAACGGGTTGTTCTATTTGATGTGAAGTTGACGCTTTTATTGTTTACTCCATAAATGAAAATGGATTTTAGTTTTCAACCGTTGATTGATACTATGATTAACGTCACTATTGAACTAATTTATATCATGTTGTCATATATAATCTTATCATTTATACACTGGCTATTTCTCTATTTCTTGCAATGGTAAAATTTTCTTGAAAGCTTCCAAAACAAAATCCTCAAGGCATGCTCAGTAAGGATCACTCTTTTCTTTTTCTCTAAAATGGAAAATGTCACCTGCATTTTTTCTTACGTTTTTATTGGAATATTGAGCCTTTTCCTCTTCTTGAACCATTATGAATTATCTGGCAGATTCAAAATTCCTCTGCTGGTGCTACTGTCCATACCATTATCATACACGAATTTTACCCGAGACAAAGTATTGGAAGATAATCAAATTTACATAATATTTTGACGGGCAGTGTGATTAAATTAAGCCAAGAATAAGCCTTCAAATTACAAGTTTATTTTAATATAGATACCAATTAGGAGTGCAAACGAGTTGAGTCGAGCTCAAGTCAGAGTGTGTTCGAGCTGAGCTCGAACTTGAACTCGAGTATGGCTCAAAAGTCGAGCTCTAACTCGACTCGGCATGGGAAAATGAGCTCGTCAAGCTGCACTTTGAGGCTATTAATGAGCCCCGCGTCAACTCCTATGTCCTCCGCGTCTTCCCACTGGCACAAGCCCCGCGTCGTCCACCTACATCGTCTGCACATTAACTAGCCCCGCGCCGTCCCTTGCATCGTCTACCCGCGACTTCCCGCCGGCACAAGCCTCGTGTCCGAAGTCCGAACGAGCCGAGGTTTTTATTTTCCCGCATTTTCATTTTTGTAGCGTCCGCGTCTTCCCGCTTGCGTCGTTTTCATTTTCCTGCCGCTGTAATGCGAGCTCGATAAACTCGACTCATCGAAGTCAGGCTCATTATGCCGTCATGTTCGAGCTAGTTCGATAAGCTCGACTCATCGGGCCTAAGCCGGCTCGCGAACTGACTTGACTCGGTTGCAACCCTAATTTCAATATCCGTTTGAATTGTGTTTTGAGATTTGTGGGATGAAGTTTTGCTATAGATGTCGCCAATATTTGTGAGAATTACGTTGCGATTTGTTGAAGCGATAGCTTTCTTTTCTGTCTGTATATCGGTGACTCGTGATTGTCATGCTTTTATTTGGCATTCTTATTTCTATCTATTATCTTGAGGTGCAAGTTGGTCAAACAGACAGATTACAAAAATTAATATTTATAAATGCTGAAGATAAGTATTTATAACTATTATTCATCTCCAACGGAACTCTATTTTTCTTTTTTCGCACGCTTCTTTGTGAAGATAAAAATCTCTCTCCTGTTTCTCGCCCTCCCTGAGAAGCTAAGTATAGTGCAAAGGTAATCGTTTTTTTTGGCGTAGGTGAACAATCCGATGGCGTAACACTGTTCACCTACCGATTTTTTGCGTGAGATTTGAAATTCGAATGCAGCGATTCGCAGATGACATACAATTATATACAGTTCGGTTGGAGATAATCTTAGTACTGTTTTAATTCCTACACTTCTATCTTTGCAATCCACTTGTTCAAATATTTATCAGAAAAACCGTAACGATTTGCAGTAAAATTTTCTATATTCTTAACAGCAAGTCTGAGTTCGTTGTGTACAAGCTCAAGGAGATGGGGAAGGTTGCAGAGAAGGATATCCTGCAGATCTGCGACCAATTTGACAAGCTAGACAATGGAAATTGTGGGAAGATTACACTATTTGATCTCATCGAGAACAATAAAACGTGTAATTCCTTGAGCCAGGACATAAAGAGATAGCCAAATTCTTCACATCTTTTCTAAAATGTTGCAGAGAATATAGTCTGCACATTTTTGTCTTAGATTCTTTCAATTTCTGTACTTATTTTGTGAATAGTCTGGACGATAATCATTAAGGATGGATGGAAACAATATGGAAGGCCAAGGGCTTAATAGCATAATTTTTTTTTTTTTTGTTATCTTTTATGTTTTTATTTTATCTCTTGCAAATTGATTGCAAAGTAAGGTCATGAAGGCTAAAGGCTCTATCAGAATATATTTTAGTTTACAAATGCGTGTAAATAAGTTGAGCCGAGTTCAAGTCACGTCTGATTTCAGCTTGATTAATTAATTGAGTTCGAGCTTGGGTATTATTCTATGAGTTAGAGCCTGTTCATTTATTATAAAAGAGAGAAAATAATTATGATTTAAGTCATTATTATAATAAAATGATTTAAATAATGAGAAAATAGAAGAAAATAATAATTTAATATAAAAAATAAGATATAATTTTTAAATATTTTAAGTAATTATGTACTTAAAAATTCTGAATGTTAATATATTTAAACGAGCTGGCTCATGAGCTAATGAATCGAGTCAAGGCTAATATATTTAAGCTTGACTCGTTAGTTCATCGAGTTTGACTCACAAGTCATTTATCGAGTCAAACTAGAGCGGACTCATAATTTCGTGCGGGGGCCGGGCGCAGCTCTACGTCTAGATGTCGTTGTATCCAGCAGTCAAGTAGAACCGAGCTGCGGTATAGTAAAAGGGTGGTGTGGTGCATTCTGATTTGTCTCCGAATGATGTTTGACGTCCACACAGAATAATTTTTCATGATAATAGAAAAGGATCATTTCCTACGTGGATTTCACTAATTTTTACTGAGAATTTTGGAAACTTCACATTGAAAAGGAATCATTATTCAAATCTCTTGCTCTTTACTTTTTCTGTAATTCTGATTTGTCATAAGCATTTTGAGACTTCCTATTAAGCTGTTTGATTAAATGAAATTTTATGATAATATAAAATTATACGAATTTAATGGAATTAATCATTAGCATATAAAGTCACATTTGGTAAATTTAAAGAATTAAAAGCCATATTTACGAGAAAATAAATTTTCTACCATAAATGAAATAGCATTGGAAAACATTTAATGATATATAGATCTAAATAAATTCCTTAATTAAGCAAATCTTAATAGAATTAATAAATTAAATAATTAATAATAGCTAGCACAAAACAATCATAATTAACAAATTTAATGAAATTATTAGAAAATTAAAGTTCAGTAAGAGCAAAAATAGTATTAATTTGCTTTTCTGACAACTCATTAAATTATATATATATATATATATATATATATAAACAAGAATCATGACAAATTTATGTAGTATTTTATAAAGAAATCCTCTATAAAATATAAGAGGATCAGTGAGTCAAGTAGAACTTATAAATGACTCAAGAGCCAAACTCGGTGATCTAACGAGTCAAATTTGAGTAACTCTAGACTCGACTCAGTAGCTGACAAAATAGCTTATTTTAAAAATATTAATTTGCAACATATTTAAAATATATTAACATTCAATAATTTAACTACAAAATTATCAAAAAGATTTAAAAATAATATCATTTTTTTATATCAAGTTATTTCTTTTTTTTTTTCAAATTTCTCATATCTTTAATAATTTTATTATAATAATTATTTGAATTAAAATTATTTTTCTCTTTTATAATAAATAAGCCTGCTCATGAGCATATTCGAACTCGTATCATTATACTTGATCTTGAGCTTAAAATTGATCAATGAATCAAGTTGAGGCTCAAATCAGGAGTGATGCACTCGACTCAACTTAAGCTTCGTTTGGAACGGCCTTCTTATTGCTTCTTAAAGCAGCTTTCTAATTGATACGTCACCACAAAATTAGTTTGATCGGGCATGAATCTCGAGGCAAAAGCTAGTGGGAAACTTCAAAAATTAATTCTGGGAGCACCCAAACTCCGATTTCAGCGAGCTTACAGTCAAACTGAGCGTCTCGGAAATACGAATCCAACGACACCAAATTCGGCCCAATCCGAGTCCAAATGGATACAAATCATGGATCCGAAGCGCTGTTGGAAGGTTCAAACCACTATTTGAGTTACCAAACGGACTCCGATTTTGACGAGCTTATACTTGAATCAAAGGGCTCGACGAGACGAATCCAACGAGCCCAAGATCACATAATTCCGACATCACTAAGGCCTTAAAATGTCCAATGAACGGTGCATGATCGTAGGATTCAATATCGGCCATCCATTGGACCACTCCCTATTCGCCCCTGATCTCATGCCTATTTACGGGCCATGCCACTACAGAAAAATTATAAATAGAGCCCTCATTTCTCATAAGAGAGGATCCAAGCAAGAGAGAGAAGAAGAGAAGAGAAGAGAAGGAAGGAGTTCCTCCTCGACAGCCGCCGGACCACAGCAGAACCTCGCCGGACCACCGCCGGACCACCGCAGGAATCTCGTCGGACCACCGCCGGACCACCGCAGGAACCTCGCCGGACCACCACAAAACCTCGCCGGACCACCACCTTAAGGCCCGACGTTCATCCCCGGCGTCCTGCCAAAGACCCGACGTCTTGTTCAAGGCCTGACACTCAGTCCCTACTTCCTGCCAAAGACCCGACGTCTTATTCAAGGCCCGGCACTCAGTCCCTACATCCTGCCAAAGACCCGACGTCTTATTCAAGGCCTGACACTCAGTCCCTACTTCCTGCCAAAGACCCGACGTCTTGTTCAAGGCCCGACGTTAAGTCCCGACGTCCTGCTGAAGACCCGACGTCCCGCTGAAGACCTGACGTCCTGCTTAAGACCCGACGTCCTACTCAAGGCCAGACCATCAACATCCGATCTTCCAAGTGACACTCGGACTAACACCTGACTCTTTATCTCCTACCTCCTACGGTCTTTCTGACCACTGTCGCCTACTACGGACCGTCCGACCTCCATCACAGACAACGATCTTTTTGACTATGGTCTCCTGCCGACTACGGTCGCCGGCCGACTACGGTCTCCGGCCGACTCCGGTCTCCTGCCACGGTCCTTCAGGCCAAACAAACCTGTATATGTAACTCTTACCATGTAATGCAATCTATATGATGTACATTTGCTACATCAATCTAAGGCCTTCTCCTAAGGAAGGGCCTCATTTGTAATCGACTACAAATACTAGTGGATTCATTAAAACCGGGCCAGGCCCCGTGGTTTTTCCCCCTTTTTCAGGGGTTTTCCACGTAAAAACTTTGGTGTCTCTTATGAACGCTACACCCTCTCACTTATCTGATTGTGTGCTGGATCTTCGTACAACGCTAAGACGTTAAACTATATATTTCTCTACCGCCGCGAATATTCCAGGACGCAACAGTTTGGCGCCGTCTGTGGGAACCTGGTTCCCAACTGGGGGGCAATTTTGGCTCCAACCTCAAAAGGTTATTCGACTGTTATTGATGCGTTAATTTCATGGAATCAGATCCAGACTGGGGGGCAACCTTAACTTCAATTTTAGTCAAGAAGATCCTTCCAAGACTTCTAAAGCAAAGACAATATTTAAGGAAACTCTCGGCAAATACATGGAAGCTTCCGATAAAATTCAAACCATGTACAGTCCCTTACTGGACTTCTACTCCTTGGGCAATGTCTTGATCTCAACCTCAAAAAGGCAGTAATGGTCTAAAGATAGACCCTTCTTAACCTTTGATTCGGGATACACGTGGCATACGCCCTCTCCCAATCAAGGCAAAATCGATCCCAGGGGGATCCGATTCGACCTCTTCCACACAGGTTAACGTCGTCAAGCAAAGGCTCCGACATACAACCTCGGATAGGTCTAACATCCTTGGTGGATTCTCTCGACCTCTTCCACACAGGTTAACGTCGTCGAGCAAGGGCTCCGGCATACAACCTCGGAAAGGTCTCAAATCCTTAGTGGATTCTCCCGACCTCTTCCACACAGGTTAACGTCGTCGAGCAAAGACTCCGACATACAACCTCGGATAGGTCTTACATCCTTGGTGGATTCTCCCGACCTCTTCCATACAGGTTAACGTCGTCGAACAAAGGCTCCGACATACAACCTCGGAAAGGTCCTACATGCTTGGTGGATTCTCTCGACCTCTTCAACACAGGTTAACGTCGTCGAGCAAAGGCTCCGACATACAACCTCGGAAAGGTCCTACATCCTTGGTGGATTCTCCCGACCTCTTCCACACAGGTTAACGTCGTCGAGCAAAGACTCCGACATACAACCTCGGAAAGGTCTTACATCCTTGGTGGATTCTCTCGACCTCTTCCACACAGGTTAACGTCGTCGAGCAAAGGCTCCGACATACAACCTCGGAAAGGTCTTACATCCTTGGTGGATTCTCCCGGCCTCTTCCACGCAGGTTAACGTCGTCGAGCAGGGCTCCGGCATACAACCTCGGAAAGGTCTCACATCCTTAGTGAATTCTCCCGACCTCTTCCACACAGGTTAACGTCGTCCAGCAGGGCTCCGACATACAACCTCGGAAAGGTCTCACATCCTTAGTGGATTCTCCCGACCTCTTCCACACAGGTTAACGTCGTCGAGCAGGACTCCGGCATACAACCTCGGAAAGGTCTCACATCCTTAGTGGATTCTCCCGACCTCTTCCACACAGGTTAACGTCGTCAAGCAGGGCTCCGACTTACAACATCGGAAAAGTCTCACGTCCTTGGTTAACATCGCTAGAATGTCGTCAATAGACTTATATCTGACTTCTCCATAATGTTAAAATTCTTCCCGATTTTGAATTTCCTCCTGCGCTAAACTTTTGCCTTGCAGGACTTTCGACGGACTATTACACGACGCCAAAATTCTTCCTTTCATCGGACTAATACCCGTCGTCGGACTTCTGCTCGTCGACGAACTTTCGTCGGTCTTCTACCCGACAATACTTCTACCCGACGTCAGACTTCTGCTCGTCAGCGGACTTCTACTCGACGTCGAACTTCTGCTCGTCAGCGGACTTCTACTCAACGTCGAACTTCTGCTCGTCAGCGGACTTCTGCTCAACGTCGGACTTCTGCTTGTTAGCGGACTTCTACCGTCGTCGGACTTCTGCTCGTCAACGGACCTTCGTCGGTCTTCTACTTGACGCTGCACCTCTACCCGACTACGGACTTCTACTCGACCTCAGACTTCTGCTCGTTAGCAGACTTCTACTCGTCGTCGGACTTCTGCTCGTCGACGAACTTTCGTCAGTCATCTACCAGACTGCGGACTTCTGCCTGCCGTCAGACTACTAACCGTCGTCAGACTTCTGCCCGTCGACGAACTTTCATCGTAGTTCTGCCCGAGGTTGTACTTCTACACAACGTCGGACTTCTCCTTGTCGTCGAACTTCTGCTCATCAGCGGACTTCTACTCATCGTCGGACTTCTGCCCGTCGACGAACTTTCATCGTACTTCTGCCCGAGGTCGTACTTCTACACAACGTCGGACTTCTCCTTGTCGTCGAACTTTTGCTCATCAGCGGACTTCTACTCATCGTCGGACTTCTGCTCGTCGACGAACTTTCATCGGACTTCTGCCCGAGGTCGTACTTCTACATGACGTTTTTCGACGTTCCGGATTCAATTTCAACACTTTCGGAGCTCAACGGGGCCTCTATGATCAAGTTCGAGCAAGCCATTAATTTTCAGAACGCATTTTTTGGCGTTTCAGACAATGCAAATTGTCGACACTTATATTTTCGGACTCCTGGAGCTTTGACGTCCGAAAATAGGGGGGCAACTGATACGTCACCACAAAATTAGTTTGATCGGGCATGAATCTCGAGGCAAAAGCTAGTGGGAAACTTTAAAAATTAATTTTGGGAGCACCCAAACTCCGATTTCAGCGAGCTTACAGTCAAACTGAGCGTCTCGGAAATACGAATCCAACGACACCAAATTCGGCCCAATCCGAGTCCAAATGGGTCCAAATCATGGATCCGAAGCTCTGTTGGAAGGTTCAAACCACTATTTGAGTTACCAAACGGACTCCGATTTTGACGAGCTTATACTAGAATCGAAGGGATCGACGAGACGAATCCAACGAGCCCAAGATCACATAATTCCGACATCACTAAGGCCTTCAAATGTCCAATGAACGGTGCATGATCGTAGGATTCAATATCGGCCGTCCATTGGACCACTCCCTATTCGCCCCTGATCTCATGCCTATTTACGGGCCATGCCACTCCAGAAAATTTATAAATAGAGCCCTCATTTCTCATAAGAGAGGATCCAAGCAAGAGAGAGAAGAAGAGAAGAGAAGGAAGGAGTTCCTCCTCGACAGCCGCCGGACCACAGCAGAACCTCGCCGGACCACCGCAGGAATCTCGTCGGACCACCGCCGGACCACCGCAGGAACCTCGCCGTACCACCACAAAACCTCGCCGGACCACCACCTTAAGGCCCGACGTTCATCCCCGGCGTCCTGCCAAAGACCCGACGTCTTGTTCAAGGTCGGACACTCAGTCCCTACTTCCTGCCAAAGACCCGACGTCTTATTCAAGGCCCGACACTCAGTCCCTACATCCTGCCAAAGACCCGACGTCTTGTTCAAGGCCTGACACTCATGTCCTACTTCTTGCCAAAGACCCGACGTCTTGTTCAAGGCCCGACGTTAAGTCCCGACGTCCTGCTGAAGACCCGACGTCCCGCTGAAGACCTGACGTCCTGCTTAAGACCCGACGTCCTACTCAACGCCAGACCATCAACATCCGATCTTCCAAGTGACACTCGGACTAACACCTGACTCTTTATCTCCTACCGCCTACGGTCCTTCTGACCACTGTCGCCTACTACGGACCGTCCGACCTCCATCACAGACAACGATCTTTCTGACTACGGTCTCCTGCCGACTACGGTCGCCGGCCGACTACGGTCGCCGGCCGACTACGGTCTCCGGCCGACTACGGTCTCCGGCCAACTCCGGTCTCCTGCCGACTCCGGTCTCCTGCCGACTCCGGTCTCCTGCCACGGTCCTTCAGGCCAAACAAACCTGTATATGTAACTCTTACCATGTAATGCAATCTATATGATGTACATTTGCTACATCAATCCAAGGCCTTCTCCTAAGGAAGGGCCTCATTTGTAAAAACTTTGGTGTCTCTTATGAACGCTACACCCTCTCACTTATCTGATTGTGTGCTGGATCTTCGTACAACGCTAAGACGTTAAACTATATATTTCTCTACTGCCGCGAATATTCCAGGACGCAACACTAATAAAAAATTAAATAGAAAACTACATAAAAAAAGCAGTAAAAAAACCGTCCCAAATGGGAAAAATTATAGGTCCGCATATCCAATAAAAACTTGCCACGTGGAATGTACATGTGTCCTCAGAATTCTAAGTCAAGCGCATCAAAAGCGCAGGTAAAGTACATATAAAACACAGTGAAAGCACAGTCAAAAAGCACAGTCGAAGCGCACTGTCAAAAAGCAGTCCACATGACAAGTTTTTATTGATGCCCGGACCTAAACCGGGCCTAATAATTTTCCCCCAAATGGAGCCTCATTTACACGAATACCCCTGTGAATCCAACCTAACACAAGTCTTGTCTACTAAATACTTGTGATATTATTTAATATTATCAGTAATTATACAAACTTATCTACAACCAACCACATGGCCAAATGGTCGTTTAAGAACCTATCTTCCTGGTCACGTGATAAGCGTGGGCGGATTTATGGCCTTCATGGCACGTGTTCCCATGAAGTTGGGCTTCATCCTATATATTTTTAATTAGGTGATCAAAATATTTGTAAGGAAATAGAATCTAATTTTTTTAAATAAAATTGTAGAGTGGCAATTAGGCTAATTCAAATAAGATTTTAAGATATTATAATTCAATTTTTTATTGTATCTTATTAAAAAAAATAGATATTCTCTAAGGGTTTTTAGAATTTAAGGGATTTGCATATATACCACATAATTTTTATATATTTTTATATTAAAAATTTAAATTATTAATTATTCATAACTAGGGTTGTTACTGATTCGGGTTTAACCCGAAGTTGACTCTATTTGAATCTAGTGAATCCCAACCCTTTTTGTTTAATAAACGGGTTAAAAATTTCAACTCAAATCGGACCCTCTAGCAACCCGAATGACCCAAATATGACCTATTAACCTGTTTTAGTTAAAAAAGAAAAAAAAACTTTTTCACAAATTATTTTTCTAATAGCTTGTTAACTATAAAATTTAATATATTTTGATAAAAGAAATGATAAAATTATACCCACAAATAAAAAATTTAAGAAAAAATACTTGGAAGGACACAAAAAAATACATAATGATTAAAATAAAGTATGGGTTGGCGGGTCAACCGGAAACTGACTTGCTTAATAAATAGATCAGAAAACACAATCCGAACTTACCCGTTTATTAAATGGTTCAATTCGAATTCAAACATTTCAAGTTGAGTTGATGAGTCAAATCATTTATTAACACCTCTAATTGCTAATTCATACATTTTTTTAGTCAGATCAAATCTATTATTAAGATTAATTTTTTTCAAAATGATATATGTATGATTGAGATATTAAAATATTATAAAATTAAATATTACAATTTAACTATTAAATTTATAAATATATAAAAAATATATGATATATATGCAAATTTTTCCTTAAAATTTTTTGTGGCTTCTGAGATTAAAGAACTAAACGCAAACAGAAATGAAGGTCCTATTCGCCTATGTAAATGCCGGTCAACAAACGCAAACTTTTGGGGCCTCTAGAGTTGCAAAATTTGAAGTGTCAAATCATGCAATTTGTTTGCATTTTATTTTTTCCAGACTACACAAGTACACAACTCTCCTTGGCCTATTGGTTGAGAGCTTAGGCTTCCAACTAAGAGGTCCAAGGTTCAAGTCCATGTGTATGCGTTGTGTGTGTGAGTTTGCCTTAAATGGCCTAAATGTCCCAAAAAAAAAAACTTTTCCAGAGTATTTTGTCTTAGAACTATTTTAGGAGAAGTACTTTTTAAGTTCAAATTGAAGAACACTAACATAACAAGTTCTAGCAACAAAAACTTGATCAGAATGGTCGTCTCAACATTCATAGGCACTCGCCAACCGAGAAACGTGACTTGCCATCAAAGTGCCCCTCGCAAGGGAGAGATTATTGGGTTCGGACGCCGGACACAGCTTACCGTTCAGTACTTCACAGTACCGAGTAATACTGAACTCGGTACTGTGAAGTACTGAGTTCGGTACTTCACAGTTTGGTACTGTGAAGTACCGAGCTCAGTACCAAGTAGAGGGTGATGTGTCACATTTTCATTGGGCTCCGGACGTTGTCCGGTGTCCGAACCTAATAATTTCCCGTTGCAATGTGAAATTATTCTGTGCGGATACGGATGTCGTCGGAGGCGAATTTAGAACACATCACGTCACTTTTTTGTTGTGTATCGCGGATTTGTATCATTTTGTACCGGATGACGTGCCGTGTTCTGATTGGCCTTCAGACGTTCCAGTATCCGCACAAAATAATTTCTTCGTGGCAAGATTTGCAAGTAACTCGTGCAAATTCATTCAGGCTTTTAAGGACTTTTCCTTCAATAGGGGACAACTTTCCAAAGCTACTCACTTGCACTCACATCGTCAAGCTGACACTAATATTCAAATGTAGCTATAGGGAAAGTGCATTTCAGGAGGTCAATGATTTGATGCTCTAGAGTCGACCAATTCTTAGTTCATAGTTATCATGATCTGATAGTATTAGTGACCTAAGAACTACACCTACAGACTTCTCATATCGACTCAATTGGCAGACTTACTGTACTGACTCACTTACGAAGACTCGCCCAAGGGACTTGCCTTGAAATTGAGGACCATGTTGCAATCCGGGAGTTCGAGTTTGTATCTTGATTATAGTAAATATTATTGGATTATATTTAGTTTCTCTTATATCATATTATTGCATATTTTTTGTACTAACATTTCAGGTTCAACATACACCAAGTATTATCAGAGAATCAAGGCTTAAGATTGGTAGTTTAGGTTTGATCTATGTAATAGTCTGTAATTTTTATTTGTTGAGTCGAATGTATTGTAAAGTTGTATGTTCGTTTAGCAACCGTGCACGCATACACGTGGGAGTGAAATTATATATTTTAATTTTTCTGAGGATCGTACTGGACTATCTGGATCATATTGTATGATATGTGTAATCAAATATTAATTAAAATATTTAAGTAAACGAGAAATAAATTGAAATGAAATAAAACTAAACGTACTATACGACCACATAATCGTACAAGATGATCAAATGCTTTAAGAACCCCCAATGTTCGTTAAATTAGGTAAAAAATTGAATTTAAATTTTATTCTATCTGTACTGTATGAAATTAATTGTATTGTACGATGTCTAAAATATTGTCTAATTTAATCAAATGATTAATCAATAAAATCTACTTAATTTTGATTGTATTGTAGATCGTACTGAACTATCGAAAAGGACAATTTTGGTTGTCCCGAGGTTCATTCTGTATGAAAAATGATTTGATTGAACTAATCGTGATATACTACTATTCATTCATATAGTACAATCTAAACTGATCGTACTGTACTAACTGCTAATCTTACAGTACTAACAAGCAAAATTGAACTGCTCGCAGTGTATTAACTGCACATCGTATAGTACGAACAATGCAGATTTGAACTGATCGTATTGTACTAACCGATGACATGTAGTACTAACAAGTCAAAGTCAAGGGATTATATTGTACGATCATGCAATCATCTTGCACGAATAGTGACGGTTGAATTAAATTTTTAGATTTTTTTAAGCATTCTATTTAAGCTTTCTCATTAGACTTTGTAAGATTCTTTTGGCGACTATTTGGTTGTCTTTTGTGAAAAAGTCTTGAAGAGAGAGCATAATGCTTAAGAGAGAAAGGGTGAAGTTTTTTAGAGAGGGAGATGATCATTGTGAGATTCAAGGGAGTGTAAGATGGTGTTTTCACACGGTTGCTCTAGCAAACTTGCACCTGAGTTCCTCCATGCATCAAGGTTTGTCTTGAGGGAAGCTTTAGGAAGAAGACCATCTTTGATGATAAAGGATCCAACTACTCCACCACACCGTTAGTGAAAGGGATTCAGGCACTCTACCTCACCAATTTGGTGAAAGGGATTCATGTACTCTGCCTCACAAGGAGGGTCAAAGAGATTTAGGCACTCTGGTTCATCACGAATATCAAAGGGATTCAAACTAGGGCTGCAAGCGAACCAAACGTTCGACGAGCTACTCGTTGTTCGGTTCAATTAAAGCTCGTTTGTGATCGTTTAATTAACTAAACAAACAAACTTGAACAATATTTTAAATACTCGATTCTTAAATAAACAAACTTGAACACTAATGTGTTCGGCTCATTTATGTTCGCGAACAACATCATTTGAAGTTCGTGAACAAGCTCGACATTAAGCTTGATAAGAAGCTCGATTCATGTTCGATTTTGAACTCGTGATTAAGCTCAATAAAAATAATTAATATTTGACTATAAAATTAATAAATATAAATAATCATTGCTTTTGTTACATAGACAATTGTTTTTATTATAAATGTGTTTGTTCATAGATATGTGTTCATGAACGTGTTTGTTTGATAGTTAACAAAAATTTGTTAAATATGTTCGCGAACAAGCTCGATAAGCACTAAACGAACAAACATGAACTGAACATGAACCAAACATGAACACTCATTAATTTAAATGAACCAAACATGAACACAAACAATAAAGCTCGAACAAACATGAACCAAACTTGAACAAGCTAATATTAAATGAACACAAACATGAACACTCACATACTCGGCTCGACTCGGTTCGTTTGTAGCCCTAATTCAGACTACTCTACCACACCAAGGAGGTGAAAATGATTTAGCTACTCTTCCATATCGAAGAGTTGAAAGGGATTTGGCTACTCCACCACACAGAGGAGGTGGAAGAGATTTAAAGGGCTTCTTTGCCTTGGTGTGGGAGCAAAAGAAGAGCCACTAGTATTAGTTGTTCAGAGAAAGGTATGAAGGTAGACTCTAAACCCCATTAACAATGAAATCAATAAAAATAACATCTAACTTCAGCAAGTGAAGAATAGAGAAACATTCATCTAAATCATCCAACGACTTACCATTTATCCAGGGATCCCAAATAAATGAATAATTGCACATATTCCAAACTTTAAAATTCAAATCCTATCCCATTTTCTCCTAAGTAAGCGTAAGAGCTTTCCACCAATAAGAAGTGTTGTTGTTGCCAATTTTCTAAGAAGTGGGGTATTTCATTTTCCACAAATGCATATTAAAGCACATTTACAAGCAAAAATGAGGTATGGTAAGTAGGGAATTCCTAGCCCCCCAAGAAAATGAGCACATAGCTTATTAAGGTGAAGTTTTCTTAATAGTGATATCCCTCTAAAACAGAAAATGAGCACATAGCTTATTAAGCCGTTCTATAAAAGTTTTAGGCAAAATGACTCCTTTAATATAGTAAGCAATAGTATTTGATATAGATAACCTCAGGAATAGTAGTTAGCTAGTTAAGGAGAGAGCTTTACATTTCCAACCATCAAGTAAGAAGTAGGCTTTACTCATTAAGCTTTGAAAATCTGAAATGTGAAGTTTTTTTGGGGAAGAAATGGGAACACCTAGATATTTAAAAGAGCCAAATACTCTGGGAAAATCTAGCATCTCACATACTTCATCAAACGTAGATGAAGCAGTAGATAACATAATAGAGCTTTTGGAAGGATTAGTGATAATGTCAAACACCATAACAAAGGTAGAGAGTATATTCTTAAGGGCTTGCACATTGAAACTATCAACCTTACATAAAATAAGAAGATCATCTGCATGAAGAATGTGAGTAATGCAAAGATTTTCTCATTTTAAAACCAGAAAAAGAACCTTGAGGAGTAGCAGCGCCCAAGACAGTAGAGAGAGAATCCATCACAATGTAAAAAAGATAAGGAGAGAGGGGCAGCCTTGGCATAGCCGAAAGAATAACTAAAGAAGCCTTCCAAATTGCCATTTATATAAAATGAAAAATAGACATCTTCACTACAAGCTTTAACCAAACCAATAAATCTATTAGGGAATCATTTAATTTTCATCATCATGAGCAAAAATTCCCTTGACAACTTATCAAATGCTTTAAATATATCAAAATTTGCATAGAATAAGCCATTCTTTATGAGAAAATTGAAATCATATAAGATTTCAGATGCAATAAAGATATTATCAAAAACCATCATGTTTTGAGAAGGATCAATAATAAATGACATGAAATGTTTTAATCTATTGGCAAGGATCTTAGCAATTATCTTGTAGAAAGTATTACGAAGAGAGATGGGTTGATAATCATTAATACGTCCAGCATATGTATGCTTAGCGATGAGGAGATCCTGGTAGCTTTAACTTTCTTGAAAGGTATGTAACTTTTGTTGAAAAAGTGGTGAACAACTTTGCAGGCATAACGACCAGAGATCTCTCAAGTGCTGGTATATAATTTAAAGGTGAAGCCATCAGACCCAAGGGTAGAGTTTTTGTAGCTAGAGAAAGCAACATCCCTAATTTCATCTTCATAAATGGGGCAGTGAGCAGCGGGATAAGATAGTTAGGAATTTTCTTACCAAATGGGAGAGGGGTGTTAGAGGTAGGAGGAGGGTTGTTCAAAATATTTTGGTAGTGGCTAACAACATCAACATAGCAGTGAAATGTGCCTTGATCAGTGGACAACTCTCTAATAAAGTTATGATTTTTCCAACCCCTAATTTTGCTATACAAAAACATGATATTCTCTTCACCTTTAGCTAGCCAATTAGATCCCCCCATTTTGAGAAATCCAAGAATTAAGAGTCACATAGGAGTTGGCTAAATAATTCCCAATGAGCTTAGTCCTAACAACCAAATCCACATTGGAAGGATTAGCATTAATATGCTCAAAACAACAAGTTTGAAGATTTTCCATCTCCTAGATATTATCTTTAAGATGGTTAGAAGATTGCCAGTTATGAGCCTTAATATTAGCTTTTTAATTCTTCACCTTGTAATAAAGAGAATTAGTAGGATCATAGGAATGGTGCTCAACAAAGGAAGAAGTGGACAGAAGCCAAATTTGAGATAAGTTGGTTTAGTGGTTTTTTGAATTGGAAACTTGGTGGGTAGGTGGAGAGTGGTAAGTTAACGTTAATCAAAGGAGAATGGTCTGAACACTTTGGGTTAGCAACTTTGTAGTAAGAACTATGATAACTTTTGAACCAAGTCTCATCTACCAAGACTTTGTCTAGTTTAATTAGAATATGAGAGTCTTGTCAATTATTGAACCAAGTAAAATCCAACCAGACAAATGAAAGATCTCTAAGCCCATTATTAAAAATCATATTGTTAAAGCCCCAAAGTTTCAAGATAAGGATTTGAAGACCTCCACATTTCTCATGTTGGTTTCGACAACAATTGAAGTTACCCATAATTGCCCAAAACACATCATCTAAAACATGAGAACCAATATCAGTAAATGAGCTCTATCAACAAGGGAGTTTGCAGCATAAACAACAGACAAATAAAAAACTTCAGTCTAGTGCCAACAAAAAACATCACCATGTATTAATTGAGAGCCTAAATGAGATGGAATGAAAGTCAGCTTCGCATTATCCCATGTAATCTAAATTCTATCTGGTTGAGAAAGAGAGAAGCTATGGCAATTGCCTTCATTAAGAAAGAGGGTGTGGGAGGAGATGAACCATTGGTTAGAAAATTGAGTGGCAAAAACTTTAGCTTCAAAAATATAGAAAAGATTAAGGCTTCATTTGGAATGGCTTTTTGAGTTTTATTTTTGTACTAAAATTTTATTTCAAAAAGCAATAAAAAAATCATCCCAAACGAAGCTTAATATTATCCCTCGCACATAGAGATATTCCACATTTGAACAACATTAGTATGTGCATTGTTTTATAATTGCCTGAAATTGCTAAAAGTTGTGTTTCCATTCTAGTGATAGTTGATAGGTTTTTTTTTTTGATGGACCACTTCATTCAATGTTCTAAAATGGATAATGTCTTAAATATGGCTGTCATCTATTTCAAGATTGTCAAATAGAGTGGTCCACATTCTTCTAGAAGATTATTGCTCACATAAAATTTTTATAACATCAATTATTAAAATCAATTCTTAAATAGTTTATTGTTACATGCATTATCTGAATACAAGAAAAGGATTTTGCTAAAATTTGATTATCATGGAAGATTAAAATTGCAAGAAAAAAAAAAAAAAACTTTGAAGAGAGAAGAGAGAAGAGAGAAAGTTTGAATACTAACGTTTCTCAGGTACATCTTCAAAAGGGATGTTTATCTTTGATCAGTTAATAGGCCAACCATTGTTAACAATTAATTTAACTAAACATGAAGACCACCCTTCTGTCATAGATGAATGATCCTGCATGAGGTCCACCTTTTGTTGATCACTGATTTGGGCTCAAGGGAGAAGATTTACTAACCCACATAGATCGTATGCGGCCAACGTTGCTAGTTAATTATAGTTATGGGTGCCAATAAATGACCTGACCCGTCAACCCAGCCCAAATACTATTAGAAAATTTTGAGTTTGAGTTGACCAGCGAGCCCAATTTTGACCCGAAAATAACATGTTTAATACCTTGTTTCCCTTAAATTTATTTACTTGCTATACTCTTTTTATTTGTGATCAAATATCTCAAAACTTCATAGTTAATAAATTCTAATTTTTTTAATCAAAATAGGCTAACAAGGCATGTTTGGGCCATTCGAGTTGCTAGCAGGTTAAATTTTAATTGGTCTTTTTGACCCATTTATTGTGCTCGGTTGGATTAACTGGTTTCGGTTTAGGTCAATTTCGAATCGAATATAAATCAAACATATCAACTTATTTTGACACCCCTAATTATAGTTGGCATAACCGTCATGCTATTTTGGCAATGCTACTGTGACTTGTAACTGCTCTCCAAGAGCACATTAAGGCTTTGTTTGGGACAACTTTATTTCTACTTCTTAAAGCAATTTTTTAGTATAAAATTTTTAATTTCTATACTAAAAAATTGTTTTATGAGGTAGTAAGAAAGCCGTCCCAATTGAAGCCTAAGTAATCCCTGTTCATGTTCTGCAGGTGAAAAAGGAAGAGAGATAAATACAAGGCCCACTACTTTTCCTCAGAAACCAGCCTTCCAGATTTGCTTTGGCAGCACTTTTTCCGTGAGCTGCAACAGGCGACGAATACACTTTCAAGCAGGATAAGCTTGCTTGCCCATCACAACTTGATAGTCATTAAATCTGGCCTCATCAATGATGTTTCCAGTTCAACCATTCAAACAATCATACTCAAAGAAGTAATCCATTTAAGAGCCTGAGCTATAAGCTAAGCAGTGCATGTGCTCGGATTTATATTTAACAGTTCACCATATGAAACCATGTGGATAAGAGATTGGATTGTACCCACCGATGCTTAGTTTGGTAGGTGGGCGTGCTCGGTTGGGAACCCCCATCACGAGTTCGATTCCTCGAGCGGCAATCGCCTATTTAGTGGGGGGGCTCCAAAATACCGGCTACGAGTATAATAGCCTGGGTGGCCTAGAGAGAGAGAGAGATTGAATTGTCTATGAAAATATGTGGATAAAAGTCCTATCAAAGCATCAATGCGTGTAATAAAATCAACCTTTTGTTTTCCATTCAAAAGTAGGTGGGGCCTCCCAAACAATTATTGCAAGCCATGAATGGCTCACATGAAGCAGAAGATAGTGACGAGCTGGTTCATGTGAATGCAACAGGTGGCTCTCTAAAAGCCATGGAGCCAGCTCAAATAGAGGAATCATCCTATATTCAGTCTAAACTTACAAGTTATTCGGAGATCAATCATGAATTTAAATAGAAAAAATGATTAGAACGATTCTTTCTCACGAGGACTTCCTCATCCCCTTTCTTTTTTTTTTTCTTTTTTTTTTGTGGAGTTATAATTATAATGTATAGTTCATTGGTTTCTCATAAATCTTTTTGGTTTCATACATGTAATTTATGTTTTTTTATTAATAGAAATTGTAATGCTCTCATCATTCTCAATTTTTTTTTTTTAAATTACAGTAAAAATATGGATAACCATGCAACTTATAAACCTATAAAATGTTATTTTGAGGCTAATTTTTAATGAATATTAGAATACCAAAAATTGAAAAAAAAAAATTCATAAGACAATTTAAAATGTTATATGACTTTCAATCGTCAATAGTTAAGCCATACATTAATACAAGTGCTAGCTCGTTCAAATACATGGCAAAGCATCAAAATCATGCTAAAACAATCCATGACATCTAAATGGTCTCAAACTCAGGCCTACCAAAATAATCATAATAGCCTTAGAGATTCAGACTTCATTTAGGACAGCTTTCTTACTACTTTATAAAGCTACTATGGAGAAAGTAAATTTTTAGTACAAAAATCATTTTACAATTAGTGAAAAAATAATGGCCAAATATAAATTGTAGTTGCAATTTGAAAAACAAAACAGCAATAAAACTATCCTAAATACAACCTCGATTAAAAATATATATATATGTTTTCATATGATTAATAAGTTAAATAAACCAAAGACTCGGCTTAAGTCTTATTGACTCTTAAATTATCTAAAAGTATAAAAGTGTCATAGCCTAAAAATATGCATTAAAATACACAGTACATGAGGATCAAACTCTAATCAATAGACTTTCCTTAAGATATAAGCTTCAATCCACTTAACTAGGTTAGTAAAAGGCCAACAAGCCCATCAAACCAACATAACTGTTCTGATCATCTTACTTAGAGGATTCCAATCCTCAAGGTTTTAAGTCCATCCTCAAGATCTTCCAATGGATTCGAGCCCAATTGCAATCCAATTAATAGGGCATACAAAGTCATCAAGCCCATCAAACTAAAACTAATTAATCAGGTCATTATACATATAGGATAAGGCTGTAAGATCCATCAATAGACTCTCCTCCTTGAGGCAATGGAAGTAAGCCTCACCCATAATTAAACTTAAGATATCTCTCAAGTCAATAAGCCCACTAATTAAATCTACAAAAATAAAAAATCACTCATCATAGACATGACTTTTTTTTAGTCAAAATAAAACCAGTAGATAATCGATGGTAGTATCATGTCTCTTAGCACTGTTAACCATATCTAATATGTCTGAACCTGAAGTTAACAAATGTAACTCTGAACTATTCAGTGAAAATTGGTGCAACCATGCCTACCATTAAACCAGTTAATGCTAACCTCATAAACAAATCTTTCATATACACATAATTCGACCTCAATTTGCTTGAGATGATTGAGAGGAGATGACCCATATATATTTATATACTAGTCCTCTAATAGGTAGATTGAGATGATGCAATTAAAAGATCTTGATTTAGTTTACCTCAACCCCCTTAACCATTTCCCATTCAATTACTTCACATTTAACTACCAATGTGAGCCTGAATAACATCCTTAATTAAATAACTGTGGGAGCTCACGCCAAGAAGAAAATGATAAACCTTAACATAACATTAGAAAAAAATTTAGTGCGATGTTCATAGAGTGCCATTATGGTGATTAATAATATCTAATTATGCTAAGTTTAATGGATTTCACCCGGCCTTTATAACAACGTGAGTCTTCATGGGGCTACATCCATAGCTACTTTTCCTTTATCCGTTGACACTTTTGGACTAACTAACATGAACGATATATGAATTCGGGGATAGAAATTATACCTAAACTTGCATTTCACAAGTTATTGGACCTTAAATTGTTGCGGTGTATGAATTTGTACCATGTCAGAGCTTTGAAGTGCTATTGCAATCTTGCTCATCCCAGCCAACCTTCACCTCATTATTTGGATCCCTTTTGTCCTAGAGGCATGATTTTAAGCTTCTATAGAGCAACTATATAAAGGTGGTGGAGCTCAATTTAGGATGCTCAACTTAGGATGTTCAATAGTAGGGAAAGCTTCTAACACAAGCAAGTTGGAGCGCTGCAAGTTTAATGGATAGCTATATTTTTGGAAATTTATAGCCTTGGAACAAGAGGCACATGAGAATTTTTTAGATTGTGCTGGATCGATGATGAGGCATCATCAAAGACAAGCAGCAATGGAGGAGATCTTTTCAAGCACATGGAGTGTGACCATGAAAGGAAGTCTGATTATTGGTTACGAAGTATTTCAATGGTAGCTTCCCTCAGATGAGTTGCCAAAATTAGCTTGCTTGCCACTACTAGTTTTTTTCCAGCAGGGAAGGTAGGAGGCTTCTTTGCGTGGGAGTTGTGGGAATAAAATCCCTTTCCACATCATAAATTTGACTTTTCCAAGTGAGACCCTTCAACAGGCTTAAAACTGGGACGGAGTTTAATTAGTTTTGGATTAAAATCGGGCCAAACTCAAACAAGCAAGCTCATAATAACAGTCAAACAAGTGAGTTCACACAGACTAGCTGATGAGTGTGAACACGAGCAAGCAAATGAGTGCACATGGGCTAGCAAGTCAAAAGCAATCTGACTAAAGCAACTCAATTTTGATTCATAATATTTGGCTTAACCCAAAAAGGAGATTTATCATATGCATCGAATTGTTTAGAGTAAAAATAAAAAACCTAAAATGAATCAACTAAGAATTATTTCATATTAGCTCATTTAGCTTTTCATGCATATCCTTCATATCATTTGTAATAAAAAAAAGTTAAATTTAAGCAACTAGATCTCATTCTAATTCAACTCATAAGAAATTATAATGAATCAAATCTTGGGTAAAAAAATGAGATTATTTAGCATTGCTTGTATTCACTAAGCAATGAAAAAAATACAAAGTATTTGAGTACCTGAACATGCATTCATACAAAGACAAGCAAATTTAGATGCAAGAGCTTATACCCAATTGTTTATAGCAAAATTTTGATGTAAGAGAACATACTAAACATAGATTAAAACAAAAAATATAAACTTACAAGTGCTCCCTCCCATATATTGCACGTCTGCTCATCTTTAGCAACCTTCATTTTCATTCTCTCTACTCTTGGTGATATTCGCAATCCTGTGACATATACAGTTGACAGAGCTCCTTAGTAAAATCATTTTATCTATAAAGAACAGCTTACTTGCATAACAGAATATGGAAAAGGCAAATCTTGTACATCAATCACTGTAACGGTAAATGTTCAACCAGTTTAAATTTAAATTATTATTCTCATTACACTATAATTATTTAACGGCTATATGTATGGTCCTCTCAGAACCCTCATCAGAGATAGACCTACCTCTCTCTTGTGCTGCGCACATGATCTAAAATATCTGAAATATGCTGCACTTTTAGATTCATCTTCTTTTGCTTACTTTCCCAGATCATCGTTGAGAGTCTTAAGAAATTGCAAATATCTAATTCCGCTTGCCTAAGTTGTCCATCAATATGCTCCAGAAATTCTTCGTAAGATGATATCGCTCTTAAATCGCTCATCATGCTGCCACTACCCTGCGTGCCAATTACATCCTCTTCACAATTTTGCAGTTCTTGGTCAAAGGATAGCTTTGTTTCTTGCTTCAAGGTTTCTGTACCTTCTTCATCACATGGTTTAGTGTGCTCGAAATCATAAATATCAGTCGTCTTTTCATCTTTATCAATAATATTCTTTGGAGATATAATACGTATCTCCTGGCCAGAATCTCCTTTGTTAATCTCAGGAAATAAGGTGACATTTCCTATCAACTGAGTTTCTTTCAGAGAAATAACCTGAAATCAGATATTTTTTTCCAGTAAGATACAAAACGTTATAATAGGTTAGAAAAGCACAAGAAATGTTTCTTTGTCAAAGCTTAACCAGGCTTTAAATTTAATGAGATAAAAATATAAAAATGAAGTAAAAAAGCAAGCCAAAAGACCAAAATATGCTAGTTATAAATATCAACAGGAATTTAAGTGAGATTCTTGAAGTGAAAATTCGGACAACTTAAATTGTTGTGATCATGACTGACTCAGTTTAAGAAGATTTTTAACGGAATAAAGATGGGTTTTATTAATATCAAAGCAACGAATAAAAACTTGATCCATTAGTACACTGCGTAGAAGAAAACTGAAGAACAATTGGTATAGCAAAGCCTTAAAAGAATGAAAGAAAAATCCTGAGCAACTTGTTCTAACGGTAAGTAATGTTGCAGTGAAATATATCAAAGACTCTATTTCAACTCAACTCATGTTGAGATCTTTTTTTGGAGCAGGTCAGCCTCAGATCAACCATTAAATCTCGCAAGTCTAAAATCCAACTTAGAGCAATCTTGATTAACTCATGGTGGCCCTTAGAGGAACTAGGATCTTCTGCTTAACATCCTGTGACCCCTTATTGGCAATAAGACCCCTTCAGTATAATTTTACTACTTGGGCTTATGTCGTCTAAGTATTTGTGCCAAGACTCAACTGCAAGCTAAAGTGGCTCAAGACCCTACTGACTTTAGACTAAGACCAACCATTTCCCTATAGACACTATTGATCCACTAGGACCTAGTGGACAACTAGGCTAGCTTAACCCTTAGCTTAGTTGTCTTTAGACTCAATCTAACATCTTTAGCACACTTGTAGAGAACCCTAGGCAACCTCTTCTAAATGCCCTTAATTTAATTACATGAGTTGAACCCCTTCCCTCCTCCCAATGAAATAGTAATATCAGGGAAATGGTTGGTCTAAGTTGAACCCTAGCTTAGTTTTCTTTAATAAGCAATCAGAAACATAAATGCAATTATATAATATTTACAACTTAATACAAACCCAAAATAGTGTATATACAATAGTTATGATACAAAATAAACTGGATCATTACTACTACACATCATGAGTAAAAAAAATAAAAATTTAAAAGTGCAGAATGAAAAACTAAGCATACTGTCTACAACCTTCACAGAATTCTTACCCTTACTAAAAAAAATAAAAATCACATAATTAGTATAAAATCCCAGCAAGTTACCAATATATACAGCTAAGTCAATGCACAACAATAAAATAATATGCAGTGCAAACATATATTTCATTTACCCTTGTATCAGTTTTATCCGTCTGATCATATATCGTCTTAGAACCAATCTGGCTATATATCAATTATGCTTCTGATATCATTCAATCAGTAAATCAGTCTCCTCAGTAATCAGTCCTTAATAACAAGTCTGTCATCTATGTCTTATGTATCATTTGTCTTGGCTATCATCTATCATTTATCATATTTATCTATCATCCATCAATAATCAATCTAATCAATCTATCAATAAAACAGTCATCACTCTCTGACCGTCAGTGTAATCGGTCAACCGATTACATACTAAACAACTAAGTTGACACCACGACCTTTATTTTAAGGAAAATTCGTTGACTCACCCTCCTGTAAAAGGTAACATGCACACACATACTTCATTTCAATCATAATAATAATAAATATCATATATATTTAATGAAGTTATCAGGATACTCATCTATTATTTTATCGATCATATCAGTATCAATCTCATTTGTCTCATCTAGCACATCAATTCATTCATTTTCTTGCCCTTACGCATACCATATCCTTCATATCATGTATACATCTTGATAAAAAAACATCTTGTATGTCTTACTGCACACATCATATGTACAATTATCATGGCATGTAAATCTACGGTGTATGAGCCCCTTGCTTTAATAGTTGGCATGTACATTACTTAGGACATTTGTACACCCGCGACTTGCAATATGATTGACTCATTTCATTTTAATAAGAATTTAATTAAAACGATTATTAGGGACATGTGTGGGTCCCACATGATAATCATTAACATGAATGCAATGTCGTAGAAGCGTGCACAGGTTTACATTTTTAGGTTAGTTGGCATTCATATTTAGGTATATTAATACTCATATTCTTACCCACTTATATGCATAAGGGAATCTAGTGCCAGGGCCTCAAAATAACATCTTGGCACATTTTAAATATTTGCACTCTCATCTTCTTATGATAAGATCTTAAGCTAGTGGGGCCTGCAAACATATATTCTTTGTTTTTGATAGGATTCTAAGCTGGTGGGGACAGTGGCAGAGCCAGAACTTTTATTCACGGGGGGCCTAAATTAAACACTACAGGAAAATCATCCATTATCGACGCAATTTTCTGGTGGTTTTTCGACGATTTTCAGGCGGTCAATTTTTCTGCAGTTTTTCGGTGGTCCATTTTTCGACGGTTTGCCATCTCATTTGAAATGTTAGAATACATTAAAATAGTTCTGTTTGTCGTCTTATTACTGGAGCCAAGAGGAGCTGTAAGATCAAAATTAATAATACAAATAACATGGCAAGAGAAGAGTGAAAGGGAAACTAAAAGCCGTGCTCGAGGTCGTGAGTTGTCAGTTACGAGAGAGGAGTAAAGGGGAAAACGAAGTAGGCCGCTTGGGTCAAGGGAAAGCAAGCCATTTGAGAGCGGTCTCCGTTTGAGCCTGTGATATGATATTGTAGCTAGAGTAAAAATTTTATAAATTTTTTTTTTGTGAAAATTAGTAAGACTATTTCGAACAAAGCCTAAAGCATATTCTTGCATGTTAAATCATAGAATTATTATGTCTTATTTTTTATGAAAATAAAGCTAATTTTCTTATGTATGCTGATTCTTCACACTTAAATTTGCTTTAAAATGAGTGCAACACATAAAAAAATTCAATTAAAATATATATTACATGGATCTCAAAATAAATACAATACTTTTAAAATACATTTTGACAAAGAAATTGATCAATAAATTATGTAATTATTTTTTTATGAATATATTACATGTAGTAAAAATGATCAATAATTATAGTTTGTACCTCAATTCTCAAGCTCTTAATTTTCTTCTAAAAAATTTACTTTATAGTCTCTTATATCACTTGTAGCCAAGAAAAAAAAATTAGGGAGGGGCACGTGCCCCCCCCCTGCCCCTTCCCCCCCCCCCCCCCCCCCCGTGGGTAGTTCCTTGTCTTTTAGTATAGGATCCTAGGCCGGTGCTCCGTAAGCCCCACAGGATAATCAAATTTGGGTTATAAATAGATGCATTAGGAGTAGTTCATTTTACACATTTCATTTTATAAGAAGGGTGTTGCTGGGGGATCTGAGTGCACACGAGTTAGCTAGGGGCTAAGGAGAAGTTTTGGTCTACGTTGGCGAACAATTAAGTTTTCTACCAACTTCCTGTAAGCCCTATTGTATTTTGATTTTAATTTATTTTTCTTATTTTCATTGTATGCCATTTGAGATTTCATGCATTTCATTTAACTTTTGTTAATTTAATTTTAAATTTTAGTTCCCACAAATTTAGTTTAAATCCTTTAAATTGGTCTAAATTTTGACAGCACCACAACGTCATCCTTCCATAAGAGGCTGCATCGAGGTGTGCTAGGCCTACCCACCACACTAAAAAAGGCATGCATGATTAGTGTCAACTGACACCACAGCCGTAATTTTTAATCTCAATAGCCAAGAAAGACAATGCATGGGTCTTTATGTACATGTTTATAAAGCATAGTATTTACCCGCCCACTAAGAAAGGTAGGCATGGGTATATAGGGTTTTCATGCATAGCAATATTTTTTCGCCCGCCAAGAAAGACAGTCACGGGTACTTCGGATTTTCATGCATCATAATATTCCCTCGCTTGGAAAGAAAGTCAGTCATGAGTAATTAGGGTTTTCATGCACCAAAGTGTTTCCTTGCCTACCAAGAAAGGCAATCATGGGTACTTATAATTTTATGCATAGCAATGTTTCACCTCCTACCATGAATGGCAATTACTGGTACTTATAATTTCATGCATCACAATATTTTCTCAGTTGTGAAGAAAGACAATCATGAGTACTTATAAAGCCTAGTATTTACTACATCATGTAAGTGCAATATAAATGCACCATACAAATGTATTGAAAAGCATGCAAATGCATAATCAGCTCTAAAATGCATGCAAATGAATAAAAAACATGCAAATTCATTGTGCAAATGCATCAAGAATGGTGTAAATGTACCATATAATTGCATCATGTAAACGCACTAAGAAAAATGTTAAGTGCACCATATAAATGCAATGGAAGGCGTGAAAGATACGTCAAGTTGTTCAAAATCAAATTGCGTGCATATACTTCGATAAATATGTTAGTGTCCAAAATCTAAATATTAGAATGCCACGTGGCCTAAAAATTAAGACACTTGAATTCATTACCCTCTTAAAAAACATACAATTAATTTTGAACCTGAAACTCTTTTTAAAAATCCAAACCACTAATACATATGTACATTCTTGAGCGAGCTGCCTTGCCAACAGGATAGAGTTTTGAGTCATATATTTCAAGTCTAATCCTCTATATTTCAAAGACTGAAGTTGACAAAATTTGAACTTTGAGATAAACATCTACAAAATAAGGATAAAATAACAAGTTGTTTTATTTAATATTTACAAAAGGCTAGCATAGATTTCTATAATGAAAATTCACTTTCAAAATGCAAACTTTCAATTTGAAAACTATAAGGTATAGAGCCACAAAGTCAAATCTCATATATCCAATCCTCTCAATATAAGGCAAAGTTGACAAGGTCATGAATGTCTAAATAAACTTTAATAACATGCATCATTCAACCTAATCATCTGTGAGCAAATTAAAGTAGATAGGGTTTTCGGAAGTCAATTGTAATCATTAAAATACCTCGATGATAGTAGTGTTAATAGCAAATCTCAATCAAAATGGACTCTAATTAAAAAAATCCTAAAATATCAATGTAAATCGTTTCAAGCCCAAATCTAAATTAAATTAAAAAAAAAACATAAATTTAAAATATTCAAATAAAATATCTCATCTTAAAGCTTAAAACAATTATCTATCTACCTTATGCAATAGTTTGATAGGGATGACAATTTTAAGATTAATCTCTGCTCATAAATAATGTGCTCTCTACTCATTGATTTTGTCGCTAAATGACATAACAATATAATGGCTATGACTAAGGCCTTATGACCATGTAGTTTTACTACAAAATGATATCATTAAATTATGGTAATGACCATAGCCTGGATATTCCCTTATGGCCCCAAATCCCTTGAGTGGTGAATTATAAAATACACTTTATTGGGCATTTAGCTCAATGTTACAACAACAACAACAACAACAACAACATCAAGCCTTTATCCCACTACGTGGGGTCGGCTACATGAATCCTTTTTTCTCCATTGTGTCCTATTTCAAATTCTCGTTTAAATCTAATAAAGAAAGGTCATTCCTAATATTTTCTAACCAAGTCTTTTTAGGTCTACCCCTACCTTTATTAACACAAGTCAAATCTAATACCTCTACTCTCCTAACCGGGTCATCGGAAGGCCGCCTTTTTATGTGACCAAACCATCTAAACCGACTCTCTCTAATCTTATCTTTCACTGGAGCTACTCCAACCTTTTCACGTATATGCTCATTTCGTATCCTACTCTAAGGGTAAAGCCACTCATCCACCTAAGCATCCTCATCTCTGCCACACTTAACTTAGTATTATGCTTCTCTTTTAATGGCCAACATTCGGCACCATAAAGCATTGCAGGCCTCACTACCATCTTATAGAATTTTCCCTTAAGTTTGAGGGGTACATTTCTATCACATAACAAGCCCGATGCATTAATTTAAAATTAGATTAATTTAGCTCAATGTTAGCTTAGATTAATTTAAAATTATCCCTTAAACAAATATTCACTAGAAGTCTACAAGATATCCTTAAATAATACAAATTATAGCTACTCTTAAAGATTCTTCAAATTAGGTTTGATTGACTATCTCCACTAAGGCGCTAACTAATGACGAGCTCATCATAATCTGAAAAGACACAATCATGAGATCTTGATCATGTTCATTATCATCTCTATTAACATCCGCTTTAAATAAATAACAGTAAACTTTATGTGAAAAAATCAAATTGATGTTATTATACACTAAATATTTAATATCTAATATGCTAATAATTTATCACATAGTAATTAGCCTTAATTGAAAATTCTCCCATATCATCGGGAGAGGTAATTGATCATAGGGCTTGCACCCAAGAAAAACTTAGAACTAGATTATATAGAACTCACAAAATGCAGCAAAATTTCCTGAGTAATGTCATGTCTGCAATTTAATTTGTCTTCTAAAAATTTGACCCATAATCATGAACTCTCTAAAAAGGCATGCATGAATTTTCAAAGACCACAAATTTTTGGTGACATCATTAGGGATGGTTTCTCTACCCATCTTTGACTATTCATATACATGCCACACTAGCAAACTAAATTACAACCAAATTTAAATTCAAAAATTTTGAAATAACATCTCTATAAGCTCTAAATTACCTTTGAACATCGTCTTTAAGTTTCTTTTACTAATATATAATGCCTCAAATATCATATTTTGTTGTAGCTTTGCATTTTAAATATGTGGGTGATATACCTCAAATGTTGATTATTAATCTCACATCTTTCATTTATGCAAAATAGACCTACAAAATACTCCCTTCACTATAAAGTTGAGGCATGGAACAAATATCCACCTAGCTAATGTTGCCATCAATATCAGAGAAACTAGGCCAATTATCTAGATTGGTGGCATCAAAATCTCCATTACCACTAGTATGGTTATCGTTTATCTATTCAAGGCATGCTTGTTCGAGGTCGTATTGGAAAGCCTCATTCTGCTGAAATGCTTGCACATTTTTGTATCAACCAGCATATCAAGGGAGGGTTGTTAAAACTCCTATAGTTGTAGAAAATACTAGAAAGAAAACTTCTCTGGATTTCACAGGCTAACACATGCAGAAGCCCCAATCATGAGGCATATTGTTGCTAGACAGAACGTCTCATTAGTGTTTATAAATAGAATGTTAGACCGGTCCAGGAGGGATCAGCTCAGCCGGCCCAAAATAGAGCCGGCTCGACTCATCAGGCGAGATCAGGAGCCAAACGCATAGGGGGCATGGGAGCCACACACAAAGGAGGCGCAGGAGAGGAAAATTCATCCCTCTGTGAGGCCCAACAAAGAAATAATCTCGTATGTAGGAAGAATTATTAAGGAATTAATGTGGGGGTTTGAATTCAAATAAGAGGGGGAGATTAGTAAGGAAAGAAGGCTTTTTGGGAGGAAATGGGGAGAGCATATTTAGGGATGATTCTAGGATTTGTTAAGGGGATTATGTATGTTTTGAATTGAGAGCTGTTGAAGTTTCTTTTTCGTGAGGGCTTCTTAGCGCCGTCTAAGTTGTTTGGGAGAGCGATCTACCTCTCGAATTGTAGATCACCATCGTTTCAATAAAAATCACCCATCATTTTAGTTTTCCTACATTATTTCAAGTTATTATTTGCTATCTTTGTCTCTAAGGCTTATCAAATTGGTATCGGAGCACCTTCTTGGGCGGAAAAACAAGTCGTCTTTGTTGATTTTTGTTGTTGGAGCCTAGATCCAAATTAATGGAAGCCAAGAAGATGGATGCATTGGAAGGCAAGATATAACAACTCAAGGCTGGAGTAAAGGAAAAATATTCCGGGGTGGAGAGAAGACTCTCAGCCATCGCGAATCGCTTTGGAAACTTTAAAGATATAACGAAAAATATGATTGATATGCAGTCGAAAGCTTTACCGAAAAATCCTAGGGCTGAACCAAAGGGAAAGGAAATTCAAAAGGATGATGATGAAGTGGAAACTGTGTACCTTGAAGGACCACCATAGGGGGGCTTCGAGGGTGGGCGAATTGGGGCATTCCGAAGGAAGGACTGCAAGGACGGAGACCGAACTCCATTGAAGACTACTCGGGCATGGGGAGAGGTGAAATGGAGGAAGTCATCATTGGGTGGAGCCATGGGGACCAAATCAACCCAGGGAAGAAAGGAGGGAATCGCACCGCCACTACATGGGAGGAATTAATGGAGGGAGAAACCATTGGGGTAGGGATGCGAGATCGAGGAAGCTAAAGATGCTGGTCTTTGAAGGGGAAGATGCTCAAGGTTAGATATACCAAGTAAAGCATTACTTTGTTATTAATGTGCCGATGGAAGGGAAAAAACTCATGAAGATGGGTCTATATTTGGAGGAAAAATCCCTAGCTTGGTTTCAGTGGAGGGAGGCTCGATGTCCGATCTACTCTTGGGGGGGAATTTGAGTGTTTGTTGGAACTTTTCTGAGCCATTCGTGAAGAGGACCTCCACAAACAAATCTATTCCCTAACTCAAGAGGGGGACAGTCATAGAGTATCGGGAGAAGTTTGAGTTGTTGTTAGGAAGACTGAGAGGGATTTTTGAGGAAGGTTTGAAAGGAAATTTCATGAAGGGACTTAGGGAGGACATACGAACAAAGCTGAGGGTGCTGAGACCTACAGGGCTGAGAGAGACGATGGAGCTTGCTCAGAGGGTGGAGGAAAAATATTAGAGGAAGAAGGCCACATGAGCAACATCATGGGAGGGGCTTATAGGAGTACCTCTATGACCCTGGCACGGAGACAGGCAATGTCATTTCAGAGGGAAGCACTGAAGGAGAAAGGCATAAGAGTTCACCCTAGAGGCAACTTCAAGCGGCTTACAAAAGCAGAGGTGCAGGATAGGTTGGCAAAAGGGTTATGTTTCAAATGTGAGAAGAAGTATACACCGAGGGCACAGGTGTAAGGACCGAACTCTTCAGGTTCTCACCGTCTACGATGATGAAGAAGCTGAGGGGGAATGTGGAAGTGAGGCAACGGTGGAGGAGAAAAAGCTGTATTTAGACATGGCAGATGTCTCCTTGAACTCAATGGTAGGATTCACTCTGAATTAGACCATGAAAGTGAGAGCAGACATAGCAGATAGGAAGGTAGTGGTGTTGATAAATAGTGGGGCTATCCACAATTTTATCTCCAACTAAGTTGTAGACCAATTGGGGGTGAAACAATTGGACACAAGGTGCTATGGGGTGATTATGGGCACTGAGAAGATGGAGAAGGGTAGAAGAGTTTGCAGGGAGTGGTTCTCCATATAGGGGTCCAGGTAAGAGAAGATTTCCTTCAATTGGAGTTGGGGAGCACTGATATCCTAGGGATGAAATGGCTACAAACCTTTGGGTATACCAGGGTTAATTGAGGGAGCATTGACAATCGACCTAGTGGTGGAGAGAAGAAGGGTGATGATCATTGGTGATGCATGGTTATCCAAAGCCATAATGTCACAAAACCATGGTGAGGATCATACAGGTGCGAGGAGGATTTCTAGTGGAGCTGCAGAGCTTAGAGGGGATCAGATTGGAGGAGGGGAAAGACATTCCTCCTTCAGTATAGCCACTTATGCAACAATTCAATGAGGTCTTTCAACCACCTTAAGGATTGCCACCACAGCTATCACCTTGAGGGAGCAGGTGTAACCAATTAGTTTTAGGCCCTACCACTACCCACAGATTCAAAAGGATGAGATTAAGAAGCTTATCCAAGAGATGTTGGAGGCAGGGATTATCAATCCGAGTGTGAGTCATTTTTCTAGCCTAGTCTTATTGGTTAAGAAGAAGGATGGGAGCTAAAGATTATGTGTGGACAACTGGGCTCTGAATAAGTAGATTATACCCGACAAGCTTTAAATTCCATCGATAGATGAGCTGCTAGATGAGTTGTATAGAGCACGCGTGTTCATGAAGAAGGATGGTAGTTGGATACTACTAGATCAAGATAAGAGAGGAGGACGTTCCGAAGATTGCATTCAGGACTCATGAAAGACACTAAAAGTTTCTGGTGATATCGTTTGGCCTCACCAACACCCCTGCTACATTCCAATCCCTCATGAATAGGGTCATACCTAAGGAGATTTGTACTAGTCTTTTTTGATGATATCCTTGTGTACAGCAGGTCGAACAAAAAGCACTTGAAGGTAGTGTTAGAGGTTTTGTAGGAGCATCAGCTGAGGGTCAACCTGAAGAAGTGTTGCTTTGCATAATCCGGGGTGGAGTACTTAGGGCACATGGTATCTCAGGAGGGGGCCGCTAATCAGGCCAAGATCAAGGTAATGTTGAAGTGGCCGCTACTTAGGAATTTGAGTGAGTTGAAGGGTTTCCTAGGGTTGACGGATTACTATAGAAGATTTTTGAGTGGGTACAACACTATAGCCTGGCCATTGATAGAGCAACTTAAAAGGATAGCTTCTTATGGGGAGATACAACTACCCAGGCCTTTGAGAGATTGAAGAAGGTAATGACCACAGTACCGGTCTTGGCCCTACCAAATTTCAGCCAAGTTTTCGTGGTGGAGACTGATGCATTAGAGTATGGATTGAGGGCAGTGCTCATACAACATTACATGCCTATAGCTTACTTCAACAAGGTGTTGATAGCTAGAGCTAGGCTGAAATCACACTATGAGAGGAAGTTGATGGCTATTATGTTAGCTATTCAGAAATGACGGTCTTACTTATTGGGTCGACATTTCATCGCCAGGACAAATCAGAGGAGCTTGAAGTACCTGTTAGAGTAGAGGATGGTGACCGAGGAGCATTAGAGGTGGCTGTCAAAGCTATTGGGCTATGACTTTGAGATATAGTATAGGCCATGGTTAGAAAACAAGGCGGTTTATGCTTTATCCATATCCGTGGGAGAGCTCCAGGAGATAGTTATTTCGATACCACTGATGTAGATTGGAGGGCTATTAAAGAGGGTGTACGGGACGAGGGACTGACTGGAATCAAGGCGGATCTTCTGAAGGATGAGAGTAACCACCCTAGTTATTCCTTAGAAGGAGAGAGGTTATTGTACAAGGGGAGGTTTGTGCTATCACGAATATTGATCTATATTCCCCACTTATTGCAGAAGTTTCATGAGAGCGTTGTTGGCAGTAGAATTGTAGTGGAATGTGATGCACACGAATGTGGAGTAGATAGTGGGTTAGGTGTGAGGTATGCCAAAGGAACAAGTACATGGTCATGGCTCCAAGGGGGTTACTTTAACCCCTAGTTCTTCCAGATAGGGTGTGGAAGGAGGTCACCATAGATTTTATCGAGAGTTACTTCGATCTGAGGGGTTTAGAGTGATTTTGGTAGTAATTTACAGACTGAACAAGTATGATCATTTCATTCCCCTACGATATCATTATACTACAGGAATAATGGAAGCATCATTCATTAGATAGGTGGTCAGATTGCATGGGATATCAAAATCCGTAGTGTTTGATCGAGATAAGATATTCCTCGGTCACTTTTGGGTAGAATAGTTCAAGCTTTAGGGGATAGTACTGAAGAGGAGTATTGCTTACCACCCTCAGACAGAAGGGCGGATGGACTTGGTAAACAAAAGCCTGGAGACTTACTTGTGATGTTTCGCTCTAGAAACACCTCGGCTAGGGGCCAAGTGGCTATCATGGGCAAAGTATTAGTATAGCACTTCGTATCATCCAACTTCCTAGATGACTCCTTTTAAAGTGTTGTATGGAAGGGACCCACCTCACTTGATGCACTTTGGGTAGAGAACCAGTTTCTTTAGTGGAGCAGTACTTGGAGGAGAGAGACAAGGTGTTGGACAAATTAAAAAGATACTTGTTGAGGGCTCAACAGATCATGAAGAAGCAGGCAGATGGGTACAGGAAGGTCATCCAATTTGAGATATGGGATAGGGTGTACTTGAAGCTTTGTCCTTATAAACAAAGGATGGTAACTAACAGGAGAAATAAGAAGCTGGCACTGAGGTACTTTGGCCCTTATGAGATTTTGGAGAGGATCGAAACTCTGGCTTACTGATTGAGGTTACCCCCCGACCGCTACCATACACCCATTGTTCCACATTTCACAGTTGAGAGAAGAGCTATTGGGGATCATGCAGCTAGTTCAAAGCTACCTGTGACACTAATCAAGGACTTGAAGGTAGTGTTGGAAGCCCTAGAGCTAGAAGGGGTATGACAGGGAGGACGGATCAAGGAAGTACTAATAGAATGGAAGAACCTGCCCGACTATGACATTATATGGGAGCCGTACGAGAGGGTGAAGCATTAGTTTCCATCTTTTCATCTAGAGTACAAGCTGGGTCTTTGGGAGAGGGGTATTGTTAGACTGGTCAAGGAGGGACCAGCTTAGTCGGCCCAAAATAAAGCTGGCCTGACTCAGTTGGCGGGAGAGGGGAGAGCCTCAAGCGCAAAAGGCGTGGGAAATTGTGGGGCCCAACAAAGCAATAGTTCCATATATGAAAAGAAGGATTAATGAATGAATTAATGTGGGGGTTTGAATTCAAATAGGAGAGGGAGATTAGTAAGGAAATAAGGCTATTTTGGGGGAAATTGGGGATAACTTATTTAGGGCTAATTCTAGGGTTTGTTAGGGGGATTATGTATGTTTTGAATTGAGAGTTTCCTTTTGTGAGGGCTTCTTAGCGACGTCTAGGTTGTTTGGGAGAGCGATCTACCTCTCGAATTGCAGATCACCAATATCTGATTCTTCTTACAACAGTTTCAATAAAAATCAGCCATCATTTTGATTTTCCTGCATTTTTTCTAGTTGTTGTTTGATGTTTTTGTCTCCAAGGCTTATCATACTACTATGCCTAAATGACATAGAACCTTATTTGGAGGAAATTTATCCAAGAGGTGGACGAGAAAGTAGAATGCTAGAGTGCAAGCTCAACTGTTGCAACTGGAGAAGTTAGCAACAACTCCAATTCAAGAGCCAATAGCAAATATTTCTAGCTGGAATAATTTCAAAAGCTTAAAATGATGAAAAAAAAAATAGTTTTACTGGCAATTTGTATTTGCCAAAATATATATAGTTTTGAAGATAGCTAATTAAAAGGGTTTGATTAAGAAGAAATATGATAGGCCTATAGTGTTGGAGGCTAGGAAAGCTTCCTATAAGATCTCAACTATCATTACAACCCAAGATAAATCCAACCAGCCCCATTGAGGTGAAAATTGGGGTATGATAGTTCGACCTCAAGTCCAAGGATCCACTACTCAAAAGTTCAACAAAAAAAGAAAGTAAATATTGAGTCTGAAGGCTCGTGAAAAAGATTTTGCTAAAAAACCCAAAGGCATGACATCTAGTCAAAACTCACAAAGATCCGTTGTTTGCAAAATTTCCAAAGAATAAGTGCTAAGAAGAAGGTTCCCATTGAGGAGTCTATCCGTCAAGAGATCCTATTACCAGTCAGCTCTAACCTCTCAAGAGGAAATTGACCTCAACCTCAGCTAAATAGGAGAAAGAAGTGTGCTACTCTACAAATAAAAAGCATTACTTGGCATCGACTTTCACTGCTCAAAAACATTGTCATTATATGCTCTCTCATAAAATCATCTTAATCTTGAGAACGGGTCCCATGAAATTCTTGATGACATGATCGACATTAATTGGTTACCTATCCAGATGGGTAATCCTATTCCTATAATTTGACGTCACATATGTTCCTCAAAAAAGTAGGTCAACAGTGACACCATTCACCAACCACCAATCTGTTGCATCTTACAATAATATCCTAGCCATTTAAATGTTGTGGAACGAATATAATTGGACCCATTGATCTACCATTTTTGTCGAACATCATTTCATTATAGCAACGAAAAATTATTTTTATAAATGGGTCAAGGTCGCTCCATTCAAAGAAGTTGCAACTGTACAAGCGATCAACTTCTTCATATATAATGTCATTAATAGATTTAGTATTCCATATCACATAATCTCAGACAATGAATTAACTTCAAAAGTACTAAAATATAAAAAGTCATTGAACGATATAAAATCAATTGGCTATACTTATTAAATTATAACTCAAGAGCAAATGACTTGGCAAAAGCTTTCAACAAGATATTAATTAAGCTACTCAAGAAGATCCTCAATAAGAACAAAAGAGAGATAAATTAAAATGATAAAGGCCTTATGTCGCAAAACCTAGAAGATACGGACTAAAGCCACTACTTACACTTTGGTATTTGAGTTGAAGCAGCCATGTCGTTTAAGGTTGAGTTGCCATCACTTCGAGTGACTATCTAATATGAACTCATAGAAGTGAAAAACGCTTGTCAAAAAATAAAAAACCTTGATGTGCTCGATGAAATTAAACTTGAAGCTCAATCGAACTTTAAAATTTATCAAACAAAAATGTCTCGATCCTTTGATAGTATGGCGCATCCATGATATTCCAAGAAGAGAAATTAGTCATGATGCTAAGAAAGCCTACCATTCCTCATTAAAGAATTTGTGACAATTTTAAACCTAATTGGGAAAGTTACTTTATCATTGAAAAGGCATATCAAGGAGGAGCATATCACCTAATCAATCTGAACGATCAAAACACATGCCACCAATCAACGATTGGAACTTAAAAAATGATAATATATAGTGACCAAATATAAGTATTGTACCTAAAGATTGCCCTTATAAGAAAGGAAACACTTTCTTTATATATGTCAGTATGCATATTAATGTTTGCAAAACCCCCTTGTAATACAAGAAAACATTTCTTGACTATCATGAAAATCCCTCTACAATACAGACTCTTTTTTTTGTGAATTTTATATTATAGGTTTGTTGAAATTTCCCATATAAGACATGGAGCATCACATTTGATTTTTAATATTTAAATATTGTCAAAATGTCCCCTAAAAGATAAATGCATTTTTTAATATTTATTCAGGTTGACATTATGCTTCACACCGAGATCCTTGAATAATATTTAAAATCGTTAGCAATATGCATCATCTAATCTAATAAATAGAATCAAAATAGTGTCTAAAAGTTAGAAGATTCTCTTTGGCTCACCAAAATCCTAAAAATTAAGAAGACTTCCTAGCATGTAAAACTTCAACTAGCAAAGTTAGAAAAGCACAAGTCCTATAACTCAAGTCTAAGACTCAAGTGGATCCAAAAAATTAGACTGAATACATCCAAATATGACCAAGTTGCTAAGAACTTCTTTTACTCAATAAGCAATAAAGACCTAAGCAAAGAAGCCCCACTTCATCATTCTAGTGACAAAAGATGTCAAATTCCAAGCCTATATGATTTTGTAAGTTCAAGTACCCCAAATAAAGGAGATATTCCCAATTGGTAGAAAAGTTAGGGCAAAAAAACAAAATAAATGATCCTCACTCACTCAAGAATGCACTAAGTTGAGTTTGATATCATTATCAAAGTGAAATATTAAATTCCTTCAATAAGTCTAATAAACATAAAATGAAGAGTGAGAAAAATTCTCTCATTCTTTAACAAGTCCAAAAAAGGACAAAACATAAAATCGAAGCAATTGTCAAAAAGTTTGTGCAAAGAACAAGGAAAAATTAAGGGACTTTTGTTGTCAAAGTTCATCAAAACAGCGAATATTGGGCTAACGACTCTCTATCATCTACATAATACAAACTTGAGGGCTAAGTCACCGATGTGCATCCTTCATCAAGTCTGTCATTGCTAAAACTAACACAAAAGCTACACTCATTTTCCCAGACGACTCAAAAAGATAAATATGGACAATCCCTTCACTAAACCTATTAAAGCGCAAAGCAATAATAGAAAAAAATCCAATTTTCAAAATAGCCAAAATGAAATCGTTATCAAGAAGAATATTAAACACAAAACACTAGATCAATGACAACTACCATTTGCTTAACAAGCTATTGCAACTGAGTTAATGAAATTCAAATTCAACATCCAGTAATAAAATCAAACTCTTTAAAAAAGTAGGTAACAAACATCAACAAATTCTTTTAAGTCAAGAAACAATATCAACTAAAGATCAATGTACAAAGTTGAAACAGTATAGGCCAAATCAAAAGTTATTCATTCCATTGGCATATGAGATTCGCAAAGCCAAGCTCTTAGCATGACATTCCATCAAAATTCTTAAAGATATGCAAAGTCAAGTTATCAACATGACATCTGAGAAAGTTTTTGAATACATGCAAGTTCAAATAGTTTGCAACAAATATGGTTCACCCTAGGTGTGCATCAAATTTATTAGAGCTAATTTATTGACTTATTATCAATCAACATCAACATCAAGCCTTTATCCCACTACGTGGGGTCGGCTACATGAATCCTTTTTCTCCATTGTGTCCTATTAAAAGTCAAATTCTCGTTTAAATCTAATAAAGAAAGGTCATTCCTAATATTTTCTAACCAAGTCTTTTTAGGTCTACCCCTACCTTTCTTAAAATAAGTCAAATCTAATACCTCTACTCTCCTATCAATAAATAAAAAAATAAAAAATAAAAGAAAAAAACCCCATTTCTCCAAACCATGTCACACGTGTCATACTCCACACACACAATCTCCTTAACCCAAAACCCTCGTCTCTTTCCCTCTCTCATTCTCATTTTCTAGAAACTAAACCCCAACGCACATCACTCTCGTGCTCTCATATCTCTCTCAAATTGGCAAACTGCAAAACTACATAACCCTTCCTCTGAGTCTTACCCTCACCTAATCGCTTTTACTCAAATTCCCATAACCCCTATCGTTATGCCTTTGATCTTACCTAAATGCCCAAAACCTTGATGATGAAGGAACGAGGAACTCACGATGGGGCTTGCTGGTAATAACATCAACTGGACCAGTGTCGTGTGAGGAATATGAGTTCATGGTAAATCCTCCCGTCCATAGCCATCAAACCTACTTCCTCATAATATCGACACCGTCATTGCCAACCTACAATGTTGTTTTCTTTTTAACTAAACCAACCTCGGTCTACAAGAAATATGTACTAGCTCTCTCTCTCTCTCTCTCATGCATATGTAGTTAAATTACAGGCCTATCCAACCTTTCTCTTGCAAACCATCTCCACCTTCCTATAGCCCAATGTCAACTCACTCCTCCCAACTTGTTACTCTAAATTCCTTTTTGGTGAACTCTACCATCATTCCAACTATATCATCGAAAGCTAGTCAAATTCTAACCAAACATCCCTCGTCACTGTTTCCCCTACCTCATTCACTTTTTGTCTCTCTTTAACATTGTCATCCAACTCTCTTCCATCCCTCCCTCACTAATATCTCCCTCCTCCTCCCTTTCTAAATGGAGAGAATAACAAAGAAGGAAGGCCCTTCCTCTCTCCTTTCTCTCTATATAGATCCTCTTTCCATCATCCTCTAATTTTCCTCTTTATCTCTTTCAAAATAAATTAAAAAAATAATAGAGTAAAAAAAAGCTGTGTGTGTGTATCTATATATATATATATATATATATATATATATATATATATATATATATATATATATTAGAAAAAAAAGAAAATAAGTATGTTTTTGTTCTCATTGCCAGTTCATTTCCTAGCTACCAACAAAATCACCATGAGCACATAAGGTACATTTTAAAAAATAAATTAAGTACCCATGCACGTTATTCAAATACAGTAGAGAAATCCTATTACATATTCATATAGGTATTAAAGTCCTATGAACGCCTTTTTAAGGTGGTTGGTTTGAAGAACCCTTAGCTACAATGTCCTAGACACTAAACATGCATACTATTTTAATTATGATGGGAAAGCCCAGCACTCTTTATGCATGTCCCATGAAAGGAGCACTGAGAAGCTATCGAAATTTGAATTGAATAAACTTGAAAAGAACAAGTTAAAAATTATTTATTTGGCACAAACATACTATAAATGAAAACAAACGAAAAAGATAAATTTGCAAGAGTGGGAATAAAATCTACAAAATGAACATTTGATAATCAATGCCTCTCACTTATAGGATTAAATTGAATGTAACACAAGGACAAACAAGGGATTTGAAATGAATTTAAAGATCTACCAGCACATTAAACATTTATAATTTAATGAGCTAAATGCAAGCAAGCAAACAAAAGTTTCAATGAACTCCGACTAGTAACAATTGCTACCAGATTCATAAAAAGTACATGCAAGCAATCAAATCTAGATATTATCAAATCATGAGCACACAACACAAATAGCTTATAAATTTAAATATAATATTTTGAAAAGCATGCAAGTGCATTATGCAATTATATCATGTAAGTGCACTAAATAAACACACCATACAAGTGTGTTAGTGAGTGTATGAATGTATTGTGGAAGTGCATTAAGAAGCATGTAAAGGTAGTGTTGACCTGTACAAAGAAAACAAAAAAAAAAAAAAAGAAAATGTCGTACCTGCCCGCACGTCGTCGCGCATTTCGCACGTCGATGTCCCCTCTCCCACGATCTCCCACGACCCTGTGTCGTTAAAATGAAAAGAAAAAGAGGCAAAAAAGCTCTCACTCTCTCTTTCTCTCGCTCTTACCTCTATCGCTCTTTCTCCTCCCAGCCGGATCGGAAGTTACGACAGTTTGATCGAAAACAACAGGGGAGCTCGCCCGTACGAAAGCTAACTTTCTTCCTTCCGATCACTTCTCCGGCTCCTTCCTGGCTGTTCGACGAAGATCCTTCGACGACTCTCCTTGCCTGTAGGATCGGAAGTTACGACATTAGGATCGGAAGTAAGAACGGAGCTCGCCGGCTGTGAGTGAGGTAAACTTCCTCCCTTTCGAGTCGCTTCTTCGGCTCCTCCTGCTGTTCGACTTCGCCAGTTCGACGACGTTCCCCCCTGCTGTCGGACCGAAAGATACGACAGTTTAATCGGAAGCAACGAGCAAAGCTCGCAGTGAAGGCAACTTTCTTCCTCCCGTACGCTACTTCGGCCAAATCCCGCGAATTTGCCGGTTGCTTCGGCCTCGCCGTTGCTGGTCGGCCTCGCTTCTTCCACGGCTTTCCCTTCCTGTTCGATCGGAAGCAACAATAGGAGCTCGCCGGTGTGAAGGTAACTTCCTACCTTTCGGGCTCTTCTCTGGCCAAATCCCGTAAAACTCCCGAACGAAACAGAGAGAGAGAGGGAGAGATTAATTATTTTATTTTAATTAAAATTAATTTTTAATTTATATTAATTTTAATTATTTTAATTAATTATAATTAGTATAATTAATTAAAATTAGTTTTAATTAAATAATTATAATTAATGTTAATTAATTATAATGATTTAATTAAATTAATTTTAATTAATTATAATTTTTTTTTAATTAATCACAATTAATTTTTATTAATTAATTAAATTTAATTAATATTAATTAATTCTAGTTAATTAAAGATAAATATGATTAGTTATTTTAATTAATTATATAAATAATTAATTACTTTAATTAATCATAAACATAATTAATTAAAAATAATTATAGTTAATAATTAATTATAATTAATATTTTAATTAAAATAAAATATATCTGCTTTTTGTCTCGATCCTTCACCGACACCGCCAACAATCGTCGCCGGGCCCAAAGGTATAAAATTCTAACTTAAATCCCGTCCTCGACGTTTGCAGCGGACCGGGGAACCACCTATACGCGCTCTTGTAGCACGGTAGGAGGGAGCCCGGTGCGAAGCATACGACGAGGCGGGTAAGCCCTATACACGCTCTTGTAGCGTGGTGGGGACGGTCCTCGACCTCGACACCGACACCGCCGACGACTGCTACGCAAAGGTATGATGTTCCAAAATCCCATTCTCGACGTTTGCAGCGGACCGGAGAACCACCTATACGCGCTCTTGTAGCACGGTAGGAGGGAGCCCGGTGCGATGCATACGACGAGGTGGGAGAGCCCTATACACGCTCTTGTAGCGTGGTGGGGAGTCACTGCTGTTCTGGTACGTCACTGCTGTTCTACTGTACGGGTACTACTGAAGGCCCCATACACGCTCTTGTAGCGTGGTGGGATGAAATTTGTACGGCCGCGGTGTCTACGGACACCTACCATACACGCTCTAGTAGCGTGGTGGGAAGGCCCAGCTCCCCAATTTTCCCCCAAACGGGGGATATGCCGGGGTGCTGCCGAAATTTTCACTGAAATCTACAAAGACTTGAACAACTTGAAGACCTTCTTGGACAACAATACAGAAGACCTGTACTCGAACAAAAATACACAGATCTTGAACAAACACAGTTGAACTCGCACTCAAGAACTGAGTTGAGCGTTGATGGTTTTGAACAATTTGAACTCAAGCAAATACAAGATTTGGACTGTAGGGGACACTTGAACCTGATGAATTCATATCTATATGGATTTGAACTTGAACAATTACTTACACTTTTGAACTTCTAAGAAATCAACTAAGTTCATGCTACAAGGAAATAAACTCAAGGTGGTAAGAAGATTTGAGCAAAATATCAAAGACTCAACTTGAATCCAAACAAGACAAGTGCAAGAGGATTGAACAACAAGAACCTTAAAAGAATTCAACTCATATGTCATAATTTTGGATTTCTGAATTGAGGACCACAAGAGACTTGAATCTCTAAAAGGCTTCAGGAGAACTGAACTTCTACTCAAACTCAATCTACAATTCGAACAAACACGTTGGTTTGAACTTGAACTAAGTTCAAATATGGGTTTAGATACTGGATCTAAACAAAGTGTGGAATGATATGGACTATTGAATTTTCAGCAAATAAACAAGCTTCAGCCACTATCAAACATATATGGATAGGTGTGTGTATGAACTCCTACAACAATCCCTACATATGCCTGTTGATTGAGATGGCGATACAGGAGACCAATGATGGAGGATCCCTATGAGGTCAAACAAGTACAATCAAACCACCTGAGATTGGTGAAAGGTGGATGTGATGCAAGAAACGAGGGTCTCCTACAAATATTCCTAGGAGTTCGTAGCAAACACAACGGATCCTTACAAACAAATACGAACCACTTGTGGATAACAACAGTGTATTGAAAGTACAATGAATCACTGTGGACACAAGTACATGTATCACCTAAGATAGTGGTGATCCAAGTGTTGTTAGTGCACCGGGTATAAAGGCAACCCGATGTACGAAAAAAAGGACACCCCTGACAAAGGGGGAGGAAATGTTTGAACAAATTAGAACCAAACTTCCTGGTGTTCCAAAGTTTCTCCCTTATCCCATTCTTAGGGAGAAAAAAACAGCTCTGGTATCCAAAAAAACACCGAAAATAACAAGTCTGCTACACCGAAGATCCTAAAAGGAGTTCTCCCCAAATCAAGAAGTCTTTAACTCCAGAATCCAGAAAATCCTTCCCCCGGTGAATGAGAAAGGGGGAGTCAACATCCAAAATCCCAACGCCACCGGATCTGCAACACTTATGAAAGCAGACAGAAGGCGTGTATAAGCTTTTCAAGAAATGCTGTGCATTCAAATGACAAATACATGCACAACTACAAATATTTCAAAATACCCCTACACGTGCACTAGAGAATGTATACACATAGATACACTAAAGGGGATATATAAAAATCACCCGCATGGGCCCCGGCGAGCGTGTTATTGGTACACACGTGACGCCTAGGGATGCTGCGCGGGTCGATAAGTGAATTCTAGTTCGAACCCGATCCTTCTATACGGATCAATAGAAGTCGACATGCTTCGAACCTTTAAACAAATACACGGCTGTGGATACCAGTGTATTGTTTCAACACATTCGTATTAGGCATGCTAAGCCTACAATCAAAAGAATTCACTGAACAAAAAGCACGAAGCCTGTGAAACCCGATCCTCCTAAGCATGTAAATGGGAGTAGACAGGGTTCAAACAATTGGATAAATATGTGGTCACGAGGTCGACCAGAATATTATATTAAATACATTCTTTTTAGGCCTTCAAGGCCTAAAATAAAGAAAGTTCATGAACAAAGGCATGAAGCCTAAAGAACCTGATCCTTCTACACGGATCAATAGGAGTCGACAGGGTTCGAACTATCAAATAGATACACGGTTGTAGTGACCGGTGTATTTGTTTCAATACATTATTTTTTAGGCCTTCAATGCCTAAAATCAAGAAAAATTCATAAACAAAAAGGCACAAAACCTACGAGAAACCCGATCCCCTATCGATAAGTTGATAGGGTCGACAAGGTTCAATCAAATGGAAATGACCCCCAAACACCCCGATGATGGCCGTGTTGAATGTTTATCTCAACCGGAGGGGTCCATTCAAATTCCAAAACTTCAAAAATGCCACTCAAAACCCAAAAAACTCTACAAACTCCGAATTTCAAAATATTTAAAATTGAAATCATCCATCCGTACTTAAAGCAAAATCCATCCACCCTCCGCAACAGTCTGCCGGGGTGGACAAATTCAAATAAACTCTAGCTCACAAAGAGCCAAATGCCTAGTCGAAAATATCACTAGGATCCATTCTCAAACAATCTCTTGCCAGTAAGGACGTGGTACGTGTCCTCTAACCGGTGGTTTGCCGCCAAATGGCACCGCAGGATAAACGGTTACGATGACCCGGGGCCCTCTGAACCGAGTGGTTTTGCCACCAAATGGCACCACAGATAGCGGTTATGGCCAGAGCCAATACGCTCCTTATTGGCATCAAATCCTTGAGATATGAATCAATAGGATATAATCGATAGGGCACAAAGCTCTCTGCAAGCTAAGGTGAATTCAAATTTGTCCCCTTAGACAAACATCCAACCCCGGTCTACAAGGTCCCCTTGGACGAAGCAAACCATGGCTGCTGACAAGGATCCTTCTGTCAGGTTGGGTCGACTACCTCCTCTGACTAAGTAGACCAGGGACCACGATGGCCCGGGACGACGGAACCATGGGATCTTGATCGGGTCCATCATCCATTCCCCCACCATCCGCTTTAAGTGCTAGATGGTGCAATTTCTATTTTAAATATCAAACCTTTCAAATTTCCAAACTTTCAACCCAAATTCCCAAATCCAAACCCAACTTTCAAATCCAAATTCTACCAATATCCAATCTTTCTCCAAATTCAAACCCATGCTGCTACTATATGCCAGATAACACGTATATCTATACGTATCTGATCGATGACTAGCCTTAATCGAAAGTTCTCTCTCGTGATCGGGAGGGGTAATTAACTATAGGGGCTTGCGCCTATAGGAAACCAGAACTCAGATCATAAAGTCCTCACAAAATGAGGGCGAAATCTCTGGGTAGTGTCTTATCTACAAACCCATCTGCCTTTCAAAAATTTACCCCGGAACTTAGTTTCGTTAAAACTCCCTCGCCGAATAAGAAAAGCGAGTGGAGGCCGCCGAGGCCGAATTTTTCGAGCCCACAGATTTCTGGCGACTCCGCTGGGGAATGGTTTCTCTTTCCATCTCTGGCTAGTCACTTATACGCTATAGTAGCAGCTAATCTATACTGAGTTCTGTACGGTGAACATCAGGATGTGACATTTGGTCCTTATGTCCAAAGATCCATCACTGAAAGGTCCCGATAGAGCTAAAAGTTTTCATCTTTTATGATGGTAAAACAAAAAAAGAATTAAGATATGTACGGTGAGCATCGGGGTGTGACACTTGGATGCATATCCAAGAATCCACTACCGAAAGGTCCCGGCGTAAGGGAAAATAAATATAGAGACTAACATCTCTAAAAATATATATATATATATATATATATATATATATATATTCAAATAATGGTGTGACATCTAGTATGTACCCCTAGAGATCCATCATTAAAGAAATTTATCAAAGTGGGTCCCAAAGATGGCTCATACAGATAATCTTCTTGATGGTCGACATCTTGAAGAATACTTCAAGAAATCCCATCACTTTTCAACTATATCTTCTCAGACTGAGGAAGATCTTTGTCTGACCTTCATCAGTGTCATTCTTTTAAAAGACTAAGTAGAAGAAATAAAAGAGCTCCTCTGTGAATTCAGGGATGTTTTGCTTGGGCATATGCTGAGATGCCTGGCTTATCCCTGATGTGGCAGTTCACAGATTAGCAATCAAGCCTGATGCAGCACCCGTCAAACAAGCTCCAAGGAGAATGAGATTGGAGATTGAAGAACAGGTGATTGCAGAAACAAAGAAGCTCATAGATGCAGGCTTCATCCGAGAAGAAAAATACGCCGACTGGATTGCCAATATCGTCCCTGTAAAGAAGAAGAATGGTCAAATTCGTATCTGCATCGACTTCAGGGACCTCAATAAGGCATGTCCAAAAGATGACTTTCCGCTCCCAATATCAGAACTTCTAGTTGACAATACATCCCACTATGATATGTTCTCCTTCATGGACGGATCGTCGGGCTACAATCAAATCAAAATGGCGCCTGAAGATGAAAGACATACATCATTCAGAACGCCTATAGGCATATTCTGCTACACAGTCATGCCCTTCGGCCTGAAGAATGCTGGTGCCACCTACCAAAGGGCGATGACTCGTATATTTGATGATTTGATTCATCAGAAGGTCGAATGCTATGTAGATGACTTGGTCATTAAAAGCACAGATCGAAAAGACCACATTCATGATTGAGGATCGTGTTCGAAAGGATCAGAAAATATGATCTGAAGATGAACCCTCTCAAGTGTGCATTTGGGGTATCCTCAGGGAAATTCCTAGGGTACGTTGTTCGACATCGAGGCATCGAAGTCGACCCCAACAAGATCAAGGCGATCGTGGAGATGCCACCTCCAAAGAAACCTTCGGCAACTCCGCTCCTTACAAGGACAACTGGCTTTTATTTCGAAGATTTATATCAAATCTATCGGGTAGGTGCCAGCCATTTTCAAAACTAATGAAGAAAGATGTCCGTTTCAAATGGGACGAAGAGTGCCAAGAAGCATTTGACAGCATCAAAAGATATCTGTTGAATCCTCCTATTCTCGCGGCACCAATCCAAGGGAATCCTCTTATACTGTACACGGCAGCACTAGAAGAGTCCCTCGGAGCACTATTGGCCCAACATAATGAAGAAGGCAAGGAGAATGCACTGTACTACATCAGTCGAAGATTGATAGGGGCAGAAATCCGCTACTTTCCAATTGAGAAGCATTGCTTGGCTTTGATTTTCGTAGTTCAGAATCTCCGCCATTATATGCTATCTCACAAAATCACCTTGATATCAAAGATCGATCCGCTGAAGTTCTTGATGACAAGACCAGCGTTGACAGGTCGTTTGGCAAGGTGGGCAGTGATACTCCTGCAGTTTGATATCACATACGTACCACAGAAAGCAGTGAAAGGACAGGTGTTGGCAGATTTTCTCGCTGCACATCCTATCCCTGCAGATTCACCGCTCAATGACGATCTACTTGACGAGCAGATCATGAATGTCAAAGAGGAGGAGATGCTATGAGTATGGGAAATGTACTTTGATGGAGCATCGTCAATCAAGCGTGCTCGGCCTCCAAATCTAGAGAAAGCTCAAGCCGGAATCGGACTCATTTTCGTGGCGCCCGAGAGAGGCATAATGAGATTCTCATTCAGTTTGACTGAGCCTCGGACCAACAATGAAGCTGAATATGAAGCTTTAATAGCTGGGTTGGAGATTGCAATCGATGTTCGAATCCGAAATCTCCAAATCTTTGGCGATTCTCAACTTGTTGTAAATCAAGTATTGGGAGTTTACAAAATCACCAAATTCGAGTTGGCCTGTTATCATCGGCGAGTTCATGAGCTTATGAAACAAATTCCAGTTGTCAAACTAACTCAAGTTCCCCGAGGTCAAAATGCCAAAGCCAATTCTCTTGCCAAATTGGCTAAAGAAATGACGAATATGGACGACGAATGGCCTATAATAATTATGGTGCACAATCGACGGATCTTAGAGCCGGCATTACTACAATTCCCGCAGGCAGAGGGAATACCAAATTCAAGCCAACAGGATGCAACTCCGGTTGATCCTCAATCTCCCCAACCAGTTGATCTCGAAGATCAACTTGAAGAATATCAAGTTCCTAAGAAAAGACGAAAGGCCAGTCAAACTTCAGAATCATGGTGGCATTGTCTAGATGTCGAGGAAGAAGATGACTGGAGACTGCCTTTTATTGATTATTTTAAAGAAAGTAAATTGCCAACAGACAAATCATTAGCTACTCAAATCAAGAAAGAGAGAGAGCGCTACGATATGCATTTGTCAATAACACATTGTATCGGCGTGCTTTCGATCAAATGTGGCTAAGATGCTTAGGAACTCGAGAAGCTGATAAGGTGGTAGCAGAAGTTCACGAAGGACTTTGTGGAGCACACCAATCAGGTCCCAAGATGGCAATCAAAATCAAAAAGAATGGGCTACTATTGGCCGACCATGGTCAGAGATTGTATCAATCATGCTAAGAGGTGTCCATGAGTGCCAGATCCACGGTGATGTTATACATCAACCGCCAAATCCACTGCACCCTACGATAGCATCCTGGCCATTTGAATGTTGGGGTACTGATATTATCGGGGACCGATAGATCCGCCGTCATCAGCAGGACACCGCTTTATCTTGGCAGCAACCGACTATTTCTCTAAAGTGGGCAGAAGCGGCTCCATTCAAAGAAGTTACGTCTGAGCACGTGTGATCAACTTCTTCACCCACAATGTTGTTTACAGATTTGGTGTGCCACGCCGCATAATCTCAGACAACGGAACTGCTTTCAAAAGTACAAAAATCTATAAGTTTGTTGATCGGCACAAAATCGATTGACGGTACTCGTCAATATACAATCCAAGAGCAAATGGATTAGCAGAAGCATTCAATAAAACACTGGTGAAATTATTGAAGAAGATTCTCACAAAGAACAAAAGAGAGTGGCATACGAAAATGGCAGAAGCGCTATGGGCGTATCGCACAACTTACAAAACGCCAACCAAAGCCACTCCTTACTCTCTAGTATTTGGAGTTGAGGCCGTACTGCCACTAGAAGTTGAACTTCCATCTCTTCGAGTTGCTGTCCAGAATGAGCTGACTCAAGAACAAAATGCTCGTCTAAGAATGGAGGAGCTCGATGCACTCGATGAAATCAGGTTACAAGCTCAGCAGAACCTGGAGGTTTATCGAGCAAGAATGACAAAATCCTTTGATCGAATGGTGCGTCATCGATCATTTCAAGAGGGAGAATTGGTCCTGGTGCAGAGAAGGCCAATAATCCCGCATAGAAAAATCGGTGGCAAATTCGTATCCAACTGGGAAGGACCTTTCGTCATCGAGAAGGTATTTCAAGGAGGAGCTTATCAACTTATCGATCTGAATGGTCAAAGGCCCATGCCGCCGATCAATGGTCGTTATCTGAAGAAATACTACGCATAAAATGCTATGTTTAGTGTATTATGCTTTCATGTTTGTTTATTAGCATATACATTTCATATTTTGAAACTTCTCTTATGTTATGAGAACACATTTCAAAAATTCCCCTGTTTAGACTGGGGGCATTTTAAATATTTATTCGGGTCGACATCGCGCTGCGTGCCGAGATCCCTGAATAAATATTTAAAAATTTTTTCAAGATTCCAATTCTATCCTGCCCTAAAATGTCCCTGTGAGATAGGGGGCATTTTAAATATTTATTTGGGTCGACATCGCGCTGCATGCCGAGATCCCCGAATAAATATTTAAAATTATCAATTCATATGTCTTTTGTGCTAAAGAATACAAAGATTTCTTTTTCAAAGTCTATGCAGGTGACTTCTCAAAAGATTGAGACACCTTCTCCAACAAACCAAGACTCAAAAGTCAAGGAAGAGACTTTTGAAACTACACACTCCTACAAAATTGAGCCGGAAAAGCTTGAAGTCTTCCAACAGCCTGAAGCTTAAGGTTCGAATGGGTGTAAAAGGTCGGATCCAACACGCCTAAATATGGCCGGATCGCTGGCAGCTCCGTCTACTCAACAAGCCATAAGAACGGCCGTAGTAGCGAAACCCCCACTTCGTCAACCCGTCAGTAGGGACTGAAGAAAGTACGAAGGCTAATTTGACTCGACCAGTTCAAGTGATCGTAGTCTACAAAATTCTCCAAAATGACTGGAGAATCAAAGTTCTAAGGGAAGATGAGTCTCGAGCAACTACTGAATGTTTGTAGGCTCCAAAATCTAAAATCGCGAAGGATGACTCCAAATCTGTCAACTTCAGCAAAATCAGCATTGGGAAGCACAATTCTCATAGCTCGAATCTGAAGCCTGAATGGGTGTAAAAGGTCGGATCCAACAAGCCCAAATATGGCCGGATCGCTGGCAGCTCCATCTACTCAACAAGCCATAAGAAAGGCCGCAGTAGAGGAACCCCCATCTCAGCAATCAGAGGACGAAGAGCTGTCAAATCCTAGCTCTCCTGATCTGATGAACTCAAGTGAATCAGATTAAAGTCTTCTCAAGTGGTTAAGGATCAAGATACTACCTATGTTCGGTACTGTCAATTGAATCCAGAACCTGCAAATCCTTCAACAAATCCGTAAAGCACAAAGCGAGGATCGAAGAAACTTTTCTTCAACAAGTCCGCCAAAACACAAAGCAAAGGACCGAAGAAAACTATCCCAAAGTTCATGAAAAGCCTTAGGCTGAACTAAGTGGATTCTGTCATCAACAAGTCCGTTATGCACAAAGCTCTGGACCGATGACTTCTTCGCCACTGACCTAATACAAACCTAAGAGTTTAGGTCGCCGGCATCTACTCCTTCATCAAGCCCACCGAAGTTAGAAGCAAAGGGCAGAAGGAGAACAAATTTCTGACAAGTCAGCAGAGACAAATCAGACAATCCTTCATCAAGTCCGCAGCACAAAGCACAGGACAGAAGGATCAAAATCTCAGGGCTCAAGCAAAAGTTGCAGAATGAGTTTCCTGAATAGCATCTACAAATGTCCCGAAAGACTGGGGGCATTTTAAATATTTATTTGGGTCGACATCGCGCTGCGTGCCGAAATCCCCAAATAAATATTTAAAGTCTTAATAATATATCAACCATCTATGGATACATCCAGAAGCGCAGTGGAGAAAAGAAAGTCCTAGTGTGACATCCAAACAAAATTTTGGAGATCCACTAAAAGAAAATTTTTGTGTGACATCCAAATAAATTTTGGAGATCCACTAAATGAAATCCCTAGTGTGACATCTAGAACAGATATCTAGAGATCCACAGGGTCAATCAGCATACAACAAACGTGTCCCGCTCCAGACGCCTACCACATTTGTTGGGGGGCATTTGTTGACCTGCTAAAATAAAAAAAAAAAAGATTTCAAATCTCACCTGCCCCCCCTGCGAAGCCACGATGCACATCGCTCCCTACGTTGGCGCCATACCTCGTACGACTCGACGTCGTTTCTTCGCACGTCGTTATGCACGAAAAGATCACATTAAGTAGCGAAGGAAAGGATTCGCACTCTCTCTTCCAGAAAGAGCTCTCGCCCATTCTCTACCTCTCTCTCCCTCCTTATCGGAAGTTCGACAGTAGCTCCTTCGACAACACTTCCTCGCCCGGATCGAAAGTTTGATCGGAAGCAACTCGGGAGCTCGCTCGATCCTCCTGGCTGCTCGACTTTGCTCTTCGACGACTCTCCCTGCCCGTCGGATCGAAGTTACGACATTTTGGTCGGAAGTCAGAACAGGAGCTCTACCGGCCGTGAAGTTAACTTACTCCCTTTCGCGCGCTTCTTCGCTCCTTCCTGGCCGTCCGACTTCGCTCCATCGACGACCTTCCCCTTCCAGTCGGATCGAAAGTTACGGCATTTAATCGGCAACAAGCAGCTCGCCGTGAAGATAACTTTCTCCCTCCGGTACCTCTTCTTCAGCTCCTTCCCTGACTGTTTTGCCGGTTGCTTCTTCAACGACATTCCCATCCTGTAGGACAGGAAGCTACAACACTTTGATCGGGATCAACGACGGGAGCTCACAGGCAGTGAAGGTAACTTCATCCCTTTCGGGCACTTCTCGGCCAAATCCCGTAGATCCGTCGAACCCGAGAGAGAGAGGGAGAGAGATTAATTATTTTATTTTAATTAAAAAAATAATTTTTTAATTAATATTAATTTTAATTATTTTAATTAATTATAATTAGTATAATTTAATTAAAATTTAGTTTTAATTAAATAATTATAATTAATGTTAATTAATTATAATGATTTAATTAAATTAATTTTAATTAATTATAATTTTTTTTATTAATCACAATTAATTTTTTATTAATTAATTAAATTTAATTAATATTAATTAATTCTAGTTAATTAAAGATAAATATGATTAGTTATTTTAATTAATTATATAAATAATTAATTACTTTAATTAATCATAAACATAATTAATTAAAAATAATTATAGTTAATAATTAATTATAATTAATATTTTAATTAAAATAAAATATATCTCCTTTCCTTGCCTCCTTCCGACACCGCCAACCGTCGCCGGGTCTTCAAAGGTATAAAATTCTAACTTAAACCCCGTCCTCGACGTTTGCAGCGGACCGGGGAACCACCTATACGCGCTCTTGTAGCACGGTAGGAGGGAGCCCGGTGCGAAGCATACGACGAGGCGGGTAAGCCCTATACACGCTCTTGTAGCGTGGTGGGGACGGTCCTCGACCTCGACACCGACACCGCCGACGACTGCTACGCAAAGGTATGATGTTCCAAAATCCCATTCTCGACGTTTGCAGCGGACCGGAGAACCACCTATACGCGCTCTTGTAGCACGGTAGGAGGGAGCCCGGTGCGATGCATACGACGAGGTGGGAGAGCCCTATACACGCTCTTGTAGCGTGGTGGGGAGTCACTGCTGTTCTGGTACGTCACTGCTGTTCTACTGTACGGGTACTACTGAAGGCCCCATACACGCTCTTGTAGCGTGGTGGGATGAAATTTGTACGGCCGTGGTGTCTACGGACACCTACCATACATGCTCTAGTAGCGTGGTGGGAAGGCCCAGCTCCCCAATTTTCCCCCAAACGGGGGATATGCCGGGGTGCTGCCGAAATTTTCACTGAAATCTACAAAGACTTGAACAACTTGAAGACCTTCTTGGACAACAATACAGAAGACCTGTACTCGAACAAAAATACACAGATCTTGAACAAACACTTGAACTCGCACTCAAGACCTGAGTTGAGCGTTGATGGTTTGAACAATTTGAACTCAAGCAAATACAAGATTTGGACTGTAGGGGACACTTGAACCTGATGAATTCATATCTATATGGATTTGAACTTGAACAATTACTTACACTTCGAACTTCTAAGAAATCAACTACGTTCATGCTACAAGGAATTAAACTCAAGGTGGTAAGAAGATTTGAGCAAAATATCAAAGACTCAACTTGAATCCAAACAAGACAAGTGCAAGAGGATTGAACAACAAGAACCTTAAAGAATTCAACTCATATGTCATAATTTTGGGTTTCTGAATTGAGGACCACAAGAGACTTGAATCTCTAAAGGCTTCAGGAGAACTGAACTTCTACTCAAACTCAATCTACAATTCGAACAAACACGTTGGTTTGAACTTGAACTAAGTTCAAATATGGGTTTAGATACTGGATCTAAACAAAGTGTGGAATGATATGGACTATTGAATTTTCAGCAAATAATCAAGCTTCAGCCACTATCAAACATATATGAGTAGGTGTAATGAACTCCTACAACAATCCCTACATATGCCTGTTGATTGAGATGGCGATACAGGAGACCAATGATGGAGGATCCTCCCCCCTACAAACAAGTACAATCAAACCACCTGAGATTGGTGAAAGGTGGATGTGATGCAAGAAACGAGGGTCTCCTACAAATATTCCTAGGAGTTCGTAGCAAACACTACGGATCCTTACAAACAAATACGAGCCACTTGTGGATAACAACAGTGTGTGTTGTGAGTACAATGAACCACTGTGGACACAAGTACATGTATCACCTAAGATAGTGGTGATCCAAGTGTTGTTAGTGCACCGGGTATAAAGGCAACCCGATGTACGAAAAAAGGATACCCCTGACAAAGGGGAGGAAATGTTTGAACAAATTAGAACCAAACTTCCTGGTGTTCCAAAGTTTCTCCCTTATCCCATTCTTAGGGAGAAAACAGCTCTGGTATCCAAAAACACCGAAAATAACAAGTCTGCTACACCGAAGATCCTAAAAGGAGTTCTCCCCAAATCAAGAAGTCTTTAACTCCAGAATCCAGAAAATCCTTCCCCCGGTGAATGAGAAAGGGGGAGTCAACATCCAAAACGCCACGCCACCGGATCTGCAACACTTATGAAAGCAGACAGAAGGCGTGTATAAGCTTTTCAAGGAAATGCTGTGCATTCAAATGACAAATACATGCACAACTACAAATATTTCAAAATACCCCTACACGTGCACTAGAGAATGTATACACATAGATACACTAAAGGGGATATATAAAAATCACCCGCATGGGCCCCGGCGAGCGTGTTATTGGTACACACGTGACGCCTAGGGATGCTGCGCGGGTCGATAAGTGAATTCTAGTTCGAACCCGATCCTTCTATACGGATCAATAGAAGTCGACATGCTTCGAACCTTTAAACAAATACACGGCTGTGGATACCAGTGTATTGTTTCAACACATTCGTATTAGGCATGCTAAGCCTACAATCAAAAGAATTCACTGAACAAAAAGCACGAAGCCTGTGAAACCCGATCCTCCTAAGCATGTAAATGGGAGTAGACAGGGTTCAAACAATTGGATAAATATGTGGTCACGAGGTCGACCAGAATATTTATCTAATACATTCTTTTTAGGCCTTCAAGGCCTAAAATAAAGAAAGTTCATGAACAAAGGCATGAAGCCTAAAGAACCTGATCCTTCTACACGGATCAATAGGAGTCGACAGGGTTCGAACTATCAAATAGATACACGGTTGTAGTGACCGGTGTATTTGTTTCAATACATTATTTTTTAGGCCTTCAATGCCTAAAATCAAGAAAATTCATAAACAAAGGCACAAAACCTACGAGAAACCCGATCCCCTATCGATAAGTTGATAGGGTCGACAAGGTTCAATCAAATGGAAATGACCCCCAAACACCCCGATGATGGCCGTGTTGAATGTTTATCTCAACCGGAGGGGTCCATTCAAATTCCAAAACTTCAAAAATGCCACTCAAAACCCAAAAAACTCTACAAACTCCGAATTTCAAAATATTTAAAATTGAAATCATCCATCCGTACTTAAAGCAAAATCCATCCACCCTCCGCAACAGTCTGCCGGGGTGGACAAATTCAAATAAACTCTAGCTCACAAAGAGCCAAATGCCTAGTCGAAAATATCACTAGGATCCATTCTCAAACAATCTCTTGCCAGTAAGGACGTGGTACATGTCCTCTAACCGGCGGTTTGCCGCCAAATGGCACCGCAGGATAAACGGTTACGATGACCCGGGGCCCTCTGAACCGAGTGGTTTTGCCACCAAATGGCACCACAGATAGCGGTTATGGCCAGAGCCAATACGCTCCTTATTGGCATCAAATCCTTGAAATATGAATCAATAGGATATAATCGATAGGGCACAAAGCTCTCTGCAAGCTAAGGTGAATTCAAATTTGTCCCCTTAGACAAACATCCAACCCTGGTCTACAAGGTCCCCTTGGACGAAGCAACCCATGGCTGCTGACAAGGATCCTTCTGTCAGGTTGGGTCGACTACCTCCTCTGACTAAGTAGACCAGGGACCACGATGGCCCGGGACGACGGAACCATGGGATCTTGATCGGGTCCATCATCCATTCCCCCACCATCCGCTTTAAGTGCTAGATGGTGCAATTTCTATTTTAAATATCAAACCTTTCAAATTTCCAAACTTTCAACCCAAATTCCCAAATCCAAACCCAACTTTCAAATCCAAATTCTACCAATATCCAATCTTTCCAATCTCAAACCCATGCTGCTACTATATATGCCAGATAACACGTATATCCTACGTATCTGACCAACGACTAGCCTTAATCGAAAGTTCTCTCTCGTGATCGGGAGGGGTAATTAACTATAGGGGCTTGCGCCTATAGGAAACCAGAACTCAGATCATAAAGTCCTCACAAAATGAGGGCGAAATCTCTGGGTAGTGTCTTATCTACAAACCCATCTGCCTTTCAAAATTTACCCCGGAACTTAGTTCGTTAAAACTCCCTCGCCGAATAAGAAAAGCGAGTGGAGGCCGGGGCCGAATTTTCGGAGCCCACAGGTAGCATGCAAATGCACCGACATCTGAGCAAATGCATTATGCAAGTGCACTATATAAATGCATTATGCAAGTGTATTGAAAATCGACCAACATGCAATAGCTTTAAAAATATCAAAAGCATCAAAAAATATGCATCTACATTGTACAAATGTATTGAAAATCATGCAAATATATTATGCAAGTACAATAAAATGTTGCAAAAGAATCATACAATTTCTCTAAAAACATGCACATGCACCTTGCAAATATATCAAAAAACATGCAGCTGCATCATGCAAATGCATTCAAAATCATATAAAGGCTCCAAAGTGCAACGAAAAGTGTGCAAATGCAGCATATAAATGTCCTAAGAAATATATAAAGTGCATTAAACCAATGCACTAGAAGGCGTGCACATCTTTCAAAAGATATATTAAGTTTTTCAAAATCAAATCGCTTGCATGTGCTCTAATCGACGGAACGGAAAGTATTTTGTTTCGTTATTTTTTCCTATTTCGGTTGGGTTACATCAAGGATCAGTCTTAAGTCCATATCTTTTTGCTTTAGTCATGGATGTTCTCACTAGACATTTGCTAGAGGATGTACCTTGGTGCATGCTTTTTGTTGATGATATTCTTCTTGTTGATAAAACTAGAGAGGGAGTTGAAGGAAAACTTGAACTATGGAAGTCAACCTTAGAGTCTAAAGGTTTCCATTTGAGTAGATCTAAAACATATATAGTGGAGGGATTGTGACTTTGAGCGATCAAGTCATTAAAAAGAGTATATGTTTTAGATATCTCGAATCTATTGTTCAAAACGATGGTGAAATAGATGTGGATATTATCTAAAACGGATTATATGAAGTGCAATTGTGACTTTGCAATTGTGACTTTTGGTGATCAAATCATTAATAAGAGTACACATTTTAGATATTTTTGATCTATTGTTCAGAGTGATGGTGAAATAGATGGGGATATTATTAGTAGAATTCAAGTTGGATGGTTGAAGTGGAGGAATGCATCGGGCTTATTGTGTTATAGAAAATTCCCCCTCAAACTTAAGGGAAATTTCTATAAGATGGTGGTGAGACTTGCAATGCTTTATGGTGCCGAATGTTGGCCACTAAAAAAGAAGCATATATAATGCCAAGTTAAATGTGTCAGAGATGAGGATGCTTAGGTGGATGAGTGGCTTGACACTTAGAGATAGAATGCGAAATGAGCATATACGTGAAAAGGTTGGAGTAGCTCCAGTGGAAGATAAGATTAGAGAAAGTCGCCTTAGATGGTTTGGTCATATGAACATCTATTAATGTCTTATTAGATCTATATATATAAATCCATTACTTTTTTTCTCTTATATATAGGTTATGGATATTAGAAACCAAAGAAGTTGGATGTATAACCGATTATCTCAAGGTCGAAAGACATTAACAGATGAATTCATCAATGGGGTGAACTTTTTCATTCAGCAAGCGAAACAGCTGCCCAGCTTTATATCAGAAGGAAAGTTTCGATGTCCATGTTCTAAACACAAAAATTTAGTGCACTTAGAACCAGATGATGTAACTGTTGATCTGTATCGCAAAGGATTCATGCCACGGTATTGGTATTGGACTTCTCATGGTGAGTATGAGCCACAATTTGATTATCAATGCGGTCCTTCTACAAGTAGTAATGTCGCTGAGGCTGAAAGCATCCGACCAAATCTTGAGGAATTAGTTCATGATGCAACTGGAATACAAACTGAACAAAATACAGAAGAGTTAACGAATACGGAGGCACAAGATTTTTATGATTTTTATGTTGTGGAATTGATATTTGTATAGGTTTGCAGGTGTGGAAATTTGATTGTTGGCTGGGAAGGAAATTTTTTTTGTCAATGCTATAGGTTTCCGGCGGATTGTACGCCGGAAATCCGCCGAAAAAAATGATACAACGAATTGTATCGGACGTATCGACGTCTTCCTTCCGTCGGCAACTACCGGCGCATGTTCCGGCGCCATTTCCACCGCTTATTTCCGGCGACAATTTTGCGCCGCAAACAAAGCCGTGGGTTGTCTACGGCGACCTTGCGGCGTTTTGTCTGCCGGTAATTACCGGCGGACAATCCGACAGAAATGTACCAGCGCATATGGCGCCGGAATTTATCGGTTGTGAGTCGTCAGTACCAAACCAATGTTTTATGCCGGTGATGCATCGGTAAGTGCGCCTGAAAGGTTTCCGGCGCATTACATTCGTCGGAAAAATTTTATCGACGCGACCAAAACCGGCGTATGCATTTTCGCTGAAACGTGCGCTGGAAACTTATGATTCCGTCGGATTATTTATGTGTTTCGGCGGATTTAGTCCGCCGGTAATAACGGGTTTTCCTGTAGTGTTCAACCATCCAACTTGAATTCTGCTGATAATATCTCCATCTATTTCACCATCACTCTGAACAATAGATCCAAGATATCTAAAACATGTACTCTTATTAATGACTTGATCGTCCAAAGTCACAATCCCCTCACTAGGTCTATTACTACTAAAATTACACTCCATATATTCCGTTTTAGATCTACTCAAGCGAAAACCTTTAGACTCTAAGGTTGACCTCCAATATGCTAGCTAGGTAGCTCTCTAGTAGCAGAATTTTCATAAATATTCAAGAGTCAGAATCTGAACAAGATGGACAAATAAGTATTTAATGTTTCTTATATATTATAGGTGTCGATCTAATGAAGAACAGCAAGGTAGCAGCCATTATTGAACCCATGAGCTCCCGTGAAGCAAAGTTCGTTGTGGTCCTCAGCAACGTAACTCAGACACCCGTCATCACTTACAGCATCCAACAACCGCCTGGGTTCATGGATCACATTGGATTTCCAAGTCAACCCGAACCCGACCCGATTTTTTAAATGGGTTGGTTTGTTTAACTCGAACCCGACCAGTATGGAAAACGGGTTGACTCGAACCCAAAATTTTTCAGGTCGGGTCCGTGTTTGATTTCGAGTCAGGTCAAGTATTGACACCCCTACTGGTAAAACTTGCAACGCTTTATGGTATAGAATATTGACCATTAAAAAAGAAGCATAAAATTAAGTCAATGTTGCAGAGATGAGGATGCTCAGGTGGACAAGTGGATTTATTCTTAGAAACAGAATGCAAAATAAGTATATATGTCAAAAAGTTGAAGTAGCTCCAATGGAAAATAAGATTAGAGAGAGCGCCTTTGATGATTTGGTCACAAAAAATGTCGGTCTTCCGATGACCCGATTAGGAGAGTATATGTATTAAATATGGACTATGTTAAGAAAGGTGGAGATAGACCTAAAAGGATTTGGTTAAAAAGTATTAGAAATGAACGTTTTTAGTAGATTTAAATTAGAATATGACTTTTAATATGATACAATAGATAAAAATTATTCATGACTCACGTAGTGTGATAAAGGTTTGTTGTTTTTTTTGTGTAAGGCATGAATGGCTTTCTATAATGAAAACTTGCTTTCAAAATGTCACGAACCGGCCCGGATGCTCGACTTAACAAGACGGGAACTAAAAATCGGACGATAGAATTGATTCATTTCAATTCATAAACAATACAATGTACAACTTTCTCCATCAATTACTGAAGAGCTACTAATGCACAAATCATAAATTACCTTTTATCATTCGCACGTCGTCTTCTTTAGAAGAACTCTTTCCTTTCAATCATTTTTTATTCTTTGGAGACTTACCTGAAAGATTTATTTAGTGGAATGAGTTTACAGAGTAAACTCAGTGAGTAACTGTTTCAAAAAAATAGTTTATATGTATAAGTATAATACATATAACTTTTGATATATGTTCATTCATTTAACATTTGAAAAATATTTACTTTCTTTGGTTCATTTGATTCCATTCATTCCTTTATACATTTCATTTTCACTTCATATATTCATTCCTTTATATATATACTATATCGTTTTCATTTATAGCATTTACTTTCACATGTATTCTTTTTTCCATTTATTTTGTACAGGAGCACAATCTAAATGTACCAAAGGTACAATCATTTCCATTTCATTTTCCTTTTCCATTACCTTTCTCTTTTTTCATCCATGAGTACGTTGCTTCCCAGCCAGTACCATACGGGGGTGAACTCCTGTACATTTTGCATGCATGTCATTTTCCTTTTGTCTTTCATTCATTTATTTAATATGTAGATCTCATTTATACTTTTACTATAGATCATATCATTCTTTTTCTTTTTTTATATATTTGAATTCATTTAATGTCAACATTCATCATTATACATATATTTGAGTCATCTCACATAGTAACATGAAAAAATAAATAAAATAAACGTTCAATAATAAAATGACTATACATGATGATAATTAACCTACTTTGATCTTTCTTCTTCCAATAGTCGTCTTGCACTAAAAAACCTTCAACGTGAAATTTCCTTTCTTTCTTTGTAAATTTTTCTTCCATAAAATGATTTCTTCAATTAGCATTGGAGAATATAAATTCATATAAAACACTCAAATAATACTTTACTTTATTCCACTTTTCGAAGAATTTCCCGGGTGCTTTCCTCTTTCTCCAAAACTTCTATTTTCCGCTTTCCAACTCCTCATTTACTTTCAATTTAATATTTCTACTAATTAGATGAAGAATAGGAAATAAATTAATATAAAAAATAAAACAAACCTTCTTCCTTCTTTTCTTTCAAATCATTCCTCTCTTTCATCATCGTTTCTCCCAAATCTCCACTTCAATAACAAAAGGAATGAAAAGAAGTTGTTTAATATTATCCTCCAATGCGATCAACTGTTAAAAATGGCGAAACGAATCTCAATTTTCTTCCTTCGCAAGTGTTTGGTCCTATGTTTAGAATTGTGTAATCGGGTATTAAGGTGATTTTCGTTCGTGAGGCAAGGCGTAAGCCTCAAGGCGTTTTGAGGCGTAAGCCTCAAAATCAAAAGATTGCGTGATCATAAAATGATAATTTTTTATATACTAATGAGTAAAAAATATAAAATATAAAAAGGCACAAGATATGAAGTGAAATCAAAATATCATAATTGTTGCGTCCTGGAATATTCGCGGCAGTAGAGAAATATATGGTTTAACGTCTTAGCATTGTACGAAGATCCAGCACACAAGCAGATAAGAGGGGGTGAAACATTCAAAAGAGACACCAGAGTTTTTAAGCGGAAAACCCCTGAAAAGGGGAAAAAACCACGGGGCCTGGCCCAGTTTGAATGAATCCACTAATATTTGCAGTCGATTACAAATGAAGCCCTTCATTTGGAGAAGGCCTTGTATTGATGTAGCAAATATACATCATATATATTGCATTACATGGTAGGAGTTACATATACATGTTTTTTTGGTCGGAAGGACCGTAGTCGGTAGGAGACCGGGGTTAGAAAGACCGTTGTTTGTTAATGGAGGTCGGAAGGACCAAAGTAGGCGACGGAGGTCGAAAGGACCTTAGTCGGCAGGAGACCGGGGTCAGAAAGACCGTTGTCTGTTGATGGAGGTCGGACGGACCATAGTAGGCGACGGAGGTCGGAAGGACCGTAGTCGGCAGTATTCTGGGAGAACTGTGGGCATCAGGTGGTGGCCTGGTGGAGCTCAAGGCCTCTAATAGTGGTCCGGCGGAAGTCTGGGCCTCATGTGATGTTCTGGTGGAGCACACGGCCTTTGATGATGATCTGGCGAAGACAAGGGCCTCTGGCAAAGGTGAGGGCCTCTGGCAAAGGTGAGGGCCGTTGGTAAAAGTGAGGGCCTCTGGCGAAGGTGAAGGCCGTTGGTAAAAGTGAGGGCCTCTGGCGAAGGTTAGGGCCTCTGGTGAAGGTGAGGGCCTTTGACGAAGGTGAGGGCCTCAGATGAAGACGTCAGGCCTGAACGTCGAGCCTTGAGCAGAACGTTGGGCCTTCAGCAGAACGTCGGGACTTGAGCAGAATGTCGGGCCTGAACGTCGGGCCTTGAGGTGGTGGTCCGGCGAGGCTCCGGAGGTGGTCCGGCGAGGCTCCCGGCGGTGGTCCGGCGAGGTTCCGGCGGTGGTCCGGCGAGGTTCCGACGGTGGTCAAAGAGGAGCTTCTTCCTTCTCTTCCTTCTCCTCTTCTCTTCTTGCTTCTTGCTTGGCCCCCCCTTTCAAGAGAAATAAGGGGTCTATTTATAGATTTTATGGAGTGGCATGCCCCGTAAATAGGTGAGAGATCAAGGGTAAATGGGGAGTGGTTGGATGAACGACCGATATTGAACTCCTTGATCATGGACCGTTCGTCAGGCATTTGGAGGCCTTAGTGATTTCGGAATTTGGTGATCTTGGGCTCGTTGGATTCGTCTCGTCGAGCCGTTCGATTTGAGTATAAGCTCGTTAAAATCGGAGACCGTTTGGTAACTCAAACAGTGTTATGAAGCTCCCAATAGCACTTCGGGTCCTTAATTTGGGCTCGGATTGAGTTGAATTTGGTGTCGTTGGATTCATATTTCCGAGACGCTCAGTTCGACTGTAAGTTTGTTGAAACCGGAGTTCAGATGGTCTCCGAATTAATTTTCAAAGTTTCTAACTTGATTCTGCATCGAGATTCGTGCCCGATCAAGATAATTTTTTAACGATGTATCAGTTGCCCCCCTATTTTCGGACGTCGAAGCTCCAGGAGTCCGAAAATATTAAAAAAAAATTTAAGATACTTGATAATTCAAAATTGCTCCAATCTGATTTCAGTCGGAGAAATGCAGACCACTAATAATTTCTAAATTAGTGATCATAGCATAAGTGATCCATTGATGTTCCTAATGAAGCCATTGAGAGGTATTGCCTTCTCAAAAAAAAAAAAGAATAGTATTTTATAAAATAATGACCTGGTTTCAATTCTAAATGAGGCGGAATAGTGATTTCCTGAGATGGAATTTTCATCTCTCAAATCATTACAGTTTCTCCCTTCCTCCTTGGAAAGCTTATCTTCACTTAAAGGAATTATATAATAAACATGGAATTACCAAACCTTTCTCTCTCATTGAATGGTGTGGGCAGCCTAAAAAGGCGTGACCAATTAATTTTTTTTTTTTTGGAGAAACCGCTAATGCGGTTTAAAATAAAACCGCCATCATTGGCGGTTTGGCCAAAACCGCACAACATTTTTTTTTTTTTTTTGAACGGCAGAGAGAGAGAGACTTTCAATTTTTTTTTTTGATTTTTTGAAAGGGAGAGAGAGAGGGAGAGTGGGAGAGTTGGAGAGGGAGACTCCCCTTTCTTCCTATAAATAGGCCCCCCCTTGGACATGATTCCTTGCACCTTCTCCTCTCCCTTTGTCCTTACAATTGAGGCTTTCCCTTGGTCCTCCAAGGCCCCTCTCTTTGCAAGAAAGTCTAGAGATTTTCTCATTCTCCCTCTATTCTTACAATTGAGGCTTTCCCTTGGTCCTCCAAGGCCCCTCTCTTTGCAAGAAAGTCCGGAGAACCATCCTTCTCCCTCTATTCTTCGAGAGATCTTGCGGTCATGGGAAATTATGTCATCCCATCTAACGGTGGGCGGAGGCCTGACAAATGAGAGAGGCCAGAAGTCTGTAGTCGGGTAGAAGACCGATGAAAGTCCATCGACGGGCAGTAGTCCAGCGACAAGTAGAAGTCCGACGTTGGTTAGAAGTACAACGTCGGGCAGAAAATCGATGAAAGTTCATCGACGGGTAGTAATCCGACGATAGGTAGAAGTCCAGCCTCGGGAAGAAGTACAATGTCGGGTAGAAAAACAACGTCGAGTAGAAGACCTACGAAAGTCCATCGATGGACATAAGTCTGACGATGGGTAGTAGTGTAGTCTGACGTCCGGTAGAAGTACAGTGTCAGGTAGAAGACCGACGAAAGTCCGTCGACGGGCAGAAGTCCGACGACGGATAGTAGTCCGACGGCAGGCAGAAGTCCGTAGTCGGGTAGAGGTGCAGCGTCGGGTAGAAGACCTACGAAAGCCCGTAGACGGGCAGAAGTCCGACGACGGTTAGTAGTCCGACGACACGCAAAAGTCCGACGCCGGGTAGAAGACCGACGAAAGTCCGTCGATGGGCAGAAGTCCGACGACGGTTAGTAGTCCGACGATAGACAGAAGTCCGTAGTCGGGTAGAGGTACATCGTCGGGTAGAAGACCGACGAAAGTCCGTCGACGATCAGAAGTCCGACGACGGTATAAGTACGACGTCGGGTAGAAGATCGACGAAATCCCATCGACGTGCAGAAGTCCGACGGCGGGTAGTAGTCCGACGGCAGGCAGAAGTCCGACGTCGGGTAGAAGATCGACGAAATCCTATCGACTGGCAGAAGTCCGACGACGGGTAGTAGTCCATCGACAAGTAGTTATCCGACGGCATGAAGAAGTCCGATGTCGGGTAGAAGTACAGCGTCGGGTAGAAGACCGACGAAAGTCCATCGACATGCAGAAGTCCGGCGACGGGTAGAAGTACGGCCTCGGGCGGAAGACCGATGAAAGTTCATCGACGGGTAGAAGTCCGACGACGAGTAGAAGTTCGCTGACGAGCAGAAGTTTGACGTTAGGTAGAAGATTGATGAAAGTCCATCGACGGGTAGTAGTCCGTCGTCGACAAGTAGTTGTCCGACGGCATGAAGAAGTCCGACGTCGGGTAGAAGTACAGCGTCGGGTAGAAGACCGACGAAAGTCCATCGACGGGCAGAAGTCCTACGACGGGTAGAAGTACGGCCTCGGGCGGAAGACCGATGAAAGTTCATCGATGGGCAGAAGTCCGACGACGAGTAGAAGTCCGTTGACGAGCAGAAGTCCGACGTCGGGGAGAAGTCCGACGTCGGGTAGAAATACTATGTCAGGTAGAAGACCGACGAAAGTTCGTCGACGAGCAGAAGTGCGACGACGAGTAGAAGTCCGCTGACAAGAAGAAGTCCGATGACAGGGAGAAGTCTGATGATAGGGAGAAGTCCGATGACAGGGAGAAGTCCGACGTCAGGTAGAAGTACAACGTTCGGTAGAAGACCGATGAAAGTCCGACGACGGGTAGTAGTCCGACGACAGACAGAAGTCCGTAGTCGGATAGAGGTACAACGTCGGGTAGAAGACCGACGAAAGTCCGTCGACGGGCAGAAGTTCGACGACGGTTAGTAGTCCGACGGCACATAGAAGTCTGACGTCGGGTAGAGGTACAGCGTCAGGTAGAAGACCGACGAAAGTCCGTCGACGGGCAGAACTCCGACAACGGGTAGTAGTCCGACGAAAGGCAGAAGTCTGACGCCGGGTAGAGGTACAGCGTCAGGTAGAAGACCGACGAAAGTCCGTCGAAGGGCAGAAGTCCGACGAAAGGCAGAATTTCGACGAAAGTCCTGCAAGACAAATTCAGCGATAGGAGGAAATTTAACATCGAGTAGAAATTTAACTTTGTGGAGAAGTTAAATAGAAGTCCCTTGACGGCATTCTGGCGACGTTAACCAAGGATGTAAGACCTATCCGAGGTTGTATATCGGAGCCTTTGCCCGACGACGTTAACCTGTCTGGAAGATGTCGAGAGAATCCACCAAGGACGTAAGACCTATCCGAGGTTGTATGTCGGAGCCTTTGCACGACGACGTTAACCTGTATGGAAGAGGTCGAGAGAATCCACCAAGGATTGAGACTTATCCGAGGTTGTATGTCGAAGCCTTTGCTTGATGACGTTAACCTGTTTGGAAGAGGTCGAGAGAATCCACCAAGGATGTAGGACCTATCCGAAGTTGTATGTCGGAGCCTTTGCTCGACGAAGTTAACCTGTGTGGAAGAGGTCGAGAGAATCCACCAAGGATGTGAGACCTATCCGAGGCTATATGTCGGAGCCTTTGCTCGACGACGTTAACTTGTGTGGAAGAGGTCGAGAGAATCCACCAAGGATGTAAGACCTATCCGAGGTTGTATGTCGGAGCCTTTTCTCGACGACGTTAACCTGTGTGGAAGAGGTCGAGAGAATCCACTATGGATGTAAGACCTATCCGAGGTTGTATGTCAGAGCACTGCTCGATGACATTAACCTGTGTGAAAGAGGTCAAGAGAATCCACCAAGGATGTAAGACCTATCCGAGGTTGTATGTCGGAGCCTTTACTTGACGACGTTAACCTGTGTGGAAGAGGTCAAGTAAATCCACCAAGGATTGAGGACTATCCAAGGTTGTATGTCGGAGCCTTTGCTCGACGAAGTTAACATGTGTGGAAGAGGTCGAGAGAATCCACCAAGGATGTAGGACCTATCCGAAGTTGTATGTCGGAGCCTTTGCTCGACGACGTTAACCTGTGTGGAAGAGGTCGAGAGAATCCACCAAGGATGTAGGACCTATCCGAGGTTGTATGTCCGAGCATTTGCTCGACGACGTTAACCTGTGTGGAAGAGGTCGAGAGAATCAACCAAGGATGTAGGACCTACCCGAGGTTGTATGTCAGAGCCTTTGCTCGACGACGTTAACCTGTGTGGAAGAGGTAGAGATAATCCACCAATGATATAGGACCTATCCGAGGTTGTATGTCGGAGCCTTTGCTCGACGACGTTAATCTGTATGGAAGAGGTCGAGAGAATCCACCAAGGATGTAGGACCTTTCCGAGGTTGTATGTCGGAGCCTTTGCTCGACGACGATAACCTGTGTGGAAGAGGTCGAGAGAATCCACCAAGGATGTAGGACCTAACCGAGGTTATATGTCGGAGCCTTTGCTCGACGACGTTAACCTGTGTGGAAGAGGTCGAATCGGATCCCCCTAGGATCGATTTTGCCTTGATTGGGAGGAGGCGAACGCCGCGTGTATCCTGAATCAAGGGTAAATAATGGTCTATTTTTAGACCGTTATTGCCTTTTGGAGGTTGAGATTAAGACCTTGCCAAAGGAGTAGAAGTCCAACAGGGGACTATATATGACTTTCAGAAGCATCATTGCATTTGTTAGGAGTTTCCTTTTATATAATCTTGATATTGAAAGCATTAGAGGATCTTTTTAACCATTATTGGAGTCAAAGTTGCCCCCCAGTCCGCATCTGATTCTTATAAAATTGATGAAGCAATGACTGATGTGAAGAAGTTGATAAGGGCGATCTTTTGAGATTGTAGCGATAATTGCACACCAGTCGGGAATCACTTTCCCACAGACGGCGCCAAACTGTTGCGTCCTGGAATATTCGCGGCGATAGAGAAATATATGGTTTAACGTCTTAGCATTGTACGAAGATCCAGCACACAAGCAGATAAGAGAGGGGGTGAAACATTCATAAGATACATTAGAGTTTTTACGTGGAAAACTCCTGAAAAGAGAAAAATACCACGGGGCCTGGCCCAGTTTGAATGAATCCACTAATATTTGCAGTCAATTACAAATGAGGCCCTTCCTTTGGAGAAGGCCTTGAATTGATGTAGCAAATATACATCATATATATTGCATTACATGGTAGGAGTTACATATACATGTTTTTTTGGTCGGAAGGACCGTAGTCGGTAGGAGACCGGGGTTAGAAAGACTGTTGTTTGTTAATGGAGGTCGGAAGGACCAAAGTAGGCGACGGAGGTCGAAAGGACCTTAGTCGGCAGGAGACCGGGGTTAGAAAGACCGTTGTCTGTTGATGGAGGTCGGACGGACCATAGTAGGCGACGGAGGTCGGAAGGACCGTAGTCGGCAGTATTCTGGGAGAACTGTGGGCATCAGGTGGTGGCCTGGTGGAGCTCAAGGCCTCAAGTAGTGGTCCGGCGAAAGTCTGGGCCTCATGTGATGTTCTGGTGGAGCACACGGCCTTTGATGATGATCTGGCGAAGACAAGGGCCTCTGGCAAAGGTGAGGGCCTCTAGCGAAGGTGAAGGCCGTTGGTAAAAGTGAGGGCCTCTGGCGAAGGTGAAGGCCGTTGGTAAAAGTGAGGGCCTCTGGCGAAGGTGATGGCCGTTGGTAAAAGTGAGGGCCTCTGGCGAAGGTTAGGGCCTCTGGTGAAGGTGAGGGCCTTTGGCGAAGGTGAGGGCCTCAGATGAAGACGTCAGGCCTGAACGTCGAGCCTTGAGCAGAACGTTGGGCCTTCAGCAGAACGTCGGGACTTGAGCAGAATGTCGGGCCTGAACGTCGGGCCTTGATGTGGTGGTCCGGCGAGGCTCCGGAGGTGGTCCGGCGAGGCTCCCGGCGGTGGTCCGGCTAGGTTCCGGCGGTGCTCGAGAAGGATCTTCTTCCTTCTCTTCCTTCTCCTCTTCTCTTCTTGCTTCTTGCTTAGCCTCCCCTTTCAAGAGAAATGAAGGGTCTATTTATAGATTTTCTGGAGTGGCATGCCCCGTAAATAGGTGAGAGATCAAGGGTAAATGGGGAGTGGTTGGATGGACGGCCGAAATTGAACTCCTTGATCATGGACCGTTCTTCAGGCATTTGGAGGCCTTAGTGATTTCGAAATTCGGTGATCTTGGGCTCGTTGGATTTGTCTCGTCGAACCGTTCGATTTGAGTATAAGCTCGTTAAAATCGGAGACCGTTTGGTAACTCAAACAGTGTTATGAAGCTCCCAACAACGCTTCGGGTCCTTAATTTGGGCTCGGATTGAGTTGAATTTGGTGTCGTTGGATTCGTATTTCCGAGACGCTCAGTTCGACTGTAAGATTGTTGAAATCGGAGTTCAGATGGTATCCGAATTAATTTTTAAAGTTTCTAACTTGATTCTGCATCGAGATTCGTGCCCGATCAAGATAATTTTTTGACGATGTATCAATAATAATAAGACAATATGAAATATAGTTCAACTCATGAAGAAGAAGACAAACACTAACAACTATTAGTGCAATATATTAAACCCCTAAATATAATGCTTCACTTATTCTACATTAAGAAAACTTATACAAAGCATGCACTCATGAAGAAATAGACTAACACTAACAACTATTACTAAAGATGATGAATACAACAATATGTCGAGCACCCGGGGGTCCAAAGGGATGGTATCGAGCATGACCGAGCGGTACTCAGCATGTACCTAGTGATACCCAGCATTGTTGTACCGAGTGGTTAGATTTTTTTTTAATATTAAGAGGCAGACACCTCTAAAACATGAGGCGAGGAGGAGCGCTTCAATGCCAACTCTCATTGTGTAGGCTTTGAGGCTTAAAAGTTTAAAATTACGTTGAGGTGCACCTCTTATTGTGCAGTTTAAACCATGGTTTGGTCCGCCCAGCCTTCTGCTCTGTCTGTTCGCGGATGTCTATTAATAACTGGCCGGTTTGGTTGAACCAACCAGGTCTGGTTCGATTCGCACACAAAATGTGAACTCCTAGTTTGAAACCTATAAGGTATAGTCAAAAGGTTAAATATCATAGACTCAATCCGCTACATACAAGTTAGAGTTAACAAGGTCATGAATGCCCAAATATGCAAAATTCAAACCAGTGTCTTGATTACGGTAAAGTACTGTGTCATTGTAAGGTTTTTCATTAACACATTATGGAGTTCATTCTTTAATTCAATGACTCGAGAGCGATTGGAGGCTTGGAGCACTGTTCTAATGTGCTCCAAATGTCTGAACAACCATCGAGGTGGAGGACATATGGTAGAATGGATGCAGATATTGTGGAGCAGATAGCGGCAACTAGATTTTGATTGACAAGAAGCCACTGGTGGTAAATGGGATTTGGTATTGTGTTGTCGTCGGGTTGTTGTAGGAGGCAAGAGGATCAGACGACAGTATGGTTTAGATATTCGGCGAATCCGTTGGCTCTCAAGAGCTTGAGAATTTGTGTGATCTCCACATGGGATGGTTGTCAATAGAAAGAGAGATGGGTACAATGGTTTTGATATTGAAAAGCCCTAGTTTGAGGGAAGAGGGAATGTGTATGGATTCTGTGAACGTCTCAGTAGCTTGTTCTGCTACCTGAGATGAAGAAGATTGGGCCATGGCTAAAAGAAGTGATGTCCTATCTTAAACCTGCTCTGATACCATGAAGACAGAACTCTCACAGCAGGGAGTCTGTATTTTAGTAAAAGCTATACAGCAGGTATAAAGGTAAAGTGTAAAGCCATACTCAATTGATGTAAGAATGCCTTCACATCTTCTTATTACAGTACATTGCTTACATATATAGGTGTAAGAAAGCTTAGCTTATACACGTGTAGGACTAAGTGCATTTGGTTTGTTATGTATTAACGGTGGGTATTTGCTATGGTTGTTGCTGGCGCCGAGCTTGTCAGAGAAGTGGTGAATAGCTCTTTTAATAATAACAAAATCCATATAAGCCATTTACCTAATTAAATGGAACTCAAATCAACTAGTGACAAGCATTACAAAATACTGCTTAATAAGGTCATCCTGAGTCCTTAAGCGAATAATGCCAGTAAGGCCATTCATCCATCAGGCACATTCCACTGCATATGACTTTATAGCAATGAAATAATGTCTGGAAATTAAACATGATTCACTGATCTGAGGTAAAGACGCAGAGCACTTTCCATCATAGCTTGCTTATGCAGGTAGGTACTTTTCTTGAATATCAGTAGCAAGAAAATTCTCACCTCATTAATCTTCATTGAAAGGTCATCAAGCACCTCTAGACGCCTTTTTGTCTTCTCCAAGGCTTGCAACAGCTTCTTCTTTTGCATAAGAAGTTCCCTGGCTTCATTTTCCCTGCTACGTGCGACCTCCATGACTGCCCTTCGTTGGAGATTCTCAGCTGCTTCAGACAACCTCATCAGCCGTAATCTTGCATTATTTGCTGCGAGAGAAGTATTCAATTTCAAGATTATGAAAACACATGAATGCTCACGGACTGCTTCATTTCAATAGAATGGAGAATAATGAAAATTGCATGAGAACATAACAAGATTAAAGATGTGAAATCAAGGAACCAAAGCCAATATTTAGAAGATCTAAATTACAAAATAATCCAATTTAGAGTAAAGGTTAATGCAGTATATGCGATAGCATGTTTAATGATTCAAATCAAACTTCTCCATAATTTAGTTCCGAGTAATATCATCAATCATTCCAGAAAGTCAATTTAAAGCAAAGCGGGAAGACAGTAGCAACTAGAAACACGTTTCGATGTAAGGCCGCTGGAATGGAAGGAAGAAGAAATAGAGGACCTTTTGACCTCGTAATCTCAGCTTGCGCATGGAGTTGGTCGATTTGGTGCCTTAGTTGCTCGATATCCACTCGGATAACGCCCTTATTGACCGAAGCAACTATGACGGGCAGTCCACGTCTCTTCGTCCTCACATTTAGGGCGAGCCTCGCCATGGGCATCTCCATGCCTGAGCCCAAAATCATTTCTGCAACAGAAATCTTCTCGTCGCTCCTCTGCTCTCACTTTCTTGCTCGCTTGCTCCCTGGAGCAGCTCCTAACTCGACCCGAAATCCGATCTCGTGAACCCGTTTGTCAGAAGGTTGATTTTCCGACCCATTTTTAAAATTGGATGGAATTCGAATTGGTCCTAAAATTCGAAATCAATTTGGATGACCAGCCGAAACCCCCGCACCCGAATCTATTAAAATATTTGTTAATTCAGTAAATTATTTGACATTAATTCAGAATTTAAGCTGATTAATTTACTTAAAAATTAAATTTAATATATTTTACATTTAATTTATGTGTTAAATATGAGTTTCTAATTAATTTTAATTTTAATGATCATTAATAACTAATAATGATAAATAATATAATTAGAAACTTGCTTAGCTATCAAACTATTTTTTTAAGTTTTAATTTAATAAGTTTTTAATATATAATTTTATTGATAATGACCTAATAAATTATTTTTAATAATTATTTTTGGAACTAGTACTCATACTAGTAATTTTAGTAATTATTTAAGTATTCTTTAATTAGATTTAATTATTAATAATACTATTAATTAACTAAGCAAGTATTTAAATATTATACTATTAATTAATTAGTTAGTTATTATTTACAATGTTAATTATATAATTAATTATTCAATTTTAAATTCAAAATCCTTAGCTAATTATAATATTTAAATTATTAATTATACTACTAATTATTTCATTAAATTTAATTAGAATATTTAATTACACTACTAATTATACAACTAATTATTTAATTAATTAATAATACTTTAAATTATATTAATTATGCTAAATTAGATTAATTGGATGGAGGCCTTGGTTTGCTTTCCATCTCCCTTTCTTCGTTGTTGTTAATTTCCAAAAAACTAGATCAAGATTTGACTTAGATTTTTGTAAATTCATAAACTAAAAGGATTTGCATCAAATAGCTTTAGAAAAATCAGGGGAGGATTTGCATCAAATAGCTTTAGAAAAATCAGGGGAGATCAAATATAAACCCTAGAATACATCTATCGAATTTCAAATTAAAATGATTTTTATATGTTTTATTTAAAAATGAATTAAGCATTTATGTATAATTGAAATACAAAAATGTATAAAATTTAAATTTACTTGAAATTATTTTAAAATGAAGTGCTCTTCATTTTGAATCCATAGAGTCCAAAAACTATAAAAATGGATTCAAAATTATTTTTCTATGACTTTTTTAAATTTTATGGTATTTTTGAAAATATTAAATCATTTAATCCATATATCAAATGGCAACGCGCTGATGAGGCATGCGCTTTCCACGCGGCGGCTACGAATTGGTCTACGCGGACGGTGGTGGTCATTGACAGGGCTCACATAAATAAGTTAGCATCAACTATCGGCTGTTTGATATAGTGGTTTCCATCCGACAGCGTACATTCAATCCCACGGTTAATCTTAGTTAAGAGAGATCAGATGGTCCATGTTAGATCTCACGGTTTGAAGCGAATGGACCTGATCTGGTCGGATGAAGATCTAGCTGTCCTGTAGTTTTGAGCAATTAAATCAAACCGCGGATACAATGCCATCACAGCCATTGATTTAAAATGAACAGATCCAACAGCTATGTTGTCATCTGCTTCCTCCGTAAACCCACAAACCCTAAATTTTGGCTTTTATGCTTTTAAAACAGTGAACTAAAGAACATATGCGGTATAGGATCTATTGAAGAGTGGGGGAAAGTTTTCTAGGATGTTGATGCAATAATTAGAATGTTGTTTAAGAACCTAGATAATAACCTAGGGTTGAAAATTTACGTCTACACAGAAGGTTTGAGAAGACATGGAAGGGTATGTTCTTCTTGTTGAGAGCTCCTCTACAAGTTTTTAGAAGACTCTAAACACGAAGGATGCCTAGAATCGGATTTCGAACAACTAAGGTGAAGGGTGGTCTGATCCTTCATCAACCTTATCATTAGCAAGCTTAAAATACCAGGAAAACACTTGAGGAATGTTGAGAAATTTCTAAGAGTTCTAAACAAAGTCTTAGAGTGGCTAGAGTGTGAGTGTTATGAGTTTTAGGTCGGTCTTAATAATTTTCATCATTTGGCCCTATTCGAGCTATTGGGGTCACTATGGATGGGTATGATCGATCAGGGGAAGTCCTGGGATGTTTGACAGCTGGATCAAGCAGTTAACTGCCATAGGAGGTGGATTGCTTAAGTGAAACAGACCAAGGAAAATTTTCACATTGGGAGGGGACCAGTGTATGTTTAGGCTAAACCATGGGTCTAGCACAAGCCAGAGGATGCCTAAGAAAGTTTTGGACTAGCTTTGGGTTAGGCTAGATGATATGGAGTGGAGTTTTTTAGGGAAAAGCTATGGGGAGGGAGCTTTGACCAAACAAGCTTTCTTGGTTCTTTATTGACCCTTTAACCAGTCAAAGGATTCAAGGAAGCTGAGGTGGAGTCAAGGTGGATCCAATAGACATTTAAGTGGTTGTAGTGGCTTGATTTCAAATAAGGGGGTCGGGTTAATGTAGTTTGATCTTAAAAACTAATTTTGAACTATGAGTTGACTGGTTTGACCAGTCAACTTAGTCAAGGTTGAGGTCGAGATTAGAAAGCATATGGGAGCTATTTTGAGTTATCTTCAAAGGGTCTAAGTGGTTAGATATATTGCATAAGTGAAGAGGTCTTTATATAATGGAGTTTGACCACCTATGGTTGTTTAACTACGTCAAACTCAATACAGGTTGACTTATAATAGACTTAGAGAAGTTGGAGCCATATCTAGGAGTGGTATTGAGTGATTGAGTGGTTTAACTTGGGTTTTATAAGAAATGTGCTTAATTAAGTCTAGTTTGACCAAGTTTAAACTCAGTTGATTAGGTCAACTACTGACTAGGTTAGGGTGACCAGTCAAACCCAAATTATTAGGGGAGGTGGTTGAGGAGTTTTGATGAAGTTTGAATATATTTAGGAGTTGTTTCAAAGTAAAAATAGCTTAAGGGTTAATCTAGTCAACCTAAGTTGACCTAGGATATGGGTTTGGGCTCAATAAGTTTGGTTTGATTTTTGGAGTCTAGTATATTTGGTTTTATGGGTCAGAATAGTCATTTGGGGGGACCAATTAGACTCTTAAGGGGCTTATTGGGTCAACCTATATTGATTTGGTCAACCAGGTAGACCAAGGGTTATGTTTGGACTCAATATGTTTGAAATGATCAATGGAGTATGGTGGAGGTGGTTTCCTAGGTTAGAAATGTTATTTGGGTCAAATTGATCATTTAGACCCTCAAGGGGTTATTATTAAACCCATAAAATTTTCAAGATTTTTTTTGTTGACCTAAAGAAGTCCAATTCACAAATCATATTTGCTTGAATATTTATAGTGTTATGTTTTAGCTTTCCTAATTTTTTTTTATTTTTTTACACTGTTAAAATTTCTTAAGAAATCAGCACATATCAATACAATTAGGATTTTTGAGACTGTCACGTGTCCGTTTTGCAAATCAATTTCACTAAAATATTATAGACATGATTAATTAATTTATGAATATTTTTTTATAATGTTTGAATTCTTAGATTTAAAAGTATAAATGAATTTAGATAAAATTAATATTTAATATTAAATTATTATAATAATTAATATTTTAATTAAATATCTATTTCCACTAAAGTATTATATAAGAATTCCATTTCATTTCCCTTAACAAAGAATGGCTAAGAAAAAATAGGGAAAAAAGGAGAAGAGAGAGAAAAGAGAAAGTTTGATTTTGGAGTCTTAAAGCCATTTTCGTTCATCAGTCTAGTTAAAAAACTTGTTCTTCTCGAGGTAAGACACATTATGCCCATCTTAATTTTAAAAAAATGTCCAAGTTTTAGCAAATATTTTGATTAAAATTTTATATCTGTTTGCAAAAATTGATGATAACTTTGCACGGCTAAAACTTTCACCGCATAACTTTTTATATGTTATAAAGATTACGATTATGTATATTTTGAATATTTTTTAGAAATTTTATAGCGGGGGTTTTGAAATTTGTTGGTTTTTAATGAATAAAAAATTATCTGAATGCTGAAAAATATTAGTGTAGTACAATAAAAGTCTTAAAATATCATTTCACATGATCACTAGTAATTTGATAATTTTTAAATATTATTCATTTTTGCCTAGTTGGATTTTTAAAACTGAAATTTTGATGCATGCTCAATTAATCTTTAATTATTATGATGTGATGATATTTGTATATGTGATTAAATTATATAAATTAAAAGTTATGAGGGGCTAAAATATTTTAAGATTATGTTTGAAACATGGATATGTAATATGTTCTTATGATATAAGCATAAATAAAAAAGAAGTCATATGGGTCAAGAATCCTATGAGGTTATGTCTAGGTCTAGGAAATTGTTGACCTCGATTTTGCCCAAACCCTTGGTCAAAGGGTTGACTTGGTCAAATGGACCAAGTCAGACCCCAAGAAACCCTCCCACGGGTTCAGTGAGTCGAGTCGAGTCTGTTGGACCCTAACTTGGATCCTGGGTCAACCCGGTTGACCAAGTCAACTAGGGTTGACCATTTAACCCCTTTAGGCCTCAAATCAAATTTTAAATCATTCAAACCCTTGCATGGCTTGATCTCACCTCCCCATTGACTTGCTTGACTGATTTGACCAAGTCAAGCTTTGACTTGGTCAAATCAAGTCTTAAATAGGTGATCATAGCCTATTTAAAGGGGATTAATGGCCTATTAATGCAATAAGAGCCCTCCTTTGAATTTCAAATCAAAACCACGGCTAATCAAGCCTGGTTTCCCTCCAATTAACCTCCCAATTCGATCCTAGCCGCTGATCTTATGATTAGGAGCCTTAAATAGCGAAAATTAGGTTATTTTCGAGATCTTTTTCCTCTTGCTCGAGCTCTAGACCCTCTTAGGCCCTGAGACTTGGTGAGAGGACTCCCATACCCCTTCCCCACTTTTCTCGTTCGAAGTCCGACCGTCTCGAGCCGCCGCCGGCCAGATCCCGGCGACACCCGAGCCCAAATCCGTTCCAGGACGAATCCCGGTAGATCGAGTGACTTTTGGATCTCGTCGTCAACTAAAGAAACGTTGCTGCACCTCTCACGAGTCCAATAAGACCAAGATCGTCCGGATCCACCGTGTGGATTAGGTAAAATCTCAAACCCTAGTTTAGAATACTTAGGGTTAATTAGTGTTGTGATTAGTACGTTTTAATTTGAATAAAGTATCCCCCATGAATGCTCTTCAAGCATAGACTCCAGATTTAAAATTTTGTTGCGTTTGATCCACTCAATCGAGAGATATCCCAGAAATATCGTTTTAGGGCTCGGTTCGGTCGTCCGCACGCATAAGATTGATCTGGACCGTCGGATCCGCGATCGACGGCCCAGATCCCGCCGGCTTGCGGTCACGGGCTGACTGCGCAGAGGGTTCCGCGGTTCGGGCGGCCACGTGGCCCAATCTCCGCCGTCCATCCAGACCGCGGGTGATCCGACGACGTGGGGCGTCGCTAACTCGGATAAGTCAGCCGCCGCGCCGTCCGCCAATGATTGGCGATGATTGCGCCGTCGCGCAATCATCGCCAATGATTGGAAAGCGCATCCCATAACCGCGGAGCCAATCCCGCTCCGCCACGTGTCGCCCCGGGACCCGCCGCCGATTTTTCTTTTATTAATAATTATTTTAACTATTTTTAAGCTATTTTAACTTCAAAAATTCACCAAAAATCCATTTTTCGTCCGATTTTTACGTGTAATACCTTGTTTTGTTCGTATTTCAATTCTCTACATTATAAATTTTTTTTTATTAAAATAACATATATATTTTTATTAATTAATAAAAAAGCAAAAAGGTATTATTTAAAAATAATATTTTGATTATTCTATTATTATTTTGTTATAAAATTATTATTTTTCTTATTACTGCATTAATAATTATATTAGGATTAAATTATTTATTATTATTGTTATTATTATTCAAGGTTGTGAAAACCGGACCGGGCAATGAACCGGTAGAGAGAGCGGTTCACGGTTCGACCGGTTGAACCGGTCGAACCGGGGTCGAACCGGATGACGTAATAAATACAATTTAAATTTATAAAAATCATATAATAATATAACTTTTTTTATTAAAAAATAAATTGAATTCAAACATTATTAATATCTTATATAAAATTTTAAATTTAAACATATTCAAATTTTTAAATTTAATTTAAATTTAACAAAAAAATTAACTTACAAATGAATTAATAAGTTTAATAAAATAATCCTTAATTTATGTTATATATTTATAATTTATATATTAGATTCATATTATTATCTTATATTTTTTTATTATTAAGGTTAAATTAAATATTTATTATAAATAATAAATTAATTAATTAATATTTATGGTACATAAAAAAATAATGAATATAATTTATTTTTATTATTAATTAAAAAAATAAATATTATTTCATCATAAAAATATTATTTAAAAAAATTATTTTAAAATGAATAGTTATGTTGTAAACTTAAAAGCTAAGAAGAAACACATGAGCTTTAAATTTTTTAGTCCCACATCTCTTGGGAGACTTTCCCCTTGGTGAAGCTTTTACTATATATTGGCTTTTGAGCTAGAAAGTAGTACTACACTTTCCCTTCATGAAATACTTGTTTTGAATTTTTTAATTTTAAAATTAAGCATCTCTCATATTTGAAATTTATAATTACAAATATTTTTTTAATATTTAAAAATAAGTTATTTAAAATTTAAATATTAAAAAATACAAAATTTGAACCGGCCGGTTCAAGAGAACCGTGACCGGTTCTCCGGTTCACCGGTTGAACCGGCGGTTTTGGATAAAACCGGCCGGTTTGAAGATAAGCCGGTTTTCGGGTTGAACCGAACCGGTCTTTGGACCGGTTCACGGTTGAACCGGTCGGACCGGCCGGTCCGGTCCGGTTTTTAAAGCATCGTTATTATTATTATTATTATTGAACCTATTCATTATTGTCACTATTATTATTATTATTTAAGTGTCAAAGGTATTTTTAATGTATAGTTGTGTTAATTATTTTGATTACTTAAAATATTAATAATAATTAAGATATTATTATTTTTTTAATTATGGTTAAATTTCAGCAGCTTTGAACTTTACTTTTCAGCTTTATTTAATTAGTATATTAATTATTTATCATTTTAAATTATTTTAAAATCCTTTTATTACCTTTAAACTTAGAAAATTAATAACTTTCTCGTTTTTTGATCCGATTTTGACGCACAACCCCTTGTTTTGATCGTATTTGGATTCTGCATGTTTTAAAGGTGGTTGGGCTCAAGTATTTTTAACCTGTCTGCAGTTATTTTTTTAAGTCAGTCAATTGCTTATTTTATAAAATAATTAATTATCATACTTAATTTTCGAAATTACATAACTTTGTCGTTTTAAGTCCGCTGTCGACGCACAGCACCTTGTTTTGAATGTACTGTGAATTCGGCATAGTTTGAGATTGTTTTCAGCTAAAATTTTGTCTGCATTTTCTGTCATTTCAAAAACAGTGAGACTGCACTATTTTAAAATAATATTTTTATTATATTTAAACTTCGGAAATTCGTATCTTCGCCGTTTTAAGTCGGATTTTGACGCGTAACCCCTCGTTCTTTTCAGAAAAGCGAGCTTTATGTTTTGAAGCCATTTCCAGCCCTTGGTTTTGGCTGTTTTGCCAGTTTTCTATTTCGGAGCACTATTTGGTTAGTTAATTATTATTTACTTAATTAATATAATAGTATTTTCAGGATACAAACTATTTTCAAATCGCTTGAGACTTCGATTAGGTGGTCAGTGGGTCTCCCTATACTTATATGTTATGAATCAAATTATTTTTAATTATTTTTATTTTCTAAAAAAATATATTTATATTTATAAGTACTTTCAAATTATTTTAAAACTATTTATATCTAAATCCTAACTTTGGGAGACCCGTTATCGTATGAAATTTTTGACATGGATCTTATGTGTGAAGAGCAATCATGGGGGAGCGGGTTAGTGAATGGTTGAGTCTCAATCATTCACTAATCCTTTCTTTAGGTGTCTGTCTTTTCATTTTCGTAGATTGCATGTATAGGATTGCACCACGAGCACTTAGCCTAGGCTCTCCTAGATCTAAGGACATGGTGTGTTTGTTTCATTTTTGTACTCCCATGCATTTATTACCTGAAGGGTTAGACTAAACATCACTTTAAACTCCTACAACGTAGTGACACCCTAAGGACAAAAATTAAGGACTCGTCTAGCGAACTTAGAAGTCTTCTAGGAGCTAGGATAGATCCCGAATTGACACGAAAACTGTAACACTTAAACTTAGTGACATCTGAAACATCCCAGAATTTTCTAGGAGTTCTCAAGACTGGTTAGGCCCCTTAGTTAACTAACCCTAATTAACTGGTTAAATAAGGCCCCAAGACCTTCCGAAAAATACAATAAATACACCTTAGGTCAGAAAAATACCCATAATACCTCAAATTGTCCAGAATCTGATCCTTGACCTTAGATAAATAGGGCTCCCTAATTTGACTCTAGGTTGACCCATAATTTGACCATAGGTGGAAATTACCGTTTTGCCCCTAATAAATCATTAAAAATTATTAAAAATCCCAAACCTTCTCCAAACACTTGGGAACACTTTATCTGGTCATTCCTGACCTTTGGGAGTGATTCCAATCAATTTGGAGCTCGTTTGGATCAAAACAGTAAAACTGGTCCTTCCCTAATTAATTTAGAAATTCCATTAATTACTCAATTTTAGAAAATTCATAAATAATTGTAGAAAATTCCAAATTAGGTAAACTCACTTGCATTAGACTCCAATTAGGGTCTAGTATTTATTAAAAATTTTAGGTTTCTAGAAACTGGCCTAGATTAGAAAGTCAACTTTTTGGTCAACCCTAGTCTATAGAATAGGGTCCGAAACTTAGAAATCCATAACTTTGCCTAGAAAACTCCGATTTCAGCCTACTACCTGTCTAACTACTCGTATTAAGGTCTAGTATTTTCCTAAGGTGTTAGGAATCCCAGATTTAGTCTTTTTCCCATAGTGACTTTTTGGACCCTTAGTCTAGTTCCTAGGAGGACCCGGGACTTTCCAAAATTGGCTAATGCAACTTAAACTTCAAATATGAATATCCTAAGCTCTTAAAACTGATCAACAAACTAAAATAATTAAAATGGATTCTAATCCACTAATATTTGAATTTCAACTAAAACATCCTTTTTAGACCCCGACAAACCTGAATTCTAGATAACTTTAACTAACTACCCTGCTTAGGACCTATCCAAACTACACAAGCCTTACACACACATAGAATGGTTTGCTAGGGCACCACTTCTAGACCTAGGTTAGGCCGTTGTGTTTTACTTTTCTGCTGTGTGCCGGAGCTTTTCGTAGTTTTCACTGCATGCTGTTTGAAAATTGATTGGTATGTTTGCTTACTTTTTTTACACTCTGAATGTGAACGCTAGATTTACCCCTAGGTTAGGAGCATCATATATATATATACTGTTCTTCCGTGCAGGTGGCCATGCTCAAGTTAATAAAAGGGGGGCACCATTATATTTTCTAATGTTGTCTTATGCAGGTGCTTGCTCAGCCCCCCCTAAATAAATGAGGGCTAAATTAATAATTATAATTGCACAGGTGGAGCTGCTTAGCCCTCATAATTAAGAGCATGGCTTGGCACAGGGTCAATGGTGTTAGCATTTTTATTTTCATATAAACTGCTTGGTATGATTTTTATTAGGATAACCTTGCAGGAATTCTTAGATTTACTATTTTCAATTCATGTAATAATTGTTAAGAGTTGTGAAAACAACTATGAGTTGGGATATTCTTATCCAACTCGAATTTCAAAAGAAGAAGGCATCCCTAAAGGGGAGAGTCTTCTTCCATTTGAAAGATCGAGTTGGATGGCTTTAGATATCCAAAGAGAAAGGCAATGCTCCCTATCAAGGGGGAATTATCTCTTCGTTTGGATATTCAAGCCACGACGGATCCAAGGAGTCCAAGGAGGAGAGATCCAAGGAGTCCAAGGAGGAGAGATCCAATGAGTCCAATGAGGAGAGATCCAAGAAGTCCAAGGGAAAGATATCCAGAAGATTAAAGATTTGAAGACCCAATATCCCACTCAAAGTTGTTGGCGTCTGTCATAGGTTTAGAAATTCGGGTTGTTGGCAGTGGTGCCCGACCACTTTACTTTTCTGCATACCCTGGGTTGTAATTAAAGGGCAGTTGGCCTATGGACATTTACTTGATTTGTTGGATTTATACTGATGTGTTTACCTGATTGCGCAGTAGAAATTGCCTGCTTTTTCTAGGTTTGTTTCTTGCATGCCGCTTTTATTTTCGCCTGGATTTTTGTTAGGCTCTTTAAGGACTATAAAAATTTTTCTACTCATAATTAACTCCTAAAACTCTAAGTTTTAAATAATCTAGAAACTTAACGAACCTAGGGAATTGCCGGAATCGTCCGGGGTCGCATGCATATTAATGCATTCTTCTTTCCTTGCTATAAGACATCTCCCTGTCTGCGGGTTGAGTCTGGATAATCTGGCCTATGAGGATGAAGTGCCGGACCTAGGGAGACCCAGTCTTTTCAAAAAATTATTTTTTATAAGCCTGTTTTTAAAATTCTATAGCATTCATGAGCTGACATTTCAACTAGCATGCATTGCATTAGTAACCAACTAATTAAAATTTAATTGCATTAGCTAGGAGCATCTAACCCACATAAGTCCAGGACCACTTAGGAAATTCTCTAGATGTCGGTCATATTTCCAAAGAACTATACCATCCACCCATCTTTCATAATTGACTTGACATCATGGTTTTGAATCGATTAGGTGGTTAGCTGGCTCCCCCAATCCAGGTCGGGATAAGTCCAGGTTTTGCATCGCATTAGCTAGGACACTGGTCTTAGTGTGTGTCGAACACTAAGTCCAATCTAGATTTAGGGTTCGAGGCTACTACACTCGGTCTCGTAGTATGCCTTAAATAGTAGGTAGGTCCCTTTCTTTCGGGGACTCTAAATCCTATTTATCTGCGTCACAGGATGACGCCACCTCCATCCTTCTCTCACGCATGTGATTGGATGCTTGATCTTTTATTTTATTCAGTTTCTCTTTAGTGCCCTAGAGCCTCCAGATGCTGGTATGAGCCACGCATGTTGATTCAGCCCTTCGGACCTTTCTTCCCTTTGAGTAGGATTTCCTAGTCTTTACCCAGGTGCCAATCCCAATTTGGAAAAGATAATGTATAATCCTTAATCGAGAGTTTTCTCGGGCTCCGGCCCGGGATGTAATTAACCACGGGGGCTTGCACCCGTGGGAAACTTGGCCCCGTAATCTACTTTACCCCACTCGATCTCTCGGATCGGGTGGGGGAAACCCGTGACTAGGTCGTGTATATTGCTACCCATCAGGGTGTGCTAGCGAAAGCATCTATCCCCAATGGTTAGTCGTATGCGCGATCCAATCTGCCCTCATTGGTTATTATTTAATTCTCAATTATATTAATTTAATTTATTCATTAAAAGTACATTTAATTGTTTTTAAATATTCAACAAAATATTTGATAAAAGAATATTTAAAAATTTAGATTAGTTTGTATGGCTCAGTGAGCTGTTGTAGCTCACTGTATTTTTGCTTCTAATTTTTTGGATTTGAGAAGGGGAAATAGGTTGTGGACTAGTAGTTTAGGATCAGATCTGAGGTCATACGTATTTTTCTATTTTAATTTTTATTCAATTATGACTAGTTAAATTTTTAGTTATATAGCTATTATTTATAGATGTTGAGTCTAGTGAATAGGTTGTTAAACCTAAGTTAATGTCCCAATGCTACTAATAGGGGGGGGGGGTGAATTGGTAGTTAAAAAATTATCTCTCTTTTTTATGTTTTGAATCGAAAGTAAACTTTAATGAAATTTTTATAAAAAAGTTTTTTTTTAGCCACAACTTTTCAAACAAAAAAATGCAGAAAATAAAAAGCAGTAAAAATAAACAACACAAGATTTATAGTGGTTCGGTCTAAACCAGACCTACATCCACTCCCTAGAGCTAGGCACCATCTGAGTATTGCACTAATACCAATAGTGTCTCTCCTTTTGCACCCACAGCAAGGCGGAGAAGCCTTTGCAAACACTCTTTCCACCAATACCCGGTGAGGCAGAGAACCATCGCCTTTTACACTATCCTCAGTGTTGGCAGAGAAACGTCATCCTTTTACACTCTCTAGTGTGGGCAGAGAACCCTTCGTCCTTTCACACTCTCCTAATGTGGGCAGAGAACCCTTCGTCCTTTCACACTCTTATAATGTGGGCAGAGAACCCGATCTTCTTGACAGATCTTCTCACAAGAAATCTAGAAGGAAGAAAGAAAAAGAGTGAAGTAATCTCAAATTACAAGTAGGAAATCTTATCTTTAAACACCAAGAGAAGCCTTCACGCTCTAGTAGTAGAAATGCTTCCTTGAATGCTCTCTCTCACTCTCTCTTTGACTCTTCTTTCAATAGGCATGAAGATCAATGAGCAAAAAGATTTGGTGGCAGTAAAAATTGGATCTTATATAGGAGAGACAAGAAAAATCGTCCAAAACTGCAGAAATTTCAAGTTATCACGAAATGGATCGTCCCGTACGATCGCGGATCATCCCGGACGATTTTACTTAAAGTGTCGGAAATGATCCTGATGTATATTGGTACGAATTATGTTCGTACACTCTAATCGTCCCGTACGAACTAGGTTTGTCCAGTATGAAACAGTTATTCCATAGGTCGGTTCCAAAATCCATGAAGGACGTAACCAACTAAGGTAAGTTGGTTCGGTTCGTCCTGAGACGAACAAGTTTCATCCTGGATGATTTTATACAGAGAGTTTCGTCCAGAGATGAATGTTAATTTTGTCCAGTACGATTTTATACAGAGAGTTTCGTCCAGAGATGAAAGAAAATTTCATACAGTACTATTTTATACAGAGAGTTTCGTCTAGAGACGAAGGAAAATTTTGTCTGAATGAATAGTGCAAAGTGAGAATCCCGAGACGTTCATCCCGTGACGAATGTTAAATTCATCCTAGACAATTAGGACTTAGAAAAATTTTTCCCTGCCTGTCCGATCCATTGCACTTCCGAGGGCTTAATTGACATGATCGTCCCATATGAACTAGGTTCGTCCCGTACGATCAATTCATGAAAATTGTTCCCCCAAGTGTGTGTGTTGTGATTTTTCACTCAATTACAATCACTTACTCTCAATTCAAAACTTATAATTTACAAATGAATATTTGTTAAATTTGATTTAAAGTCTTCATAGCTTGGAGTTGATTTTTCTGAAATGTTAGTACACACTAGAGAAAAAATAAATCTTCCAAAAAATTTTAGGAGATATATATACATAAAACAATAATATTTGAAATCTTCAAAATAATACAAGTTGCAAGAATGTAAAACATGCAAATAGCAACTCTCTTAACAATCTCCCCCTTTTTGATGATGGCAAAATAATTTTTGTTTGTAGAATTTCAAATTCTAAGAATTTCCTAAACTCCCACTGAATTGATGAATACATGAAAAATAAGGAGGCATAAGTTTATTCAAAAATTTTATTTCTCAAAAATTTTATTTCTAAAAAATTTTATACAAACAAAACACACAACTAAATCAAACAAAAACAACAAAACAAATATATAATTTCTCACCCTTTTTGACAATAACAAAAAGTGAAGAAGAAAAGAAGTTTTGAAATGTAGGCAGAAGCATGAAATTCATTTGATAATTTAATCTTGAAAGAAATTGAAATAAGGTATGCAAATAAAATTAAAATATTAGAGAAATCATAGAATTTCATATAATTTAAGAAGTGATATAACATAGATAATGAAAAGAATTTTTCAAAGACATGAGTAAATTTAGACATTAAGATAAAGAAAATCATTGCAATAAGGATGAGTAAAAAATTTTATATTTCAAATTTCAATGTTAAATTATAAATGAACATAAGATCAATTTGAATTAGGAGATTAAAAAAGTCTGGAAAGTAGTAACTACCACATGTGGCGCTTTGCGCATCTTTTTCAATTTTATGGCACATTTTTGTGCATCTTTTTACTTTGGGCTTATTTTATGCCACTTTTTCTTATTGCAAACTTTTGTGCAATACTTTTGATTTTTGCACATTTATACAATTTTCAAGAGTAATTGAATTCTTTCCGAAATCAATAATCTAAAATTTAAAATTTTTTTAAGTGCATAAATACTATTTAAAAAAAGAAATACAAAATAAGAAAACATCTAAATTACAATAATAATATTAAAAATAATGTAGTCTAAATAAGAGACATGAAATTGAAAATTATAATAATATCAAGTTATAAGCATTACTTAAATTTAAAATAATTAGATTTTCTAATGAAATTAATTTTAATTTACAAATTTGGTTAAAGTACTATTAAGATTAAAAAATAATGAATGTCATAAAGTCTAACACACATTTCAAAAATATTTAAACAATAAAACATAGTAACATATATTTATATCGAATGAATATATTACAATTATGTTCAAGATATCAATAAAAATACAACTAAAACAAGGAAAATACAACAATCTAAAGGAAAATAACAAACACATAAACTATAAAGAAACACAGAACAAACACAACAATCATTCAGATGGACCCTGATCTGCAGGAGGAGGTGGTGGTGTTGCACCAAAGAAGTTGAAGTAACTACTCATCATAAGCATGTTGGTATTTATGTTATTTATTAGATCACGCATAAATCCCATATCTTGATTGTACTAAATATCCTGCTGCTGTAAATGAGTTTCAATTTGATTAAACCTTTGATCAAAATGAGCCTCTAAATTGTCAAATCTTTGAACCAAATTCTAATAATTTGGTTCAGTAGCAGATGTAGGTTCAGTTTCTTCTTTTGTTTCACTCAGAACAACATGAATTTTTTTAGGCTCTTCTTTATTGAAGATAGCTCTAAAGGATGCATCGTTATAGTAGAGTGGTTCTTCAAAATCTTGTTCTAGATGAATCAAATCATATTTCTTTTCCAAAATATAGGTAATCAGATGTCCTAATGCTATTTTCTTCTTTCTTTTATGATTAACATGACCAATTTCAGAAAGGCCATATACCTCATCTATAGGTTGTCTGATCATTATCAAGAAGGTAACAATAGAAAGAAGAGGTGTGATATTGACTATATCACCAGCTTTAGGTATAATAGAAGTTCTAAGTACGTGCTGGATGATACGGGCATCACGAACTAAAGTTGCTACCTTAGGTAATTGATCCTTAAAGTTTACTCCTATAATTATTCGATTTACTTCAGTCCAATTAAAATTTGGGGAGGTTAAGGTGTGTGCTCTTAATCCTTCAGTCCTTAAGTTTAGGAAGATACCAAGGTCAGCCTTGGTGATTTCAACTTTCTTTTTAACAATAAAGGAACTGGTGACAGAATGGTCGGAGTTGAAAGACATGTTCGCTAAAAAATAATGAGAGGTTTCCTTATTGTAGAAGTGTACTAAGGTGAGGATTAAGCCAAATTGAGTAGAGGTAAACAAGTGCATTACCTTAAAAGTTAATTCTTCCGGTAGGAGTACTCTAGATGGGGTAATTTTTGCGAAGACAAACCTAGCATAAGATTCTTCATTGGCTTTAAAAAGGAAATTTTCAGAAGTGTTTCTTGGTGGACCCTTAGTCAAAGACTTTTGGCGCTTGCTAGAACTTGCCATTGAAAGATCTTGATAGAAGAAAGGTTTGAAAGAGATGTGTTAATGTGACTGTTCAGTAAAAAATGCCGTCAATTTATGGAAAAAAATGATTGTTCGTACCAGACAAAATTTTCGTTCGTCCCGTACGAATTCGATTCGTCCCGTACGAAAAAATTTTGTATGGACAAACGAATGAGTTAAAAAAGAAATGGCTTTTTGTAAACTTACAACTTACGAAGCGTCCTTTCGTACAGGCTTTTGACTAAATCGATCGTACAGACGAACACGTGTTCGTCCGGACGATCAGGAATTCAATTAATTTTTATGGCAGTTGGAAACCGTCCCCCGCTATGAACCGATATGTGTTCGTCTGGATGAACCAAAGGTTCGTATGGACGAAGTTCATATTAAAAACTGTCTTATCCATTCAACTGCTGCATTCATTCGTCCCGTCGTTTGAAAAATATTTCGTCTCAGACGATCGTGACGATCGTATAGACGAATTACATTAAAAACTGTTCTTAAAACGGTTCGAAATCACACAGTTTGTCATATTACACAAATAGTCCCATACGAAGAATTTTTGTCCCAGACGATGATGACCACAAATTCACATTTTCACACTCAAAATAAAAACGAATAAAAACAAACAAGACAATACTTAAATACATACCTTTTTAAGAAGAAAATATCACATAAACTAACTAGAAAACACAATGAACACAAAACAAAAATATAAATGTTGCAGAAAAACATTTTTATCTAAGCATTTAAATCAATCACTCCAAGCTTTGTTCTTAATGTACTAAAAGTATCAAAGGCTAAATGTTTTGTAAAAATGTCTGCAAGTTGATTTTCAGTTGAAACATGGGTAAATTCAATTTCTCACTTGGATACATGATCCCTTATAAAATGATGCCTTATATCAATGTGTTTGGTTCTTAAATGTTGAATAGGATTTTTAGAAATGCAGATAGCACTAGTATTATCACAATAAATTGGCATAGTTCCTATAGTTAATATTAAATCAATCAACAGTTGTTTTAATCAAAGAACTTGTGCCACACAACTTCCTAAAGCAATGTATTCAGCTTCTGCAGTAGATATGGCCACTGAATTTTATTTTCTAATAGACCATGAAACTAATGAATTTCCAATGAATTGACATGTTCTAGAAGTGCTTTTCCTATCCACCCTACAGCCTGCAAAGTTAGAATCTGAATAACCAATAATTTCAAATGAAGAGCTAAACCTATGATACCAAATTCCTAAATTCTGAGTTCCTAGCAAATATCTTAAAATCCTTTTCACTGCTGTCAAATGTGACTCTTTTGGATCTGATTGAAATCTAGCACACAAGCAAACACTAAACATGATATCGGGTCAGCTAGCAGTCAAGTAAAGTAAAGATCCAATAATCCCTCTAAATTTCTTTTGATCAACAGATTTTCCCTTAAGATCATTATCCAACTGAACTAAGGAACTCATTGGTGTACTAACAGGTTTAGCATTGTCAATTTCATATTTTTTGAGGATGTTCTTAACATAATTAGATTTGCTAAAAATGTACATTCTTCAAGTTGCTTAATGTTAAAATCTAGAAAGTAATTTAAGTCTTCTATTAGACTCATTTCAAATTCACTACTCATTGTTTTAGAAAAATCATTACAAAGATTTTTATTTGAAGAACAAAAAATGATATCATCCATATAAATTTGAACAATGAGTATATCCTTTCTAAATTTCTTCAAAAAAAAAGTTGTATCCACACTTCCTTTTTTAAAAGATTTTTCTAGTAGGAAGGTGATCAACCTCTCATACCAAGCCCTAGGTGCCTGTTTTAATTCATATAATGCCTTTTTCAATTTAAAAATATGATTTGGGTATTTTGAATTTTTAAAACATGGTGATTGTTCTATAAAACATCTTATTCAATTACCGCATTTAAGAAGGCATTTTTCACATCCATTTGATATAATTCGAATCCTTTAAAACAGGTAAAGACTAGCAAAATCCTAATTGCTTCAAGTCTGGCTACAGGGGCAAAAGTCTCTTCAAAATCAATTCCTTTAATGTGATTATACCCCTTAGCAAGTAATCTCGCCTTATTTCTAATGACTACACCTGATTCATTCATTTTATTTTTGAATACCCACTTAGTTCTAACAACACTTTGATCTTTTGGCCTTGAAGTTAATTCCCAAACTTTATTTTTTACAAATTGATTCAACTCTTCTTACATGGCCAATATCCAAAATTCATCAGAAAGTGCTTGATCAATATTAGTGGATTCTATAGTTGAAATAAAGGCTGAATGATTGACTTCCTTGTTTAATCCACGCCTAGTTCTAACACCCTCACTAGGTTCACATATAATCAATTCTATTGGATGGTTTTTAGAAAATCTCAAATCTCTAGGCAAAGGGTTTTCTATTTCCAAATTCTCTTCCAAATTTTCTTCCAAGTTTATTCTATCAATCTTTTGGGAGTTGTCCTCAATCTCATCTTCAATAACATTTGGCTCTTTCAAATTTCTAGATTCATCAAATACAACATTTGTGATTTCCTCAATAATAAATGTTCTTTTATTGAATACCCTATAAGATTTTTCAACACTTGAGTATCCAACAAAAATTCCTTCATCTGATTTTGGATCAAATTTTTCTAAGACAGATTTTCCATTATTATGAATGAACACCTTACAATAAAAAATATGCAAATGTGACAAATTAGGTGTTCTGCCTTTTAGCAACTCATAGGGTGTTTTATTTAATTTAGATCTTACATTCACCCTATTCAAAACATAACATGCAGTGCTAACCGCCTCAGCCCAAAAATATCTAGGAAGTGAGTATTCTGCCAACATTGCTCGGGCGACTTCTATTAATGTTCTATTTTTCCTTTCAACTACCCCATTTTGTTGAGGGATTCTAGGTACAGAAAAGTTGTGATCAATTTCTTTCTCCTTACAAAAATTTTTAAATCTCTCATTCTCAAATTCTCCTCCATGATCACTTTGTATAGAAATAATTTCACACCCTAATTTTCTTTGAATTCAAGTCAAAAAATTTTTAAATTTCTCAAATGATTCACTCTTAGGAAATATAAATCTAACCCAAGTGAATCTTGAGTAATCATCCACAATAACAAATCTGTATACTTTCCCTCCTAGACTCACAGTTCCAACTGGTCCAAAAAGATCTATGTGTAAGATTTCCAATGGTTTATCAGTCCTAAGATCCTTATTGTACTAAAAAGGAGACTTCACTTGCTTTTCTAATTGACATGCATCACAAAGGTGGTCCTTAGTAAAGTCTAGTTTTGATATACCTCTTACTAAATTCTTTTGGGTAATCCTTCTAAGGTTTTTCATGTTAGAATGACAAAGTCTCCTATGTCAAAGCCATGATTCATCAAAAATAGTTTTCAAACAAAAAGTAGTAGGAGTTTGAATGCAATTTAAATCTAGCATATAAACATTATTTACCCTTTTACCATTTAACACATCTTTTCCATTTAGGCTTAATATGCAGCTAGTAGGAAAAAAATTTACACTATAACCCTTATTACATAGCTAACTTATATTTAACAAATTATGCTTTAAGCCTTCAATCAATAACACATTGTCTATAAAAAAGTTTTTCAAATTTCCAATCATACCTGATCCAATACTTTCTTTGTGGTGTTATCTTCAAGTGTAACCTTGCCTCCACTCCTGGCTTCCAGCATTATGAATTGAGCAGTATTTCCAGTCATATGCTTTGAACATCCGCTGTCCAGGTACCATATGCTCTCACGAGATCTTGTGTGAGAGCGACTCTACAAAAATATCAAATGTTAGACCTGGGAACTCAAACAAGTTTGGGTTCTCCTTTTAGCAATTTATATTCATATGCATGTATGATATGTCTAGGTTTATGCATCTTAGGTCTCCACACCAAATTAGATTTCATCTTCAAAGTACAGGTGTGTGCTATATGTCCAAATAATCTACAATTATTACATTTAACATTAGGAAAAGTATTCCTAAGTCTTCTATCATTTGTTTGTCTTCTAAGGGATTTCATATATTTAGGATAAAATTAAGGATTTGTAAAATCTTCAAGTTTGGGGGGTATCATATTATCCTCGAGAGCTTTTATTTTCAACTTATAAAATGAATTCATATCTTTCAAGATTCGATTTGTATAATTGATTCGATATGTTTTGCTCTATGATTCATCCTTAAATTTTTTAAATTCTTTTTCAAGATCAGCATAGGATGATTTTAAATTCTCATGATTTTTATTCAAGTCATCAAATTCATCGAGTAGTTTTATGTGGTTATCATCTATTAAAGTATGATCTTTCTTAAGGATTTCATGTTCTTTTTAAGCTCTTTAAATTCTAAACTTACTCTAGCATGCATCTTTTTCATTTTCCTATATGCATCATGCATGTGTTCAAAAACTTTAAAAAATTCATCATAAGTTAAGTCACTTACTTCTTCTTGATCTGACTGATCAAGACTATCTGCCATCAAGCAAAGATTGGTGACTTCTTCTTTTTCAGTTTCTGATGAATCTGAAGCAGAGTCCGCCCAAAAAGCTCTTTGAAACTTTTTCTTGCCATTCTTTACAGTTGGTTTCTCCTCTACCTTCTCCTTACTAGGAGTGGCTTTGAGTTTTGGGCAATCAGTCTTGATATGTCCAGATTTCCTGCATTCATAACAAATCACTTCTTTAGAAACTTTGCCATTTTTGTTAAATTTACCTTTATTCCATTGCCGGCGTCTCTTCTACTTTCTCTTCAAAAAGCTTCTAAATTGTCTAGTCATCAAAGTAATATCGTCTTCATCCTTAGGTTGTGAGTGTTCATTCTCAGACTCTTCCACTTTCAGTGCTATGTTCTTCTCCTTTCGTGGTTCACCTGCATCAATCTTTCTTTGACTAACTCCTTGCTTGTAAGCAATAAGTGAATCAGGAAGATTGTCAATAGAATAAATGTTTAGATCTTTAGACTCTGTAATTGCAGTAATTTTTGCATCATAAGCAATAGGTAAACAACGAAGTATCTTATTAACCATTTCAGCATTCGTTAGTTCTTTACCAAGTGCATGCAAAGAGGTGACTATTTGTGTGAATCTTGTGTACATATCAGAAATGGATTCATTTGGTTTCATGCGAAATAATTCATAATCATGTAACAAGATATTAAGTCTTGATTGCTTAACCTCATTAGTCCCCTTATAAGTTATACAAAGTCTATCCCATATGTCCTTTCCAGTTTTACAAGTGAAAATCCGCATGTAGTCTTCAGATTTTAAAGCACAAAAGAAACTATTTAAACATTTAGCATTTAGTTGTGCTAAGTCACATTCTTCTATAGTCCAGTCTGTAAAAGGTGTTTTAACCCTAACTCCATCAACTAATCTAGTTGGTTTTATATAACCTTCTTGGACTAAGATCCACATACGATAATCAAGTGACTGTAAGAAAGTAGACATGCGTGTTTTCCAAAAATCAAAAGGTATATTGTCAAACAGTGGAGGTCTAGTAATAGAGTAACCCTCAGGTGTATTTTGGTTTCCAATTGTAGCCATTTACGTTAATCAAAAAGTAGTTTAAACTTATGATTTTGAAACAGAGCTCTGATACCACTTGTTTAGTCTAGTGAATAGGTTGTTAAACTTAAGTTAATGTCCCAAGGCTACCAAGAGGGGGGTGAATTGGTAGTTTAAAAATTATCCCTTTTTTTATCTTTTGAACCGAAAGTAAACTTTAATAAAAATTTTTATAAAAAGTGTTTTTTTAACCACAACTTTTCAAACAAAAAAATGCAGAAAATAAAAAGCAGTAAAAATAAATGACACAAGATTTATAGTGGTTCGGTCTAAACCAGACCTACATCCACTTCCTAGAGGCACCCTCTGAGTATTGCACTAATACCAATAGTGTCTCTCTTTTTGCACCTACAGCAAGGCGGAGAAGCCTTTACAAACTCTTTCCACCAATACCCGTGTTGACCTCATTTTTGTATGAGGTCACTAGGGACCCATCCAGACTCCAGATCAATTCTGACCCTACATCAATCTAGACTCTAGATCCTAGGATCTATCTTGACCTTAGGATTCTTTCATATCAATCTAAAACCTAGGATTCTCCTAGATCCAGACCTTAGGATCTATTCTAGATCCTAGGATCCTTCTAGATTCCAGGCCCTAGGATCTACTCTAGACCCTAGGATTCTTCCAGACAAATTTCAGACCATAGGATCTACTCTAGACCTTAGAACTTTTCTAGACTTCAGATCTTAGGATTTATTATAAACCCTAAGATTCTCCTAGATTTCAAGCCCTATGATCTTCTTAGGCCTTAGGAGCTGCTTGCACCTTAGATCAATCCAGACCTTGAGATTACTTTAGATCTCAGATCAATCCAGACTTCAAATCAATCCTGATCTTAAGAAAATCCAGATTTCAATTAAATTCAAGCTTCAATTAAAATTCAGACCTTAAATCATTTTAAACTTTAAGCAAATCCAGACTTTAAATCTATCAAAATCTCTATATCTAGTTCAAACCTTGATTTTGTCTTTAATCAAGCTTTAATCTTATCATATCAGTTATGATCATTTAAATGATTATGAATGATATAGATAATTCAAAATTCAGATCAAATCCAAAAAACTAGACGACCAAAATGCTAAGTCTTAAGACCCTATCCTAAAGACCTTTTCCAGTGAATTTTCAAACACTTTGAAATCCAATTAAGTGAACTCCGATTCAGAGTCTGTCAGTTGCATACTGATGTGACATGTCTTTGGAGGCATCCCTCCAAATTTGAGCCTTTTATGAGGTCTCTAACCCCAAAAATTGAACTAAAATCCATAGGTTATAAAACCCTCAGATATTTACAGCCTATGCAACTGGACTTGCCATCCAGTGGATTTTGACCTTGGAGCTTTCTACAAAGCCTCCAATCACCTCCAAATACTTGATTAACACCTATTGAACATTAAACTGCATTTTGGTTGATCCATTTTGACCCACAGTTGACCAGGGGTCAAAATGACCAAAATACCCCTATGGGATTCAAACATCGATTTCAAACCAAACGAACTCCGAATTGCTTGGAACCACCTCCAGCAAGTTTCAAATATCAAACCAAACCTGTTCAACCCAAACCCAGACCCTGGGTCAACCTAGTTGACCAAGTCAACCTAAGTTGACCAAATAGGCCCTTAAGGGTCAAAACGGTCATTTTGACCAAATTGACCTTCCCAGACCTTAGGACCACCTCCGATGGTCTCCAAATATCATTTCAAACCTGTTGAGCCTGGACCCACCTCTTAGGTCAACCTGATTGGCCCAGTCAAACTAGTTTGACCTAGGATTTCGTTAAGAGTCTAAGTGGGTTATTCAAACCCATTTGAACAAATCAAGTCCTTAAACCTTTAAATCCATCTCAAATATCGATTCAAATATTTTTGAATCCTTTTGAAATCAAATCACTATGGATCTTGACTTAGTCAAACCCTTGACTATAGTCAAACATATATATTCAAATCCTATTTCCTTAAACTTCAAACCTCCCCAACTTGTTTGATCAACTCCTAACCTCTATCCCTTTGACACCTCAGCATAGTTTGACCTGTTGACTGGTCAAACTAGTCATTAAATGATCAAGAGGTCATTAAATTTTCAAAGGATTAATCCCATAGCACTCAAGTTCCACTCCTTGGCTCCAAATCTAGCCCCCTAGCTTTTAATACTCCACTCCATGCCACCTCAGCTGCCATGTGGCATGGGGAATGGTCAAACAGTCAAACCAAGTGTTGAGAAGGGTCAAACTTGGTCAAAACCCCTCTCAAACTTAATCTCATTTTAATCTAATCCATTCCAGCTATTTAATCACCCTCCAGAACCTTCTTTGGACCTATCAACGCCCTTGGATTCAGATCCAATGGCCTTCAAGGTTCCATGTGTCCATGAGGGGACCAAGGGAGCTTTTCAAATAGGATGCCCTTCCCTGTCCTTCTCCCAGCCTTTCCAACAACTCTCAGGGCACATGGAATCATCCTAGATAGCCCCTAGGTCGATCAAGACCATCCCTTTGGCTTGGAGAAGGTTGAATAGGGTAAAACCCTATGTTAAGCTGGCATTCTAACCCTAACCCTCTCTCACTATCCAGAGCCCCTCAAGCCCCGACTCCTGCTCCCTGGAGCTCACCAGACCCTCTTCAACACTTCCCCACTCAAATCCCACCGGTCAAAGCCTTTCTCCGGCGAGTTCCTGGCGAACCTAGTTCAAATCTATTCAAGACGATCTCGCACTCGATCCATATGTTAAAAGTTCGAGCGATCTTCTACAAAATGGAGCGTGGACAGCCTACAAATGCAACATGTCATTAAACGGGTTAATCCGTCCAAAATCTAGGTATAAAACTCAAACCCTAGGTCTAAGAACACTTGTTAAATAATTTTTTTTTAGTGCATCTCAATCTAAAAATATATATCCCCATTATTTCTGTTCATCTAGGACACCTAGATTTCAAATTTCAAGTGATTTAATGCATCAGATCGAAAGAAAGAGCCAAAAAACGAGTCCTGGGGCATTTTGAGGGTCACGTTCAGGTCTATGAAACTTCAGCCGTTGATTATCTGATCAACGGATGAGGTTTCGTTCATCAGCATTCGGTCCGACGCAGTTTAGCCGCTAGACGCCGAAATCCCTGTGCGACGGCATCTGGGACTTTGATCCAGAACCGCGGGATCAAATCCCGCCGTCTGATCCTTTCCCGTAAGATCATATTGCGGGATCTGATCTGAGCCCTTGATCTTGAATGGCGGAGTATCGAAGGGCTGTGACTCGCCGCTGAGCTGGTTAAGTGGAGGGCCCCGCTTGACTGCCGCCTTCCACGTGGCTTAATCACACGCCGTCGCGTGTAAATCCAGAATTAAAGTTTTTTTAATCATATTTAAATGCAGAACCTTTAAAAAATCATATAAAAAAATATAAGTCCAAAAATTCAATGTAATGTATCAAATTTTTCAGAAAAATAATATCTTTAATTTAAAATTAAATTCAATTTGAACTATTATATATATATATATATATATATATATATATATATATATATATATATATATATATATATATATATATATATATATATATATATATATATATATATATATATATATATATATATATATATATATATATATATATTAATAATTTTCAAAATTATATTTTAAAATATATTTTTGAAATTTCAAAAATATATTTTATTATTAAATTAAATGAAATTAAAAAAAGAAGGGAGTTATTTTAAATATTAATTATTTCCAAATCACTTTAAATTCACTTAATTAACTTAAACTTCAAAAATTTCAAATATATTTAATTTAAATCAGAAATGTTTAAATAATATATCAAAAATTTTGAAATTCAAAATACTTTAATTTAATATTGACTTTAGAATTTAAATGTTGAGTTATTTTGAATGATTTAAATTATTTTAATATTATAATATTTAATTAGTATTTGATTAAATTTTATACTAATTATTTTGAAAATTAAAATTATTTTCAAATAACTTTGAAAATCAGAGATCTCTCAAATTCTAAAATTTGTTTTAAATAATATTTTCAAATTATTATATTTTGAAACTTATATCTTTATATATATATATATATATATATATATATATATATATATATATATATATATATATATATATATATATATATATATATATATATATATATATATATATATATATATATATTAATCTTAATTTAAAATTATATCTATAAATTAAATCTTTAATGTTTGGGGGATCCCTTTGAAATTTCAAGCCTTGGTTGAATATAGATGAATGGAACTAATGGGAATAATAAGTGAATAATCATTTTTTTGATTATTCACTAATTTTGTCTTTAATTACAATGTCTTAAATTTAGTCTTTGCATGCTTAGGATTGTGCACCCACCACTTAGATTTAGGCTCTCCTATATCTAGGATTTGTTTGATGTGATTATATGCTATGTATGTTAGTCCAAGGGTTAGAGAGGACAATTGATTCAAACCTAACTAACCTAGTGACCTTAAGGACAATAATTAAGGACATGTTTAGAAAACTTAGAGAAATTCTAGAAATTATGATATACATCCTTTTAACTCAAAACATTAAACACTTGAACTTAATGACATGTCCAACCCATATAAAAAGTTTTACTGATTTTTGAAATCATTAAGTCCCTTAATTAACCTAATTAAGTTTGAGCCTTAATTAAGCGTCTAAACCTTCCAGAAAATGTAATAAATCCATTTTAAACCCAACAATTATGTGTAACCCTTCTAACTGACCAAAATCAGGTCCTTAACCAATGAAAATTAAAATCCCCTTGATTTGACAGCAAATTAAACCATAATTCAATTTTAATTGAAATTCAATCTTTAATTAATATAATTAATTAATAATATTTAAAAATTCCAAAAATTTCCCAAACACTTGGGAATCACTCCTTAGGTCATCCCTGACCTTTGGAGATGATTTCAAGGAGTTGGGACGTTATTTGGAATAAATTTGCAAAAAGGCCCTCTAATTAAGGATTTTCAATAATTCATTAAATACCTCAAATTTCAAACCTTCATGACTAATTCCAGAAAAATCCAAATTGACCAAACTCGATTGCATTCAACTCATAATAATGTCTAATATTTATTAAAAATATTAGAATTCCAGAAAAACATCAAATTCAAAAAGTCAACAAATCGGTCAACTCTAAGTCAAAATCAGTTTAAAACTTCAAACCTTTGTAATAAAATGTAGAAAAATCCAATTTCAGCGTACTTACTGTCTAACCGATTGTATTAAGGTCTAGTATTTTAATAAAATATTAGTTTTCTAGAAATAACCCATAATCAAAAAGTCAATTCCTAGCCCCTTAATTAAATGATTAAAATATTCCAAAATTCTAAAAAACTCAAAATCACTCTAAAACTCCGGAAGTGTTTAATCAACCCTTAAAATCAGTAATCAACCAATTTTGTTTAAAATATATTAACTTTCAATCTTTAATCAAATCAAATCACTTAGTTATACCGGGTACCACTGGGTAACCCAGGCCTACGAGGCTGTTTACTCAGCCCCAAGGAAGGTGAAATAAACTTCACGGCCTCGGTGTGAAACAAAGGTGGTTTTCCAACAAATAATTAAGAATCAATTTTTAAAAGTTATTTAAAGCCATTAAAACTTAAACTTTAATTAAATCCCTTAAGCCTTTCAACTAATCGAACCTTAAATAACTCTATCCAATAATCCTATTTAGGACATATCTAAACCACACAACATATATCACACACTGTAGATGGTTTGCTAGGAGCACCAACTCTAGTTTTAGGCTAGGCCGGTATTTACTTTTTACAGTTGTGTGCCGGGTTTTTGAGTTTTCACTGCATGCTGTTTGCTAGCTTAGAATTGATGTGATTGTTTATTTATTTACTGCACTCTGTGTTGTAATTGATTAAACATTTAAATTTCATATATCAACTGCTTGAGATCAAATATTAACTGCTTGGGACTGTATATATAACTGTTGATTATTATGATAACCCTGCAGGATCGAGTCTAGATTTTTCAATTTTGATTAATGTAAATTTGATTTGATTTGTGTTGTAATTTCAAGTGATTTGAGATGGGTTAACATCCAATTTGTAATCCAAAGAGGAAGGGACATCCCTCAGGGGAGAGTCCCTATCCATTTGGAGCTCCAAATTAGGATGGTTTTGAAATGTCCAAAGAGGAAAGATAACACCCAGATCAAAGAAGCAGTAGAAGGACGAAGAAGTGGATAACGAGAAGACCCATTCTCAAAGTCACTTGAGTCTTAGGATTAAAATCTGGGTTGTAGTCAGTGGTGCCCGGCCACTTTAATTTTCTGTAAAATTCTGTGATGTAATAATAAGGGGCACTTGCCTACGGACATTCAATTTGATATATCTGATTTGATTGATTTATTTAAATTGATTGAGCATTAGAGATACCTGCTTTTCTAGTCTTTTTACCTGCATGCCGACTTTGATTTGACCTGGAATCCGATTATAGGCTCTTAAGGACTTAATAAAATTGTTCTACTTAAATCAAATTAAAAATATTTAGGCTCACATAGAAATTCTAACGAATTTAAGAAGTAAGCCCGGGACTGCCGGGATTTCTCATTTCGTAGCCAAAATTCAAATTCAAGCCTTTAATTGAGTCGATTAGCATGCATTAGATTAATAACAAATTAAACTTCTAAAACTTTAAGTTGCATTTTTAGCTTAAGCATCAAACCCAGCATAAGTCAAAGGGGCCAATTAGGATCGGCTCTAGATGTCGGCCCCGTTCTCAAAAATATATCTTAAATAACGTCCCTACCCATTCTAACATTAAATGACTTGATACATGATTTTAAAGTGCCTAGGTGGTTTAGCTGGCTCCCCAATCCAAGCCGGGGTAAGTCCAGATATGCATTGCACTAGCTAGGTTCGGGTCACTTTTAAGTATCAAATTTAGACTTAGGTTCTGAGGCTGGCTCGGGCCATAAGACCTCAACTTTCGGGAATTGAATCCCAAATTTCTAATAAAATTGACCCCTCAAACTAAAAATTTCTTTCAATCAAATACAAGCCTAACACTTAGGATAGACTGAGTTATTTCTGAAGTAATTTAGAATCTCAAAGCACCTCCTACTTATTCTCCTTTGACTTTGAAAATAAGTGCTCAACATTGAACCAATCCCATTTGAAAATTCCTACCCTTTTTCTCCTTTGATATCGATCTTTGAAAATCTTAAATGAAATTTATACCGCTATTTTAATCGAGAGCGTTCGTATGAAAATTTCCAATTTTCCTACGATGTAATTAACTGCGAGGGCTTGCGCTCGTAGGAGACTTAGTAACCCAGATCTAAGAAAATTTCCAAATTTCCAATTCTATTTTAATCGAGAGCGTTCGTAGGAAAATTTCCAAATTTCCAATTCTAATTAATTATCTTTGGAAAATCTTAATTAAACGATCATCATCGTTATATTCAAAGGATTGATAGTAAATGATATCCTCTTTTCTTGGAGAGATATATCATTTTATTATCCTGGTTTTGTTTATAAAATTAATGATCCTTTAAAGCTTTGTAATCCGAACCTATTAATGAACGACAGTCTCGTCTTTTCAAGATGATATATGTTGTTCCTAATATTGCGTTCGATTTCAAAACAAAAAAAATTAAAGTTAAATATCTCCCAAAGAAAATTAATATATTTTCAAACTATATATACTTATATATATATTTTTTAATCAAAACAACCCGGTGAGGCAGAGAACCGTCATCCTTTTACACTATCCTCAGTGTTGGCAGAGAACCGTCATCCTTTTATACTCTCCTAATGTGAGCAGATAACCCTTCGTCCTTTCACACTCTCCTAGTGTGGGCAGAGAACCATTCATTCTTTCACACTCTCCTAGTGTGGGCAGAGAACCCTTCATCCTTTCACACTTTTCTAGTGTAGGCAGAGAACCCGATCTCCTTGATAGATCTTCTCACAATAAATCTAGAAGGAAGAAAGAAAAAGAGTGAAGTAATCTCAAATTACAAAGTAGGAAATCTTACCTTTGAACACCAAGCGAAGCCTTCACGCTCCAGTGGTAGAAATCCTTCCTTGAATACTCTCTCTCACTCTCTCCTTGACTCTTCTTTCAATAGGCACGAAGATCAATGAGCAAAAAGATTTAGTGTCAGTAAAAAATGGACCTTATATAAGAGAGACAAGAAAAACCGTCAAAAACTGTAGAAATTTCAAGTTATCACGAAATGGATCATCCCGGACGATTTTACTTAAAGTGTCGGAAACGATCCTGATGTATATTGGTACGAATTATGTTCGTACACTCTAATCGTCCCATACGAACTAGGTTCGTCCGGTACGAAACGGTTATTCCATAGGTTGGTTCCAAAATCCCTGAAGGACGTAACCAACTAAGGTAAGTCGGTTCGGTTCATCCTGGGACGAACAAGTTTCATCCTGGATGATTTTATACAAAGAGTTTCGTCCAAACACGAAGGTTAATTTTGTCCAGTATGATTTTATACAGAGAGATTCGTCCAGAGACGAAGAAAATTTCGTCCAGTACGATTTTATACATAGAGTTTCGTCTAGAGACGAAGGAAAATTTCGTCTGGATGAATAGTGCAAAGTGAGAATCCCGAGACGTTCGTCCCAGGACGAATGTTAAATTCGTCCTGAATGATTAGGACTTAGAAAAATTTCTCCCTGCCTGTCCGATCCATTGCACTTCCGAGGGCTTAATTGACATGATTGTCCCATACGAACTAGGTTCGTCCCGTACGATTAATTCATGAAAATTGAACCCAAGTGTGTGTGTTGTGATTTTTCACTCAATTACAATCACTCCTCAATTCAAAACTTATAATTTACAAATGAATATTAGCTAAATTTGATTTGAAGTCTTCATAGCTTGGAGTTGATTTTCCTGAATTGTTAGTACACACTAGAGCAAAAATAAATCTTCCAAAAAATGTTAGGAGATATATATACATAAAACAATAATATTTGAAATCATTAAAATAATATAATTTGCAAGAATGTAAAACATGCAAATAACAACTCTCTTAACAATAGACATGTACTATAATATATATTTATTTTAATAAAATGAAAGAAACTTGGTGGATGAATTATTTTTAATATTTAAATATTTTAGTAGTTATGTAGTCTGTAGTTTATTTTAATAAATATTGGTAGAAAATTTTAAATAATTTTAAAACTATATCTTGGGATTTGCTTATCATAGCTTAACATGATATAACCGTCCTGATTGGGTTAGGTTTTGATAGCTACTTGGTCAACCTAGGTTAACCCAAGTCTTGGGTTTAGGCTTAACATGTTTGGTTTAACATTTGAAGTTTGGTGGGAGTGATCTCATTCAAAGAGAAGGCCATTTGGATTGAAATGTTGTTCAAACACCTAAGAGGCGTTTTGGTCAAAATAGATTAACTTGATTTATAATAGCCCGTATTTTAACTTTGTCAATTTTTTCTGGAGTCATTATAACTCCAAATGACAAATCATCTTTGTCATAGTATTTTGATTTTAGTATTTTACTTACATAATTTTTTTTGTAATTTTTGGACACTGATGAAAATTCTTAAGAAATTTGTACCTATCGGTATAAGTGAGGATTTCAAGATCATTAGATGTCAAATTTGTAAACTTATTACATCGATATTTTATTTTATACATTTTTTTTAATTTTTAAAGTCCTAAAATTATTTATTTTAATTTTATACTGAAGAATTAATTAAATTAAATAATATATTAATATTATATTTAAAATGTCTGAAGCCACATAAACTTTTTTTTATTAAAATCCCATTCCTTTCTTCATTTCAGCAAACAAAAGAATCGTGAGGGAAATAAGAGAAAATTGAGATGAGAGAAAAAGGAAATTGAGATTTGGAGGCCGTAGAGCGATTTTTATCGGACAGGCTAGTTGAGAGATTTACTCGTCTCATTGTATGAAACCTTTACCCTATTTCTGATTTCATAGATTTTGTGATTTTTATTTTTTTCTGCTCAAATTTATATTTTCGTTACCGAAAAACCTGAATAACTTTGTATTGGTAAAAACTTTCACCGTATAACTTTTTGTATGTTATAGAGAGTATGATTATGAGCATTTTGAGTATTTATTTTAGATTTTTTACTAGGTGATTTTAAAAATAAAGCAATTTTTATCTACCCAAAAATGTATTTTGTCATCTAAAAATAGTAGTATAGTACAATAAGTCTTAAAACATTATTTTACACAATCCCTGATAATTTGGTAATTTTTTGAAAATGTGAATTTTGCATAGTACGATTTTTGTTATCTATCATGATGACATTTTGGGCATCTTCTAAATTAAGCTCAATTATGTTTATTTGTTACAATGCATTAAAAGTGAATATGGATGTATGATTAAAATTACTATTATATTACTGTAATACTACTGTGTGTGTAAAAGACAAGTAAATACTGGTTAACCCGTTAGTTGGAGATTGATTGACCTTTACAAGATGGTGGGCAAGCAAACTTTTCTTTAAATAGTATGGTTTGATGTTATCCTCCACTGATTCACGTGATACTGATTGAGAGTTATAAGGAGATGATTACTGTGCTAACGAGTAAAGAGTGACGACTCTATTTACTGAGCTAATGGTTTACTGATACTGATGCAATATTGAAAAACACCATGATAGACAGTACTTCTTTCTTGTTTAATATGACTACTAAAATACATATTTTTGAGACATTATTCTTTCTATTATATGGATTTATTGTTAATGCACAAATTTTCTGTTACTGTATTATTTTACTACTCCTACTACTGGATTGTTACTATTACTAATATAGATACTGATATTATTTGATATTACTGATTCACTGTATTAATATTAAGCATATCATATACTGAGTACATGATATAGAATACATGGATAGTATGTATGCACTTTTATATGATTTTAATACAATGACATGATTTTGATAGTATTTATTGATATTTAGATTTGACATTTTATGTGATTTCTATACGGAGATAATGATTTTCTTATAGATTTGACTCATGTACTAGTTTACCACTCTACTGGCTTATGTATCATAGTGTTTTATTATTTACATATTTTATTATTACTGTATATGAGTTTTACTTTTTTGTACTGATTCAATGATCATATGAACGTAAATGTTATGATATGACTATTGACATGCATATTTCTCATTGGCTGAGCTTTAATTTCAATTATAGGTTTTGGTAACCTACTAGGCTTTAAGCTCATTATATATGGTTAATTGATTTTAAGTCAGGGTAGGGGAGCAGGAGTGTGAGACAGGTCAAGAATCTTCAGATTCATGTTCTTTTTTTATATTAGTTATTTTTATACTCAGAATAGAGTAGTTATGATTTGATTGTATAGATCCTGAGTAGTGTTTATGATTTTTGGGATTGAAAGTAGCTATGTATATTAATATTTTAAATTATAGAATTTTTTATACTATTTATTATTAATAGATGATATTAGATAGCTTTGATTATTGCTTATTAAAATATTAAAAGAATAATTTTTCCATATCTATTTATTATTAATAGATGATATTAGATAGCTTTGATTATTGCTTATTAAAATATTAAAAGAATAATTTTTCTAAATTAGATCATAGGGCATCACATGGTTAACCAGGCTTGACTAAGATCTAGGTGTGAGTCATATGCACTCCTAATTATTTTAGGATGCATTGGAAAAGATTTCAGGGTTTGATTTGAATGGGTCATGTTGAAGTTTAAAGGAAACTTCAAATTTACCCTTAAGGAGCATTTAGGTCATTTTGACCCCTAGTTAATTGGGGGTCAAACTGAGTCTACCAAAATATTATTAAATGTTTAACATGTCATAATCAAGGGTTGGACATTATCAAAGGTCTTGGGGAAGGTCTTAAGGTCAAAATCCACATTGTAAAGGATCCATTGGCATAGACCATAAATATTTAAAGGTTTTACAGCCTTAAAAATAAATTTAGTTTATAGGGCTAGAGGTCTTGGATTAAGAACACATTTATAGAGTTGACCCTATGGACATACCTAATCAATATAAAATTAATAGGTTATGAATTGGGGGACATTTAACTGGGATTTGGAGATTTTGAAAAATTACTCAAAAAGGCATTTAGGACATAGGCCTTTAGCTCTAGATTTTGGTCAGGATTTATGGGTTTGAGCTTATATTCTGAATTTGATTGATTAAGTTTTAAAACTCCATATAAATAAAAATTAATTTGATGATTTTTATTGAATGGATATGATTGAAACTTGATTAAAGGTTGGATCAAAGGTTAATTGAATATGGGTTTGAAGACTGGATTTTGAAGTTAGGATTGGTTTGAGGTTTGGATTAAATTGAGGTATGGATTGGTTTGAGGCTGGATTGATCTAGGGTATATATTAATCTGGGGTCTGGATTAATCTGAGGTCTGAATGTATCATAATTACCTCATACAAAAATGAGGTCAACACTCGTAGGCCCATCAACCCACCACTAGCCATTTTTATCGTTGTCATAGACATCACTTAGGTAACTTCTTCTCCTCCTCCTCCTCCTCCTCCTCCTTCTTTTCTTCTCCTTCTCTTTCAAACTCCATTAACTTCTTTCATCCTCCACTTTCTCCTCATTTCTTCTCTTCATCTTCCCCTCTTCCTCTTATCCATTTTCTTCTTCTTCCTTATCATCTTCTTCCATAAACCTAACTCAAATCCTAACCCTAATTTTTTTAATTTCTCTCTCTTTATCCCTCAAACCACCACATTATCTTCACAAAAAACCTTTTCCAACAACTACTACATCTTCTCCACTAAAAAATCCATCATTTTTCATTTTCTCTCTCTAGAGCTAGAGAGAGAAAGTCATTAATATATAAGATTAGAGAGAAAGCTCATTTTCTCTCTAGTCTCTATCCCTCCCTCCATAAATCCTCTCCTCCACTTTTCCTCACCACTCATCTCTTTCACTCTCTAAAATGAGAGCAAAATTCCTCTCTATATCTCTTTCTCTCACCCTTCCCTCCTCTCTCTAAACTCTTCCCCACAAAACCTTGTCTCATTGTATTAACTCAAAAGTGTGAAATGGATTTATTTGAAAAATATGATAATTGACATTAGAATATAGTTATTGGAAGAATTGAAATATAACTAGAGCTTATGAACGAATTAGATAGCATACGAGCAGAATAAAAATGTGATTTTTTTACATGTATGAATATGATTTGTACACATGATTTTTTGTTCATTTCATCTTTATGATTTATTTAACTGTTTAGGCATAATAATATAAATCCACTGGTACAATTTTTGTTCTTTTATCCTTCTCTAAGTTAAGTTATTTGACACAATTTTTTTTGTAGTGATTTAATGTAATTTTTAATTTATAATTAGTTGATTAGTATTTGAAATTATTTTTTGAGTATGCTCTCTCTCTCTCTCTCTCTCTCTCTCTCTCTCTGTGCCGAACTAATATAAAATGTTGAGGATAATATTTTTCAAAGGTAGAGAGATTGTAATAACCCAAAAATGTGTGAAATGAATTTATTTGAAAAACATGACACACTATCTCTTAACTATATCCCCTCTTTCTCTCTCTAGCCTACCATTATATATATATATATATATATATATATATATATATATATATATATATATATATATATATATATATATATATATATATATATATATATATATATATATATGCATTGTAGTTGTCATCATCATCACCACCTTTGTTGCACACCTCGAGGTATAACCACGATAATGGTTATTTTATAAATTATGCAGGTAAAAATAAGTACCTCTGACAATCTTTCTTGGTAGGTGGGGAAATTTGCCGTACATAAAAGTAAGTACCCATTAATGCCTTTTATGATAGAGGAGGAAAATATGTTATTAAAATAAGTATCCATGATAGCCTTTGTTGGCATGCTGGAAAATATGTTATGTATTAAAATAAGTACCCATAGCCGTCTTTCTTAGCAGGCGGAGAAATCTGTTTTGCATGAAAATATGTTCCCTAACCATTTTTCTTTGAAGGTAAGAAAATTTGTTATATATGAAAAATTTACTCGTGATCACCTTTTTTGGCAGGAAGGGAAACACTATACTTTATAAACAAGTACTTAAAGATCGATGATTGCCTTTCTTGGCATATAAAAATTGAAATTTTAGATTGTGGTGTCACCTGACATCTACCATGACTATCTTTCTTAGCAAGTGGGATGATCTAACACACCCTAATCTAGCCCCTTATGTAGAAACGACGCTGGGTGCTGCCAAAATTTATACTAAAATAAATGACTTAAACAAAATTTTGAAATCTAACCCAACTTCTAAGCCGACAAAAAAAAAACATAACATCCTAAGTTTCAAATATTGAAAATAAAAATAATAAAAATAAAAACATAATAAAATAAACTTACTGTAAATTTATAGGAGAACTAGTTGCGCACCAACCAATGCAAGCACAAATCAAATTTCCCTCTTTTAGCTCTTAGCTTACACACACACACAAGAACCTTAAAAACAGATGCTCTGGGAACTAAGAAATGTAAAAAGTTGAGCTAAGGTTAGGTTCCCTATTTCTAGCCTAAAAAAATGATTCCCTTTTTGGGATCCATTAAGCCCAACTTTAAACAAAAAAATATAAGGTGATGGGATACAGGTGCATATATGACCATGGTAGTGTATATGCCTCATGTTAATGTCAAGAGACTCATGTGCACCCTGTGATTATTCCATACATCTTATGAACACTTATATTTGAGAGGAAATAAAATAGTATATTATTATATGTCATAATTTATATGACCCCTCAATAAAACTGCACATTGTGGGCCTCCAAAAGAATACTGCTCAGCATGGATAGAATGCAAATGGTATAATCACACTATCCCATAGGACCAAATGGTCATATGCCTTTGCACTCTTCGCAAGAGAGACAATGGGAGGGTAGATAAGATCATACATATGATTAACTATTGAGGATGGTGACTTTCAACTATGCACCTCGATGGTTAATGATATGTATAACCTAATCAAGGTCACAAGATTTTCCCCATCCAATTCATCATCTAGAGTGGGGTTTATTTCATATGAGATTTGGTTTCCCATGGGTGCAAGCCCCTACAGTTAATTACATCTTAAGTCGAGGCCGAAGAAGACTCTTGATTAAGGACTATATATTATTCTCTCAGATGAGATTGACACATAGGGATGAGTCTAGGAACTTCCTGTTTAGAGGGAAGGAAAGGCTCAACTTGGCTTGATCAACATGCACGACTCATATTGTCATCCGGAAGGGCTAAGGTAGGAAAAAGAAACTAGAGAAAGACAACACTGTACTCTTAGCATATAAGAGAGAAAGATAGAGGTGGTGTCATTGATATGATGTAAATATATGGGATTTATAGGCTCTGAAGGATAGAGGACTTATCCTCCGATGAGGCATACTACACGACACTGATAGTAATAACCTTGAACCCTAAATCTATAGTGGGTTTAGTATGATACACACAATACTAACACCCATGCCCCATCTAATACATTTTAGACTTATATCTTGCCTAAAAAGGAAAGTCAGCTAACCACCTAGTTGTATAAAATCCATGATGTCCATTCTTTATAAAAGATGGGTGGGTGCCTATATCTTTGGAAATTAAGGCCAACATTAAGAAAGGTTCCTAAGTTGCCTTATACTTATGAATGGTAGTATGATTATATGGCTAATACAATTAAATTTAAATTTTAATTTTAATTAGTTTCTAATATAATGCATGCTAGTCAAAATATTCAAATAAAAAATACATAAAATTTTCAAAAGGCTTACAAAATAATTTTTTTGAAAATTAGACTTCCCCAGATTCAGCACCTCATCCTCATAAGTTGAATTATCTGAACTTTACCTACATGAGGGGAAGCATCTAAATAAGTAAAGAGAAAGATGCATTAAGATGCATGCGACCCCGGACAACCTCCAACTTATTCCCTATATCGTTATCTTTCTATGCTTCATCAAAGGGTTTGGATATTAATGAATCTTTAGTAGCTACATCAATAAAAGATCTAAGCCAACCTACTAACCATTATAAAATATTTGAATGATCAACCATTTAGGTAAGGCATGGTGTGGGCATTTTCTTAACATTTCCTTAAAGTGCTCCCAAGTTTCATAAAAAGATGTGATATCATTTCTCAGCTTAGCCATTTTAGATGGATAAAAATATTTTAATAGTAACTTTTGGGGAAGATCATTCCAAGTAGTAATATAGCCTAGGGTAGGAAGTCAATCACAATTTTGTTTTATCTCTTAAAGAAAATTGAAACAACTTAAATCTAATGGCATCATCAAATACTTCGCTGTACATGAAAGCTACACATATCTTAAAAAAACATTCAATATATAGGTTGGGATCCTTAATAGGAGCCCCCTAAATTATGAATTTTGTATCATATGAATAATTGCAGGTTTAAGTTCAAAATTCCTTGCCTGAATATTAGATCTATTAATGCTATGATGAATGTCATTTACCAAGGGATTGGTGTATTCGTTTAAATGTCTAGGTTGGTCATCCTCATGATTTAGATTTGCAATATCTAAATCTTTTTGAGATTTCTAATGTTTTATAATTTTCTACTATGCATGCAACAACTAACATCATATGACAGTAAAATTACACAACTACTTATCAAATAACAAGAGTAATAATAGCAATACTTGAAAAGTGAATACACGATTAACACAGATAACAAAAACTACTATAATGTAATAGTACATACAACCTTACAAACAAAAATAAATTAAACAAAAACTAAAATAAGAGAAAATCATTGACTCAAAAATGAATATAAAATGAGTAAATAAACAGCATTGAAGTTTCACTTGCATTGGTGCCAAAAAACATGACAAGATGAAATGGTAATACACAAGTTCATGTGCCATGCCAAGTAATATAGAATTGAGTTGAGTTTCATTCCGATGAGGAATTAAATGTTATCAGTTAACAGTTTATTAATACTTTTACTAATTGCTAGATTTATCTTATCACATATGAAAAGTTTGTACTATTGAAAGGAAACAAATTACAATATGCTAGAAATGAGTTCTAAATTTCTAAAAATTTGAACATATGATATATATGAATTTATGCGCATATAGAATAGTCCACCAAATATGTACTGTGAATTAGAGAATAATTAACCCCTCATCTCTATCAAGCTCAATGGAATTATAGCAAAGTCACTAACTTCATCACATTTTAAATTTCTCCTTAACAATTCTAAAGTCATATGCAAACATATGACTATATTTGCAAGCACTTCATTCAGGTTCCGCTATTTGAACCCCTACACCTCCGTCGAGGATGTAGATCACACTATGTTTTAATTTTGAGCACAACATATACACAACTAAAATAGGTCCACGGGAAAAAGAAAAGAAAATTAAAAAAAACTTGAAGAGCTTAGACTTACCCTATATAAAATATGCATTTCTATCATATCATAATACCAAAAAAGTAAATTAGCCAAGCATTACAATAAACATAAATAAGAAATGTTTTTTTTAAACCTAAAAATAGTTATAATTGTTTGAGTTAAGAAAGATAGAACCGAATTAATGAAATAAGATGGTTCCCAATCTCCTGTTGCTATTCCTTCTTAATCTTTCCTCCTTTAGTACAATAATTCACCCTACAATTTATATTAGAAGTCCAATAACTAATCATAGTGTCACAACATTTGGTTGTGTAGCACTACAATGCTCCAAAATGAACTAATGCCACAGAGCTTGAAAGATGCTATGCCACAATTGTTTGATTGAATCGATGTGTCATGTTGATGAAGTACTTGTATTAACTGCTCCATCACGATGCTTGGGCGATTTGGTGCTGTGGCACTGAGGGTGGCGATTCAGCATTGCGATGCTTTACTCTCTTTCTTGGTCAGGCTTCCATGTTCAGACACTATAGCACTGAAATTTGACATTTTGGTGCTAAATGGAAGCACTTCGACAACCTTCTCTGTAGATTTTTTGATCCTAACATTGCAGCTCTCTAAGGTGTGGTGACGTTGAACTACTTCAATCGTAGTTCATTTTTACCTTCATCATAAGAATTTCCAACACAGAATGATATTGTAAGATATTTCTCATATAAAATATGATTACTTAAAACACAATATTTTTCAAACTAACATTCTACTACAAATTAATCAAGAACTTGCCACCACTAACAAATTGACATATTTGTGGAGATACATCAAACTTCTTTAGCAAAGCCATTTTCTAGATAAAACAGATATATGTTTTTCACCAAGTAGCCCAAAGATGCCTTCTTGGCTATCCAATAAAATTAACTTTGACAAGTTTACTATAGCCTTCATCTCTTCAAGTTCAAAGCAAGATTAAAAAGAAAAAAAAAAAAACTTTTCTTGTATCAAAATTATTAAACAAATCCTCAAACTAACTCATCAGAATAGAAGTAGACTTCATATTTATTGATTTTGATATTGACATTATAATAGATCCCGTAGATTCCACTTAAACATGTCTCTTTATTTGGCTCTTCATGAGTAACTGTAATTTTGTCCTTATTTAGTCACAAAAGAATTTTTTTCAATAATATCAATAGAGACTTAAGCAAATTCATACCTTTATGCCATTATAAGGTTAAAACTCATAAATAAATAAGAATGCTATGCAATGCTAAATCAATACTATTATTAAATTAATACTATTGTTAAAGAATTTCTTTGAAACTTCAAAAGTTTTATGTAAAGAAGAGCTATAACTAACCTTCTTTTCTAGAAAGATAGGCTGAAAAAGATCAATTATAATGTCCTCATAACACCAACTTTATTCTTGTCATCCACATTTTTTCTCTTTATCTTTTCCACCTTAATCTTCTTTAAAGGCTGCATATAAGAGGACTCACCAAGAGATTTGAGCTTCTCTCATTCCTTGAAGCTCTCTAACAAAGTAACAAAAACTTCATTGCTAGCATAGTTGTTTATTTTATTTATACCTTCAAATATATGAGAAAATCTATGATGGATTTTTAGGAAAAGTCAAGTAGAATTTATAGACTCGAGATAACAAATATGTTGACCATCTATTAAATTTATGTTATTCGTCATAATTATGTACCAACTCATCATGATGATATTTTCATTCTTTTATTTTTGTGAATTTCATCACATAAATAAAAGAATTGTGGAACTCATTTGCACCCATGTCACACAGGTCAGGTTAATCACCTCTCGTTGATCACAAAGTAATTAGTTCACTGTGATTTGACAAAAAAATTGCATTAATTTACCACGAAGTTCAAGTTGCCAAAGGACTTGATGAACGAGTCAAGTGTTCAAACTATGTGATACATTTTCTAAGAACTTACAAAAATCTTGGTACCATCATCGCCTAAAGTAATTAAGGATACTATTACTAGCCATACTCATCAAATTAGTTGGCTCAAGCTTCAAAATTACTTCTCAACTCAAAGTGAAGTCTTTGAAGACTTCAACTTTGTCTGGAGCGACTTTCTTATTGCTTTTTAAATCTATTTTTTAGTACAAAAATTAATTTTTTTTTTACTAGGAAACTGCTTTAAGAAGCAATGAAAAGGTCGTCCCAAACGAAACCTTCATCATAGCTAGTTCCTTACTTTGGAACATATTTTAAGTTTTCTATGTATTTTAGTAGCTTATAATATCTAACTAGATTTATTCAATTTAAAATAAATATATATCAATATTTTTTATAGAATCTATATTATATTCTCATATCTAAACTTTCTTATAAAATAATAAAAACTATTATATTTTTTTTCCTTTGATTTAATTCATATTTATTAATAAAGTTTTAATACCACCCACAATACAATTGATCCCATCCAACGCTTGTTTCTTCCTTCTTACCGTCAAAACCTTATCGGACGGTCAAGACTAACGCGTTTCCAAAGCCTACTATCCTGCGCCACGTCATATCTGTCGACGGGCGTCATCCGTACAAGATCCGACCTTCGCATGTTCTTCTCTTTATCGTTTCCTTCTCGTCGCCGGGTTTTCTAGGGTTTCCATTACCTCTTTCAATTCAGAACATACCGTCGGCAGTCATTCAATCGGAGTATCAGTCGCCATGGACCTTGAGGTAGTTGGTCGGCACGCGCTGCTATTTGACGACGACCCGACAGCGTCTTTCGTCAACTCCCGCGAGGCGCTTGTTCCTTGGAATCACGACGCGTCTCTACTCATCGACCGCTACGACGTACGCCACCTCCTTGACCGGATTCCGCCACGCCCGGCCGGTTCTACACGGAGGCAGCGCGTCCTGGATGACGCCTGCGATGCCGTAGCGCTGGCTGAGCTCGACAGCGAGAGATATCGGGACCTTCCTCCTGGAGACGAGGAGAGAGAGGATTTTGATTCAGGTTAGTTAAGAATCGATGTGTTATTAGTCGTTTTCTCCTTGCCTTTCTTTCGATTTTCATAGCTGTGTTGATCTTTAATTTTCTTTTATTGTGTTCTAAAGTTATTAGATCAGAGAAATTTTTTTTTTTTGGTTTAAACTTGATTAATGAACACTTTGTAGAGATGGCAAAAGTGGACGCATAAAATATGACCTGAATAAGCCACTTTGCTTTTAGTTCTTCTTTTCTGATTTTCACGTCCTGTTTAATAGATTGAAAGTGGAGGTGATGGAAAAACAATCTCGTGAAATGACAATTTGAATTCCTTGGTAGAAATGAAGACCTTCCTTCTGTAGCATAATTTTGGATTCTCAATTTGCATCAACACTATCCTTGGAGGGAACAAATCTTTGGAATGACTGATTTGAACCTTTTTTTAGCTCTTTCAGCCTAACAGAATGTTAATGGAGCTTAAGCCATTGAAATGGACATATTTTCTTTTTTTAATAATGAAATTTCCCTTATTCTCATATTTGTGAATTTACTGCAACAAAGAGTTGATTAAAATCAGAACAAGTGAGTGTGTTGCAAATAAGTAAATAAATGTGATATCTTTATATCATAACTACCATAGAATACTTGAATTTTGCAATTTAGTTGGTGGTATTAGTAAGGCGCTATTTGTTTTGTTGTATTAGAAGTATAGAGTAAAACATATATAAGAGTTTTAAATTTTTTGGTGTTTGGTTGGAAGTTAAAAAATCCAAAGTTTTTCTCTAATAGATTTTGAATGCCTTGTATTAGAAGTGTAGAGTAAAACATATATAAGTGTTTTACATTTTTTGGTGCTTGGTTGGAAGTTAAAAAAATCCAAAGTATATCTCTAAGCGCCGACATCCTTGTGTTAGCTTAAGACCTCCTACCCTTCCTATGCTCACGAATTGTGGTGTTACTATACCTGATTGGCATCATCAAACTCGTTGTGCCCTAGATCAATCTAAAAATAAAGTTGAAAAAATATATATTCCATATAAAAATATATTTTTCCATTAAAAATATACTCTCCAAAAATATTGATTAAAAAATTCAATTTTTTTTTTCTCCAAATTAACACTAGAAACAATTATTTTTTGAATTTATTTTACAACCAACCTAACATTGAATATTCAGAGTACATTGTATTTAACTTACACTGCATTTAAAGTATACATGTATTCTAAACACTTGCAATTAAGCAGTCCCTAACTCTATTTTTTCACCTTTTTGCTCTTTCCCAAATCATGCTATAACTAGTCTAAAGAGTCAGGAGAGCATTTGGGGAATAATGCAATACATTTCTAGTTATTATGGAACCTTTGCTTTGTTTTATCTATTTCAGAGAACGAAAGAACACACTTTGCTTTAATTTCAGTTTTATAATCCTGTTGGGATATGAATGCTGTTGGTGGCTAGGCGCCAAAAAGGAAACAAAATTTGAAAATTATCCCTTATTTTTTTTCCTTCTTTTTCTTTTTGGGACTTTTTTCCCTAACCTAGTTATACCACTCTATGAAGAGAATCCAATGTTGATCAAGATAATGGTGAATTTTGAGCTTTTAAGTTTGCAGGAAAGGATGCTTTATTTACTACATGAGCATCTCTGACACCGTCAAGTAAGAAACCTCTATGTACTCTTGACGATTTTCTTAGTTTTGCGGTATATTTTGTTTCTGATATTTTGTCATTTACAGCCTTTTTAATGATTGAAAGCTATCTATTCTTCCATGCAGCAACCAGGGAAACATCAGCAGCAACATGTTCTGGTGCTTACCAAGCTGTTCCATTTTCATATGGGGACAAAAATTTGCATTCCATTCATGAGAATATCGAGTATAATTCTGGTTTTCGTCCACCATTCGAAGTGCCTGAATTCCTCACAAACTGCCTAGTAAGTGAGCATATGCATTGCCATCATTTACGGTGCAGTTCTTTCTTGGCAGATAACGATGACAATGTTGTTTGTAGATTCTTATTAAAACATCCAAGTTGGCAAAGCAATAATTATCCAAGCTGCATTTGTTCTTCTAAGGCTTACATGTCTAAATTTCAGATGCTTGGAGCAGAGATGAAGTATTACTAAGGTTGCCATTCATTGGCACATGTTTCCTTGTGATGTGTCATGAAGTAAGGACTAGGCAGGTGGGATTAGAATAATATGTGGCATATGCAACGAAATTTACCAAAAATGGGATAAGCATGTTTTTTTATATTTTTGAGAATTATATTAATCTTCACTTGCTTCAAATTAGTTTTTTTTTTTCATTACTCTTATGCTCTTTTTGCTATATATTTGTCTGTATTAAAGGTTTGTATTTTTCTTGTCTTTTCGCAGCCTCCTACAGAGAAGTTGCACCAGATAATGGCAAGGACTGCAATATTTGTTAGTGATCATGGTGGGCAATCAGAGATTGTCCTGCGGGTTAAACAGGGAAACAACCCAACATTTGGTTTCTTGATGCCAGATCACCATTTACATGCCTACTTTCGATATCTTGTTGATCACCCTCAAATTTTGAAGCAATATACTGATTCTCCAAAATTGGAGGAAGACAAGTCAAACAATCATTCTTCTGAAGTGGGAGCTTTATCATTGCTTGGATCTGTATATGGTACTGGAGATGATGATGATGCCACACTTCGAACTGAGATTAAAGAAACAGAGAACCATAATTTGGCCTCTGATGGTAATGCAACAGTTCCAACAGAAAATGGTGAGGCCCCTAGAGCATTTTTAGGAAATGAAGGACCAGTCAAATTGCCATCTTCTACTTGCACCAAGGAAAAGCCTTTGTCAGTTAAGAAAATATCTTCTGGAAATGCGACTACTATTGCTATGAGCAGGAAGACAGGAGATGGTGGTCTTTCACTTGTAAAAGAACTTGCACAAAGCTCTCACAAAGGCACTGCTGATCTGAAGTCATCAATACTGGAGCCTCCATCTTTTCTGAAAAGGACTATAGAAAAAATAGTTGAATTTATTGTTAGGAATGGTAAGCAATTTGAAGCAATACTCATTGAGCAGGATAGGAATTTTGGAAGATTTCCATTTCTTATTTCAACCAACCAATACTACTCATACTACCAAAAGATATTTGAAGAAGCTCATGAGGTACGTATTTTCTTTCCGGCGCTTGATGCAAGTATTTGGTTTGATTTTGGTAATGAGTTGCAAAGAAGATGTATACAATATGCATTGGATATATGCATTGGATATATTTTGTTTGTTATTTTTATAGTTGAGCAATCACTTGATTGTCTGGCTTGAACTCTAGGTTTCTGCTTTTAATGGATTCGGACGTTTCAGATTTGATATTGACAGCCGAAGCTGAATTCTTAACTTGTGGGAACATTGTTGCAGTTTAGAAGCATATGTTCCACAGTTTATTCATTTTAAAAATTCCTTCATAAGTAATTTTCTACTTTATAGGACCGCCTAGTCCTCATATCATCCATGTTTCCTTAGTTGATTCATAAAAAGGAATCATGAAATCTCGATTTGAAAATTATTAAGAAACACGAGCATTTTGTTTGGTCCAATATAAGACAGATGAAAAATATATTGATATAGAAATATTAAGTTGTTTACCCTCATCCAAAGGTTTAAGTTTTTGGATTAAAGTTAAATTTGACCATTAGTCTATCTGGTCTAACTTTGGTCTCCCTTTTATTCACTCTATAACATGTGGTATTAAAGCTGGTAGTTTATGTTGAGTCGATTGGATCATGCAATTTGTGACTCCCTTGGGTCTTCACTACCACTTTCATTTTTTAAAATGTTTTAAAGAGCAGATGACACTTATGATACCTCCATGTGATTGGGTGAACTTTTGTGAATGAACTTGATGATGTTAAAAAACTTCTGATGAGTTAGAGTGATGATCAATGTAGAGAGCTCTTATGTGAGAAGAGATTGTTATAGCATGTGAGAGTATTGAGTTTAATGCGAAAATATGTTGATATAGAAATACTAAGTGATTATCCCTTGCCTAAAGGCTTAGGGTAGGGTGTGTTTGGCATCACGTTTTTATTTTAAAAATTTGAATAAAACATATTTGATTAGTATTTTTGTTTTCTATTTTAAAAAAATGAATTAAGTTGTTTTTAAAATATCAAAAATAACTTTTAGGGTGTCTTAATTGTTTTCAAACCATGAATCCCCAACCACCTAACCTCACACCCCACATTTGTCAACCGCGCACCTACTATAGGACAACTCTGCACCTTTCTCTGGCCAACCTCGCAGCAAAGCTGATGATGTTTGGTCCGCTAACGCTCCAGCTGTGTCGGCTTTACCCTCTTCCAAATAATAAAATAAATCGACTTATGCGATATTCAATAAAAATAGCCTATATTTAATATAACAAATATGATATTATTTTATATCAAAATTTAAACCTAAAAAAATATTTGAAATGTCCCCTTGAAGTTTTATGGTTGAAAATGACTTCGACCAATAGTGTATCATACCTAACTTTGATCCACGCTCACTAACAAAAATTCTACTGACCATCTACAAAATGATTGCCTCTTCCTTGAAAAAAATTGGTAAAATGATTTACAAAATGATTGCTTCTTCCTTGAAAAAAAATTGGTAAAACGTTTTATTTATCATGCTTACCTTCCAATTCTAGTTGAAATTTTGCTTTCAGTATAAAATTTAGCAAAATTTTCATGTCTAAAAGCTATGTTTCTTCATGTTGCTTAATTGTCTTTACCTTTTACAGATGAAGATGCAAGGTAAAAACCTTTTTGATGAGAAAAATGATGCAGAGCACCATAGAGGGAACAAGAAAAAGAGCGAAAATCTTGGAAAGGATGCTAAGATAAATGGTCGTAACTTGGATGAGCTTTCAGATGGGGCATATTATGACCCTCAAAGGAAGGAGAAATTCAAGATGGTTTTAGGTGGGCAGAAGAAAGATTCACAGGATCAACAACCCAAAGCTACCAAGCATTCTGGATTAAGTGCAGATGAAGCTGCTGCCATCGTTCTAGCAGCAACAAGAGGTGTAAGTCCTGCAAATACCCTTCGCAAGAAGTCACCCGATGATGGCGGCAGACAGTCATCTAAAAACTCTGGAGCTACTGCAGATGAAGCTGCTGCTATTGTTATGGCTGCAACAAGAGGCAGGAGCCCTGCTTGTGCACCACAAAACATGCCTAGAGATAACAGTCGAACCTCTAGTTCTGGCAGTTTACAGGGTATTAAACCTTTTTCGAAGTTTGCTTCCAATGGCATTTCAAGTATATCAGTGTCAGCTGGGTTATCAGAATCTACTACCCAATCAGATAAGAAGAGTTATCAAACCACAAGCAGTGATGTAACAGTTGCTACAGTTATTGCCAAAACTGTAGCCCTTGCAGCATCGAGGGAAGCTGATTCTGCTGAAGCCGCCATGACAAAGGAGCAAAAGCTCAAGGCTGAGAGGTTGAGGCGAGCAAAAATGTTCGCAGCTGTGATAAAGAGTGGCAATAATTGTTTAGGTGAACTCGTGAACTCAGGTAGCAACCGCAGTGGAAGTATGGAACCTTCTACTGGTGGCTCCATGCATATGGACACTGATTCTAAGTCTCTAGGCAGAGAAAGAGAAGGAAGCTCAGTGCCCTTTGATACCGAGACCTTAGGTAGGGAACATGAATCTAGGAAGAGACACCATTCAAGATATAGAGGTCATAATGATGATTCTGACTCTGATGAAGATCGAAAACACACCAGGAAGAAGCACCACTCGAAAGAAAAAGAGGCAAGAAATCGTCATAAGCACTACAGCTCTTCAGAAGATGAACGCAGGCACAAAAGGAGTTCTGAGCATCATCGTCGTCATCGGATTCATCATGATCACTCATCAGATGATGAGGATCTGCGCCAAAGGAAGCATCATTCGCATTCGAATAGAAAGCGAGAGAGCGAAGATAAAGACACTTTGAAGTCCATAGATGTTTCTGAAGGACCATCAGTTAGCTTTACAGGCGTTTCTATCAGTGCAGACCAAGCAGCATCCGATGGGAAACAACCTTCTGATGCTACTGAGATTCCTAATGATCTTAGGGCAAAAATCCGAGCTATGCTACTGGAGAACTTTTAGTGCTCCTTTGTTATAATAGTAAAACATTTTCAGCTCTCTGGAATGCTTGATTTGAGTTGGCCAGTTGCCTGGAGCCTTCAAAATGCTTACGCGTTAGGCTGTTCAGCAGAATAAGTTCTAAGGACTGCCAAATTGTGCTTCATGATTTTATCATTTTTATAATTCTTTCAGACCTCCAGGATATTCAACATGGGGACCTTTTTCTTCTCACTGGATCAAGATGCGCTAAGAGTGAGTAAGACGGACTTCTCTTTAGTACTCTCAAGAGCATGAAATCTTTTCTGTATAGAAAGGCATCTATGTTGATTTGCAGTGACAATTATGTGCGATATTATTGCATTTACCTTGTTGAGTTTGCTAGTTTATTCTTTTGTATGTGACTTAGTTTTTGTATTTTTAAATGCATGTCTCATCATTTCTGGAGTGTCTGGGTGGTACTTGCGGAGACCGGACGTAGAGATACGTTTGCACATTAACTTAAAATATGACACGTTGAGTGCATTTTGCTTGTGCTTTTTTGTGACATTTACTCGTGCTTTACCTGCACTTTAGTTGCACTTTGACTGTTCTTTTGTTGAGTTTTTTTACTGCGTTTTGACTATGCTTTGGCTGCGTTTTTAATGTGCTTGGCTTAAAGTTCCACGGACTCATTAAATATATAAAGTAAAAAAAAATAAGTTCAATTGAATATCCACATGTCCACTCCACATGTCAGCATTTTATTGGAGTCCGGCCGTATCTCTACGTCCGGTGTCCGCACCTAATAATTTTTTGATACTTTGACACATTGTCCGATTTTTTTTTTTCCTACAAATGCACCTACATGCTATAGAAAAACTTTATCTATGCAGATTTCGAGCAAAAGTTGGGATGATATGTATATTCTTGTGTTGTAACATAATGATAGTGTTTTGCAGTGCATAAATTTCCGTTTTGCCCTGCCATAGATTAGAGTTTTGTTTGAGACGGTTTTTTTTAGCAGAAAAATCTCTTGAACTAAAATTTTTGTATTAGAAATCTGCTTTAGAAAAGTAATTAGAAAATTGTTTCAAACGAAGCCAAGGTTGTACTTAGCAGTTACTAGGAAATGGTGATTCCCCTTTACTCTTCTGATTTGCAATGTTGATAGTCCTTTTAAATTTTTCCCCAATCACTTGTGGCTTATGATGATATTTAGGTTTTGTTTGAGATAATTTTTTTATTTTGCTTTTCAGATCATTATAATTTTTATTTGGTAATTATTTTTTTATTGTTTTAAAAAATATTTGTAATAAGAAGTTGTTTATAATAACAGCTTTTAAAAATAGAAAGTCGTAAAAGAATTTTAACATTTTTAGAAATTTATCAAATTAATACATTGCACATATCTACATTTAGAAACTTTTATTATACTACAAGACTATTTAGATGTGTTAGTACATTTTATACTTTTATTATAAAATGTTATAATATTTAGAATATTGATAATTATGATATATTAAAAGTTAACGGTAAAAATTTATCAAATGATGAGATATATCTAATTTTGCATCAAAATTTAGATTAAAATTTTAGGAAAATTGTGAGAACTTTGAATTACTAAAAATTGAGATATGCAAAATATAAATGTTACAACCTCTCATCCTAAGAAAAATATTATCCACGATATTTTAATGTACAAATCAATCAAACAGATCAAGATATAACAATCTCATCTCAAATTTGTTCTACGAGGTGGCTTCACCGTTAGATCGATGTTTCCACTGTATTTTAACCATCAAAATATATTTACTCTATAACTTTCTAATATCGTATGCCAAAATATTTTTAGGTTCTTCTCAATAGTTTAGATCTGGTTATACTTAACCTTCCTTTTCAAAGACACTGCATTCATTAGATGCATATTTTCTTAAAAATCATATAGGGAGTACATTATGAACTTCAAACATATGTTTAGACGATAATAGATGATAAACAATTTTCTAATTATTTCAAGGACCTCAAATGTTCAAATATACCTTAGACTCGGCTCGCCTTCCATGCAGAATCCACTTACTCCTTTCATTGAGCTCACTTTCAAGAATATGAAGTCTTCAATTTGAAATTCTACAGAGTAATTTTTCAAGTCATAGTATTTCTTTGGCCTATTGTGTGGATTTTAGCCTATCCCAGAACAGACGGATCTTTTCAGTAGCACCATCCACTAGAGTTGGCCCTAATGTATTTTTTCTCACCTTTGTCCAAGACAAATATATCATGCACTTTTTACCATTCAAAGTTTCATAAGGCCATATTAATACTAGATTGAAAGTTTTTATACACAACTCGATTAGAGGATTGTGTGTGATGCCTTAAGATCTAATGTAAAAAAAATTGTCTATTTTAATCTCTTAATTAATTTACAAAAGCCTTTAATAATTCATCATCATAAAATAAATGTTATGAAAATAATTATAAATCATATACGTAAATTAATAATTTCAATTTCATTTCCAAAAATTTATGTACAATAACCAATAACATCAATCTTATTATTTAACATTCTTGATTATAAAAGAATAAAAACAAAACACTAAAACACCAAAAACAAAACCTAATAATCTTGATTAGATTAGCCTCACCCCATTAGATCCTAACCTCTTCCTAAAAATATGTAAAAACCATAGGGGTAAGCTAATAGTTCACAGGTTACCAAAATCTACAATTGCAATCAATGCAAAATGATAGAAATAACATACACATAATCATTTAATCCATATCAGTATAAACATATAATAGTAAAAACTGATAACCATCAATATGAATAATATTAATTCACATAAGTGGTGGACATCAATATAAGAAATATAATTTAAGATCAGTGATCAGTAGCCATATAACTTAATTTACACATCCTCAAAGCTTCGAGTCCATTGCATGAGAGCTCGAGTCCATTGAATAAAGCGATTTTTGAGTCCGTCCCCAGAGAGTAGTTGACTTTGATATCGCAAATGGCGTGCAATGGGCATCGCTGATGCAAGCATTGGTGTCGATAAAAAATGGCTCGTCGTCGTCGCATCTTAAAATTATAGTGGTTGTGTTACTGGAGGTCTGTTTAGGAGACAAGACGGAGGCAATCAACCTTCGTAGCTTCTATCGTGCTGTCGTTCTCCTTTGAGAAGCGCCAGGTAGATTACGAGCAAAACCAGAATGCGGGTTGGTTTCAGAATTGTCAGTTAGGGCTTGCAAGTGGAATAACAAGTTAGGGCTTGCGAGCTGCATTACCAATGTAGGAGAAGAGGAATGGTGGGTCAATCAAGGTTGGTTTTGGGTTTTCGGGTCAACTCGAACCTGACTAGATTTTACAAACAGGTAAAATCTTGAACCCGATCCATTTCTCAAATAGGTTGACCCTAAACCAAAATTTTTGGGTCGGGTTCGGGTAGGGTTTTTTAGTCGTGTCAAATATTAACATCCTTAGGAAAAAATAGAGAGAAAAGTATGAATGAAAAAGAAATGTCTAGGTTTGCGAGCCATAGAGCAATTTTTGCCAGTCCGTCCTGTTGTATAAGTTGCTCGTCTCATTGTAAGAAATAATTATCCTATTTTTTGATTTCAGTGATTTTATGTAATTTATATTTATGCATTTTAATTTGTTTAAAACTTGCAAAAGTTACAATATCTTAATTTTTAGCAAACTTTCTTTGCATAACTTTTGATATGTGATAGATATTGTCAATATGAGCATTTTGATAAGAATATATTAATTTTTCGCCAATTAAATTAGAAGCTATAATTTTTGAAGTAAATGCATAATATATAAATTTGTTAAATTTTTCTACATTTTATGAATTATTATATTTTATACATAATATTGATAAAAATGTAGCATTTGCATGTAAGCAAGGGAGGCTAGATGGAAGGATGATTGTTAACATGTAAGATAAAGATCGATACCAATTGGTTGTCAGTTTGACCTAATTAAGATTGATACCTAATTGAGTGACAATTGAGTTTGACCAATATCAATTAATTGGTAGTTAAGGTTAGATTAAGATTGATACTCAACTAAGTAATAATTTGGGTACAATGATGAAAACACTACATTAAAGCTGATGCATTCATGATTGCATTTACATGATAGTACATTAAACTTATAGATATAATTGAAATCATACTAGTATTAATATTAATATTAATATAATATAACATAATATACTAATATGGCTTATTAGATGATAATCATTTTTATTGATTTTTCTTATGGCTTGGTAGAACACCTTTGACTTTACTAATCATATTGATCTTATTATTAATTTTGAGATTTTTATTGCTCATATTAAATGATAATTGATATTAACTATAACTGACATATACATATTGATTCTTTTGCTTTGTATTGAAAGTATATATAGAGTTTTGGTTAATTGTTATGCTTTTATGCTGATTACATGATTTTATATGATTTTAGATAAAGATAAATAGGCTTACAGCTTGAGGCTACAAAATATTTATAATTTTGGTTTTATTTACTGGTTTATATGTATTCTTTTATAGTTAGTGATGGCTATTATGTATATATATTGAGTTTTGAAGCTTGTAGTAGAATGTAAATATTAACATTAGTAACATAATTATGTTTCCCTACTATTTATTTTTTTCAATTTAATTAATCAGCTATGAATATTGGATGTCAAATTGATCTTGCTGTATTTATTGTATAAAAAAAGAGAAAGACAAAGAGAAAAGAAATGAAATTCTTTCACTTTAAATTTTGAGGTGTGAAAATATGTCTATAAAGTATGTATGCTTATATAAATCATGACATGCATCATGTTTATGTTATATTTTATCATATCACATGTAATTTATCATGCATACTCATGTCATATGTATATGAAAGCAAGGCTACTTGTGTGTGTGTGTGTGTTTTTTTTTTTTTTTAATTTTATTTTTATATCAAGTATTGTAGTCATTTTAGACAAAATATGAATTAGTCTCAATCATAATAGTCATGTTACTAAGAATCAGTCTCATATCACATGTCACAAGTTAGGTGGCTTTTTATGTAAGAAGTCACCCCTTCCTACCCGTTAATATATTATATCATATCAGTTAATCTCATTATACCTCCCTTTTCATATCACTCAAGATTACACTACAAGCCTTATTTAAGGGAAAGCTTGTTGGCCCATTCTCCTATATAGGGTAATATATTTCTAGCCATCCTAAATCAATCAATTAATTTCATATAGACTTTCTTGCTTTACATGTATTTCACATCATGTAAATCATAATAATAAATATCATGTATACATCATATGCAATGATTGTAGCATATATAACTATCCAATGTGCTCACTAGTATGTATGAATTATGCCAAAATACATGTTAGACTAGATGAATAGTAAATTAATATATGTCATGTATTTTATTTTTAGACACAGTATACAAACTTATGATCATTTCATACTTAGTATTATTCTATTCATGTTGAATAAAATGACATATAGGTAAAACTAGCAATGAAAATTTAATATAAATCAATTAACATATTCAGGTTGGTAATATCTACCACATATTAAAAGTTACACACCGAAAGTTCACTAAAATGAGTGAGATTATATTTTTATTAATTTTTTGAGAGATAAAATCTAAAAAATTAAAATATTTAAAAATAAAATAGGATTCAAGTTACATATTATGATCATAAGAAGCTTCATGACAAAACATATGAATAAAAATTCCATGAAATACCTTCTCTCCTCTCTCCCTCTCTATTATATCTTCCTTTTTTCCTCTTCCTCTTCTTTCTTTCCCAACAAGACAACATCATAGGGGGGGGGGGGGGGGGGTGTTAAGGTGGGGGAAAATTATATTAATATATACAAAAATACTATTTAGTTCCTCGTGTCGTGACACTACAGACTATGGCATCACGATGCTGAATGTAAAAATTTGGGTTATTATAGAACATAGATAAAGCACCGTCATACTCTCGAACATAGTGTTGCAGCACTACAACGCAAATTTTTCATATTTTCAAATTGATTCACCTTAAAATTTTAGGTCATTATAATGTGATCTTTGTAGCTATCACCAAAATATAAAACACATAGTCTTAGAAGGTTTTTTAGTACTTGAATTATCCTCTCAAATTGGCCATCATTCTGCAAGTAAAAACTTGCTTCGAAGTGTAATTTTATCTCTAGATTTTCTTGAATATTCTTTCACATTTTACAAGTGATTTTTACCATCTCGATTTGCAAATATTACCTTAGGTATCTCATATAATTTAAGAATCTCATGCACATATATCTATGTAGATTTATTTACAAAGTTTATTTATTAAATAGGAAGAAAATGAGCTTATTTCATAAGATAATCTATCACAACTCATATATCATCATATCCTTACCTCAATTGAGGGAAACCCATTCTAACATTCATAGTCACTTCTTCCCATTTGTACTTAGGAATGGGCAATAGCTATATGAACTACTAGGTCGCTGATACTCTAGCCTTCACTAATTGATAAGCTTTACACTTGGATAAAAAATCAACCACTTCCCTTTTTAATCCTAACCAAAAGAATATTTGTTTCATATCATTGTACATTTTATTGCTTCCGAGATGAATAATGTATCTAGAATAATGTGTCTTGTATAGAATATATTTTCTAAGATTTATACTATTGGAAATCCATAACCTATCCTTGAAGAAAATCACATCATAATCATTTATTCATAGTTTGTATTTTTTACCAAATTGGATTTGATCAACCAAATTAGAATATTCTTCATCATACTTTTAAGCATTAGAAATTCCTTCCTTTAGAATGGGTTACACAATCATTTGAGCAAGCCTACTAATGTAACGCCTTAAGACTTAAAATCTAAAAGAATTTTCCATTTCATTTATTAATGAATCTACCGGAACTTCTAATAATTCAGTAATATAAATAAGTCCAACAAAAGCAACTATAAATCATATACATCAAAATATTTATATATTCATTCATCAATATTCAACTTATAATAGCAGAAGATTAATCACTACTTTAGTTTAACGCTTTATACTCCTTACTACAAAAGAATAAAACTAAAAATATAAAATAAATAAAACAAAATTTGAAAATCTTGACTTGTCTCACTCCATTGAATCCTAACTCTTTCCTTAAAACATGTGAAAAAATGGAATGAGCTAATAGTTCAATATGTTACTGGAACCTATAACTAAAATTTAATTCTTTTTTTGTTAAAATATATTTCAAAATATGATGATTAGTGAATATCTCACATCTGACCTGATATAAGTAGTGTCTCCAAATTTTCAAAATAAATACAATAGTTACTAACTCCAAATCATGGGTCAAATAGTTCTTAAAATATGGATTTAATTGCTTGAAAGCATATGTTATATCATTCCCATTTTACATGATAATGCATTCCAAATCTTTCAGGTAGGCATCACTGAATACTAGAAACGCTTCAATACCATACAGGATGGTTAAGATTGGAGTTGATTCCATACAATTTTTAACTTCTAAAATTGTTTTCAAAATCCATTGTTCACTCAAAAGGAGTCATGTTTTGTTTAGTATTGTTAGAGGGATAAGAATAATGAAAAAAACCTTTCACAAATTTATGATAATATCCAACCATTACAGAAAAACAACGCATCTCAAATATGATAGTAGGCTTTAGCTAGTTGGCAATAGCTTACACTTTTTGGGAATATATAGAAGTTTCTTCACTGTTCACTACATATCCCATAAATGAAATAATCTTCATCAAGAATTCACATTTAAAAAATTTAGCAAACAATCATTTTTACCTTAGAATATTCAAAACAATCTTTAGATGAATAATATGATGTTTTTCATATTTAGAATATACTAGGATATTATCTATAAATATAATAATGAATTGATAAAGAAATCCTTAAATGTTTGTTCATTAGATCCATAATTATGGTAGATGTATTAGCCACTCCAAAAGGAGTGACTAAAAACTCATAATGACCATAATAAGTACTAAATATAGTTTCACTATATCTTCTTCCATCTTCAGTTGCTGATAACCAGATCTCAAATCAATCTTGAAAAAATATAAAAGAACCTACTAGCTAATCAAATAGATCATAAATCTTATGCAAATGATATTTATTTTAATTTTTTTTACTCTATTCAGCTCTATGTAATCTACACACATCGTCATCGTCCCATCTTTCTTCTTAACAAGTTGAACAGGTGCACCCCACAGGGATACACTCAGTCTCTCAAATCCTTTATCCATTAACCCATGTTGTTACACTTTTAACTTCTAAAGTTCCATAGGTGTCATCATATATGAAGCCTTATCAATAGGATAAAAATTCTATCTCCCTGTCAAAAGGCAAACTCACTAACTCCTTAGGAAAAATATCAAAAAATTCTTTGACTATAGGAACCTCTTTGATTCTTTCAGGAATCATTCCATGATCCTTTATGTAATCCATAAATATCATACTTCTTTTTCTTCTTATATACTTTTGGAATAGATGTAGAACAATATAATACTCCTTTAACTCCTTAGAAATAACAACTCCCATTGCTCAAAAATAATGTTACTCTCTTTTTTAAATAATCAATATAAGCCCCATACTAACTCAATCAATTCATACCCAAAATGACATCAAATTCAGACAAATGTAATAGTATCAAACTAGACTTTCACTTCTCATCAGAATCTCTATCTCACACATATATACAAGCCTAACTACCATAGAATCACCAATAGACAAAATAATAAATAAAGTGGAAGGAAACAATATAAAAGATAAATATAGCAGAGTAAAATGCTTCTAAAAAAAAAGACTAGCACCTGAGTTAAAGAAAACATGATTTGATAAAGCAGAGATATAAGTTGTATATGTGACCACATCAGTGCATCCATAACCTCATGTTGAGCCAAACTATACACTTTGGTCTACACAAGGGCTGAAGCAATAAAACCAAAAGACTCTATAGCCTTCAAAAACATGTCTCCATGCTGATGGATCACCATCTCTATTAGAAGATCCCTCATAAAATACATGGGGAGGAAATTTTCTCAATCTCCCCACCTGTTTAGATATCTTAACTCTCACCTCAGAATGCCTGTCAGGTCCAGCCTGCATATAATAAAAAACTCTATGCCTTATATGGCCATGTTAGAAATCTTACCCAATCATCTTGTAGCATTGACCTAGATGTCTCCTACCATGGCTCTAATAGACAAGTGTATTACTAATTGATCTCCTATAACATGCTTTATTATCGCTTATAGAAACTAATACATATGGGCCTCTTCTGAAACCCCCAGCTCCAAACCTACTCCTCTTTTTACTAAATTTGCTCCTAGGAGTTTCTCCTCCAAACCTCTTCCTACAAACAGACCACTGCTTTTTAAGTAGTTATCTTATCATTCTATATCAATCATGATATCTTTACTAGCTTAGAAAAAATAAGTGATATGAAAGGGTACTAATGGATACCTCAAACTATGTCAGAGTCATCTCAGAAAGTAATAACACTTCTCTTTAGAAGTATTAACAAGATGCAGAGCATACCTGGCTAGCACAGTAAATTCTAACTCATATTGCATTACAAACCTGCTTCTCTATACCAACCTTAGAAATGTCTCTTGTATATTTTGTCTGGCAAAAGGAGATACGAACCAATCGAGGAATATTTCAATGAACTCCTCCTAAGATATCAAAGCATTCATCCTTCCCTAAAACTTTTCTTTATGTTGGCCTAACCACCTAAGTTCAACTTTGTCATCCAACAAAAAGACAACTAATGAAACTCTTCTATCAGCTGAATATTGCATTCATTAAATGTCTTCTCCAATCTCATGAATCAATCCTTTGCAACTCGGGGTTCCACTGCACCCTTAAACCTCGAAGGTTTAACCTTAGAGATTTTTATAAATGCATATTAGTATCATTAGATCTAGCAGTAGACATCTAGCTCTATACTTCATGCATCGGTTGTACTACCAATCCAACAAACTATTAGATGGATTAAAAACTAACAGCCCCTACTATACTCTGTAGTAGGAAAGTCTAACTAGAACTCTACCTATCTATCATTTTTGGCTCTAACAGAATCATTAAATACAAGCACATAATACACACAAGTGAAAGATACAAGCACATGTAAATAAAATAAAAATGAACACATGATACTGCCCAAAACTCACCCACTCTAATTGCAAATCAATCTCATGGATTTGTTAATATTAATTCCTCCAAACTATTGCTATGATACCACATCACTTCTGTAACAACCTGACATGATATAAACCATAGATAGAATGGTCCATATAGTCATGGATCATGTTAGGATTAAAATCCCAAGATCTAATTGGTGAGAATTACATAAATTCCAAATAATTCTTAGACCATTGAGTTACTAAATTTTAATTTAAAATATATTAATATCCATTATCAAATTCCTTTTCTTAATAATCTAAAAAATATTTACATTTAAAATAATTATATACTAATAATATATGACATAGAATATACATAATCAGAAAGAAAAGTCATGATTGTCAAAACTTGCCTAACATACCTAAACTAACTTGAAACATATACAAAAAATAGATATTGTAGAGAGAGTTGCTATTTGCATGTTTTACATACTTGCAACTTATATTATTTTGATGATTTCAAATATTATTGTTTTATATATCTCCTAACAGTTTTTGGAAGATTTATTTTTTGCTCTAGTGTGTACTAACATTTCAGGAAAATCAACTCCAAGCGATGAAGACTTCAAATTATTCATTTTTAAATTATAAGTTTTGAAATGAGAGGGAGTGATTGTAATTGAGTGAAAAAATCAGAACACACACTCTTGGGGGACAATTTTTGTGAACTGATCGTACGGGACGAATCTAGTTCGTACGGGACGATCATGTCAATTAACCCCTCGGAAGAGCAATAGATCGAACAGGCGGGTAGAAAATTTTCTAAGTCCTAATCGTCTAGGACGAATTTAATATTCATCCCGGGACGAACGTATCGGGATTCTCACCTTGCACTGTTTGTCCAGACAAAAAATATGGTTCGTACCGGGACAAAACTCTCTGTATGAAATCGTACAGGACGAAACTCTTTGTATGAAATCATACAGGACGAAATAAATTTTTGTCCCTGGACAAAACTCTCTGTATGAAATCGTAAAGGACGAAATAAATTTTTGTCCCGGGACGAAGCTCTCTGTATGAAATCGTACAGGACGAAATAAATTTTTGTCCCTAGACGAAGCTCTATGTATGGAATCATACAGGATGAAATAAATTTTCATCCCTGGACGAAACTCTCTGTATAACATCGTCCCAGGACGAAACCTGTTTGTCCCAGGACGAACTGAACCGACTTAAGTCCTGTAGAATTTTGGGAACCGACCTATGTAATAACCGTTTCATACGGGACGATGAGCGTGTACGAACATAGTTCGTACCAATATACATTAGGTTCGTTTATGACACTTTAAGTAAAATCGTCCGAGACGATCCACGATCGTACGGGACAATCCACTGCGTACAGAATTAAAAACTAGCAGTTTTTGGGCAGTTTTTCTTATCTTTTATATATATATATATAGATCAAATTAGATTGTCACCCAATCTTTTTGCTCATTGATCTTCATGCCTATTGGAAGAAGAGAATAGGAGAGAGTGAGAGAGAGCATTCAAAGAAGGATTTCTACCACTGGAGCGTAAAGGCTTTGCATGGTGTTCAAAGGTAAGATTTCCTACTTGTGATTTGAGATTATTTCACTCTTTTTCTTTCTTCCTTCTAGATTTCTTGGGAAGAGATCTGTCAAGGAGATCCAGTTCTCTGCCGACACTTTGAAAGTGTGAAATGACGAAGGGTTATCTGCCCACACTAGGAGAGTGTGAAAGGACGAAGGGTTCTCTACCCACACTAGGAGAGTGTGAAAGGACGAAGGGTTCTCTGCCATCACTAGGAGAGTGTAAAAGGACGACGGTTCTCTGCCAACACTAGGAAAAGTGTAAAAGGACGACAGTTCTCTGCCACACCGGGTAGTGGTGAAAAGAGTGTTTGTAAAGGCTTCTCCGCCTTGCTGTGGGTGCAAAAGAAGAGACACTATTGATATTAGTGCAATACTCAGAGGGTGCCTCTAAGGAGTGGATGTAGGTCTGGTTTAGACCGAACCACTATAAATCATATGTCTTTTTATTTTACTGCTTTTTTATTTTCTGCATTTAATTTTATGTTTTTAAAAAATTGTGATTGAAAAACTTTTTATAAAAAATTCATTAAAGTTTAATCTCGATTAAAATTATCATAAGAGGGATTTTTTTTTTAAAATGCCAATTCACCCCCCCTCTTGGTAGCTTTGGGACATTAACTTAGGTTTAACAACCTATTTACAAGACTCAACAGATATGAGCAACCACAGCTCAGCATGACACATTCAATCTACACCATATTCTTTAATAATCATAATAAACAACAATAATAAAGTATAGATATTAAAGTGTGCAAAAGTACAATTAAAATTTTAGAATAACATGTATCTATAGAGCAAAAAATGATAATTCTACTATAACACTTCTAAAAAATAGAACAATATAATAATAAAATAGCAAAGTAGTAAAACAGTAAGCACATTATCTTCATTTCTTATAAGAGGCAGAATTCTCCTAAGCCCTTATACATCCCAACCGATATCAGAATTTAAGCCTTATAACTCCTTATGCTAGCATATTATATAATAGTCCCTTATAACTCCTAATGCATAGCACAACAAATATTCAGAGATTTCAGGCTTTTACCTAACACAGCCTATCATAATCTCCACCAAGCATTACAATTTCTTCAAATTCACCCATTTCCTCAAATTTACCTATTTCATGAATATAATTATATATATAAATATATTTTTAAGTATAATACATAGTGTCAAAATTATCATAGAGTTTCATAAAATGTTCTATTAACATTCAAACAAATAGAAATTCAAGGAAAAGTCATAGATGAAATTTAATATTAAAAAAAAATTCAAATTACAAGATGTTATCACATTCCAAAGCTTTTATTGTACAACAACATTATTCATAGGTGTTAGAAGAATTTTTTTTTCAAATAATTAAAATAATGAATTTCCAAAACTATCTAATAAAAATTTGCAAATAAATTACCACAATGTATAGAATATTGCCAATTATAACATCTCAAAAGCTAAGGTAAAAATGTAACCAATAATCAAATATACCCAAATTTGGGTTACAATTTAAATTAAAATGTCAGGAATCCTTAAAATTTTGAATTATTAAAAATTGAGTTAGACAAAATGTAACTTACATGAGCCTAGATAATTTCCTGAACAACCCCGACAAACAAATTTGACCCAAAGCCACCCACAATGAATGTTCTCTCTCTCTCTCTCTCTCTCTCTCTCTCTCTCTCTCTCTCTCTCCAAATAGCTGTTCAATTGAGGAGAAATGAAATGAAATTAGAATTTAAATGAATTTTTATATTTATTAAAATTTTGATGTAAGCATCACCACACTCAGGGGCTGTTTGGTATAGGATTTATAGTGGGATTTAAGTCGGATTTACGCTAAATCCAGCCAAACAGTTTTTGTGCGTGCGTTAAATCCAGGGATTCGGTAAATCCCGGATTTACGGATTTACGGCTTAAATCCGGGATTTAGTAAATCCGAGGGGTAGCCGGATTTAACGGGATTTATTCGAAGAAGCACACGAAAGCGAGAAAGTTACTTCATAGCTAGCGAGCTCTCGTTCTTGCTTCCGATCAAAATGTCGTAACTTCCGGTCCGGGTTGACGAGAAAGTCGTCGCAGGAAGCCGAGACCTGCAAAGCAACGAAGCCGAACAGCAACGACGAAAGGAGAAGATGAAAGACAAACCATAGATGCTTGCAAAGAAATGAAGCCCAACAACAACGACGAAAAGAGAAGATGAAAGGCAAACCATAGACGCCTCTAAGTTATTATTGATTAACTTAATTAATATAATTTAAATTATTAATAATTAAGTAAATTAATTAAATAATTAATTGTATAATTAATTATTAAATATCAATATAATTAGATTAATTAATATAACTTAATATATCTATTATTAAATATATAATTAATTGTTTAAATAATAATTAATGAGTAATTTGTACTTAACATATTATTAAATTTATAACACATTATATTTTTTTTAATTATAATTTTTTTTAAGTTATAATTATCATCTTCACATTTAAATCCCTAACTTTTATAAATTCTGAAATATGTTACCAAACAGTTTCTCAGGATTTAACAGGATTTAACATTTGGCATACCAAACAGTTTTCAGGATTTAACACATTTTGGATTTACTAAATCAGGATTTACATGATTTACTAAATCCCATTAAAGTTAAATCCCACTTGTTGCCAAACAGCCCCTCAGAGACCCAACACCACAGTGCTCACCTTATAATCTTAGCTAAATAAAGAGAAAGGTGACGTAGCGCCCAAAACCAATGCCACAGTGCCCTAGACTAAAACTAGAGTCGCAGTGTTCGACCACACAACAATGTGGAGTCCTGATTAAATGACCCAAATGATAGAGAGCTTAATGTCGCAATGTCTCCCTCAAGGCGACCATTCTCCCAAAAGAAATTTTTTTAGAATTTAGATTTAACACACAAAGACCCTTAGGATACAGTCCATAATAGAATTCATGCATTCATATACAACAGAACTTCCACAGACACATGTAGAATGAAAGCATAGAAAATTCAAACACATCGTACTTACTAGATTAGGTTCATACCAATCAAAACACTATAGTAGTAAATATTAAAATAGGGGTGGGAATCCATCTTTTATATGGTGAGTTTTAATCCCTATCCTTCTTGCTAGTTACTTAACCTTTTATTTACCTTATATATGATTTTTTTTATATAGTTTTTGAAGTCCCAATGCAATCTCTCTTACATGAGGTTGGGGAGTCTTTGAGGGGCTAGTCAAGATCATTTAAAGCTAGATTTGGCCCCACTCATTACTCTTAGCTAGAGAGGTGTTTAGTGAGGTACAAGTTCTAAGAGGTTTGCTAGTCAAATCTAAAAGGAGAGGTCAAGAGCTCATTGAGCTTGTTTCATCACTCTATAATCAGAATATAGAGCTGGGCAAATTTTTTGAATTGCCTTGAGATGTGATTGATGCCCGGCTCTACCCATGAATATGATGATTTAATAGTATATATATATATATATATATATTTTCTTTTTCTTTTATATGGATAATATATACTAAAACATCATCCACAAAAGGAAACATATTCTTTTTTCAAGTAAATATATGTTTTCACTAGCATTTGAGCTCAGTGGTGTTAGGATTTTATTAAATCATATTAGATATTTTTTCTCCTTACTCTAGTTGTGTAAAAAATGAATACATCAAACGTGGATTATCCTAACTTGAGATAGCACTATCCTATATTCCTATGCTTAAATTAGTCAATCTTTTTCTTGCCTGATTGAGTTTCACTTAGGAAATAAGTATATAATAATCAACTATCATTAATGCACCAATCAATATTTAAAATTACACAATTGGGTATTGATCCATTTTTCGTTCGTGAGGTGAGGCATAAGACTTAAAATTTTAAAAAAATTGCATATAGTCAAAATAAAGATTCTTTTGTATAATAATTTAATAATATATTAAAAATTGACATAATAAATAAATTATCATATATATAACATATATGAAAAAATAATTATTCTTTTCATTTGAATCATCGCATAATGAACTGCTGTTTATGTTGCCTCATCACATGTGGAGTCTAATCTCTCCCAATCTGCTTCTTCTTCCCTCTATATTAGTTATCTTGATTTTCTCTAAATAATTTTCATCAATATAAAGATGAGAAATATTTTAAGATAAATAAGCTCTAAAAAAATTATTTTTTTCCTTTACCTTTCTTGATTTGTTCTTTTTTGCTTGGATTGAGGTTAATGTACATGCTTTTTTTTGCTTGGATTGTGGTGGACAACCAAGTGCTATCTAATATCCTCAACAATAATGTCTGGTAATTCAACAAGAAACTCAGCATCTTTAATATGAATATATGCCTCAATTGGCATCAACAATACAATGTCATAATGGTTATTGATTAGTATATTTATTAAACTTCTGTTCTTCACATCTAACCATCCATCAGACATAATTGTTACACATGTCTAGGCCCAGGTTCTCTTAATTTTCTCAATGCTTTTTTTAGTATTACCAAATTCCTTCAAAAACCATGTCCTCAAATTATAAGTGGATGGAGGTTTGAACCCTCTCCCATATGCTCCAATTGAATGAATCATATTGTAGTAATAAAGGGATGTTGCAACATTAAATGAGATAACATTCTCATAAAAGAATCAATCTATATCTATACATATTCATATTCGTACCTCCCTAACATTCTCTGGGGTCATCTTCTGTGCAGTAGAAGACATGTATTCTTGTTTATCCTTTGATGTGTTCACCATGTAATGATCCATAGAACTACTAGTACCCTTAAAGGACAAGAGTTGTAATGAAGAAGATGAATCCCAACCATTACACTCACTTTGTTGGAAGATCCCACGTCAACTTAGTTATTAAACTCTCTATGCGAGGTGCTTTAACATTAAAGGCTTTTTCATGTGTGATTTGATCTCCTCCCTAGTTGTATCAGGCACTTTGACATATGGTGCAATGTTCTTATGTGATCCAGATAAGTGCTCCATCCTAGTCACACAATCTTTTATCACTTTCTCACATTAATCACATTTCAAATATATGTATGACTTATCACTGCCTCCCATGTCAATTTGAGTGCTATGTTTTCACGCCAGATCCTTATAACCCAACATGATTTTATCTTTGAATCTGAAAATCCTCCATAAAATTCTAAAATAAAACATTCGATCTTTACATAAAATATAGAAACTCTTTAACAATTAATGTATGCATTCATTGGTGATCATCACAAGAACAATGAATAATTCAAGTTAATCATCATAAGAGCAATGAACTAGGTGAGGTGTGAAGATACACAAGCAACTCTTTTGTGTTGAAACATGTTTTTTTAGTTTTCAATATAATTTTCATTTCATTGTTTTTAAAAAATCTATTTGTAGACAAAGAAAGAGCTAGAATTATTTGTAGCCCAAAAAATCTATTTGAAGCATATAATTTGTTGCATCTATTTACTAATAATTACTTACACATACCTTTTGTTCATAATTCCAAGTCAGGTATTACATTTTCCTTGCTGAAAAATAGCTCAGAATTTAGACTGCTTTGAAAAGAATGTAATGCACAAGCTAAGGAATTAGGTAGTGCCACTTTCCAAGTAGTGTGGCATATGGTGTACTAGTTAAGTGAGCAACGATAAAGAAGATATCAGAGCATTTGAATCCAACAATGGCGTCATAATGTTTGCTTTTTGTAATGTTATGACATTGAATTTTATTGTAGAACTGTTATTAATTATCTTAATTTGACTGCTTTCAATGACTAGCTTCTATGAAAAATGTTAAAAAGCATAGATAATTATTATTTCTTATGGTTGATCAAAGAGCTTAACATATTTTGATAAAAGTATAATTCTATATTATCTAGACAACTTAAAAACTGTAATCATGATTTAGAAATAGAACATCAATATATATAACAAGATCTAATATTGTCATGACAAAATCATTTTCAAGTTTAACCTTCTCAAGCTTTACTAATTTAGGTTTGCAGGATTTGTTATATCATACTTGTAGCCAAATAACCCGAGTCTTATCAGGGGTGCATACTCAACTAACGAACAAAAAATAGGCAAATGTAAGTAGAGCAGTAGCATATGAGTCGAAGGAGGCGAAGGAGCTACCTACTCGATTGACGAAGCACGTGAAAGGGGAGAAAAACGTCTACTGCCATAGTGAGCAAACTCATGTCGTTACTTTCAATCCAATAGGAAGAACATCGTTGATGATTCCCAGACTTCTGATCTAATAGGAGACGTCGTTAAACTATCCTGACTTCCGATCCAACATTGAACGTTTTTTAAGAAGGCATAGAAACTTTTAGTGATTCGTTCAAAACTCTACCTTACGTGTGGTGCATCAGATGAAGTTGAACAACACGAACAAAATGAGGTTTAGAACTTCACTCGACATTAGGTTTAGGTTTTAAAATATATATTTAATTGTTATTAAGAGGTGATTGCCTCACAGAAATGAGGCGATGTGCACCTTTGTAAATTTGAGGCGTACGCGAAGCGTTCTCCTTAACACATTTCAGGCTCGAATTACGCTGAGGCGCATCTCTAGTTGCGCAATTGTACAATTGCGCCAACTTTCTTATTTGGAGCCAATCAACTTTAAACTAAAGAGTTTGAACATTATATTCTAGGCATGACTTCTCTTAGTGGTTCAAGTTAGATTTAAGACAAGATTGTGATGGCAACATAAAAATGATAATGAATAAAAAGATCTTAGAAAGAGTTGAGTTCACCGATTCTTTAGGATTGGCTAAATTCTATTTGAGGACTTGTCTTTCATCAAATTTGAATGTGGGGGCATCCATCTAAACTCGCTAGCTAGGAGGGATTCATACTCCACTCGATGCTAGTAGTATAATAAGGGAGTCATCTTTTAGTGTTATATATTTCATTAACTAATACGAGCTATGTACCTAAGATGAAATTAAATGGTTTGTGAGTGTTTTGTAGAGTTCACTTAAAAAATAAGAGGAAGGGTGAGTTAGTACAATGACCCGTTATTAGCCTATCACAAGAACTTTTTTAGTCTTGGAGTTTCAAGGCCTTAAAATGAAAAAAGATTTTTGTCCTTGAAAGTTCATATAATCTTCTCAACTTATATTAATAGTTCAAATAAGATAAGGTGACCAATGCAAAAGTCCTTAGGAAGCCTCTACGACAAGAACAATCTCGCCACTTTTAAACTAGACCATAGGACAAGATCACTAATCTTTGAACCCAAGTTGGTCTACTTATTGTTTTTGCACACATTGTCCCCATAAGTCGAAATTATTCAAATGGTAGACTTATCACTTGCTTAAGTTCAAACTTGTCCGACTTTGAATTGTGGCAAGTTATACCAAAACCAAACCTTAGTAGAACATTCTTTCATTCCTACTATTTCGACCCATGATGGTGTGCAAGTTCCCCGAGAGATTAAAAGAATGAGGCGAGTTTCCTAAGAAGAAGTGAGATCCCCTAGTCATTGCCTTATTATTTTTTTAGCATGTTTAACTTAATAACAAATTTTCATACATGAAAATACCATGAATGACTTCCAAAACAAAAGAAAAAACTCAGGGGAAATTTTTTTATTAATGTGCAAGAACATACAACAAGCAAATACAATAATTTATCTTATGACTAAAATATCTTTTTAAGTCGTCAACAGTTCAAGTCATAAGCACTCAACTCTTCTCAAAGATAAAACTAGTGTCTTTTAGTTCAATTAAGCCTTCGTTTGGGACGGCTTTCTTACTGCTTCATAAAGTAATTTTTTAGCATAAAAATTAAAATTTTATACTAGAAAGCTGCTTTAAGAAGCAAAAAGAAAGTCGTCCCAAACGAAGCCTAAGACTCACTTTTTGAGATTATTCCAACTCCATCTCCCTTGAATATGGTAGGTACTACAACAATTATGTGGATGACAAACTCTTTCAACGGCACAAAAGTATTTGAAAAAAAAAAAAAAGAGGAACAAGCAGGGTGCAAGGGGGGTAAGAAAATTAGAAAGAAAAAGCAAGACCTTTATAACCAGCCTAAAATAAAAGTGGAATTGTTTTCCTAATTTTTGTGTTCATAAAATAATGATGGATAGAAGTGTCATTGATGTTAATATTGTATTTGCATAGGGGGAACTAATTTGCAACATTTTTCTTATTTTTGATGATAGCAGAATAATTATTATTTGAATTAACATTTAATGCAAATTTTCTCCTTAGCTCCACTAAAAGAATGACCAATTTAAATTAACGGATTCCCAAAAACAAAATCCTAAAAATTAAAAAACATACACAAACAACAACTACTAAAAATAAAACAACTACTAAAATAAAAAAACAACTCGAACAAAAACACGAAGAATATTCAAACATTAAAAATTATTAATGCGAAAATGGCGAAATGAAGTTAATATTGTATTTGCATTAATTTTTAGGGTGCAAGGAGGATATAAATTGTTTTCATTTGCAGCATTCACAGATTATTTCCATGACAAACACTTAATTAGAAGTGTCGTTGTATCCATAAAATAATGATGGATAGAGTTCACAGATCAAATGGCAAATAATCTGTGAATGCTGCAGATGAAAAAATATATGATAATCACACATGGAGTTCAGATTACTGGTCTTTCATGCAGGTAATCACATGGAGTTCTGGATACTATACTCAGGTTCATATTTTCATCTAACTCAACATAAATAGCTTATTTCTCATTATTCTATAGGAGATTGTAGGAATGTTTATCTTACAAATGGTAACATTTTGAATTTTGTGGCAGTTGTTGATGTGCAAATCAAGACTATTAATGTGATTATATAAAAACTTTTATAATATGTGGCATATTTTTAGCTTGAATAGAAATCTGATTTTGATTAAGTGGCTTGTTGAAGCAGTTTATATCTCAACATTTTATAGTAAAACTTGAAAGTTGACCAACTGTGAAAATAAGTATAATGCCATTTACATTACAAGAAACATGGAAAAAAGAGTAATTGTTAAAGTGATTGCTGGAGATTCTGGATGTGCAATATGTATAGGTATTGCAAGGTAGATAACATTTCAAAATCAAACAAGAAGAAGGTAACAAAGTAAGAAAAGTGGTAAAAGAACAAAATTGGAAGATAAACATTATTATGGAAAATAACCATAGAAAAGTAGTCAAGGAAGCACGGCGGGTTCGAATAGGAAAAAATCCCTTCCCTTCCGAAAAAGAAAAAAGAGATACTAATGGGAACCCTTTGAGCTGACGAAATTAGTAATATTATACGCGAACGTGGCTGACCGGCGATTACTAGAAATTCCAACTTCATGCAGGTGTGCTGCAGCCTGCAATCCGAACTGAGGACGGGTTTTAGAGTTAGTTGATTTCCGGCAATTCACCTCATGAGGAAGGAGACATATTTTTCTATCTCCACTAAGCATAACTAATGGAGGAATCATGCTCAAGTTTGGAATAGATTAAGGGGGAGAAAGAATACCAAAATCATAAAATGTGAAATCTTTAAGTAAATATTTGTAATCATGTATTTGTCCTAGAATATGTTAATTAATTTCTCTATGAGATCATAAACATAAGTGAATCAACAAACTATTCTCCCAGAGTATATATTATTTCTATTTGTTCTCATGCGCACCATTGCTATGGGGGCTCAATACTTCTCCCCAACAAAATCCCCATGGGTGGTATTGATTTTAAAGGTAAAGTGGAAGAAAGGGCACTCTAATGTAGAATCAAGGTTTTTAGAATTGGACTGAAATTGAATTGCTGGAAGAAAATGCTCAAGTTTTAAAATTTCAACTATGATCAAAATGAAATAAATATTATTAAAATTAATTAGAATTATCTAAATGACAATATTACTAATAATGATGACAGCTAAGTAATAATCTGAATATATATAATATAAATGAAGACATATAGCACATACATGAAATACATAAAAAAAATATCATACTCTAACATTATATTTTTGTTATAATTTCAAGCCAAGTCAATTCAACTGCTTCTTGAGTTGTTCGATCCAATTTTCACATCCATAGGTAGAATAATAAAATAAAATATAACGGACTTAAATGAGAATGAATAGAATTTGCCAATAATCTGATGAGAGCATCGCATAATTAAATATAATTACATGATAAATCAGGATTCATCTACCTTAAGTCATCAAATGTTGTACATATATGAATATTGTCAAATTCCTGGAAGCAAGCAGCTAAAAAACTGTTTGGGTGGCAAGCAAAAATCCTTACTAAGAAAAGAACTCTAATGTAGAATCAAGCTTCTTAGAATCAGACAGGACATTGACCTGATGGAAGAAAATGTTCAAGTTTCAAAATTTCAACCAGAATCCAAATGATGTAAATATGATTAAAATTATTAAAATTATATAATATTTCTAATAATGATAAATGAAAAATAATCTGAATATATAATATAATTAAAAAAATTTAATACCTACATGAAATAAGTCCAAAAAATTTATATTCTAACACTATCTCTTCTTTACAATTTCTAGTCAAGCCAATTCAATTGTTTCTTGAGCTGTTTAACTACCAGTTTTTATGGGTTGAACCCAATTCAATTGATTGATTAGATCTGATTTTCACATCCATAGGTGGAATAATAAAAAGAAATATGACATAATTAAATGAGTATGAATAGAACATGCTGGTAATGTAATGAGAGCATCACACTATTTAAATATAATTACATGACAAATCAAGAACCACATACCTGAAGGCAGCAAATATTATTCATATATGAATGTTGTCATTTTCCCGGAAGCAGATAGCTAAGAAACTTTTTGTCACAAACAAAAATCCTTGCTAAGAAATGATCAAAATCAAATCAAAATTTTGATGCAGGTAAATGCATTCGGAATCAAGAGTAGAATAAAAATAGCTTGATGTAAGCACATTAGTGAGTACAGCAGATTTTCGACAGCCATTGAGATGGAAAAGAAGCATTCATGTATCTCTCTCTTTTTCAATTTCTAATTCATCTGCCTAATGCCTTAATTTGGTCTTCTTTACCTTCCTGACTTTCCTCTCTTTGCCAATCTTTTCATTATTCTTCGCACTTTTCTTCACATTTGAAATATGAACCTCATCATCATCATCACCGAAAGTAGTTGCAATAGCAGCATCCACATTCTTCACATTTGCCTCCCCATCAGCCCCAACATTTTCCTGATCCTCATTGCTTCCATGAAGGCTAACCTTTTTCCCTTTCTTACCTTTGCTCTTCATTTTCTTTTTCAGCAGAAGCTCCTTCTTATCACAATGATCAACTTCAACAGCTGCAACAATAGCATCAACTGTCAAACCATCGTTTATATCATGCTCTTCCACCTCAGAATTCACAATCTTCTTTGCTCTCTTTCTCATCTTTCTCCCAGTATCCAACTCAATGAACTGATCACCACTTTCTTTCTCTTCACCATCATCCTTATCAATAACAGCTGTCCTACGCTTCTTACCCTTGCTCAGCTTACCTTTCCCATCTTTCTTCTTTTTCTTCTTCTCCATTCCCAACACATCATTTTCCTGCTCATCTGCAACTTCTTCATGTTCATCTTCAATGCAATCCACAAGTTCGCCACCTACATAATCCACATCGTGAATCCTTCCCCTCCCCTTCTTTGACCCCACTCGCTTCTTCCTACTCTTCTCCTTCTTCGCTCCACTCTTTCCATCCCTCTCTTGAACAACCCTTCCATCTAAAGGCTCGGCCTTATCCCTTGAACCTACCTCAATCTTCATCCCCATTTCAGGAACCACCTGATAGATCGGCAGCGCCACAGATTGCACCGCCTTGATATACATACACCTAATGTTTGCCCACTTCTTTGGCACATGATTTACTGCGCCCTCAATTGCAGCCATCAAATTATCTATTATCTCCTCTCGATCCATGGACACCCTCCCCACTTTCATCCCAATACCAGTTCCAGAAGAAAGGAATAAAAGCGTAGATCTACACGCCTGTCGAACAGCCTCCGGCCAGCCAGGCCGGGAGATATTGACAGCGAGAGGGATCTTCTTCTTCTTAAAGAAATAGTTACCGATAAAGCGGGGAAGAAGAGTAATGATGCGGCGTTCGGCAAAGAAGATGTCGTACGAGTCGCAGAGCCGGCGGCGAGACTCGAAGGGTACGTAGTCTGTTCGGAGCTCGGAAAGGGGAATAACGGAATCGAAGGGTAGTTTCTCAGCGGCTGCGGTGGATCTGGCGGTCTCAGCGAGGGAGTCGTCGGCGATGAGACAGAGAGAGGTGCGTGAAGGGTCGAGAGGATGGAGAGAGTGTGGTAGAGGAATGCGGTAGGGATTGAGACGAGACGTGGAGGGGAAGCGGCGGACGCTTAAATGGAGGTAGAGAAAATCATCATGCTCGAAAAGCTGAGCCTTGCTCTGCTTGGCTCTCGCGCGTAGGAACCCTAGAAGGGCGTCGACGGCACGGCCAGCGTCTTCACGGCTGATCCTCGAGGATCCGGGAGTTGAGGAAGGAGACATCGGCGGTAGAAGAACAGAGAGGGAGAAGAGGGTTTAAGCCGCCGCAGGTAATCAACTATCAAGAGAAGGCGCAGCAATGTTCATAGTTTAAAGAAGCCCTAGCACACGGCAGTTTGGCTGCAAGTGTAATTCAGAATAATTTAATTTAATGTAGATTTTTTTTTTTAAATTTTGATGTTTAATTGAAAGTACTCCAAATAAGGAGTAAAATTTTAGTATCTTTGAAATTCATGGTTTAATATATTTTAGGGTTTTTAGATATCTAATACTTAAAACAAGTCTATTTATCTATTTAACAATTGAACTTTCATATTTATCTATATACTACTTAAAAACTCTTACTCTTATCAAAAATAATATTATGTCGTCTCCCATCAACACCAAGCCATGAAAGAGTGCTGGAACCTCTAACTCGAGCAGAGCAGCTTCCTCTCTCGATTTGAATCGCACAATTCGTGAATCTCCAGTTAGTGCGACATAACCATTTCTTCTGTTTGAATCACAGTTCGCAAATCCCACTCGCTCGTCTTCTCCTTTTGCGAATATGTCTTCTCTAGCTAGTGGCGACATAGGCATTCCTTCTCTTTAGGTATTTTATTCACTTACCATCCAACCTAGAATAGAAAGATGAGATTAATAGGATTTAGGAGGAGGAAGTCTTCTGCTTGGCATCTTCTCCACTTGTTGAATAAGTGTCAAACTTTTACAATAGATAAAAAATAGGTTCTTTAGAATCAGCAACAAAATAGAGAATAGGAAAAGCCTCTCTGGCCACCGTCAAAACTGCAACACCTTCTGATTCCTCTGCAGCTCCAACTGATTTGTTATGCTTTTATCAATATGCAACATATGTTTCCTCTGCAGTTTGGTGTTTTCTCCAGCTAGTGGAGACAAAGCTCCAAATATTTAAAGCTTGCTGCTCTGCTATGCTTTTATTAATATACCTTCTATTTTACCTTGGGTTTAATCTGAACCATTTACTTTAAATCAGCTGAGATGTTAGGTAGTCTTACTCTCTTGAGCTATATTTTTACATTTATTCATGTATTGTAGTCATCTACATTATGTTTTACATATGTTAAGTTATCCTCCTTATTTTTTACATGTTAAGAGCATCTGTAGTAAATGTATTTTATCATTTATAACTGATTGATGTAATTTTTAATTTTTCTATCAGATATAGAGTGCAATAATGTATGCTCTATTTTTTTTAAATATGGAGGATATTAGAATGAGGTGAAGGGTCAAAGTAGGATAAAAATATGTCGGTGGAAGTCAGAAAACTTTGAAGTTTGATAGAGGTCATATTAATTTACTATTATTAGAAGAACGGACCTAAGCAATTTGTCAGTGGATTGGGGTCATGCCTATGACTACACTATTATATTAGTGAAACATCACCCAAAATGTACATGCCAATTAAGAATGATAAATATTTGATGGACATGCTTATAGGTTATTGTAATGGCAACAAAGTGGAGGTGGTGGTTGTAGTGATAGATCATCAAGAAGATATGACTTATACGGATGGAACTCAGCGTGCAATGTGCAAGATTTAAGTGCCAAGAACATGGTTAACAATGACATATTAGTAGATGGTTTGTGTGATGATTCATTTGTGGCTGAAGTTGAAGAAAAAATTATTTATGTGTTGGCTCGTGTTTTGAGGATTCGTCAAGTTTTAAGCAAGCTATTCATTCTAATGCAATGTGACATAAATTTGCTATCAAGATTAAGGCAAGTGAAAAATCAAGAGTTATTTCTACATGCACATATCATGGTTGTCCATGAAGAATATGTGCCTCTTTATGTTCGGATGACCATTCATTCAAAGTTAGAAAATTACATTCGACACTTTTATGCTTGGGAGTTATCAAAGTTGGGAACAAACAAGCTACCTCAAGTTGGATTGCTCATAAAATCAAGGACATTGTGAAAAGGAATCCTGATGTTACTCCAAAGGATATTGGTAATAACTTAGATACCACTTTTGGTTTATCTTTACCATACATGAAAATATGGTGTTCGAGGGAATTAGCAAGAGAGAAAATGTTTGGTTCAGTAGATGATAACTACAAGTGGGTGCCCACATTGAGGTCTGAGTTAATGAATAGGAATCCTGGTTCACATATAACATTCTAATGTGACAAATAAAATGGCTCATTTAAGAGGTTCTTTGTCAATTTCAAGGTCTGTATTGATGGTTTCCATGCAGGTTGTAAAAATTTAATTGGCATTGATGATTTCCATCTAAAATCAAAATATTTAGGTGTGCTCCTTTTTGCTAATTCGTTGGATGGGAACAATGGACTCTTTAATATTGCATTCGCCATTGTTGAATCTGAATCAAAGAAAAGTTGGGAGTGGTTTTTGATGAATTTGTCCCAAGCTTTTAATGTTGATATAAAACATTTAGCATTCATATCGGATATGGAGAAAGGGCTTGGTGAAACAATTAAGGTTTCTTTCTTAATGCTGAGCATAGAGTTTGTATGCTGCACCTTTGGAAAAATATTAAGAGACTTTTTTGTTGTGATGATAGCCACAGTTTGCAAAAAAAAAGGTGTGGACTGCCACTAAATGTTATAGCCTACATGAGTTTAATTCTAAGCTACAACAAATATTTAACACTAATCCACAAGTTCATTCCTACCTAACATCATAAACCTGTAAGTGGTCGAAAGAAACCTTTTCAAACCATATTAGGAACCAGTACGACACAAATAACATGGCAGAATCCTTCAATTCTTAGGTAGAGGAGGAAAGGAGTAAGCCTGTTACTGATCTAATCGACATGATTAGAGGTATGTTGATGGAACAACGTTCTCATCAAAAGTCAAATGCAATTTCTTGGAGATGCCCTCTTGTTCCGTGTGTAGAGGAGTACATTAGAGATGTTACAACTAGAAAAACAACTTTCATCATACGATAGTCAACTACAACCAAAGCTGAAGTTGAAGGGCTTTCTGAGAAACATGACGTTGACATAGATAGATAGACGTGCACGTATGGTTTTTGTCAAATTTCATAATTACCATGTTTACATGTTGCAGCATTTATAGGAACAAAACATCAAAATTTGTGGCACACGTATGTGGATGAGCAATATTACAGTTATAGGTTTGTGATCTTCCTTCATTAAAAGCTTCGTTTACATTTGTTATCTAAACATCACTATTTTGTGTAGATAAAGAATGGCATATGATGGAGCCATTTCAACATTGCCAGGGAAAGAGCAGTGGAACTTACTAAGTGATAACTAGTTTGTTTCCCACCTGTTATAATCAGGCCACATGGTAGACCGAAAAAAAGTTGAATTAAGAGCTTCTTGGAAGGTGCACATAAATAGAAAACAACCCATAAATGTGGTCGATGCAATTCTTGGGATCACCATAGAAGTACTTGTAAGGAACCTATAAATTTTGAGGGAGATGATATTCAAACTGATGTTTCCTAAAAATTACCCATTTGGCGTGCCAATTATAATTATGGACCTGATTGAATTACTACATTTTGTATACCTTTTGAGCCAAAGACTTATAAATTTCTTTGTTTTTTAAGCCCAAGACATATAGTTCTGGTTATTGAAAAAATTTTAGCAAATCGATTTAATCTGAGATTTTTATTTTACAGTTATATTTTCATTATAATTATAGTTGATAAAAAAATCAACAAATTATAATTCTTCTTGTGAATCATATTCAGTTTAGAATAAGATGTAGTTATATGAATAATAAAATCCTGCTCCCAAAACTTCTCATTGAATTCAAATGAACCAGAAAAGTGAGTATAGGTCACAAATGCTATGTAAGTATTCTGAATATTGATTCGCAACTGTGCCGTCCACAATTACTTGAATGAAAACAAAATGCCCTGCATGCGAACAGAAATCAGGTGCCAAATGGAGATACAATTGAACAATCTCAAATATTTTATAATAGATAAGACAAAAAAATTTGCCACAAATCTCTAGTTCTTTTCAAAAGCATACTGAACTCAAGGTTGCATTGACTGACAAAAAAGTTACACTGACTCAAAGTGACATTTAAGCATAGAGATATTTATTTACAGTGAACGCTACAATAACATTAAGGAAAATCAATATGACCATCAAATTTTTATTTATAACAGCTCAGCTCTAATTGAAGCAATATGCGTTATACTACTTTCAGTAACATTTGAACTTCGGAAATTGCTATCATACAAAAATTCATCAACTTCATCACACCATAAAAATAATGGCAATCTTCTGTTCTATTTCGGGAGCATCTGTAGTGTTTTCTTCCTCTACTACGAGATTGTTAAGATGTAAATATCATACATTGTAAGTTAGAATGACAATATATTTGATTACTAAAGTTTTAGATTGCCGTTGCTGAGGAACTCGAACTCATTGTAGATTTCCTTCATAAAATACACCTTCAAAAAATGAAAGAAAATGAAGTCATGAGAAGTAGAACAATTGCTTCGCATTCCATTCATTCAGAAAATACACCTTGGCATTTCATCAAACACCTATTATGCATCTCTAAATTTACAAACACAACATAGTGAATGAAGACTTGAGAAGTTTACCCTAAACAACTAATGAAGAAGATCACCATCAATAATAAAAACTAAAAGTAATTATAAATCTGTTAAAAAAAGAAATGGAATGAAGAAGAAAAACCATATGTATCACATTACCAACTTGTGACACAACCTAGCGAGCAAAATAGTCAAACAGGGTGATCATATCTGGAGAAGTCATCGTAAAATAGTCGTGACTTTGGACTAGGAAGTGGTGAATGGGTGGCAGAGCGAAGTGCTATAGATGACGGGGCGACCGGAGCGAACGTCCTTAAGAAAGAGTAGTATATTTGATTTAAAATGAGTGTTTTAGGTGGTATATTAGTAAATAGATTAGTTTAGGTGTTAAATTTGTATTTTCAACATTTTTAGGTGTTCATATGTAAAAATCCCTTTATTTAGAGGGATATATATTATCATTGTTTAAAATTGTGTAATATGAGGCTTGCATTGAGGCCCGTTTTAGCGCAATTCCAATGACAAACACCTAAAGGTTTACACCTCGAGTTTTTTTTTTACGAGGCTTGCCTTTAGGCGTGCATCACCTCGCTGGAGTGCGGCTTATGCCTCACCCTATTTATAAATATTTTTTCTTAAAATTTATATAAATCCTAAAGTAAAGCACCGAACAAATCACACCTTCGTGCACTGTCGAATCATAGTAATTGCATCAACCTCCAGCCTTTCGCCTTCGCCACAACCACTACTATTATAGCCATAGTCAAGGATCACTTAAAAGTTCCAAACCACCACACCTCATCCTCTAAAAATTTTGGAGTATTACTCTCATCTTTATGTTGATGAAAAATATTTATAAAAGAAGAAGATGACTGAAGTAAATGAAGAATAAGTATATTTAGAGGCATTTGACTCCATAGGATGATATAGTGTAGAGACCAATTTGTTATAATGATGACTCAAATAAAGCTCCTGTTAGTGATGATAGTATAGATGATTTTTTAATTGTTGCAAACTATTTCAGCCTTTTTTAGAACTTAAATGTAGATGAGTAGGGGATTGAGAAAGAAAAAAATTGGAGTTGAACTTAATGTTATATACTATTTTAAATAGTTTTTATATTAAATATTTTTTTGCTCATCTAATACTTATATTTTAATTATATTTCATGCAATTTATTACTAGCCACTTTACATCTTATGCAAATTTTTGTTTCATATGTATATCAATATATTACTTCATAATTCAATAGAAAGATAGTATATCTTCTTTTAGCATCTTATTTGATATTATATAAAAAATCACTTTTAACATTTACTTATACTTTACACAATTTCTTATTTTGAGGCTCATGCCTCAAAATGCTTTGAGGCTTACACCTCACCTCACCAACAAAAAATGCCTTGATACCCAATTGCACAATTTTAAACGTTGGAGATTATAAATACATCAATTATGTTAAGTGTTGTTAGCCATCACTGTTGTTGTTGCCTGCCACCCACACTTCTATCCTCCATCAACTGTTAGTACTTTTTAAAATTTTTTATGTTTATCTATAAATCTATATTTATTATCTTATTCATGTGATATTCTACAAAATATATTTTGAATGATTAGTATCAAATTAATAAATTCAGTTAAATTGTTTTGTTACTTATTTTAGAAGTTAAGGATTTATATACAGAAAAAAAGTTATGTTAGGATGTCTTAATCGATATTCAGTCATGATGTGCTTTATTGTCATTTAACTTATAATGAAATTAGTTCTATGTATGGTGCTCAAATACAAAATTAATCTCTCTGCAAATCTAGTGCTACAGTAAGCCCATCCTAGGATTTTCGTCAAGACATTGTGACACAGTTTTGTCTTAATATGTGTTTTGTCCTGGAATATTCATGATAATAGAAAAATAAAACTTAACATTCTAGCTTTATACGTAGATCTGACACACAACAGATAAATAGTTGGGGTGTAGCGTTTATAAGAGACCAAAATTTTTTATGTGAAAAACCCCTAAAAAGAACACAGCGCTTGCTTAATTTAAATGAATTTACAATTGCTTTTAATAACAAATGAGGCCCTTATTTAGGAGGAAGGTCTTGGCTCGATGTAGCAAATATACATAATGTAGAGTGCATTACATGGTGGGAGTTGGAAGAATTAGTGTTTATATGTTCATTTGGTTAGCAAGACCATGTTCGATGAGCGATTTAGGTCGAAAGGACTATAGTTGGATGACAGCGGACAGAAGAACCATAATTGGATGACGGTGGTAAAAAAAAATTATAGTCGAGCGATGAAGATTGGAGAGACTGTAGTCGACATGTGATGGATGTTAAAAAGACCTTAGTCGGTCAAAAATTAGCCAAAAAAATCGTAATTTGGTGATGGAGGTTAGAAGGACCATAGTTGGCTGATGATGATGGTCATAAAAATTATTGTTAGGTGAAGAAGGTCAAAAGGACTGTAGTTGATGGACAACAGTGGTCATAAAGATTGTAATCCAATGATAGTGGTCGGAAGAACCATATTTTGGTGACGAAAGTGAGAAGGTTCATAGTTGACGAGCGACGATGGTCAGAAAGACCATTATTAGGTGACGGAGGTCAGAGATATCATAGTTGACGAGCAACGATGGTTAGAATATAGAAGTAAGAAGGACCATATTCAGTAGACTAAAGAGGTTAGAAAGATTGTTGTCTGGTGATGAAGGTTAAAAGGATAGTAGTAAACGAGCGATGGGGTCAAAAAAATTTTAGTAGGGTGACAGAGGTCAGAAAGACCTTAATGGGGGTGAAGGTGATAAGAAGGATCGTAATTGGGTTATGTTGGTCGAAGAGATAGTAGTCATCAGGAGATATAATTCAGAAAGATCATAATTAGGTGACGACGGTCAGGGAGACTGTTATCTGGAAATGGTAGTCGAAGAGGTCGGAGAGATAGTTGTCAAGCAATAGAGGTAAGAAAGATCATAGTCGGCGTATGATGAAGGTTAAAAAGATCATTGTATGAGGATGGAGGTCAGAAGAATTGTACTAAGCAAGCGATAGTGGTCAGAAAGACTATAGACAAGTGGCAGAGGTTGGAATGACCTTAGCCTGGCAGAGGTGATAGGAAGGACTATAATTGGGCAATAGTGGTCGAAGAGACCATAATCACCAAGCAATAGAGGTCAGAAATATCATAGTCAGGCAACATTAGTCGAAAGGACAATATTTGGTGGCTGATGTAGGTCAGAAAAACTATAGTTGCCACCGATGGTCGAGATAAAATTCAATGACAATCGGTGGTCAGATGTAAGAATATCATTAATTGGTGGCCGGGTGAAGTCTGATGAAATTCTGGTGACAGTCGGTGTCCAGGAGTAAATCTAGCATCATTTGGTGGCCGAGCGTAAGTCTGACAACAGTTGATTGTTGGGCGGAAATCTAGTGAAAGTCTGGCAACACTTAATGGCCGAGCGTAAAAATGCATTAGTTGGTGGTTGGGTAAAAGTTCAGTGATAATCTACGGCAGAGCTTAAGTTTGATGACAGTCAGTGGTCAGGCAAAAAGTTCGATGACAATCGATAGTTTGACAAAGGTTGAGGAGGAGCTTGGTGGCAATAGATATCTCAGATTTCTCTTTCTCTCCTTTCTTTTTTCCCTTCCTCTCTCCTTGCTTCGTCCCCCTTCATGTGCAGAATGAGGGTTATTTATATTTTTTGAGAATGACATGGCAGTAAATAGGGAGAAGATCAAGGGTAAATTGGGGGTTAGGTGATGGTGGTTGGAAGGACCCTAGTTGGTGGACGACAGATGTTAGAAAGATTATAGTCAGGTAGTTAGAAGGGCCGTAGTTAGTAGACAACGTAGGTCAAAAAGATAGTAGTCGGGTGCAGTGATCGGAAGTACCATAGTCAACGTACGATGGATGTTATAAAGACTGTAGTCAGGTGATGGTGGTCGGAAGGATTGTAGTAGGTGGGCGATGGAGGTTAGAAAGATTATAGTCTGGTGACAGTGGTTGAAGATACTGTAGTCGATGGGCGGCGAAGAGTAAAAAGATTGTAGTTTGGTACAGTGGTGGGAAGGACCGTAGTTGGCGGGTGAGGAAGGTCGAAAAAGATCGTAGCATGGTGACAGTCGGTTGTTGGGAGGTGGTCGGGCGAAAGTCTGATAACAGTTGGTGCTCTGATAGAAGTCCTGTCAAAGTTTGGCGACGATCGGTGACCGGGTGGTGGCCGAGGAGGAGCTTTGTGGAATGAGAGGTATAAGATTTCTTTTCATTCTTCCTTTTCTTTCCCTTCCTTCCTTGCTTCGTCCCCCTTCATGTGAAGAATGAGGGGTTATTTATAATTTTTTGGGAATGTCATGACTAGTAAATATGGAGAAAATCAAATGCAAGTTGGGAGTGTTTCCAATGGACGGCTGATATCAACTACCTTGATAATAAACCATTTATCAAGTATTTGAGTGTCTTAGTAGTGCCAGAATCTGACAATCTTGGGCTCGTTGGATTTGGCTTATCGAGCCGCTCGATTCGATTATAAGCTTGTCACATTTGGTGATAATTTGGTCATCTAATTTATGGTTTGAACAATCTAAATATGCTTAGGGTCCTTGATTTTGACTCACTTGGGCTCAGATTGAGTTGAATTTAGTGTCATTGGGTTCGTTTTTTTTTCGAGAAGTTTAGTTCGACTATAAGTTTCCTTAAATCAGAGTTCGAATGGTCCCGAATTTAATTTTGGAAGTTTCAAGCTCGAATTTACCTCGAGATTCATGCCTGGTCGAGATAAATTTTTTATGATATATTAGATTCAAATATTTATTGCATTTACTTTACTTGTATGAACCTATATTAAATTGATAAAATAATATGTAACCTAATTAAACATCTTAACTAATAATAAATTAGATATTTACTAAGCTAATTAAATAATAACTTATATTTGAGTGCATGTGTGTGTAATTTGTTTGATTGGATATTAATAATTTAATTATTAAAATTTTTATATCAATTTTATCTTTGTTAATAAATTATAATTAGTTATAAAAAATAATTAAATATAATTAATCTAAATTAATCAATTTATATTTAAATTAGTATTTTTGGGTTAATTAATATTAATATAAATTTTAATTAATTTATTTTATTTGATTATTTTTAATTAAATATGAATCCCTTGTCTTTCTCCGCCAATTCTCGAGACCTTAGATATAAAGAAGCTAGGAAGTCATAATTGTAGCTCATTAGGGAAGACATCGACAGGAGCAATAGCATGCAAAGAAGAAGAGTTTGTGAAACTTGGAGGTTTCTTAAATTCACCCAATTTCAAGATTTACTAAATTTTAGGTTAAAGGCTAAACAAAGTAGAGATAAGATTTAAGATTTTGTAGGATTTTAAAGGGAAAAATTTGAAGTGGATACCATTAAATATTTAATTATGTAACTCGATACTAAAAATAAATAAAAGTAGCCAAAGTTGACCATTCAACTGGCGTCTGTGGCTACTTCTGTAAGTCGACTAATGAACATGTGACTTCATCTTAAAAAAAAAAAAAAAAGCTTTGATGAGTATATGTTGTCATTAATTGGTGGAGGCTTGGATTTCTTCCTTTCTTAGTGAAAGTATCATCATTTGAGCATAGTAGCATTATTGTCATGTTAAATTACATGAATTATATAATAACTTTACTAAACTAAGGAGAGAGGTGGCAATTAGGAGTTATAAGGAGGCATTAATACATAGACATTCCTATAACATGTTTATATGTGACCTATTATGCCAACTATAGAATAAATAGTAACTCTTATTTTATTAAATTTAATAATGAATTATAAATTGAACTTTGATATGGGGAAAAAGGGGTTGGTATACTAAGCTTTATACTCATACTAAGATTTATATCAATCTAAAAAATACTTTTTAACCAACTTAAAGTCACGTTTCTTAGTTTCATTTTTACTGTTGATGGCTTGAAGGTAGACCCTGCAAAAGTTAAAGTCCTTTTATAGTAGTTGGTTCCTAAGATTTTCACATATGTCCATAGTTTTCAAGGCTTAGCCACCTTTTATAGAAGGTTTATCCAAAGTTATAGCATCGTAGTAGCTCAAAAAACTGACATCATTAAGAAAGATAAGTTTATTTGGAATACATTCACATTAAAAGCCATGAAATAAATCAAAGTCCATATGATCAAGCCTCTAATCCTCAAACTTCCAGGTTTTAATAAGACATTTGAGGTCATATGTGATGTCTCTAGTGTTGGTACAGGAGGAGTTCTCAGTCAAGAGAACCATCTTGTTGCCTTCTAATGGGAAACTAAATGATGCCAAGCAAAAATAATCTTCTTTTGATAGAGAATTTTACGCCATTATTTAAACTCTAAGGCATTAGATACATTATCTTCTGCATAGGGAACTCATCCTTAATAAGGATTATCATTCTTTGAAATTTATAAATCCCATAGAAATTTAAGTTGCAAGCATGCAAAATAGGTAGAATACCTTTAAGATTTCACATTTTTTGTAAAATATAAGCCTGACTTAGAAAATAAACTCACAAATGCACTTTCTAGGGTGATCTTGAAATTTTCATCTTTAGAATTTTAAAATCATGGATTTGAAGACATAGAGATGATTATCAAGTCTATGTTAGTTTTAAAATAAGTAGTTTTTGAAACCAAGTTGCTTTGGGTCCACTGATGATATAATTAGGATGAATGGACTAACCTATCCAAGTGTGATCCTACTTATCCAAATATTCTTTGTCTTGATGTTCTATGTGTAACACTAAACTTATAATTTCTAAAAATGTGTCACAAGCTTCCATAAGTTTTGCGCCTAACATTGTGTATGCATACCGTTTAAAATGTGAAACCCGTATAATATTAAGTGAGGCATGAGATACACTTACACTATATTTTTGTATGACTTAAACTATGCAATTGTTCAACCTTAGCTTTAAAATGAGTTTTTTTTTCTAGTTAATCTAACACATAAGGATGCTTTGGTTGATAAGCATTTATTTTCTTTTCTTTTCTAGCTCATTGCAACTCATTTTAAAATTTTTTTTAAAAAATAGAAAATCTTAGTTGGCATGCACATTGTTGAGTACACACTATTTCTTCTTCAAGCTAACTAAAATTCCATTCAACTTGAATAACAAATCATCTAACTCATCATAGGTCATATCATCATTTATCTCATTGGAGGGGTCATTTACAGCCAACAAGAATATCTTTTGGCTTTTCTTAGAATTCGTTTGGGATGGCTTTCTTACTGCTTCATAAAGCAACTTTTTAGTATAAAAATAAAAAATTTTATACTAGAAAACTGCTTTAAGAAGTAGGAAGAAAGTTGTCCCAAACGAAGCCTTAATCAGAAGATTTAGTGGTGGTTCCTTCATTATCTAATTCACCCAAGTAACCTTTAATGCTTTCTTGCCCTTTTTATTTTTGTATTTTTATTTTCTTCCATTTTTTATTTAATGGACATAAAAATTATAATGATCAAACCTCTACACTTAAAGCAAGTTGGGGTTTCTTTCTTACTCTTATAAAATACGCTCCAAAAGGATAAGTAATGTGACTTAATTATTTAAAATAATTAAATAATAATTAAATAATATTTGTTTCACATTTTAGCCAAATATAAATGTTCAAAATCACCTAATTCAGATAATTAATGAGGCTCCAAATTAATAGAATACATGTCATAATTATTAGTAAAATTATTATTAATGAAGACCCATAAAATATTATGCCGACCCACTGAAAATTTTGCAACAATATTTACTATATTGCTTCATAACTTTCAATAAGTAACACAATTTCCATACTTACAAGAATAAAGATGACTATTTTGAATCGAACAATGTTAAGCAACAATAACAAAATGATTTCAAACAATGTTTGCCAAACGGAAGAATCTACAAAATAAGTTCACCATTCTAATAATTTCTTCAATGCATGAAAAAAAAAAAAAAATTCAACCTCATTACCCGCAATGTGAAACCCCTTAAATAAAAGAAACTAAACTCTTAAACATTGTGGTACTTTTTTGTATAATAATTAAAATTTATTAAAAAAACCCCGCAATTAAGCATGCTCATCCCAGAATAATTATGAAATGAATGACTTATTGAAAAGTCACACCAACAAAACAAAACCGTGAGACTCTTAGGCCGAGATGAATAATATCTCGATAATTAAAAATTTTAGCTATTACACAGAACATTAGAAGACATAATATAACAAAAACTAGCATTTATAAGCAGCCTTGTAATTAAATGGCTAATTATCTACCACTAGACTACTCTTTAAATAGTAGTGAGAAAAAACTTCGGATCCATTTAGAACGACCGAAGCTTTTTATAAATTTGATTGTAAAATTGTTATGGAAAAAATAATTTTTTTTTTAAAGTTGCTATAGAAAGTAGGTTCCTACAACAACAACATCAAGCCTTTATCCACTACATGAGGTCAGCTACATGAATTCTTTTTCTCCATGCGTTCTATTAAAAGTCAAATTCTCGTTTAAATCTAATAAAGAAAGGTCATTCATAATATTTTCTAACCAAGTCTTTTTAGGTCTACCCCTACCTTTCTTAACACAAGTCAAATCTAATACCTCTACTCTCCTAACCGGGTCATCGGAAGTTCGCCTTTTATGTGACCAAACAATCTAAGGTGACTCTCTCTAATCTTATCTTCTACTGGAACTATATGCTCATTTCGTATCCTATCTCTAAAGGTAAAGCCACTCATCCACCTGAGCATCCTCATCTCTGCCACACTTAACTTAATATTATGCTTCTCTTTTAATGGCCAACCTTCGGCACCATAAAGCATTGCAGGCCTCACTACCATCTTATAGAATTTTCCCTTAAATTTTAGGGATACATTTCTATCACATAACAAGCCTGATGCATTCCTTCACTTTAACCATTCAACTTGAACTCTGCTGATAATATCCCCATCTATTTCACCATTAATATAAAAAAATATTAAAATATAGTGAAAAAATAATGACAAATAAAACTATGATTATAGCCCGAAAAACAAAACAATAAAAAACACTATCCCAAACAAAATCTTCATCCACAGCATATGAAGTTCAGATTCAACCAACTAAACAAATTCGTATGTAGACTGTTAAAGCCAAGATTCACAAAGTTTCTGGAAAAAATTCTAGCTGTGCTGAAAGCTATAAGCTGCGGATGAAATGCTGCAAAAAGTTTGATGTTAGCTAACAAAAACATACAGCAGAGATTACATAACGCTACATACCATTATGTAACCGGAAAGAATTGGATAAAAAATATATAAGTAACCGAGCTGAAATTTTTCATGAATCATTCACCATAAATTATGTTACATAAATATAAAACAAATGCTCCCGGACCAATGGCTTCATTCCCTAAATCTGCATCCAAGTCCTAATTGATATATCATGCAAAGTGCTATAGGACAAGAGGATTTGGATGCTCAGCGCAAGCATGTTGGAGATCTTTCCATGGACCTACAGGGAAATTGGTACCTGGAGATTTGATACCATGGTTAGCATTGAACAATGGAACTTCTAATATATATATACTAAAATAAAGGTAAAGACGAAAGAATGGAAAAATTTTAGCTTGGGATATTTCCAGTCATATCAAAAGAGGAATTTGGTTATAATTTCAAGTGCCCACATCCCACCATTGTTAAGGGAGAGCTGGGCTATGTGCCTAGTATGTGCGTGTATGAGGCAAGATGCTTCTCACACCTCTCGAGCGGGCATCATTATTAAGCTGTGTTTAGGCAAGCCCCTAGCCATAAGACATCAAGCAAGGGAGAAATTATTCTGTGCGGTCACCAGATCGTTCGGAGACGAATGAGAGCACACGACATCACCCGGTACATAGCAGCGGTACACAGAAAAAATGATGTGGCGCGCTCTCATTTGTCTCCGGATGCCGTCTGGTGACTGCATAGAATAATTAATCCAAACAAGGGGAGCATACTTGTCAATAAAAAATAGCACAACATAATACAAATGTCCTATAAATTTAACAATATAAACAACAATATACAAACTTAGAGGGATAACACAATGCTGCAAGCAATCAACCAAATTAGATAAAGTAAAATTAAATATAAAAAACAAATAAAAATTCCAAGTGCAACAATCAAGAAAATGCATGTAAATTTGTAGGAAGAAAATAGCATAAATAATTTTTTAAATGGATAGAATAGGGAGAGCACAAACATCGTTAAAAAGTATCAAAGAGGATTGCATAAAAATGTAACATTAAAGTCCGTTCAGAATCACGAGGATGCATGAATCATAGGGTACTAATGAAACCCTACAACAACAACAACATCAAGCCTTTATCCCACTACGTGGGGTCGGCTACATGAATCCTTTTTCTCCATTGTGTCCTATTAAAAGTCAAATTCTCGTTTAAATCTAATAAAGAAAGGTCATTCCTAATATTTTCTAACCAAGTCTTTTTTGGTCTACCCCTACCTTTCTTAACATAAGTCAAATCTAATACCTCTACTCTCCTAACCGGGTCATCGCAAGGCTGCCGTTTTATGTGACCAAACCATCTAAGGCGACTTTCTCTAATCTTATCTTCTACTGGAGCTACTCCAACCTTTTCACGTATATGCTCATTTCGTATCTTATCTCTAAGGGTCAAGCCACTCATCCACCTGAGCATCCTCATCTCTGCCACACTTAACTTAGTATTATGCTTCTCTTTTAAAGGCCAACATTCGGCACCATAAAGCATTGCAGGCCTCACTACCATCTTATAGAATTTTCCCTTAAGTTTGAGGGGTACATTTCTATTACATAACAAGCCCGATGCATTCCTCCACTTCAACCATCCAACTTGAATTCTGCTGATAATATCCCCATCTATTTCACCATCACTCTGAACAATAGATCCAAGATATCTAAAACGTGTACTCTTATTAATGACTTAATCGCCCAAAGTCACAATCCCCTCACTAGATCTATTACTACTAAAATTACACTCCATATATTCTGTTTTAGATCTACTCAAGCGAAAACCTTTAGACTCTAAGGTTGACCTCCATAATTCAAGTTTACCTTCAACTCCCTCTCTAGTCTTGTCAACAAGAAGAATATCATCAGCAAAAAGCATACACCAAGGTACATCCTCTTGCAAATGTCTAGTGAGAACATCCATGACTAAAGCAAAAAGATATGGGCTTAAGGCTGATCCTTGATATAACCCAACCGAAATAGGGAAATACTTGGTCAATCCACCTTGTGTTTGAACACAAGTAATAGCTCCTGCATACATATCTTTAATGATTTGAATATAAGCATTATTGACTCCTTTCTTTTCAAGAACTCTCCATAGCACTTCTCTTGGAACTTTATCATATGCTTTTTCTAAATCAATAAATATCATATGTAGATCCTCCTTATTTTCTCTATATTTCTCCATCAAACCTCTTAATAAATGTATGGCTTCCATAGTCGACCTACCCGGCATGAATCCAAATTGATTTTGAGAAACATTAGTATCACGCCGCAACCTATGCTCCAAAACTCGCTCCCATAGTTTTAAAGTATGACACATTAACTTAATACCTCTATAATTCGCACAATCTTGTACATCACCTTTATTCTTAAAAATAGGAATTAACACACTCATTCTCCACTCATCTGGCATCTTCTTAGTCTTCAAAATAGTATTAAAAAGTTTGGTCAAAAGTTTTAAGCATGAAAAAATAAGATAAATAACTCTAAAATAAATTAATGTGTAACAAAAATAACTAAAATAAACTAGACACATAATAAAATAAAATAACTGGCGCAATGTGCGTTATGTTATGTTTTCTATAAGGCACATACCAGGAGTTATTTTGCTTTCTAATGTCTTGTTGTATAAATATCACTTATGGGTTATATCACACGCTATTTAACATTATTAATATATAAGATGCAAGTGCCTTGCCTTGATTTAAGAGAGAATAAAATTTTAAATGCTAAAGGTGAGTTAAACGTTGAAGATGATGACTTGGTATGGATGACGCATAAAGAGCATCGAAAGATGGATAAACAAACATGCGGCATTGGGAATAAGTTGATCTAATGCCCATGCAAGAACATGAAGCTCTACAATACTAAATATTTCTTATTTATATTGGTATTTTGACACAACAACATCAAGCCTTTATTCCGCTATGTGGGATCAACTACAATCACTTTTCTTTATTGTATTCTTCTATCAAGAGTTAAATTCTTATTTAAATCTAAAAAAATGTCATTTGTAAAATACTTTCTAATCGAGTCTTTTTAAGTCTACCTATACCTTTCTTACTTGGGTCAAATCTAATACATCTACTATGTTAACCATGTCATCAAAAGGCCGACGTTTTATGTGACCAAACCATCTAAGGCAACTCTCACTAATCTTATCTACCATTGAAGGTACTCCAACCTTGTCACGAATACACTCATTTTACATTCTATCTCTAAGTCTAAAGCCACTCATCCACTTGAACATCCTTATCTCTATAACACTCAACTTGTTTTTTACTTCCTTTTAATGGTCCACATTCTATGCTCTAAACATTGCAATTCTCATGAGCATCTCATAGGATTTTCACTTAAGTTTAAGGGGTAATTCTCTATCACACAATAGGCCCAATGCATTTCTCCACTTCAACCATCCAACATGAATTCTACTAATGATATCCCCATCAATTTCCTCATTATTTTGAGCAATAAACACGAGATATCTAAAAATGTGTACTCTTTTTAATGACCTCATTGCCCAATATCACAAATCACAATCACCCCGCTAAATCTATTATTACTAAAATTACACTCCATGTATTCAGTTTTAGATCTACTCAAATGAAAACCTTTAGACTCTTAAGGTTAACCTCTATAATTCAAATTTTTCTTCAACTCCCTCTCTAGTCTTATTAACAAGAAGAATATCATTACAAAAAGCATATACCAGGGTACATCCTCTTGCATCTAGTAAGAAAATCCATGACTACAACAAAAAGATATGGGCTTAAAGTCGATCCTTTATATAATCCAACTGAAATAGGAAAATACTTGATCAAACCACGTCGTGCTTAAACACAAGTAATAGCACATGTATACATATTCTTAATGACTTGAATATAAACATTCTTAACACTTTTTTTTTAAATTATCCATAACACTTATCTTGAAACTTTATCGTATGCTTTATCTAAATTAATAAATATTATATGTAAATCCTCCTTAGTCTCTCTATACTTCTCCATCAAACCTCTCAATAAATGTATAACTTACGTAGTAAGTAGATCTATAAGACATAAATCCAAACTGATTTTGAGAAATATTAGAATCACATCATAACCTATTATGCTCAATTACTCTCTAACATAATTTTAATGTATAACACATTATCTTAATTCCTTTATAATTCACATACTCTTGTACATCATCTTTATTCTTAAAAATAGGAATCAACACACTCCTTCACACATCTTACATTCTTTTAGCATTCAAAATAATATTAAAAAGCTTAGTGAGCTTAGAAATTCCTTGATCTCCTAAACATTTCCATATATCTATTGGAATATCATTAAGGCTTTGTTTGGGGTGACTTTTTTACTGTTTCTTAAAACAACTTTTTAGTACAACAAATAGACTTTTTAAATTAAAAAGCTGCTTTAAGAAGCAGTAAGAAAGTCGTCCCAAACAAAGCCTAAGTCTTGCTACTTTTCTACACTTCATTTTCTTCAAAGCTTCTTCAACTTGGGTTTGACTAATACAATAATAAAAATAAAAAACTCTATTTTCAATTAGGATGCTAAGATCACTAAAATCAATCATATTCTCACAGTCTTAACTACAAAAACTTATTGAAATCTCTCTCATCAACCTATGTTAAATATCGTCTTCTAAGAAAGCAGTTTTTAATATTCATTCTTGATGCACCTCAATTAAACTAGATCCTTACTTTTCATATTTTTGTTTGCTTGGCCTTATACATATATCTTTAGTCATCTTTAATATATAATATATTATATAACTCATTAAAAGCTAAATTTTTTGCATCGCAAATCACCTTTTTAGACTCCCTACGAACAACTCTATATCTTTCTCAATTTTATGAGTCTTTATATCTAAACTCATTTTAATAATAAAGTTTTTTATTTTTTATCTTTTCTTACACATTGTGGTTCTATCATCAACCATTTTCACTATTATAAGCATTTCCTTTCAATAATCTAAGCACATACTGTACAACATTCTTAATATCACAAGTTATTTTTTCTCACATAACATTAACTTTCTCACATAATATAATAAAATACTTATTTATACTAACTAATTTGAGGCCTTCACCTCAAAAACCTCGAGGCATAAAGCTTGGAGGTGTACACCTCAGACAAAAAAATCATAAACCTCATTGAAAACAAAACAACGTAAACCTTGAGGCATTTTTTGTGTGCCTTATATGAATGTTCACTTCTAAGCATATGTCTCAAACACATTTTAAATCATATTTTAAATTGGTTAACCCAACAGGAAATTGTCTCCTTATATGAGGCTTTTACCTTAGATACCTTGGGGTTAATAAGTTGTAGGAGTTGTGCGAGAATGTAGATGAGACTTTGGGGAGGTGTTAGATTGGTCTTAGAATTGTGGGAGACTAGGTTTAAGAAGTTGGTCAAGCTTAACTAGTGGGAGATGAAATGTTAGAGAGGACAGTAAAAAGAGATAAAAGAGATACCTAAGGTTAAGGGGACCAGACACCAAATTTTACTGAAGATTAGAGCAACCATCAAAGTTTTTTACATCAAATTTTTGCAAGCATAATATAATTTCAATCAATACAATAAAAATAAGGTTACGTGGCTATTATTTATCAACTCATGGAAATTCAATCCTATGGTGATTGATTTTCACTTGATTTAAAACTAATTTAGGAGAAGATCCAATTTTTGGAGAACGAGATTACATCACCGAACTAGGATGATAAAGAGTTAGGATGTTGATTGACTTTGGTATTCTTAATTCGAGTTCTCAATATGTGAAAATAAGTGTTATAAAGATTTGGTTTGTCCGTTGAATGTAGATTAACATACATATACATGCCTGTTTTGTCCATCTAATCAAAAGAAAAAAAAATCAAATTCATTGGAACTTGTCAACTTGATATAAATATAGAAAGTATGGCCATACAAAACAAGATTGCAAAATTAAGCTTAATTAATCAAAACTTGCATCAAGTAGAGATTATGGGGGAGACAACGATGGTAATTGGACTCTATCCTCTCATATCTTTGTTCCGATGTTGCTTTGTGCATGGATGGATTATTGATTATTGATTATTGATTATTGTTGTTTGAATTATCTCATTAGTTAATGAGGATTGCTTTGATACTTTGCGTACTTATTTTGGTTATAAATTGATTAATATCATTATTCATTCACTTTATCCTGTCAAAAATATTAGAGAATATCGTTTAATTTAATTATTGCGTCATCTTTATCTATTAATCATGTTTAATATGTTCCTAAAAGGAAAAAGAGTTCGATGTATATTTCTCAAATGACAAATAAATGAAATTTTGAATTAAGAATTTTTGCTAATGATAGCATTCCTAATAAGTTATCATCGAAGGAAAGCACATAAATTGTGATTTTTGCTTAGTCTATATTGATAAAACTTTTAAACATAATACGACTGAGTTATTACATTGTAAATTAGCAAATGTAAATTATGCTATTGCTAAGCCTTCTTCTCCTTCTTTCCCAAAGTCCTCATGACATGAGCCCCTGAAAGTTTAGTGCTCATGATACAAATTTAAAAAGAAAACAAATTGTTGAAGATGAAGGTAAGATCTCTTAATCAAGAGCATTCAATTGAAGTTCAAAGAAAATAAGATTCATTTGGAAAGTAATGGTGATTGGGATTGTTATTAATCACCATTACTCATTATTTTATTGTTATTGCTACTAATAATGAGTCCACTTCCTTTTATGAGCACATACATGTCACCAATAAATAGCGCACAATAGCACAAAGGCTAAGTTTTTGATGAAGGAGGTGAAAACTTTTAATCAAGAACTTTGGTTAAAGTATAGTGAAGCACATAAAAGAACCTATTGAAAGTAATGATAATTAAAATTACTCTTTCCTTATTGTTATGCTACTACTATTGTTAATAACAAGGAACCCCATTCCTTTGATGAGCAATTAGCCCAAAATATTGGTGTTTAGCAAATGGAGAAAGTTGATCACTCCCAAGAAGAGTACGCTGAATTATTTTCTAACTCAAATATCGTAACTGCATTAAGGGCATGCGCACACTCAAGCAAGTCTAGTGCACGAAATGTTCCTCATATTTGAAGATGTTTTTTAATAAAAAAAGAGAATTAAAAAGAGAAAATAAAAAAGAAAATTTCAAGAAATTTCCTAACAAATAATAGAAAAGAATATAAATTTTTTTGAAAATTTCAAACAATATTTTGAACATTCTGGAAGCGGCTCAAACTAATATTAAGGTCTGCAACCCATTGTTATTTTGCTAAGGAAATAGAAACCATCCACTAAAGTTTTTGATAAATTATAAAAAACGGTGCAAACATTGAGAAAAATATAAGATTCACTCCAGCTTCCACTCTCCAAATGCCAAGGTTGGAATTGAGAAGGCATCCATCTCAATGAGGGTCCAAATCACAAAAGACGAGAAAACTCGAGTGGCCTACGTAGCCTATTAGGGGGTTGGGCCATAAGTTCAATGTTCAGCCCTATCCTCCCTGTACAAAAAAGTGGAGCTAAGAAAAGTTAAATATTTGAAAATTGTCTTATGCATCAAAAGATTACAAATGACCCACCCTATATCGAACCAAACAAATCTTTCTTATCACAAACCAAAGATAGAATATTCGACATCAAATTTAACTAAACTATATATAAATGCATTTGTATAAGAATTTCGAGGTATTTTTCAATGAAAATTCATTTATAAAGAAAAAATTCCAATACCACGTTAGTTATATGGCAGGATGGCCAATCCCAATCTTCATATTTAATCCTGTACAAATGGTAGGTTAAAGTTAACAAGGTAACTAACCTAACAATCTTCTAACCTAATCCACTATTATAGTGGGTAGAGTTAATATGATCAATAACCTAATAATCTTCAAACCTACATATGAGAGTAAAGTAAAAAATGTATACATGTTCTTAATTACCCATATTAAGAAATATAATTACATGCATAAAGTTTAATATAATAATTTGCAAAGTATTACATTATCCTTAAGGCCCTTTTCATTGAAAATTTATTTTTAGAACTCTGTAAGGGAAGGCCATAAATAGGGTTGCAATTTCAGCTCAAATATAGAAAACACTCAAAGAATTAATTGATTTTTGGCTCAAATCAAGCCAGATGAGCCGAGCCAAAATTTTGGCTCAATCTGGGCCTAGATTAAATTGACAGACTCAAAATATTGATAATATGTATATATTTTCTAAAATTTAATATATACATGAACATACATACTATATATATATATATATATATATATATATATATATATATATATATATATATATATATATAATTTTAAAATTTAAAAAAAGAGTAATTTAAATGATTCTGAACCAACTCAATTCAAATTCAAGTCAGCACAAAATCATATCAATTTGAGCCACAAGCCAACTTTAACCTGGCTTATATAGATTCAAATCTGATTTTAAGCAGGCAGTGGATTGGCTCAAAATCAAATCGTTCTCTCAACTTGCTGTAAGTTTCAATCTTTAGGCCTAATCCTAAACATATGAGAATAGAATGAAAACGAGCTTAAGGTAAGAAGCGTCAAAGTGAATTCAAAAAACAAATGTATACATTCTCTTAGACCCGATACTCTATGAATCAACAAGTAGAGTTGATAAGATTCATAAATCAATAATTTTGTTAGCCTAATCCCATGCAAATAAATAGCAGACTAGACAAGATTCCTAGCACAATAATCTATATCTTAAAAAAAATGCATATGCCTCTATTCTTTGATGATGGATTCAATTATCAGAATATCATAATCAAAGGGGCTCCTCATCACAGAATTATCCTCAATTCTAATGCAAATGTGTTTCAGGCCATACTCATGATGATGCAAAATTAAAAGCGAGATAATAATCAAAAGGAACTTCATTCAAATCAAACTCCCCTTCAAAAATTAAAAAAAAAGGCAATAATTGATTGCTTTGCAACTAGAGCAGCCACCTATCCATCCTTTGTACCAATTTTCCAAGGATACAAAACTAAGTTTGATAAAAATTCACAAAGAGCAATGCCATATCAAGTGCATTAATATGATCACATTCAAAAACTTACATAATAAGTATATGACACGTCCTATGACTGGCTTTATTGCAATAATGCCAATACATTGTGGTTACTAGTAAAGTATGAATGTTTCCTAGTGATAAAGTTATGAGTTGTTAGCCTTAAAGCGCACAATACACTTGATTGGGCATGGTTATGAGATTTCATCATTGGTCTAAAAGGTCCTCTTGGACAATATTACTAATTATTAACAACATGAATCATTCTATTAGATTGGATCAATTATCTTCATTGACTAAGCAAACTAAATTCCATGACAACCTAAAATGATAAAATCATGGAACATTAATTTGGCTTGTCATCATTCTCGTATCATCTGCTATAAGTTGCAATATAGCTTTATCAAATTTAATTGCTGCCAAAAATATAGCTTCACAATATAAACTAGACTAAATTAAAACTAAAATCTTGATTGAGAGTGGCAATTAACTGTAAAAGCACCTATGGGAAACCATTGAACCAAATAATGATCTCCTAACAAGAGGGCAAACTCACTGGATAGCATTTTATCAGAATTTGATCTAGATTCTAAAAATTTAATCTGGAGTCACTTGAGTATATCAAAGATAAGAGGGAATTTTTAGATCATATAATTTTTTTACTATTCCACGGATGAAGGTTTCTTTCCATCTTTAGCTAATTGCACGAGCAATCAATCTTAGTGTTCCATCATCATAGGATTCTTACGACTCCATTGGGAAAATTTTCTCTTTATATCTTTAATTAGGTGCATTGGCTCTCAACCTTAGTGCTTCCTTACCACATTTTTAACAACTTCATGAGGGCAAATTTTCTTTGGACATTTGACAGTCTACATAGAATCACAATCATAGGATTGTGTAGCTATAGATTTTTTGTCTTCTTTAGAGTATGCTTCACTTTCTATCTCTGGCCAGTATTTTAGACTCTTTATCTTAGCATCTCATACATTAGCTACTTGTCACTTAGAAATACAAGTTTCTAATGACATTTATAAAATACAAATAAAAAGCTGAATTTCTCTTCAGCCTACTTTGATATTGAGACCGGTAAAATAAAAGGCTCACATGCTTTTGTGCCTTAACTCCCAAAGCATCAAGTGCTACTTAGCTTGCGTCGATTGTTGATTCCAATACATCAAAATCATTTTTTAGAGTTTACTCTTTTATTCAAATGCATGAAGATGTAGCTTCTTCCTCGGAAGGAAAACTTCTTGAGGAGACCAAGGAAGATGACCAATGCTAAAAGATGGGGTTTGAGAACAAAATAAATTAAGAATTTCTCCCTTAACACCTACAAAATTTTACAAGCCTCAAAGGAGAAGAAGAGCTTTGTTAGTTTAGCCTAACAAGCATTTTCAAGTCGCTTTAATGTTCACCAAGACTTTGCTAGAGGCAATGAAAGATGATGAGAAAAACATGGTTTTGAAAATCAGACCGGTCAGTTCGACCGGTTCAACTGCGAATTAGTCATATGGCCGGTTCGGTTCACCATAAAAACTATATTTGCATATAACAGGCTTGGATCTATCAGAACCGGCAATTCAACCGATGAATCATTGAATTGATCTTGGTTACATAGAACTGGCTTGTTCAATTAATGTCCTATTTAAATTATTAAAATAATTAATTTAATAAATTCAGTATAAAATGTTAAATTAATTTAAATTTAACATATTTTAATTTTATAATAATAATTAAAATTCTTTAATAAGTATTCATCAACCAAGAACCAATGAAACACATAATTCTATCAGCCCATGTGAGTTAATATCATACTTACAAGCAAGATATCAATATAAAGAAGACTAAATTATAACTCCAAGGTGATGTGGAACTAAATAGCTTAGTTGAAGTTTTCATATTCACAAGAAATACATTACATATTTTTAAATAGATTTTTTATTTAATTTTTAATAATGTGAAAAATCTTTATTTTTTGGTCAATCATAATTATTTATTTATCTATTTGAATTTTTAATTATTAAAAAATTAATTTTATCTTTTTATTAATTATAAATTATTTATAGTTTTAAGTTTATAATTTAAATTTAGAGTACAATTTTTGTAAATTCTATCTAAATATATAATACAAATTAACAATAATTTATATTAAATTTTTAAGTCAATAGGTGAACTAAATTTATTTTTTAATCATAAACTTATATTATTGCATACTTATTACATTATTATTATATCATTTATTTTTTATTTAAATAATTTTAATATTAATTACATCATCCAGTTCAACGTCGTTCAAACCATTGAACCTTAAACCATCCTTTTTTTGTTCAATGTCTGGTACAGTTTTCACAATCTTGGAGAAAATAGAGGTGCTGATAACACATTCATCTCGACTCACAGTCAAAGCCAAATATAATGATGAATATAAGCAACAAGTTAAAAATCGAGACAGAGATTATGCAGGGGGCATCACTTGGCGTAATAAAGCCTATCCTTTTTTGAACCTTGGGATATTGCACCAATTCATACTTTTTGGTGAGGACCTCCCTTTTGAGGATTGGCCAAAATGGATGGTGTTACTGTCTCTTTGATCCTTTGATCTAAATCAAGTACGACTATTTTCTAGATAGACTAAGAAGTGGAGAATTTTTTGTCACTGCCACTTGGTGTGTCACCTTTGGCACATTCCGTGTTAATGCCTTATATCAACTCAAGTTAGATACCAAAGGTAAAGAATCAAACCCAAGTGTCGAGTTCTCTTCCCTCTTCATGAGGATGGTAAGCTTAGCGAATAATGTCAAAGATTAGAAGGCGAGGTTTGTCATCATTATGTCATGAGTTGGCTAGGCAGTGCTAACTCAACATATCCCTTCAATAAGGATAAAGCATTGGTCCTCAAGCTAAGAAGGAGGCTCGTACCTTCAACCTCCTGCTCTATTAGTCACTTAATTCCTTAATTATATTTCAAAATAATTCTTGAATTGTTTACATCTAATCCAAAATAATAAAATATATGGATTATTTTGGATCATATTTGAAAAGTCAAGAAACTAAATTAAGCACATTTATAATTTGGAACTAAAATTAGCCGCATATAAATTGTCGAGGACCATTTTGACATTTCTTCCAAAGAATATAAAGCTTACAACTCAATTCTAGGAGGTATAACTAATTATGGCATGGAAGGATCGATCCTTCGATGAGAACAAATAAATTAGAAAGTGGAAAGGAGAAAAGACAAATCAAGAAATGCGTCTGGCACTTTAGCCAACAATGTTCCAAGTTATACTAGTAATTGCTCCTATTCTCCTGAATAATTATTTTTAATACAATGGATTATGAACATAAAACTTCAAAATATAATATAGTTAAATCTATTCTGTAAAATGGAAAAAAAAAAAGATAGAAAAATTTATAATTTGAATAAATCTACAAAAGTGATGCATACAATTTTATTTTAGGATAATTATATATAGTTAATAATTTTTCAAAGGTGCCTCATAAAATTTAATTTTAATGAGTTTAATGGCCTAAAAAATCTTAGTAACCCTCGAAGGAAAACACTTCAAATTTGAATACGCTTTATTTATGTATGGCGTGTGTTAAGTTGAAAATTGTAATGTTCTTAAGTTATGAAATTTTGTATGACAAATATGTTTAAGTTATCTTTTGTGCAAGAAATCCTCAGGAAGGATGCCAATTATGAGGAAAATTGGAGCACCGCGGTGCCACACATTGCAGTGTTGTGGCGCTCTAATCAGAATTCAAAAGCAATCAGAAAGCTCAACGTCATAGTGCCCTAGTTTCTAAATGCCACAACACTAGTTTTAGCATCTCAACGCTAGTGTCCCAAGCGCCACAATGCCCTGGAGAAGATTGAGAGACGGAGAGCTAGGCGCCGCAGCGCCAAATCACTCCAGCACCACAATGTCAAATCGCCATCTGGAGCACAGCAGCGTCAAATCGGAGGGCCACAATGTGAACAATTAATGCAGTTATGGGCTAAAAATAGATGTCAATTCACCTTCAATTCCACAACAGTGGTCTTTCTCAGCGCACGTTAGTTCATTCAGGAGTGCCGCAGCATTATGATCAGTTATGGGAATATTTTGCTCTATGAGTATAAATAGAGGGCCAAATATCTAAGGAAGGGGGTTTCCATTTGTATCATTTTTTCTTCTGTAAATACAGTAGACTAGGAGAGGGAATAAGAGAGGATGTGTAAGTGGAATATAAGCATTCTTAAATAGATGGGAACTTGTATTCCTTGCAAGGATATCCGAGTTCTATTTTTCTTAACCTATCTCTTGAACTTGCACTTTTTCTTGTTAATGTAATTTATATTTATAGTTGTTTTAGTTTTAATGAATTTTAGTGGCTAAAAGCTTTTATTCTGAATTTATAGTGTGATGTAGTAACATATGTAATGTAAATTAGATCAAAGGTATAAATTATGATAAAGATTGTTTTATACTTTTATGTTATTCATGCTTCATTTAATTGTAGATTAGCCATCCTCAAGTTTTAAATATAGTGTGATATATGACCTCGATGAAGGCAATAATAGGACAACAAGAAGAGCATGAACAAAATTCTGAAAAAAAACATGAGCACATGATTTTAAAAATTTTGGGATCCTTAAGGATATGAACATCATGCAGTAAAGGTGTGATTAACCATAGTTTGATCACACATTAACTAAGATTCCAACAAGATCGACAAAGACAAGGAACTAATTATGGTATGATGCACAATAACATATATAGATTTATTTACATCACACAGTAATTAGATCAATTATAAATTCAAAATTCATTTTAATCAGACAAAAATATACCTTCAGTCTATTTTATTTGTCATCATTTAAAATTTTTATTGGAAAGATAAATCTTGTGGTTGAAGAAATCATGACTTAACTTGCAAAGCCAGCATATTAATTTTCCATGAGAACGATACTCTACTCTATCAAAATATTACTTGAACCGCACATGCACTTTCATAGCACCATGTTAAAATATACTGGTTAGGATGTTTCAAAATCTATTCCTATTATGATGTGCTATAGACAATGTAACATATCAAAACAAAAATTTAAGGCTATTAATTTTGCTCAAAACTTGAAATTTACTTTATTATCACTTCAGTTTTATTTGACTTAAATTATATGAAGTTTAAGTCATGATTGTTTTTCTCTAAATTCATTCAATTTATGATGCAGGACTAATATGCTTTAGATGAATGCGATAAGAACTTGCATAATTTTGATAAGAACAAATATCAATTAAGGCTATTAGCCGCTAAATGATAAAAGAGAACATAAGAGAGGTAGTTACGCTTAGGCCAAATCACATGCTAGGTACTTGAAACATCAAAACAATTTAGAATTTCAATAACATTCAAATTAAGTAGTTATTCAACAAAAATCCTTAATCTAACATTGAGATAAGCAACATAGAAAGTAAACTCAAATCCTACGTTTACTAAGCAGAGGTAGAAAGCGAAGCACGAGACCTTGCGATTAAATCACCACCTACAAGTTTAGCGGATTAGAAAGATAATTGAAGGGTGAAGAAATTCACCGCTGTTGTTGTCCAGAAACAATTTTCCATTGGATGTTGGCAAGTTGTTCGTCGATGGCTTCCGAAAGTGTGAAGATGATGCGGTCCACGTACTCTTCGACAGAGTTGTCAGTTTCCGGGTTGAAGTCAAAGAATGTGGAGTGGAGAATGTTGACGTTCCCTTGCTCGTAGTAAGCAAATCCATAATCAAGTTCCGTATCGGCCATTCATTGGTTTTGAAAGGTTGATGTGGGGACGACGAGCGTTGTTGCTTCCTTTGAAGACTCCACTAGAGAGAAAGAAGTTTCTCTCAAGAGTTGAAGTAGAGAAGAAGGAAGAGGTGGCCGACCAAGTGTGGGAGCATGGGAGAAGAAGTTTGGTTCAGATTTTGTGGAGGAGATGATTGAGGGAAAGTCAAGCAATTGTTTCTCAATTAATCCTTTTACTTTGGGAAAGGATTAGGGTGTAATTAGGAAGGGGTGGGCCGGCTAAGAAAGAGAGAGAGAAGGTTTGAATTATTTCCAAGAGGGGAATTAGGCTTAAGGAAATAATTCCATGGGAAGCCCATGATGGGGCCGGCGGCTTCAATGGGATGGGAGGGAATTGTGGAGAAAGATTTTGGTTTCTTATTTTGGATTTAGGAATTAGGAAAGATTTAATTAAATCCCATCTAATTTGAAATTCAACTAGGATTTAATTTAGAAATTTTCCTTAAATAGATTCTCTTAGTTAGGAAAGAATTTTCAAATTCTAATTATTTTGAAATCTAAAACTAGGATTTCCTAAATTTAGAGTTAACACTTATGGAAGGTATTCAATAAGAGATTTAAATTGCGGAGGGAAAGAAAGGGGAAGGTAGGGCTGACTGCTAGGTTGGGGCTTATGGGGATTTTGGTGGGGTGAATGTGGGGGGAAAGGTGGCTTGTGTTGAGTGGGAAGAGGTAGTGGGGTGTAGTGGTTGAGCTGGTGGTGGTGGGGTGGACCAATGGGTAGGAAGGTGGTGAGGGGCGGCGGCTTGAAAGGGGAGAAGGTGTATGGGCCGGCGTGTTGGGGTGGAATCCGGGAGGAAGAAAAGATACGACGAACTAGCCATGAGCTCGGACTCTTCCAAGGCTAGCGGGTGATACGATTCCCTCTCCAAGGGACTTCACTCCAATCTCTCTTAAACTCTCACAAGAACTCAAACACGGGGGAAATTTTATCATTCATTCATTAAACATGAAAAGAGAACATAAGGGTTATATATAACCTCATACAAAGGACTCAAAAATAAAAGACGACAATGCCCTTTAGGCTTACACATAACCTCCCTTAAGTAAGGGGTAAGAGCAGAAAATAAAAAAAGAAAATACAAACATAAAATAATAAAAGACAAACACATAATATTACTCAAAAATACATCGAGTCGATCGTGGCCGTAGATCGACGGCCACGTCTCTGATAGACTTTCCAAGCTTCGATTTCCCCATCAATTTAACTTGAAGATAACTTAATAAATAAGCAAAAATGTCTCTATCTACATATAAATGTTCGTGTACATGCATATACATTTATTATTATTCTTGTATGGTCCCATGTATGATATGTATCTACATATTTATTTCTTTAATTTAACTTGGTAATCATTTGCATTGCTTCTTTCCTTTTACTTCTTTAATCTCAAAACGCCTTAAGGCTTACGCCTCGCCTCACGAACAAAAAACGCCTCAATACCCGAATACGCAATTTTAAACATTGGTGGGGGATAGAGGTAGACCTGGTCAAGATCTCATGGTTCAGTCATCCCATGGTGCTCGTTCGCAGGGAGGATCGGGAGTAGAATGAAGGAAACTCTCAAACAATTACCCAAAAGCATAAGTCTAAATAGCCAGAGAGCGTGGAAGGTCTTCGGTTTTGAGGAATCGAGAATGTGAGGGAGTTACGAGCGACGTGGGGTTGTGGGTTGACGGTTTTGAGGAATCAAGTACAAAACCTTCAGCCAATGCAACAAAAGTTAAAGTATATCACATCCCCACCGGAAAATTACTCAACATTCATCAACATATACTATTCAATTCTCAAATTGAAAAGTAAAATCATATTGATGGACAAGTCTAAGATCATGAATGCATCTACATTCAGCATTTAACCGGCTATGTGAACTGCCAAATAATCAGATGGCAACTAAAGTTGAGTTCAACTATTTTATGCAGTACAATCAGTGAAATTCCAAAAAAAAAAATAATATGCCCTAAAAATCACAATTAGCAGGTAAAAGCTTGCAACCATCCTACACCACAAATACTACACCTACAGGTTACTGGTATGGTTCTCACATGAGTCTAAACCACAAGAGAACCAACTTCTTCCCATCATTCAATCTCCAGGAGAACATCACGTAACCATAACACTTAAAATGGTTGATCCTATATTCCTACTTTTCCAGTAGAGGCAAGCCATCACAGCTTCCCACTTTACAAAATGAACAGGTTCCATATAAGCATTCCTTATTGAATGGAGTTGCCTTAAACCAAGAAGATGCACACCATGAAACCATCACAACCAAAACAGGCATGTATTCTCATGTCAGAGAGAGTGTTTTAACTAGAAGCAAAAGAAGGAATCTTAAAAAGAATGAGCTCATTAGATTTTCCAGAAACGAACAACGGTAAATAGAATGAGCAAAGCAAAAAGAAGAACTAGAAAGAGGCAAATAATGTAATTTTCCCCACCTTCTCGACCGCAATCTCTCCCTGCGCTTCGTTCTACCCACAACGCCAGTTTCGAGAACGGCTGCAGCTTGAATCATCGGTGGCATCTCAACTAGCAGTGCGTGAGCTCACCAGAAACCCTAGCTTCGCTCGCTCCTCTTTCAACCTCTTGCTTCGCTTTCTCTCTCTATCCCTCTTTGTTTATCGAGGATTGTCAGTTTTCCGCTATTGCTCGACTCGACTTCCTCCTGATTCAACTGACCCCCTCTTATCCCTTTTTTTGTTTTCTCTACGCTTTCCCTCGTCTTTTTTTCCATTATAAATTCACGAAAACACGTGAGGAGCGAGGGCGCGAATCCCAAGCCGGCATTAACCATTTAAGGGGAACCGAAGAACTTTGGAATTTTTCAAAGCAGCCCTTCCCTTTTATATTTTTAACTTTGATTGTCTCTAGGTTGTCCAAAAAAACCTTGCTTGTGCTCGAATAAATATAATAATTAATTTTTATCCAGCTATAGAACTACAAAAAATTTGTTAATATACTATTAATTAAAAATTTTCATATAATGTGACAGCGACAAAGCTGACAGAGGGGTTTTGAAGCTCTGCCCTAAATTTTCCGCCGCACTTGAGCTGTCATTGCCTCCCCGTCAAGGAGGGCTACTCCCTCCTCTAATGGCTTTTTCTGCTCAAGAGTTTCATCCCCTCCCCAACTCCTCCATTATGGGCCCTTCTCCTGTTGGCATTTTCTATGCCGACAATGTTTCAGCTTTCGCTTCCAAACCAGATGATTTCCTGGTCTCCTTATACTCCCCGGGACAAAAGCTTTCCTTTACGTCTAACGACAGGAAATCTCTCTGGACTTTTGCCCTTATTGGTTACTCTCTTGGTTCTCGTCCCTACTACGAGAGGCTTTTGAAAGCCATGCAGAACCTTCGGAATCTCAAAGAATCTCTGACCTTGCTCTCCCTTGCTGATGGTTTCTTTCTCCTGAAGTTTTTTACCTCAGAAGACCTGGAGATGGTCTTATCTGGCGGACCTTGGTTCCTTTTGGGGAAGCCTTTCATTCTACAGTGCTGGTCCACGAAGTTCAAGCCCAAAAGGGATGAGTTGGCTCCTATACCGATATGGATCAAAACCGTGGATTTCCCCTTAGCTTTCTGGACTCCGACTGGCATTTCGAGAATTACGAGCTTCATTAGTATTCCGCTCTCTGTGGATTCTCTTATTGCTAAACGCACAAGGTTGACATTTGCAAGGGTATGTGTTCAAATCACTAAAGACTCTTCCCTCCCTGATGAAATTCCATTGGAGATTGATGGTGAAGACTTGGTTTGAAAGTTATATATGACTGGAAGCCCGATAGATGTGAAGGGTGTGGCTCCCTGATACATCCTTATTCTCTTTGTCCCAAGAACCCAAACTCTCAACCCATTCTTCCTCCTCAACCCCCCATAACCATAGGAAGTAGCTCATCCAAGTTTTGCTCCTCTCGACCGTACAAATCCACTTCTAAAAAGCCTTTTCCTACCTCCAGAAACATAGTCGCTACCCATCCTGCTCCCTCTGTTTTGAATTCATCCAATCCTCAGCCGGGTCCTGTTAACCTACAGAAGGTTCCTACGACTATGCCCCTTCTCCCTCCTATCAAACCTTCCTTTTTATCGAACTTTAATTCCCCCACAGAAGAAACCTCTTCTTCTGATCAACCGGCCTCTCTCTGCACTTTACCATCACTTAAAATTCCTTTAATTAACAAGTTTGCCTCCTTGCAAACTAAAAAATCTAATCCGCTCAATTATTTGGATATCCATTCGGATAATGAGACAACTTCCTACTCTAAATCGGTAGAAGATCCGCCTGATTTAGGCAATATGGAAAAAGCCTATTCCTCCTCCAAAATTGACAAAGGAAAATCTCCTAGTAAATCTAAACCTCCAAAGGGTAAATCGACCAATAAGGCCAAAGCCACAAAGTCCTAATGTCCTTGCCATCTTTTTCTAGTTGGAATGTTAGGGGTTTTAACAACCCCGATAAAGTGTGATTTTGTAAGTCGCTGATCAATTCTCATGATCTCAAGCTATTATGTATCCTGGAAGCTAAAATCTCTCCTAACTTTGAAGAGGACCCTTGGTTTTTAAATTCTCACTTGTTTTTTAAGAATGAAGGTAGCTACAATAATTTTAAGGATTGTACTCCTGGTAGAATTTGGTTAAAATGGGACTCCTCTATCTTTTCCTTCAACCAATTACTTACCTCTTCCCAACTTATTCATGGCATTCTCTCTGCGGGATCTTTTCCCCCCATTTACCTATCAATTGTTTATGCTTCGAACAGCTTTGATTAGAGTAGAAGCTTATGGAATCAATTGGTAAACTTAATCCCTCCTCGGGATCAACCTTGGGTTATACTTGGTGATTTTAATTACTGCAGATTTGAAACAGAAAAAGCTGGAGGCTCTCTTTTGACTGTTAGTAGACTGGGGGAGCTGAATAATATGGTCTTTAATTATGGTGTACAATATCTTTCTTCGGTTGGCCTTTTCTATACTTGGTTTAACCAAAGGGTTGACAATCCTATTTACATCAAACTTGATAGAGTACTATTTAACTCTGCTTTATTGGACTGCTTACCTTCTACTTATTATAAAATTGATCATCCTCTAGGCTCTGATCATTCTCCCTTAATCTTCAAACCTTTCCATGACAAACCTATAACTGCTAGGTTTATGTCCAAAAATTATTGGATCAATATGGAAGGTTTTTGGGATGATGTCTTTTGAGCATTTACTATTAGGACTTCCAGAAGTCCGATTGCTTCATTCTACCATAGTTTGCACTGTCTTAAAAGGACCTTGAAAAATAGAAATTGGGCATCATCTTCCTTTCTCTCTAGTTCTATTATTGAACTAAAAAACAAGCAACATAATTGCCTTTTAGAGATCCAAGCTCAACCTTTAAGTGAGGAGCTTAACCATGACTTGAAGTGTATTAATGAAAATCTTGCTTCTTTGCGATCTTCTTGGACCTCCTGGATATCTCAGAGAGCTAAAGCTTTATGGCTTACACATGGTGAAGAAGATCTTGGCTTCCTTTATGCCAAACTTAGAAATCGGAACAATAAGAACTACATTAAGGAGATTGCTACAAATGAGGGACATTTTACTTCTACTTATGATATTTTAAATGATATTGTCAAGCACTTTAAAGAGCTCTACAATTCCCCTCATTCTTCTCTAGAATTGCCTTTACAAATTCCTTATGGTAAGATGGTTCCTCCTCATCTTCATAGTATGTTGGTGGCTCCTATTTCTTTTGATGTGGTTAAAAATGTGGTTTTTGACAGTAAAGAGACTTCTACCCCTGGTCCAGACGGTTTTTCCTATCTTTTTATAGGAAATCTTGGCATTTATTGGCATACAAGTGTTTTATGTTGTTAACAACTTTTTCTTTTATGGTTCTCTTCCTAAAGGGGTAAAGGCCACTGTAACTACTTTGATTCCTAAATGCTTTCATGCTTCTAACATCAATGATATTAGGCATATTTCTCTTTGTAATATTTTTTATAAAATTGTGGCCAAAATTATTGCAAACCGCCTTAAAATTACTCTTCCTCTTATTATTCATGAAAGTCAATTCGGGTTTATCTCTAATAGATGCTCTACAAATAATATTATTCTGGCCTCTGAGATCCTTAGAGAATTCAAGGGTTCTCATAAGAGATTTTGTGCTAAGCTTGATATTAAAAAGGCTTTTGATTCTGTTTCTAGAGAATTTCTGATTGCTAAACTTCTTCAAAAGGGATTTCCTAAAGTTTTTTGTATCTTTGATTAATGATTGCATTTTTGACGTGCATTTCTCTATTTGTTTGAATGGCTCTCTTGAGGGATTTTTCAATTCCACGTCTGGCCTTCGGCAAGGATGTCCCCTCTCTCCCTTGTTATTTTGTATTATTATGGATGGGCTATCTAATATTCTTCACAGCACTTCTAATACTCTTTATTTCAAGGTATTAATTGTAAAGAGAACTAAATTAATCACATGATGTATGCTGATGATCTTCTTGTTTTTGGAGTTGCTTCTCGGGATAATGCTGTTGGTTTGAATAGGTGTTTACAACACTTTGGTTCTATCTCTGATCTTCAAGTCAATGCTTCCAAAAGTTTCATTGTTTTCTCTAACAATGTTCACGAGGTGCAAATTATCTGTGATGAACTTAGGATTCACCAAGTTAACAATTCCTTCACCTACTTGGGACTTCCGATCTCTTCAAAAAGACTTAATTTTACTCACTTCCAACTACTATTGAGCAAAATTTCTGCTCTACTTGCTGGTTGGAAAACCAAGTTTCTTTCTTTTGCAGGTAAGGTCCATTTCTTTAATTCGCTATTTCCAATACTATCGCTTATTAGATTAGGTGATCAATCATACCTAAAGCTTATTGTACTACTATCAATAAACTTTGCTCGAGATTCCTATTTCATAGCAACTTGAATGAGAGAAAATTACACCTAATTGCTTGGTCCAAGGTTACTCTTCCTAAATGTTTTGGAGGCCTCGGCATTCCTTCTATTGATGCTCTCTATCATGGGGTCATTTGCTCTATCATTGGTAGATTTTATAAATCCCAAAACCTGTTTAGCACCTGATATAAAGCTAATTTTGTTTCACCTTGGAAACCGTCTCCTCCCCATGCCTCTAAGTTTTGGAAAAGGATTCATGTTACTACCATTAAAATTAAATATGCCATCTTCTTCTCTATTTCTCAAGATAGTACTTTTTCTATGGTTTGGGACCCGTGGCTTCATGGTAATTTGATCTCTGATTTCTACAACATTTCGGTGTTTCCTGATAAAATGGTGAAGGATTTTATTCACAATGGTAAACGGCAACTTCCTAGTAATGTCCCTTATGCTCTTTCAGCTGTCATCTCTAACTTAGAAATCAAGGAGAATTCTGAGCTTCTCTGGAAGGGCTCTCCTAAGCTAGCTTTTAGAGGTCTTATTACTCAATTTTACTCTCATTTGCCGAAGGTGGACTGGTTTAATTTCATTTGGCACAAAAAATATGCCCTTAGATATGCTTGTTTTATGTGGATGGCAATGATTGGGAAACTCAAAATTGAGGATAATTTATTACATAAGGGGATTCAGGTTCCTTATGAATGCTCCTTTTGCCTTAACAATCCTGAAAATCACAACCATTTATTTTTTGCTTGTGACTTCTCCTTCAATATCCTTAAGACTATACTGTCGGATCTTAATTGCTTTTTACTGAGGCCAAATCTCTCTCAGATTTATGATTTCATGGAGCATTCTGAGCTCTATAGCAGGTTGGAAAAGGATTTCTGTTACTTATCTATTAGTTGCATTGTTTACCATATTTGGAGGGAGAGAAACAATCGTCGTTTCTCAAACTTGAGGACTAATTCGGTTAGAATTATCTGCACTATTTCCTCTGCTATATGCTACAAGCTTTCTAAGTGGAAACATTAAGATTTGTTGATGCAAAGGTTTACTGGTATCTAATTCTCTTGGGATAACTGTCACTCTTTTTGTGGGGATTTTTTATTTTATGGTTGCTTTAACTAAATTGGATGGGCCCCCAAATCCTTTTGGGAGAGGCGGAACGTTTTTTATTCTACAGTTTTTTATTATTGGTTCAATTTTCTTCATTGATGAGATGGTTACCTTTGAGATTGTGGTGGCTCATCTCTTACTTTCCTGTCCAGATCAATTTTTTGGGAGCTATGTTTTCAAATTTTTGTTAACCAGTAATGGAAATTTTCTGCTAGTTGGTTGTTATAGGTGATGGGTTTTTGACAATCTGATGAAGATGAGCAAGGCCAAATCCATTCATTCTAGCCATTGAGGGCTTGTGTGGGAACCTTGCTATATGACTGAATGGAACTGTTACCGCTGGTTGGAGGTTTTGTGATGGCCATTTTAACGTTTATGTATGCACTAATGTGTCCCGGTTTTCTTTGGCAACCTGAGCCTTCTCAGCAGCTTCGTGGAATTTATTCTGATTATTTCTTATGACTGGATTCAGGCCTTTTTTCTCTAAGTCTTTTGGATTGTATTTTAACCCTTGCTGCCGTGGCACTTGGGTGTTTTTTATTAGACACTGTCTTTTGCTTTTCTTTCTTATAGGCTTACTTGTAATTGGTTTTTATTTTTAATACATGGGCTTTTGCCCTAGCTTTACCCAAAAAAAAAAAATTTCATATATTTACAAGAATTGTCATTGATTTTTAGTTGTTATACATCCTGGCATAAAAAATTGTCTTATGCGAAAGTATTTTGTAATTTTAAATTGTAAGCAAAATGTTGGAAGTAAAAAAGACATTCAGTTACAATAATGGTATTTCTTTAATTTAAAATATAATTTTTTTAATTATTGAATATATTCTTTTAATTGTCAAAAAATTATCAAATATTTTGCGAAAAATTCTTAAAAATTTTTAAATATAAAAATTTGTAACTCTTCTTTTTTTTTTTCAAATATAAATATATCTCCAACATTTGAGGGAAAATTTCACAACTCTTATTGCATTTTAAAACATTTATGATTGTGCAAAGATAGAAAATTTAAAATCTTATTTTTATACGAAGATGACACTAGATTTTTTATATGAAAATTTCATGAGATAAAAAAATCATGAGGTTTGACCCAATTGAAATAATTTTACTTATATTTATATTTAGTTACAAAGTGAAGTCCTTCCTCGAGGGAAGGTGTTGACAGGCTTTTGTTTTGCATATTTTGAGCTATGTGCTTTAACATATGCACAATATTGAGTTTTTGAAAGATAGTTTAGTTTGCTAATGTTTAAGTCCTATTTTATGCAAGTATGTGTTATGTCAAGTAATAAATTAATGAGAAGTGTATCATTCTAATAGGTATTTTTGAAATTTCTTAGATTCACTTTAGTACTGCCTCTAAAATACTATGTTTATCTAGCCCATGCATTAAAACTAGGTTGTGCAAAATTAAAATAAGAAGCTACAAATGTAGAAGGTAAATTCACTATTTATAAAAGTTCTGAACTTATAATATTTAAAAATATATTATTGCATTGGAGGATTTTCTACCTATTATTATTGTGAATAAGAGCATAATTAGATCTCGTCAATGTCGAGCTCATTTGAGTATTAGCTAGGATTCCCTCTAACTACAATTCAACTATCTCTTTAAGATCTCATACTACTAACCACCATATGTCTATGTTATGAAAATAGTACATTTTAAAACCCCTAATTATTCTTTTACTTCTCCATCGAGGTTATATATCACATTCGATTTTAAGTTTATGTTAGGCCTAAACATAAATTAAATAAAGCTTAAAGGAAATAAAAATAGCATGAATACTATAAACCTACTCAATGCAATACATGACTTTTAAATAGTCATAGGTTCAGAATAAAAGTTTAGCAACACATTGAGTCAATTTTACATAAAAGAAATATTTTATTTCACTTAACAAGATAACAACTTACAAATTATCAAATAAAAGATAAACAATAGAATAAAAATTAGAAATGACCAAGATCTATGATACAAACTTCTTTGCACTTCTCCACTTTGATCAATATCAATACAACACACCAAGCAAGTATACAATAGCAACATTATCTTAAGAATAGCCCCTCACACTTACTCATACTCACACACACCTGACTCTACAATGTACCAGCTCCTTTATATGAACAATAAGGTTACTATTTAAACTTTTACAAAATAACTGAATTATCAGTACGATGTTAGCGACGGATTTGCGACAACAATTTTTGACGATTTTTTGCGATGAATTTGCTACAAAATTTTCTGTGAAAAATCACCACAAGATATGTTATAAAATAAATAAAAAAAGTGTTATGTTGTATTTTGTATTCGCGGCCGTGGAGAGAAGGGTTTGGTTTACAAGAGAAGAGGATGAGGATCAAATCACTGGTAGATCATGTGGCACAGGCAGTCTAATCAGGCGGGCGAGCAGTCGGTAAAGCGGGCAATCAGGGTCGGGCAGCGGTCAGGTGGGCTCGGGCAGTCGGTCAGGCGGGCGAGCAAGGTCAGGCAGCCAGTTAGGCGGTCTCGGGCGGGCAGCCGATCTGGCTCAGGTAGTGGACAATAGGTCAAGTTCAAATTTATGATTTTTTTTATTTTTTTTTTTTATTTTTGAATTTTCGCCTCAAATATGCTACAAATATTTACGACGGATTTTTTTCCCACTCAAATAATTTTGCGAAGCAACTTTTTGCTACAAAAAAAATCCGCCGCAAATATTTATGATGGATTTTTCCTCCGTAAATCCGTTACTTTCCTGTAGTGATTGTTTGACTGGCATATCAATTCACCATTCATTATATTGGTTCACTGATTCAATAGTCTCCCACTATGACATTGAATAATTTGGCACTGCGATGCTTCTTAGATGGTGTTTTATGCTAAGCTCTCCAGCATATTTTTTGAGAGATCTCCGTTATGACACTAAAAGGGTGGCATTACGGTGTTGGGTAAGCTATAACTTTGTAGCGCTATTTCAATTTTTATGATTTTTCACTTGTTCATACACAAAATGTAAAAATCAAAAGCACAAATGTCATAGCATATGAAATTTGGACTCAACAATTTTTTCGTTATCAAGTTCTCCCAAACTTTAAGATATAATTTGTCCTCAAATAATTTATACTATACTGAGATACAAATATAATTTGCATTGAATATAATTTTTGTAACATAAGTAAAATTAATAATCTAAGTATTTATAAAGTACATAATTTGTAAGATTTTCCAATAAAATGATTTATAACATCCTACTCCTTCATTTTAAATTAATATTTCTTTTAAATTAAACTCATGTGAAAAAAATTTTGACTAGTTAATTTACTTGGGTTTATTGAAGTTTTTTGAATTAATAAAATTACACATTTAGTTATCCCTTAAATCTACCTATAAGTTTTTCTTAAATATTATGATTCCAATAATTCATTTAGAAGTGTAGGGGTAGGGCTAGACATTGTAGATACCAATTTTTGATATTTAGATATTGAGCAATTTTGCTTCTTCTTTTTTCTTTTTCCTTTTATTTGACTATGGACCATATAAATATTTTGAATACCTATTTAATGCGTGCATTTATCATTTTTAATTAGGTCTAGAAATTCTAGGTTTCATATTTTTTATATTTCAATGCAAAGCATTTTTTCAATCTTTTCCACATTTTACTCTTTTTTTTTTATTTATTTGCTAAAATACCTTAGTTTGATGTTAAATTCATGTATATTGCCTCCACTCATTATACCAATCTAAATTTAATAAAAGATTCATAATTCCATAATTATTTATTTTTAGGTGATTTAGGATTAATCTAATGACTTAATTTATATTAATCCTAAAACCCAGTATTTTCTTATAAGTAGTTAAATGCTTAAGTAATTTTTAGGAATTTAATTTATCCAAAATTACTAATTTTAAGATAAAATATTAGTCATTACTTACAACTATTTTATTAGATAAAATTTGCAAGTTGTGTACTATTAAATACTGAGGGCTCTTATTTTTTAATTTTCCAAAACTTATAACTCAAGCAAAATGTGCAATACAGTAAGACAAACATTTTTCTAAATTTGGAGAAATTGATTTTATTCAATTTTTTATTACATTTTTTTATCAAAACTAAAAAGTACAGGAAATTAATAGACCAAAATTAAAGTAAATATAAAAATTCAAAAACCAAAATAAATATAAGTATTGTTGCATCTAGAATATTCTCGACAAGTGAGAAATATAAAATTTAAAGTCTTAACTTTGTACGAAGATCCAACACATAAGCATATAAAAGAGAGGGTGTAGCATTCATAAGAGACACCAGAGTTTTTCCGTGGAAACCCCTAAAAAAGAGGGGAAAACCATGGGGTCTAGCCTAGTTTGAATGAATTCACCATTATTTGCAATCGATTACAAATGAGGCCCTTCATTGGTGGGAAGGCATTGGGTTGATGTAGCGAATGTACATCATATTAATTGGTGGGAATTGAAAGAATTAGTATTGAAATGTTCATTTAGTCGACAGAACCATTATCGGTGGGCAACGGAGGTCGAAAAGATCATAGTTTGGAGACAATGGTCGAAAAAACTGTTGTTTGGCAAGGAAGGTCGAAAGGACCATATAGTCGGCGAGAGACAATGGTCAGAAAGACTGTTTTCTAACGACGGAGGTCGGCATGAGATATTGGTTAGAAAGACAGTTGGCCTACGAATGAGGTCGAAAGGACCGTAGTCGGTGGGAGATAAGGGCTAGAAAGACCGTTGTCTTTCAATGGAGGTCAAAAGGATCGTAAAAGGAGACCGAGGTTTGGAAGGATCGTAGTCGACATGAGACAGGGGTCAGAAAGACTGTTGTCTAATGAAGGAGGTTTGAAGGACCGTATAAGGCGACGAAGGTTTGAAGGATCATAGTCGACATGAGACAGGGGTAAAAAAAGACTGTTGTCTCATGATGGAGGTTGGAATGACCATAACCAGTACGAGACAAAGGTCATAAAGATCATTATCTGACGATGGAGGTCAGAAGGACCGTAGTAGGCGACAGAGGTCGAAAGGGCCATATTTGGCAGGAAATAGGGGTCAGAAAGATCGTTGTCTGGCAATGGAGGTTGGAAGGATCATGGTAGGTGACAGAGGTCAGAAGGACTGTAGTTGGCAAGAGATAGGGGTAAAAAAGTCTGTTATCTAGCGATGGAGGACGAAAGGACCGTTGTACTGTAGTTGGTAGGAGACAATGGTCATAAAGACCATTATTTGATGAGGGAGGTCAGAAGAACCTTAGTAGGTTAGAGATAGTGGTTAGAAAGATTGTTGTCTTACGAGGGAGGTTGGAAGGACTATAGTCGGCAGGAGACAATGGTCAGAATGATCGTTATCTAGAGAGGAAGGTCAGAAGGTTTGTAGTAAATGATGAAGGTCGAAAGTACCATAGTAGGTAGGAGATAGGGGTCAAAAGGATCATTGTCTAACGATGGAGGTAAAAAGGATCGTAATAGGTGACGAGGGTCGAAAGGACCATAGTCGGCAGGAGACAGGGGTCAAAAAGACCGTTGCCTATCGATGAAGGTAGGAAGGATCATAGTTGGTAGGGATAGTGGTCATAAAGACCATTGTCTAGTGATGGAGGTCAGAAAGATCGTAGTAGGTGACAAAGGTCGGAAGGGGCATAGTTGGTAGGGGACAGGGGTCAAAAAGATCGTTGTCTAGTAATGGAGGTCGGAAGGATCCTAATAGGCGATGGAGGTTGAAAGTACAGTAATCGGCAAGAGATAGAGGTTAGAAAGACCATTGTCATGTGATGGAGGTCAAAAGCACTATAATAGGCGACAAAGGTCGAAAGGACCGCAGTAGGTAGGAGATAGTGGTCAGAAAGACCATTGCCTTGCGAGAGAGGTTAGAAGGACCGTAGTCGGTAGGAGATAATGGTTAGAAAGACCATTGTCTGGCAAGGGAGGTCGGTAGGATCATATTAGGCGATGAAGGTCGGAAGGACCGTAGAGAGGTCAAAAAGATAATTGTCTCATGATGGAGGTCAGAAGGAATATAATAGGCGGCGGGGGTCAGAAGGACCATTATCGGTAGGAGATAGGGGACAGAAAAATTATTTTTCTCGTGATGGAGGTCGGAAGGATTGTAGTTGGTAGGAGATAGCGGTAAGAAAAATCATTGTCTTGTGTTGGAGGTCGGAAGGACCGTAGTAGGCGATAGGTTAGACTTATGCTATGTCTTATAAAAATTGAGAAAGGCATAAGATTGATACTAACACCTAAATCATACAACATTCTCCCATAAAATTTGTCTTATATAGCCATCAAGATAGTGAAACTACTAAGGTCCTTTAGCTTTTGTGGATTTTCTTTTATATAATAGCACTACATTCTTCAAAAAGAGCTATAATTTCAACATCTCCTATTTTTCTGTTTTTGCTTAAAATATCTTTCATGAATTTTGCATAAGTAGGCATTTATTCTAGAACTTTAACAAAAGATATATTAATTATTAACTTTTAGAGATCTCTAAAAATATAGAAAATTGCCTATTTAAGTTTTTAGCAATCTATGAGGAAAAGTGGTGATGGTCTCTCAACTACCTCCCTAGAAGGTTTCTCTAATTCCTGAGTAGGTTGAGATGACTTTTTAGAACTAATAGGGTGTAATGGGTTTCTTCAACAATATCATCAATTGGTTTCTCTTCTTTAATTACTAGCCACTTCCTCTAGCTCTTTTCACTCCTCAACTGAATAGCTTTGCATTGATCCTTACCCTTTCCAATTAGATTCATTTCTATATTATTGGGTAAAGTTCCTTTGGTTCTATTAGTTAATGATCAAACTAACTATCCTAATTAGTTTTTAATATTTCTAATGGTAGCAGCTTGGCTTTGCAATTCCTAATTCTTTTAATGAAGGCTTCTTATCCTTAGGTCGATTGTTTGAGTGAAATCTAGGGGGACAATTAGGCCTTGGGCTTTGTAAAATTTTGAGGAGGATGGTTCTAGTTTCCTACTTGATTTGGTTGGTTAGATTTCCAATTAGAATTGCCATTTTAATTATTACTCAAATTGAAATTTAGATAATTTCTCCAACTAGGCTCTCCAACATATTAATTTTTTGAGAGCTCTCTACTACGGTGTTAAAGGGGTGGCACTAAGACACCAGGGTAAGTTATGGCATTACGACATTAAGTCTATTATTCTATGGCGTTGGTTTAGTTTTTATTATTTTACACCAATTACCTGCACAAAGCATAAGAAATAAAAGCACAAATATTATAATATATACAATTTGGACTTCACAAATTTTCTCTATAATAGGCATTGATAAAAAAATATAATACATTAATAAAATTGGAAGAGCCCTTTGGCGGAAAATCTAACTTAAATCCATTTGCTAAAGTTAAGAATCAGAGTTGTTGTTGCTAGCATGCATCAACTCCTTAAGTGATGACATGTGCTATCAATAGTGCTTATAAGTGATGAAGCTAGTGTGGAAAAGCCAGGTGATGACAACCAAAACATTACAATTTTGAGGACTATGTTCAATGAGTGACAGAGGTTGAGGGATTATAGTGAGTGGTGGATGGAGGTCAAAAGGACCATATTTAGGTGTTAATATTTATAGGATAGTAGTTGAGCAATAGTTGTTAAAGGGTCGTAGTTGGATGACTGAGATCGGAGGACCATTGTTGGTATGGAGGTTGAAGGACCATAATCAACGGGAGACTGAGATCAAAAGGATTATATTTGGGTGACTGTGGTCCAAGAATTATAGTCAATGGGTGACTGAGATTATAAGGATCATAATAGGATAATGGTAGTCATGGATCATAGTTAGGTGATGGTGGTACTCTTAGAGGACCATAGTTAGACCACCATCATCAAAGGATCGTAGTCTGGCGATAATGTTTTGAGAACCATAATCAGGTGACAGTGGTTTGAGGAATATAGTTGGCATGTGACATAAGTCAAAGCATTATAATTAGTGGGTGAGGGAGGTTTGAGGACCATATACTAAAAAATTGTTTTAAGAAGCAGTAAGAAAGATATCTGTAATGACACCTAAGTTTATAAAAAATTATTATGAGAACTTATGGCAAGAGATTGAGTAAATGGATGTGAAATATGTAATTAGAGTCTCATTCAAAGGTCTTCCAAATTGATCTCAAAAAAGTATGCATGTACCAAATTTAGGTGCATAAATGACACAAAATAGTAAATATGATTTCTACCTTAGAGGAAGTCCAATCAATCCAATATACAAAAAAATGAGAAAAACTCAATTTTTATCATTCAAAAGAAAATTAAAATAAATATTTTTTTTCCTTTTCATATAAAGGCTCTCCTCAAAATCCCAAGATCTAATAGAGCCTACAAACCTACACATATAATTAATATAAAACATTACAATTTTGAGGACTATGTTCAATGAGTGACAGAGGTTGAGGAATTATAGTGAGTGGGGGATGGAGGTCAAAAGGACCATATTTAGGTGTTAATATTTATAGGATAGTAGTTGAGCAATAGTGGTTAAAGGGTCGTAGTCGGATGACTGAAATCGGAGGACCATTGTTGGTGGACAATGGAGGTTGAAGGACCATAGTCAACGGGAGATGGAGATCAAAAGGATTATATTGGGTGACTGTGGTTCAAGAACTATAGTCAATGGGTGACTGAGATTGCAAGGATCATAGTCGGGTAATGGTAGTCATAGGATCATAGTTAGGTGATGGCGGTACTGTTACAGACCATAGTTAGACAACAATCATCAAAGGATCGTAGTCTGGCGATAATGTTTTGAGAACCATAATCAGGTGACAGTGGTTTGAGGAATATAGTTGGCATGTGACATAAGTCAAAGCATTATAACTAGTGGGCTGCCCAACGTAAACACTAGTAGAAAAATGACTCAAACAAAATAGAACATGCTGAATCCCAGTAACAATGAAACAAACTCCTACAAACAACAATATTTCTCCATGATTAGGCAGAAATGAAACTAAATAAGAATACCATACCCAGAACACCTTCACCCCAAGCATCTCTTGGAATCTATTAGGCACATTCTTGCTCCAAAGAAGAAGAACTATGGACTGTGAAAAGAGATTCAACCTTGTGAAGCACATCATAAGGTAGAATGTCCAGTGCTGGTGACTAATGAGATTTTTTGCTATAGTATCATACCTCATCTTTCATTCGTAAAAGTAAGAAGTGAGGGTGTTGAAGAGCTCGCTTGAAACAACGAAGATAGGGATGTGCTGTAAATCGGGATCAAAGTCGAGGCTATTGCAAGCGACATGGTGTGCATTATGGGTTCTCTTCCACCAACCAATGCTTACCCCTGTAATGCAATTACCACATAAAAGCTGCATTATGCAGTTGAGCCACGGGGTTAACATGATAGTGGCATGGCCCGTGTCATGGGCCACCCAACCCTATTGGGTCCATATAAAACCAATCAAAATGCTAGCAGCAACGTGGGCACAGAGGCTGGTGGTGCCGATGACGAAGAAGACGGCGATGGAGAACATAGCGAATATGATGCAGAGGGTAAGGAAGATAACATGGCCTTTATGTTCAAAAAGGCCGAGTTTTGTGAAGTCAGAGATGAGGAGATGGTAGTCCTTGGAGAGGTCAGATATCTGGTTATCAGAGAGGTGGTAGCCGACGAAGAAGTGGTCGAGGTGCTTCCATGCGGAGGGAGGGTGGAGGGAGGTGAAGGGGTCGGTGGCGCCCTAGCCAGCAAGGTTGAGGAGGGGTATACCACCACCAGGGTGGTCTCTGATCCAATGGGTGAGGTCGTAAACCTTAATGTGTGGATCGAGATCCATAGATTGGCAGGGGAGTTGTGCTCCCGAAGCTCCTCCAGCGTAATATACTTCTTTTTTGTTGTTTCAGTTGCCATTAGCTGAGTTTATTGTGATTTTATTATGGTTTGGCTATTGCTTTTGCTGTGTTAAATAGATATACTAGGTAGATCATGCTCCCGCTTAAGTTAAAGCAGTTAATTCTTAAGTTTTAAATTGCATGAGGAAACAATATTGGAAGGGCCGCCAGCGAAATGGAAACAAAGGGCATTGAAAAATCAAGTTGTCATATTCTCCCGAATGGTGGGAAATGACGTGGAATGCAAGAAGAATGTATTGGTTTAATTTATAATACTTGGTCAGCATTGGGTAGTATCTCTGTTTTGAATCCAATGATTATAGAAAAAGACATTGCAAGCTATTTTAGATTTTTCTATGGATTACTCTAGAATAAATTTTTTATATCTTCTTCAAAATATTATTGTATGTTGACCTCAATTTTTGTTCAAGTGCCCTTGAGGTCCTTCGATTGATTTAATCAAGCATTGTCGAGTCCAATTCGAGCTCAAATCAGCTCAAATTGAGTTAAAGTAGACTCGACCATGTTCGATTATGTCCAATTAGTCTGCCTTAGCCGCGTCGAGTTTGATATTATCCAAGTTTTTGTTTTATTTAAATGTAATTGCGTTAATTCGATCAAATAAAATTGGACCCAAATTGACCCGAATAGAATTTGAAATTTAGTTCAATGCATTTAATTTATTTCTTTTTTTTTTCTCATGAGTTTTAATTTGTTCTTAAATCAAGAAAGCAAACCAATGACGGAGATTTCATTAAATTTAAATATAGACCCGTTGCCTTGATCTCGCATGATATGCTCACTTTGGAGTGAATGCATGAGCAGGATTTCAATGAGCTTCCTTCCCTGACATGGATAGGTATTTACTCTAAGCATTGGCGGCTCTCTAGAGCGAGCAATTATTACGTTCTCTGATCGGATGTAGAGCTACGTTCGGCCGCCAATAACATGTCTCCACGTGCTCTTACTCTTTACTGCGCGGCCCGACGACTTGACCCGGAGCGGAACCCGGGAATGCTATGTTCGCGATTTTCTCGGTATTGCTCGGTATTTGCTAGGTATTACTTTGCAAAAATGAGAAATACCGCTCTGTGAAGACCAATACCATGCAAATACCGAGTTGTACCGAGTTTTTTTACAACTCGGTACAACTCAATATTTGCTCAGGATTTGCTCGTTATTGCTAGGGATTTGCTCGGTATTGCTAGGTATTTGCTCGGTATTGCTAGGTATTTGCTCGGTATTGCTAGAAAAAACTCGGTACAACTCGGTATTTGCTCGGTATTGCTAAGTATTTGCTCAGTATTGCTCGGTATTGGTTATTGCCGAGCAAAATCGACCAATACCTAGCAATACCGAGCAATCTTGGGTCCGTTCCGGGTCGGATTGTCGGGGCGCACGGTAAATAATGAAAACGCGTTGCGCGATTCTACTGGCGGCCGAACGTAGAGGTGCGTGCGTTCACCGGACCAAATAAAAGTTCCTCTAGAGCAGCTCCAAATTTCCAAAATCCTTCTTCTGCTCTCAGTTTTGGCATACCCTAGATGGAAGGCCCTTGAGGTCCTTCGATTGATTTAATCAAGCCCGTCGAGTCCAAAATCCAAAATCCTTCTTTTGCTCCGGGTGAGGTGGCGTCTCTGGATTGGCTGTCCGCATGTCAGGTGACCGGAGGCAATAATTTCCCCTCTCCTTGGCTCTCGGTTTCGTACGCCTCGACCGAACTTGACTGGAATTTACCCCGTCCTACGCCGCCTCAAGGTTTGAACCTGACGTCGGCTCAACTCTAGCCCTAGCCGTCGACCTCTCTTTATTTGCAAGGTATACATCTTCTCATCCATTTTCTTCTTCTTCTTCTAGTCTTCCTTGCCTTGTTCTCCTCCTCACTACTCTTCCTATCAACTTTCTCCATCATCTACTACCTTCTTCTTGCTAGCAAAAATGAGATAATAAAAAAAAAAGCCATGTGTAATTACCTATCAAATGCTTTCTGATTAACTAGTGGTTGCTCATTCATGCATGTTTCTAGAATGTGTTACCTCTAACTACTTGCTTATAAGTTGTGCAAATCTTGAGGAAGGTGAATGCCTTGCCGAGCAATGTAAATAGTTCATGTTTTATTACAAATTGATTGAGGCGTCTCTATTAGATCCTAGTTAGTTTGACAGATGGAGACATCATGATGGTATATTGCTTTTGAATTATAGAATTAATTTTTCTTTTTGTGGTCGTTATTATCGAACACTGCCGTTGACAGGTCCCAAGTCCTGGATGAGAAAAGTGGAGGGTTGCGTTAGGTAGTCGACAGCCAGCGTAAAACTTGTCGAACAAAAATGACATGAATCCTTTAAGAAATTGTGTTAATGCTAGGGCGTCCCCTGGAAGCGACGCGCTGTATGGCCTGAATACAGTGACAAGTGTGCAAGGGCCGCTGCACCGGCGCCCGGGTGCAGTGTTAAATAGGCAAGGGTTCCCGCATCAAGGACGGATGTGGGCAAAGAAGCTAGTCCATGATACTAAAATTAGGATAGGAACTTGGAATATAGGTTCCCTTACAGGTAAATTAATGGAGTTAATAGATATTATGATTCATAGGAAATTAAATATTTTATGCATTCAGGAAACTAAGTGGGTTGGAGAGAAGGCCAAGGAAATCGATAGTTTAGGATTTAAACTTTGGTATTCGGGTAGGAGTCGTACTAGAAATGGTGTAGGTGTCATTATAGATAAGAGTTTAAAGGATAATGTTATAAATTAATAGGATTGGTGATAGAATTATAGCTTTAAAGATTGTTGTTGAGGATAAGATTGTTAATATTATAAGTGCTTATGCTCCTCAGGTAGGTTTGGATATAAGTTCTAAATTAAATTTTTGGAATGACTTAGAAGAATTAATACAAAATATACCTCTTGAAGAAAGAGTTTTTATTGGAGGAGATTTAAATGGACATGTTGGTAAAGTGGTAGTTGATTTTAAAAGCATTCATGGTGGCCATGGATTTGGAACGACGAATGAAGGTGGCAAGACCATATTAGATTTTTGTTTAGCTTATGATTTTTCAATTGCTAATACCTTATTTAAGAAAAGGAATGAGCATCTCATCACTTATAAAAATGGATGTAGTACAACCCAGATTGACTATTTTCTTATTAGAAAATTAAACCGTTTAGATTGCAAAGATTGTAAAGTTATTCCGAGTGAAAGTTTATGTACCCAACATCGATTATTAGTTTTGGACTTTAAGATAAACGGGCATAAAATAAAAAATAAAGTAAAACGTTTTTCGAGGATTAGATGGGGGCATTTAAAGAATATTAACCAAAATATTTTTGTGAGTAAGATTTTAGATCTTAAGATTTTGTCTGTGCATGAGGATGCTAATGTTATGTGGGAAAAAGTGGCTAGTGATATTAAGAATATTGCAAAAGATGTGCTTGGAGTATCTAAGGGAAAAGCTCCTAATAGTAAAAATAGTTGGTGGTGGAATCCAATTGTGCAAGAAAAGATTAAAAATAAGAAGATTTGTTATAAAAATTGGTTTAATTTTAAAAATTCTGATAATTGGGAATTATATAAAGTGGCTCGTAAGGATTCTAAGAAAGAAAGCAATATGCGATGCAAAAGACATTAGCTTTTAGCGATTTATATAATAGATTAAATACTAAGGAGGGAGAAAGATATATGTATAAGTTAGCCAAACAAAGAGATAGGAGTAGTAAGGATTTAGTTCAAGTGAAGTGTGTTAAGGATGAAGATCAAAAATTACTTTTCTTAGAAGATGATATTCAACAAAGGTGGATGAGATATTTTGCTAAACTTTTTAATGAAGAGTGTGAAAATAAGATTGACTATAGTGACCTTAGCACCCTAAATGAAAGTAAAGATTTCTGTTTTTATCGGCGTATCAGTAAAACTGAAGTTAGAGAGGCTTTAAATAGAATGAAGGGTGGAAAAGCTGTTGGACCTGATGATATTCCAATAGAGGTGTGGAAATGCTTAGGAGATGAAGGGATTTCTTGGCTTACTAAACTTTTTAATACTATTTTGAAGACTAAAAAGATGCCAGATGAGTGGAGAATGAGTGTATTAATTCCTATTTTTAAGAATAAAGGCGATGCATAGGATTGCACGAATTATAGAGGTATTAAGTTAATGTGTCATACTTTAAAATTATGGGAGCGAGTTATAGAGCATAGGTTGCGGCGTGATACTAATGTTTCTCAAAATCAATTTGGATTTATGCCGGGTAGGTCGACTGTGGAAGCCATACATTTATTCAGAGGTTTGATGGAAAAATATAGAGGAAATAAGGAGGATCTACATATGATATTTATTGATTTAGAAAAAGCATATGATAAAGTTCCAAGAGAAGTGCTATGGAGAGTTCTTGATAAGAAAGGAGTCAATAATGCTTATATTCAAATCATTAAAGATATGTATGCAGGAGCTATTACTTGTGTTCAAACACAAGGTGGTTTGACCAAGTATTTCCCTATTTCGGTTGGGTTACATCAAGGATCAGCCTTAAGCCCATATCTATTTGCTTTAGTCATGGATGTTCTCACTAGACATTTGCAAGATGATGTACCTTGGTGTATGCTTTTTGCTGATGATATTCTTCTTGTTGATAAGACTAGAGAGGGAGTTGAAGGTAAACTTGAATTATGGAGGTCAACCTTAGAGTCTAAAGGTTTTCGCTTGAGTAGATCTAAAACGGAATATATGGAGTGTAATTTTAGCAGTAATAGTCCTAGTGAGGGGATTGTGACTTTGGGCGATCAAGTCATTAATAAGAGTACACGTTTTAGGTATCTTGGATCTATTGTTCAGAGTGATGGTGAAATAGATGGGGATATTATCAGCAGAATTCAAGTTGGATGGTTGAAGTGGCGGAATGCATCGGGCTTGTTATGTGATAGAAATGTACCCCTCAAACTTAAGGGAAAATTCTATAAGATGGTAGTGAGGCCTGCAATGCTTTAAGGTGCCGAATGTTGGCCATTAAAAGAGAAGCATAATACTAAGTTAAGTGTGGCAGAGATGAGGATGCTTAGATGGATGAGTGGCTTTACCCTTAGGGATAGGATACGAAATGAGCATATACGAGAAAAGGTTGGAGTAGCTCCAGTAGAAGATAAGATTAGAGAGAGTCGCCTTAGATGGTTTGGTCACATAAAAAGGCGGCCTTCCGACGACCCAGTTAGGAGAGTAGAGGTATTAGATTTGACTTGTGTTAAGAAAGGAAGGGGTAGACCTAAAAAAACTTGGTTAGAAAATATTAGGAATGACCTTTCTTTATTAGATTTAAACGAGAATTTGGCTTTTAATAGGACACAATGGAGAAAAAGGATTCATGTAGCCGACCCCACGTAGTGGGATAAAGGCTTGATGTTGTTGTTGTTGTTGTTGGTCGTTATTATCGAATGCTTCATGATGATCCACACTTAAGCATATATTCACAAGGGTTTGTGTTTTGGATGTTTCTCAACATAAAATCTAGGAGGTTTTCTTTAAATCCGGTTGCATGAATTTTGAGGTGATAAAGTCATTGTGATCTTCTTTCCGAAAGATTTCTGTAAAGCAAGATTTAATTGGTTGAAACATTTTACCAATTTGAATAAATTGAAGCTTTCATTTCATATCAATTGAGAGAATTGGAGTTGTATTTTTCCTGATTAAGGATGGAAAAATCAGTACCCGTATTGCTCAAATCAAGTTTTTTTTTTTTTGTTTGTTGTGAAGAGATGTGGTTTTGCTCTCTAAAAAAAAAAAATTAGTCGACGAGTTCTTGTTTCTATGTTAAAATTTCTACAGCTTTTATAGTTTCTCCCACTGGTTTTGTTAGAAATTGTTGCAACATTCGAGTGGATTCTTCCTATGAGAGCATGTTTTCTTGATCTCTCAAGTTATTCAATCTTGTCATTTATTTAGAATCATTTCATTTATCCTGGATTTCATGATTAAACGTTTGGTGAGAAAGTTAAATGGCTACATGTCTTCATAAGTGCTTTGAGAATCTTGTTAATGGAGAAAGTTTAGTTCCCTTCTTGAGATGACTTAAAATGATAGAATGACCTTACACTGCTATGAATCTTTTATATGAGTGATTTCTTACTCTCAGAATTTTGTTGAAAAACATTTGTGGCACTTGTTGCTGATTTGATAGAAAGAGTTCTTTCATGCTTATGTTTGGGCACTACACTTGCATTAAATATCAAGCACTTTCGAGTTTAAGTCAGAAAGACCTTTCATATACACTTGTTGGCATGTAGCATATGAGATTCGCTCTATTTTGGAAAAGTTTTGAAAGTGCTTCTTTGTTGGAAATCGTTTTATGTTGGAGAAATTTCAAGAGGATGTTTCATCTAAAAAAAGCTTTGCATTGGTAAATTTTACAAAGTTTTCCCGTTGGAGAACATTCATGAATTTATCCCACATTGATAAGATTTGTTGTTCGTTTTCCCCCGGCAGAAGTCATGGTAGTTTTCATATAGGAAAGTTTTATGTGTCGATTTGTTTTAAAGGTCCTATAAGCTGTTTCAGGGATTGGGAATTTTATGAATGGTTTGATACTTGAGGGGGAGATTTGGTGTTGGAAGTCTCTTTGAGTTTTCTTAGAATGAAATGAATTTTCTTGAGTGAGTTTTCTTATTTTCATTTGCATTTGATTCTAAAGATGAGTTTAAAGAAATATGAGTTGAAAAACTTGTTTAGGCTTTGGTTTCAGGACTGATTTTCTTCCTTGCTACTATAAGTTTTATGTGGGAAGTGATATGATTAATTGTGTCAAGTATTCCGAGCGCTTTCTTGAAACATAGGAAGATTAAATAGCATCAAAATTTCCTTCCCCTTATTTGTTTTTGACTCAAATGACGAATTGGAGTGAAGGATGTGTTGAGGGCATGTTTGGACTTTGAAAAAGACACACCTAACTATGATATGCTTATATACTTTGAAAACAATAAATAAAAACCATTTTTAGTAACAATGTTGGAGAGCTTCTAAGATTTGAAAAGTCCCGAAGAGCAAACGACCAAGATGGTGTCCAAGCCCAACAAAAAAAACATTTTTATTTAATTGCATTCTATTCTGATTATTTACATATTGAATATTAACATGCTCTCACCCAATCTTCCACTCTTTTCTTTGTTCTTTATGAGGGGCCTTTGGAGAGCAAAGGAAGGACCTTTTGGAGCACTAGACAAAGAAGCATAGACAATCATATCCGAGCATCAGTCGCCCCCGTTCATTCTGGTAGGAGCGCTACGGGCGGAACCACCGTGTCGTAGCCCCCAGTGCTGTAAGTTTCCTAGAACTTAGAAGCCTTTAGGAGCCCTTTGTGTGCGCGCTTCCCCACCCTTTAAGACCTTATAAAAACTTCATTTATAATTAGGATTGCTTTCTTTTATTTTAGATCTCCAAACTCGTTGACACACATGCGTACGTATAAAGGGTTAGAAATAAACTTCAGTTCATTCCTTATAACATTAGTTATATTTAAGGATAAAAACTAAGGATCGAGTTTTAGATAACATAGACTTAGGATGCATGTTCCTTTTAGGATAGAAACTTTAAAACATAGAAAACTTAGAGACACATTTTCCTAGGATTCGTGTCTTAATCTATTAATAACTAATCATTAAAATTGATAATACTCTAAGTCAAAATGCATTAAAATACTTAACATTTAATTAAACCATACCTAATATCCATAACCACTAAAATGCCAAACTTGATCATATACTTAAACTAAGTCTAACCTACCCATTAATCAACCTTTAACAAACTTAAAACTTAAAAGATATGGACTAAATCAAGAGAGCAAACCTAAACTAAAACTTGTTAAAATAAAAGACCTCCAAGACCCAAACTTGAATCAAACAATCTTATAATTAATTACACATATGATCTAAAACACCTCTAACATTGAATGCAAATGAGTTATAACATAACTAAGTAAGTAATATAAGAAACTTACTGAATTTATTCAAACTTAAACAAGTAATATAAGAAACTTATTAAGGGAACTTAACTATAACTTTAAAATTCTAAAACTCAATAACTCACCTAAAACATAATATATCTTTTAAAATCAACTCCTTAAATTGATAATAAATCATTTAATTTACATTTTTTTTTCAATTTACAATAAATTAAATTAACTTAACAAAATTGATTACTACTGGGTAATCCAGACATACGAGGCTATTAAGTTAGCCATAAAGAGGGTGAAATAAATCTCACGCCTCGATGAGCAACAAAGGTAGTAATCAACTAAACACAAAATAAAACTCTTAAAATCAACCTTAAGACATTATTACTTAAACTTGAACTAAAAATTTCCTTTTGGCCTTTAACAAATAAAATCACAAAACACTTGAACCAACTACCCGACATAGGACTTATCCAAAACCACACGACCTATTACACATACATATAATTATTTGTTAGGGCACCACTTCTAGTCCTAAGTTAAGCTAGTGATTTGCCATTTCTATGTTTTCTACTTTTGTGGCACTTTTGCATGTGGCACGTATGTTGGTTGCTTTGAATTGATGTGAGTGTTTATTTCCTTAATGTACTGTATTTTATTTGCGATGTGATTGATTATGCGTTAGATCTACCCTTAGGTTAGGGACGACTTATACTGACTCGATTTTATGCAGGTGGTCATGCTCATACAATGCTAAAAAAAAGGGGGCTAAACTAATTAATAATTATAAATGCTTGCTACAGATGCTCCAGAATGCTTAGCCCCCAAAATAAATAAGAGCTTGGCCAAGTGTTTTTATTTTCTTATGTACATATATTAACTACTTGGGATGTGAAATATAAATTGCTTGGGATATTTTTATTAGGATAACTATGCAGGAGAGTCTAGATTTTTTTTCTTTTGACTCTGATGTAATTTATAATAATATTGAGATGTGAAAGTTTTCAAAATTCTGGTATTTCAAATACTAGATAGCCAAAGGTAGAAGGAAAAGCCCTTCACGGGAAATTTCTTACTCAATTGAGTACCCTTTTGGAGATAATCCATAGAAGAACCTAGAGGAAGACGATCTATCTGAAGACCTGAAGATGAAGAATTGAAAATGAAATACTCGACTTTTAAGACTTGTGTCATTCAGTAGGATTAGAATCCAAGATGTTTTTGGTGGGGCCTAACAACCATTACTTTTCTGTACTCTGGGTTGTACTTATACGACACTTGCTGTAGACTTTCTTTACTTTACTTTGAGCTGATTTATATTGATGTATTTATTTTGTGTGCATATTAAAATTGCATATTTTTTCTAGGTTTCTTTCTTACATGTGTATGTCCTGATTTTTTGCGAAACTCTATAAAGACTGAAACCTTTTATATTAGTAATTAAAATTTAATATTATCTGACCTAGGGAATAGTCGAAACTGTCCGGGGTTGTATGCATATTATTATATCTTCTCTCTCCTTCTAATAAGACTCTTCCTCACCTGCAGGTAGAGTGAATAATCTGGCATTTGAGGTTGAGATGTTAGACCTGGGGAAGCCTAATCTCTTCTAAAAATTTATTTTTATAAGCCTATTTTAAAATCTCATGTATAATTGATTTAAGCCTTTTCAACTAGCATGCATTGCATTAGAAATCAACTAAATAAAAATTTTAATTACATTATCTCTAGGAGCATTCATCATATATAAGTCCAAGGCCAATTAAAAAACTCTTTAGATATCAGCCCTACTTCTAAAAACTGATTTACCTATCTATCTTTCATAAAGACTGGACAACATAGATTTTATTTACTTAGGTGGTTAGTTAACTTTCCTTTTCAGGAAGGATAAAAGCCCATGTGCATTTACTAGGACAAAGGTATTAGTATTGGATGTAGAACACTAATCCCATCTTAGATCTAGGATTCAAGGATACTATATTCAGTGTCTCGTAGTATGCCTCATCGGTGGGTAAATTCCTTTTCTTTAAGGACTATAAATCCTGGCTGCTTCTCCACGTTACATTTTTTTTTCTTCACGTTACATGGATGATGCCACCTTCATCTTTTCCCTCTTTTTGCTTTGAATGATTTATTTCCTTTTTTTCACTATCTTCTTATTGCTTAAAATCTCTCCGGATATTAATGTGAACCATGAATGTTGACTAAGCCATTTTGAATCTTTCTTCCCTTTGAGTAGGATTTTTTAGTCTCCACTCTCTGTGCCTATCCCTTTTAGGAAAGAATAATATCGAATCATTAATCGAGAGTTTTTTTTAGCTCCAGCTTGAGATGTAATTAACCATGGGGGCTTGTTCCCATGCAAAATAGAATTCCATAACAAATAAATCCCACTTGAGCTAATATATCAGGTGGGGGAACCCCATGTCACTGATAAGATCGTGCATATTATCGCCCATCAGGGTGCGTTGGAAAGAGCCACTATCTTCAATGGTTGATCGTATGTCGAATCTATGTGCCCTTCCATTGGCCCGCTTGCAAAGAGCATGGACGCCTACGATCATTTCTATCCCTCGGGATGGTGCGGTCGTATACCCTCTGCACTCTGTAATGAGCAGTGTCCTTTCGGAGGACAACATTGTAGAATATAATTTTCATTTAGACATGGTAAAAATTAAGTTTAACTTTCAATACCCCAATCTTAAACTTAATTTTGAACATATCAACAATTTAATTTTGTAACTTCACATAATCAACTTGCACTTATTTCATTGCAATGTATTCTTTGATGTTGTGATGGCATGTATTAATGTGCTTGCTTATACCTTAAAAAAAATAGATTTTTGGCTAGTGTTATTGCAGACTTGTTATCAATATGAATACTTGTTTCTTATTCTTTTGAAAAGATTAATTCTTTCAACAAGTTTAAAAGCTTAATTGCATGACAAATACTTGAGGTTTTAGCTATGTATTCTTCTTCACAAGTAGATATGATAATAATTGATTGTTTCTCTGACATCTTGATGAAAATGTATCTCTAATGAATAACACATAACAAGTGGTAGTCATTTTATCTTTTATGTCTCTAGCTCAATCACTATCGATATATCTTACCCTGAAATCATTAAATGAGTAGAGTAAACTAAAGTTGATTGTATCTTTGATACAATATTAGATTGTTTTAGTGGTCTTTACGTGAATGGTAGTTAGTGTCTCCATATAGCAACTAACAAGACCAATAACATAATGAATATCAAGTGTAGTGCACATTAAGTAGTGCAAACTCCCAACTAGGCTCTTAAAAAATGTTGGATAGACTATCTCGCCTTCATCATTCTTTGATAGCTTGAATATATCTTTTAGAGGAATATCTACAAGTTTGCTATTATCCATCTTGAACTTCTTTAATATCTCCTTAGTATTACCTTCTTTTGAGATAATGATTTCATCTTTCATTTGTTTGACTTCAATGCCCAGTAATAAGCTATGAGCCCAATATTACTCATCTCAAATCTCAAACACCTCAATCATTACTTGTTTGAATTCTCAAAATATGCTTAGATTGTTTCCAGTGAAGATTAAGTCATTTACCAACAAGCTAAAAAAATAAAACATCCTTATTCTTATTATTGATGTAAAGGGCATGCTCGTAATGAAATTTGATAAAACATTTCTCTTATAAGTATTTGTCTATTTTCCATTCCATGCTCTTGATTATTGCTTCAAACCATAAAGAGCCTTCCTTAGTTTTAGAACATTGTCATCTTGTCTTTTGATTTATAATCTTGGTGGCTTTAGAATGTTGAGTTCATCCTTAAAAACATTAAGGAAGGTAAATTTTATATCCATTTCATGTATTATACATTTATTTTTAGCTCCAATAAAAAAAGATTAGTCTAATTATTTCTAGTCGAGCAATGGAAGCAAATATCTCTTTATACTTTATGCTAGCTCTTTGACTGTAACCTTTTGCCACTATGTTGCCTTGTATATTTCAATTTCTTTTTTGGCATTCTCCTTTTCTTTTTACATCCATTTTACACCAATCACTTTGTTTCATTTAGAGGTTAAGCTAGTTCCCAAGAGTTATTCTTTTCAATTGCATTGATATTTTTATCCATAGAATTTTCCACTCCTTACTTTGTATGGCTTCTTGGAAATCCATGGGCTCACAATCAATAAACAAGAAAATGAATAGTTATTCTTACCATGAGATGCCAGGCTTTCTTCCATCCCATGCTCTACACATAGTTCTTATTAGCAATTGATTGCCGAGTAAACTACACATACAATTTCTTTTGCTTAAAATTCCTTCAATAAGATCTTATTTTTAAACATTTTCTTCGTAATGTTAAGGATTGTTATATTGTTCCTTCTTGCTATTCCATTTTGCTGAGGGGATCTTAAAATAGTTAGATATCAATGTATCTCGTTAGCTTCATAAAATTCTTTTAATGTGAATTCTTCTCCTCAATCAGATTACATGGCTCTGATACAACAACAACAACAACAACAACATCAATCCTTTATCCCACTACGTGGGGTCGGCTACATGCATCATTTTTCTCCATTGTGTCCTATTAAAAGTCAAAATCTCATTTAAATCTAATAAAAAAAGGTCATTCCTAATATTTTCTAACCAAGACTTTTTAGGTCTACCCCTACCTTTCTTAACACAAGTCAAATCTAAAACCTCTACTCTCCTAACCGGATCATTGGAAGGCCGCCTTTTTATGTGACCAAACCATCTAAGGCGACTCTCTCTAATCTTATCTTCTACTGGAGCTACTCCAACCTTTTCACATATATGCTCATTTTGTATCCTATCTCTAAGGGTAAAGCCACTCATCCACATGAGCATCCTCATCTCTGCCACACTTAACTTAGTATTATGCTTCTCTTTTAATGGCCAACATTCGGCACCATAAAGCATTGCAGGCCTCACTAACATCTTATAGAATTTTCCCTTAAGTTTGAGGGGTACATTTCTATCACATAACAAGCCCGATGCATTCCTCCACTTCAACCATCCAACTTGAATTCTGCTGATAATATCCCCATCTATTTCACCATCACTCTGAACAATAGATCCAAGATATCTAAAACGTGTACTCTTATTAATGACTTGATCGCCCAAAGTCACAATCCCCTCACTAGGTCTATTAATACTAAAATTACACTCCATATATTCCGTTTTAGATCTACTCAAGAGAAAACCTTTAGACTCTAAGGTTGACCTCCATAATTCAAGTTTACCTTCAACTCCCTCTATAGTCTTATCAACAAGAAGAATATCATCAACAAAAAGCATACACCAAGGTACATCCTCTTGCAAATGTCTAGAGAGAACATCCATGACTAAAGTAAAAAGATATGGGCTTAATTAAGGCTGATCCTTGATGTAATCCAACCGAAATAGGGAAATACTTGGTCAAACCACCTTGTGTTTGAACACAAGTAGTAGCTCCTGCATACATATCTTTAATGATTTGAATATAAGCATTATTGACTCCTTTCTTTTCAAGAACTGTCCATAGCACTTCTCTTGGAACATTATCATATGTTTTTTATAAATCAATAAATATCATATGTAGATCCTCCTTATTTTCTCTATATTTCTCTATCAAACCTCTTAATAAATGTATGGCTTCCATGGTCGACCTACCTGGCATGAATCGAAATTGATTTTGAGAAACATTAGTATCAAGCCGCAACCTATGCTCCATAACTCACTCCCATAGTTTTAAAGTATGACACATTAACTTAATACCTCTATAATTCGTACAATCATGTGCATCACCTTTATTCTTAAAAATAGGAATTAACACACTCATCTTGCATCTTTTTAGTCTTCAAAATAGTATTAAAAAGTTTAGTAAGCCAAGAAATCCCTTCATCTCCTAAGCATTTCCACACCTCTATTGGAATATCATCAGGTCCAACAGCTTTTCCACCCTTCATTTTCTTTAAAGCCTCTCTAACTTCAGTTTTATTAATACGCTGATAAAAATATAAATCTTTATTTTCATTTAGGGTGCTAAGGTCACTATAGTCAATTTTATTTTCACAATCTTCATTAAAAAGTTTAGCAAAATATCTCATCCACCTTTGTTGAATATCATCTTCTAAGAAAAGTATTTTTTGATCTTCATCCTTAATACACATCACTTGAACTAAATCCTTACTACTCCTATCTCTTGAGTCAAATTTCTTTCTCAATGACAGCCTTAAACTTCTTGAATACTCTAAAGACCTATGATTTTTATTTTTAGAAATACACCCATATTTTTTATTAAAAATCATAAATGAAGAAAATGAATAGTTATTCTTACCATGTGAGCTTAGCTTTCTAATAATATATGTATATATGAGCTCTAATGGCTTTCAGGCTCTTGAACTTTATTCGCTTGGAAAGCTTTTTTTTTTTTAAATACCTTTCGAGTAGACATGCTTCACTTAATTGTTCACGGTGTTCGATACAAAGCAACACTCTCACCATTTTTTTCTTTAAACATTTTTATAGTCCTCCATAGTTGAGATGCTCGAATTGAATGTGCCATTACCAAGAAATATCTTTATAATAAGCTTTGAGACACTTGGCAACTTCATTTTGAATATATAACAAGAATATTACATATTTTTTATATTAGCACCTTTATAATAAAATTGATCATATTGTCTTTTATGAAGAGAATTATCTTTTAAATGAACATGATATCCTTCCTCCATAAGCTGCCTTTAACTGAAGATATGATGTTCATAGTTGGAATATTGTAAATAAATTGATGCAGGCAAATGTAATTTTTTCTATTGCTTTTTCTTGCTTCATTTCTTTCTGCAGGAACCCATTTGGTATTTGTTGCTGATTCAAGCTGGGGCTTTTATTCTACGGTAGGCTTTTCCTTTTATTTGATTTTTGTAATAGATAGGGATCATTTACTCTATAGATTTTTATTATTCTTTTCATTGTAGCTAGCTCTTTGTGCATTATTGGGTTTTGGATCGATCTCTCTAAAAACTTGTAATCATTTTTTTAACGTGTAAGCCCTTATAGGATTTCAATAATAATAAAAAAAATTTCGCAATTAAGAAAATGAGAATTTGTAGATATTTGTACGAATCAATTGAAGGCTTGTTTGGGATGGCTATAATATTTTATAAAGTTGATTGTAAAATTCTTGTGAGAAAAGTAACTTTTTCTAATTGTGAAAATTAAATTTTTACCACAAAAAATTTTAATGAGCAATAAAAAAGTAATTGTCAATAAAATTATAATTATCTAAAAATAAAAAAGTAGCTAGAAAGTTATTCAAAACAAAGATCAAAATCTTGGCATATATATATATATATATATATATATATATATATATATATATATATATATATATATATATATATATATATATATATATGATTTTTTTTATTGCTTATTAAAACAAAGTTTTAGTAAAAAAATTCAAAATTTTGTATTAAAATTTTATTTTAAGAAATAATAAAAAATAATCCCAAACAGAATCTTGAGTCTATAAAAAATTATTATGAGAACTTATGGCAAGAGATTGAGTAAACGGATGGGCAATATGTACTTAGAGACTCATTCAAATTTTTCAAATCGCAGAAGATTATGTTTATATATATATATATATATATATATATATATTTAGAGCATCCGAAGACCTCTTAATATTTTCCAAATCCGAAGATCTAACAGAGCCTACAAAGCTACAAATATAATTAATATTTTTATTATATCCCACATAACCAATACATATAAGAAAATCACAGATAACATAGCGACATAATTCACACAATTCAAACAAATACAACACAATAAGTTTAGATAATTAAGATAAATTCATACACACATCACATACGTCAAAACTCAAACCCAAGACCTCTTAATTTATAGGCAAAACTCCCAACAAACATATCAAAGAGAGTTGCGCTATATATATATATATATATATATATATATATATATATATATATATATATATATATATATATATATATATATATATATATATATATATATATATATATATCAACCATAGGTATTTAGAGCATCCCACACCAAATTCCTGGCCCCCGAAACCTCCATGTTCCTGGCTTGGAGCGCAATATCTTTCAAAGTCGCCAAAGTCCTTCTATTTGCCTCACAGAAGCCAATGCTCGGGTACTGCAACTTGTGTTTCTTGCAAAGCTCCCTCACCAATGGAGCAATCCTTCGAAGATGACACCTTGGCAGCCGAGGAAACAAATGGTGTTCCACCTGAAACTGAATCCCCCCATAAAACCAATCCATCCATGGAAAACACCTTATATTAAGGGACCCAGTCACCTGTACCTTGCACCACTCATCCCCCTCAGGCTGCCCAACATAAACCCTAGTAGAAAAATGACTCAAACAAAATAGAACATGCTGAATCCCAGTAACAACAAAACAAGCTCCTACAAACATCAATCTTTCTCCATAATTAGGCAGAAATGAAACTAAGTAAGAATACCATACCCAGAACACCATCACCCCAAGTATCTCTTGGAATCTGTTAGGCACATTCTTGTTCCAAAGAAGAAGAACTATGGACTGTGCAAAGAGATTCAACCTTGCGAAGCACATCACAGGGTAGAATGTCCAGTGCTGGTGACTAATGAGAGTTTTTGCTATAGTATCATACCTCATCTTTCTTTCATAAAAGTAAGAAGTGAGGGTGTTGAAGAACTTGCTTGAAATAGCAAAGATAGGGATGTGCTGTAAATCGGGATCAAAGTCGAGGCTATTGCAAGCGACATGGTGTGCATTATGGGTTCTCTTCCACCATCCAATGCTTACCCCTGTAAGGCAATTACCACATAAAAGCTGCGTTATGCGGTTGAGCCATGGTGTTAACATGACAGTGGCATGGCCCGTGTCATGGGCCACCCAACCTGATTGGGTCCATATAAAACCAATCAAAATGCCGGCAGCAAAGTGGGCACAGAGGCTGGTGGTACCGATGACGAAGAAGACGGCGATGGAGAACAGAGCGAATATGATGCAGAGGGTAAGAAGGATAACATGGCCTTTCTGTTCGAAAAGGCCGAGTTTTGTGAAGTCAGAGATGAGGAGCTGGTAGTCCTTGGAGAGGTCAGCTATCTGGTTATCAGTGAGGTGGTAGCCGATGAAGAAGCGGTCGAGGTGCTTCCATGCAGAGGGAGGGTGGAGGGCGGTGAATGGGTCAGTGGCGTCCTGGCCAGCAAGGTTGAGGAGGGGTATACCACCACCAGGGTGGTCTCTGATCCAATGGGTGAGGTCGTAGACCTTATCGTGGATGGAGATCCATAGATCGGAGGGGGAGCTGTGCTCCCGAAGCTCCTCCAGCGTAATATGCTTCTTTCTTGCTGTTTCAGTTGCCATTAACTGTGTTTATAAATGAAAAACAGAAATGTGACTTTATTGTGCTTTGGCTATTGGTTTTGCTGTGTTAAATAGGAGTTGTGCCCCCGGTTAAGTTAAAGCTGTAATTCTTAAACTAGGTTTGAAATGGCATGAGAAATCAATATTGGAAGGGCATCAGCCAAATGCAAAACAAAAGAGCGTTGGAAAATTAAGTTGCCATATTCTTCCGAATGATGGAAAATGATGTGGAATGCAATAAGAATGTACATGTTTAATTTATAATACTGGGTCAGCCTTAGGTTAAGAAGAAGACGACAGAAGAGGTTGTTTAGGATATTAATGTTAAATTAAAGTATTTAAAATATCAAAAAAATATTATTTATATTTTTCTGAATTATATTGAATTTCTTTTTAATTTTTAAAGTTCCAAATAACCAAATGTATTAAAAAAAAAGATAATTAATATTTAAAATACATTTGAATTAGATTAAATGTTAAATGTTTTCTGAAATTTTATAATGATAAAAATTTTAAATTTTCAAGATTATCTAAATTTAATTTTAATTAAATATTAATTAAAAGCTTGGATATTTTGATTATTTAAACCTTATTCATAATATTCAAAATATTTTAAATCATTATTATTATTATTTTATATAAAATTAAAGTATTTTGAATTGTAGAAAATCTTAATGTGAAATATTAAGACTTTATTATTGAATTTAAAATTTTTAATTTTTGATTGAATATTTCCATTGATTAAATATAAATTTAATATAATTAAATATAATTATCATTAAATATTGTTTAAAATCAAATTAATATAACTTTTAAATGTTTTATGTAAATTAGAGAACATAGTTGAAATATATTACTAAGATTTTGAATTTTTTTTTGATTTAGTGTAATTAAGTATTATTTTATATATTAATATTTTAGTATCTAAAATAATTAAAAAATATATTAAATATTTTATATTTATTCTAATTTTAAATCAAAGAAGATTTAAATCTTAGCAATTTGATATATAAAACGTAATTTTTGGATAAATAATTTTTTAAAATATTTTTTTGGAAGTTTCTCTTAATTTAAAAGCATTTAAAATATAATTCATATTAATTAAAACAAGTTAATGGCGGGCCACATGGCAGATCCGGGGCTTCTGATCAATCTCCCGGTAACCGACGAGTGCTACGTGGCATTGCCTAAGCTGCGGGATCAAAACCACATTAACGGGAAGGCATTGATGGCCAATGGTTGCACCGTGACAATCATTGGCAATCATTGCCAAACGCGGCGCCATAATTGATCGAATGAGGCCAGATAGTGGAAATCCCATCTCCACTGTTTGAAACGGAGGGCCCAGATCAAGCCAGTTGGAGATCTTGGCATACCGCTATATACATGGTTGAAACAGAGGCTGGTATGATGAAATCTCTTCTGTTGATCATGAAATTAACGACTGACATTTTGTACACCTGGGCTAGACCACGAAAACGCTCTAGAAATCAATTTTCGTCTCATTATTTTGACCACTAGTCTAGGGAGGATAAGCTATTTCTATCATATACTTAATTTCATATTTAAAAATTAAATTTTTAACTCTCTTAATGTAAAAATGGCTACCCCCATCATTTATGATGACTATGGCCACTTAAAATCTAAAAAATATATTTTCCATTAAAAACTTAATTACTATTTGAGAATTAGTTATAGGAGTTGCTTATTAGCATATATTAATCATTCTGTATCTTGTTATTACGTATTTGCCATTACACGATATTAAATACCACTATGTACATTGTTCTGTAAATGAAAATTCATTCTTCTATTTCTGTCAAGTCTCGCTTGTCTCTCTCGGTCTCTCCTTCCTCCGGTTATTCTCTCATGGTATCAAGAGCCATGAGGGGAGATCAAGATTCTGGCACTTCTCCTCCTCCTCCCTCCTCCTCCTCTTCCTCCACCCAGACCGGCAACTATTCCTCTCAAATCTCCATTCCCCAACCACTCAATTTTCTTGTCTCTAATCTCAAGAACTTGGTTCCCTATTCCCTCACATCCGAAAACTACATGATCTGGCGAACTCAGCTCTAACAGCAGTTCACGGCGAACGGATTCGCCGGTCATCTTTCCGGCTCCACCTCGGCTCCCGTCGACACTGCTTCCGCCGATCACACCAACTGGACTATCATCGACAGTAACCTCCTCTCAGCCCTCTTCTCCACCGTTTCTCAAGAAATTCTTCCCTACATCATTACCTCCAAGACTACTCACGAGGCGTGGTCTGCTCTGGAAAAACGTCTTCAACCGTCCAGCAGATCTCGCGTCATTCAACTCAAAAACGACCTGTATCACATTCGTATGAAAGATCAAACTATTCAGCAATACCTCTCCAAAATTAAGTCTCTTGTCGATGGCATTTCAGCCTCGGGATCTCAGATTGATCCTGAGGACATAATTCTTCATATTCTGAATGGACTGCCACCCACGTTCAACTCCTTCAAATCAAACTTTTGCAACTCCCTTCAACCCATAGATCTTGACACATTTTATGCGCTTCTCTGCAATGAAGATCCTCATCTCCAACAAGATCTTCTCCAAGAATAGTAGCTGACTCCAGCGACATCAGCTCTCTACGCCGCGCCAAACACTCAAAACCGTGGAAGAAGCTACAAAAGATTCATCAAGAACAAGAATCCACTGAACAATAATCCCACGACGGTCTTTCAGAACACGTCACCGGATGCTACCACCAGTACTCGACCGACATGCCAAATCTGTGGCAAGATTGGTCATGTAGCCCTCAATTGCTGGCATAGGTGCAACTTCAAATATTCTCCCACCGATCCTCGTCAACCCCGGGCCCTTCTTGCAAATCCAATGCCTACCACATCTCACGATTGGATAGTTGATTCGGGAGCATCAACACACCTTACACCAGATGTACAAAACATCCAGTACCCCACGCAATACCAAGGACTCGACTCGGTCTCTGTTGCAAATGGCTCCTCACTGCCTATACAACACGCAGGTCAAGGAATTCTCCCCCTTCCCGACACGTCTCGTAAGCTTCGTCTTCATAATCTTCTTCATGTACCGAATTTAACACATAATTTGTTATCCGTTTCAAAGCTCACCGCAGATAATTCTGTTTCCATAACTTTTGACGCACATGGCTTTATTATTAAGGATATACAGGATCAGCGTCCACTACTTCATGGACGCCTTCATAAAGGATTATACCAAATACAAGTTGCTCCGGTTATCAAGCAGACTGCCCTCTCCGTCACCCACAAGGCTTCACATCTCTGGCACGCCCGGCTAGGACACCCGCGCAACGACATCACATCTGTTCTTGCTAACCGTTTCTCGGAGATTTCTAGTTTACCTTCCTCTTTCGTTTGCTCTTCATGTAATGTGGCTAAAAGCCACAAGCAAGTCTTTAATAAAAGTTTTTCAATTACTTCTGTGCCATTTGAATTACTTCATACCGATGTTTGGGGTCCTGCACCCCAACCTTCTATCGATGGTTTTCGTTACTATATTGTTTTTATCGACGACTACACACGCTTTTCGTGGATTTATTTCATGTATACCAAACAAGAAGCGTTGTCGAAATTTAAAAACTTATGTAACATTATTAATACGCAGTTTCATACTACTCCCAAAATTCTTAGGTCCGACGGTGGGGGAGAGTTCATTAGCAACTCATTCAAGGCCTTTCTCCAAGAACGTGGTATAACACAACAATTATCTTGCCCACATACGCCGGAACAGAATGGGCTTGCTGAACGCAAGCACAGACATCTTCTTGATTTGACTCGATCTCTTCTTCACGCAGCTAATCTCCCAATCAAATTCTGGACCGACGCCCTCTCCACAGCACATTATCTCATCAATCTCCTACCGTCCAAATCGATTTCTCTTCAAATTCCGTTTCAACGTCTGCACGGTACACCTCCATCTTATTCTCATTTGCGCACCTTCGGATGCCTTTGCTTTCCGTGGATGAAACCTTATGCACCAAACAAGTTTGCTCCGAGATCACATGAATGCATTTTTCTTGGATATTCGCCTCTGCACAAAGGTTACAAATGTCTCACTCTAAGCACAGGTAAAACTATTATTTCTCGTCATGTGGTCTTCCATGAAAATCATTTTCCCTACAAAACTCTCCAAACACCACACATGGCACCAACATCCTCCACTCCCACCAACATCCCGCCGTTGCTTTTAACCCCTCATTCCACCGTTACTCCCATCACTACTACAATTGACCCATCCCTTCCTCACACTTCTGGCAATACCATTTTCTCTCCTATTACTACTTCACCAAATAAATCGGTCAGTAACAGCTCCTCCTCTAATCACTCTCACCAATCCAGTGACACTCACTCATCCTCGGCTTTAGCACATCCAACTTACCCGTCCCTTTCTCAGCCTTCACACCCCATGCAAACGCGCCTAAAATCAGGCATCTCCAAACCAAAACAATTCTTCAACCTCCTCACTCAGTTCAACCCGCAGACCACACCGCTCAATTACAATCAGGCAGTCAAACTCCCACAGTGGAAAACGGCTTTGAACGACGAGTTCAATGCTTTACAGAAACAAGACACATGGAGTTTGGTTCCCGCTCCTACAAACAAACCAATATTGGGTTGCAAATGGACCTACAAAACAAAGCTTCTTCCGACTGGCAAGGTCGATCGTTACAAAGCCCGCCTTGTAGCCCTCGGCTACAATTAAAAGTTCGGCATCAACTACACCGAGACATTTAGCCCAGTCGCCAAGATGCCAACAATACGTCTACTTCTCACCCTCGCGCTCAACCGCCAATGGCAACTTCTTCAACTGGACGTCTCGAACGCATTTCTTCACGGCGATCTACCGGATGACATCTACATGCGGCAACCACCTGGCTTTCAAAACCCGCAGCATCCGGACTTCGTCTGCAAACTACGCAAATCGCTCTACGGTTTAAAACAAGCACCACGGCAATGGTTCCTAAAGCTCACGAGTTTTCTTCAAGCTCAAGGATTTTGGTTTAGTCGTTCTGATCCTTCTCTTCTTATTCTTAACAAAAACAACATTCATATTTACATTCTAATATACGTTGATGATTTTCTTGTCACAGGAAACAATGAGCCAGCCATTACCTGTCTTCTCAACCAGCTTCGCTCCCAATTCGCGCTAAAACAGCTTGGCGACATCTCATTGTTTCTTGGGATCCAGGTTCTCCGAACCTCTAACGGCTACTTCTTAAACCAAACTCATTATGCTTCCAAACTTCTACATGATGCAGGTTATACAGATTGCAAATCTGCACCCACCCCGACATCTTCTCCGTCCAAGCAGAAATCAGCCGACCAAACTCCATTCTCAGATCCCACCTTGTATCGCCGGCTTGCAGGATCAATACAGTACCTCACCATTACGCGGCCCGATCTTGCGTTTTCCACCAATGTTGTCTGTCAACACATGCAAGATCCTTCCAACCAAGACTTCAAAGCTCTTAAAATACTTCTCCGCTACATCAAGGGAACTCTCTCCTACGGGCTCCCCATCACTATCGGAAATCTGGAACTTCACTCCTACACGGACGCCGACTGGGCCTCGGATGCCAGCGACCGAAAATCAATCTCTGGGTTTTGCACATTCATTGGTCCAAATCTCATTTCATGGACTGTCAAAAAGCAGGTCACCGTCGCCAAATCCTCAACTGAAGCCGAATACAGATCACTTTCCGCAGCCACTTCAGAGGTCATTTGGCTCCGACGCCTAGCTGCCGAGCTCGATCTATCGCAGGATAAACCCACTGTCATTCATTGTGACAACACCTCCGCTATGGCCATTGCGAAGAACCCGGTTTTCCATGCATGAACGAAACATATTGAGATCGACTATCACTTCATCCGGGAACATCTCAGCTTAGGCGCAATTCAACTCACTCACCTGTCCTCAAAAGATCAAATATCAGATATACTTACCAAGCATTTATCACCACCAAGGTTCACCGAATTACGCAGCAAATTAACCATTCGATCCTCGAATGCTTAATTTACGGGAGGCTATTAGCATATATTAATCATTCTGTATCTTGTTATTACGTATTTGCCATTACACGGTATTAAATACCACTCTGTACATTGTTCTGTAAATGAAAATTCATTCTTCTATTTCTGTCAAGTCTCGCTTGTCTCTCTCGGTCTCTCCTTCCTCCGGTTATTCTCTCATTGCTATTCCTTCTATCCATTTAGAGATAAAATCAACAACTATAAAAATGTATTGACTTCCAAAGGATTGAACAAAGAGACCCATGAAGTCTAAACCTTAAACACCGAAAACTTTTAACTTCAAGCATATAATTTAAGGGAAAAAACATATAATTTAAGGGTGTTTCATTTCTTGAATAAATATTTCCTATTCTCTAGCATCTATCACATCATTTAACATAAGCATTTTCATCCTTAAGTAGGGTAGGCCAATAAAATCAAAATTGAAGAATCTTAGAAGCAATTCTTAACCCTCTAAATATCCTCCTTACTCAGAATCATTGCATTGACTAATGATGAGTTCATTGTCATTCTCAGGGATATATTGCCTAATAATTTGATCTTTATATTTGTTAAACAAGCACGATCCATACCATAAATAGAATTTGTCATCATGAAAAATTTACACCTTTGGGTAAAAAACATGTCAGTGGGAATAATATCACTAATAATAAAATTAACAATATAAGCATACCAAGGAATATTCCATGAATGCAATGAAAATAAAATTTTGTCAAGTAAAATTCATTAATATCCTTACCATAATCATTACAATCTTCGCTCTCTAGTCTAGACAAATTGATCGCCTAAGTTTTAGAATATTTCCTATCCAAAATTTCTACATTAAATTCTTGTAGCAATAAAATCCACTTGATTAATTTGGGCTTAGCATCTTCCTTGATTAACGGGTATTTAATAGCATAATAAATAGTGAAAATAATTACTTTGGTTCCGATTAAATATGATTTAAACATATTAAAGGCAAAGCCTATATCTAGAAAGTCTTTTCCTATTGTTGTAAAATTAATATGGGCATCATTAAGAGTTCTACTAGCAAAATAAAAAATACGAAATTTCTTATCAAGCTTGTTCCCTAAAGTTTCTTCTATAACATAGTCACAACCATCACCCATCAATTCAAAATTTTGGGACCATTGAGGTGAAATGCTGATTGGTGCAATAACTAAATACTTTTTAAGCTTTCCAAATGCAACTGAGTATTTAGAATCAAAACTAAGAGGTATATCTTTGTCAAGCAAAATGGTAAAGCGGTTTGGTAGTTTTTGAAAAATTATTTATAAAATGCTTGTAAAATCTGGCATGACCTAAGAAACTCTATATTCCTTTAACTTAAGTAGATGGTGGCAATTTCACAATCACTTGGATTTTCATCTTGTCAACCTCCATACCCCTCTTAGAGATTTCTTTTTAGGACAATGCCTTCCATTACCAAGGACTAACATTTTTCTCAGTTAAGCATAAGGTTAATTTTCTTACATCTTCTCAAAACTAACTCTAAATAATCTATGAAGATATAGAACATAGTTCCATAAATTAAAAATTATACATAAGGATCTCAACTCCCAACTTTATTAAATTAGAGAATATTGATATCACACATCTTTAAAATGTAGTAGGTTCATTAAATAAGCCAAAAGGTATATGCCTGATCATAAATGTACCATAAAGACCAGTAAAAGTTATCATAACCTAGTCTTTCAAGGTAATGATAATCTGATGGTAACCTTAGTAGCCATATGAGAAATAGTAGAAAGGATGCCTAGCTAATCTATCCAACATTTGGTTAATAAAAGGTAATGAGAAGTTATTCTTCCAAGTGCCTTTATTATGCATCAAATAATTAATAAAAATCCTACCCTCGAACATAGGCCAAGTAGGGATAAGTTCATTCCTCTCATTTATAACATTAATTAATCCTCCTTTCTTAGGGACATAGTGAGTAGGACTAACCCAATCACTACCAGAAATAGGATAAATGATTCACACATCCAACCACTTTAAAATTTCATTTTTTTTACTACTTCTTTCCTAGTTATATTGAACCTCATATGCAGGTAAACTTTAGGTTGGCAGGCTTCTTCCTATAAAATTTTATGCATACAAATCGAAGGAATAATCATACAAATCTTATTAATAGGCCAGCCAAATGCCCTTTTAGATGAATTAAGGACTTTAATAAACTTACCTTCCTGATTTTTTTCAAGGTCAACAGAAATAATGATAGGTAAAGTTGAGTCCTCTTCTAAAAATGCATATTTTAAATGGGCAGAAACTGCTTTTAGTTTGAACTTTGGTGCATCAACTATAGATGAGTTTAAAGATTTCCCTAAGGATGATGTATCTAAGACATAAAATCTCTCTCTACACATCCTAGGTCTATCATTAATAACTTGAATAACATCTCCCTTTATCTCATAGAAATCCTTCTCACACAACACCAAATCCATCTGACTACCTCTCAACAATTCCTTTAAGTTTTGCTTTTGCAATCTACGAGGAAAGGGTGGTGATGGTCTCTCAACTACCTTCCTAATACGTTTCACTAATTCCAAAGTAGGTTGAGATGACTCTTTAACACTAATAGGGTGTAATGGGGTTTCTTCAATAATATCATCAATTGGTTTCTCTCTTTACTAACCACTTCCTCTTGTTCTTTTCACTCCTTAACTGAATAGCTTTGCATTGATCCTCACACTTTCCAATTAGATTTATTTCTATATTTTAGGGTAAAGTTGTTTGTGTTTTATCAGGCAATGTTTCAACTAACTATCCTAATTAGTTGTAAAAACTTCTAATGGTAGAAGCTTGGCTTTGCAATTCCTAATTCTTTTAATGAAGGCTTCTTATCCTTAGGTCAATTGTTTGAGTGAAACCCAGGGGGATAAATAGGCCTTGGGCTTGCAAAATTTTGAGGAGGATGGTTCTAGTTTCCTACTTGATTTGGTTGGATAGATTTCCAATTAGTAATACCATTTTAATTATTACTCAATTTGAAATTTGGATAATTTCTCCAACTAGGCTCTCCAACATATTTTTTGAGAGCTCTCTGCTATGGTGTTAAAGGGATGGCATTGAGGCACTAGGGTATGTTATGGCATTACGACATTAAGTCAATTATTCTATGGGGTTGGTTTAATTTTAATTATTTTACACCTATTTCCTACACAAAGCATAAGAAATAAAAGCACAAAATTGTAATATATACAATTTGGGCTTCACAAATTATCTCTTTAGTAATCATTGATAAAAAATATAATACATTAATAAATTTGGGAGAGCCCTTTGGTAGAAAATCTAGCTTAAATCCAATTGCTAAATTTGAGAATCAGAGTTGATGTTGCTAGCATGCATCAACTCCTTAATTGATGATATGTGCGAGCAATAGTAATTATAGGTGATGAAGCTAGTAAGTGTGGAAAAGCCAAGTGATGACAACCAAAACATTATAATTTTGAGGACTATATTCAATGAGTGATAGAGGTTGAGGGATTATAGTGAGTGGGGGATGGTGGCCAAAAGGACCATAGTTATGTGATAATATTCAGACGATAGTAGTTGAGCGATAGTGGTTAGTGGGTTGTATTTGGATGACTTAGATTGGAGGACCATTGTTGGTGGGAAATGGAGGTTGAAGGGCCATAGTTAGCAGGAGATGGAGGTCAAAAGGATTATATTTGGGTGACTGTGGTCAAAAGACTATAGTCAATGGGTGACTGAGATTGCAAGGATCATAGTCGGGCAATGTAGTCACAGGATCATATTTAGGTGATAGTGGTTAGTTGACCATAATTAGACCACAATCATCAAAGTAATGTAGTCTAGCAATAGTGTTTTGAGAACCATAATTAGGTGTCAGTGGTTCAAGGAATATATATATATATATATATATATAATTGCAAATTGCATTAATAGAAAAACTAATTAGAAGACATAAAAGGATCACATTCCTTCTTTAACAAAAAAAGTAAATAAGAAGGAATGTTACTAAAAGAAAAAACTATCAAAAAGATAACTTCTTTCTAAAGCTAAAGTAGCACTTAAATCAGCTACTTTATTACATTCTCTATTCACATGGTTAAAAATAAACTTATTAAAATCTTTAAGAAAGACATGCTCCTTTGACAAACCAATATCCATTTGCCAATTAGATTTCTTCAATGAATCTTTCATGAAGTTGATAATGTTGAGATTATCACCTTCAATTATTATTCCTTTGCTATCCATCATCCAACTTTGTATAACCTCCCTTATTAAAACAACTGCATCCAACTCCAATTGAGTAGCATCCCAAGGAATTCTTCTTTTTCCAAAAGAAAGAAGAAATCTTTCTTTATGATATCTAAATACTCCTGCTATCCCTGCATGATTAGATTCTAAAAGTGATGCATCCACATTTATTTTGATCCAACCTAGTGGTGGAGGGTGATAAGAATTTTGGAACTCCCATAGGAGATTAGCACCCCAGGTATCTAGTATTGGATTATAATGATTCATAGACATATATAGAACATTTGAAGCCACCACCACTGTATGAATAACATTTTTACTATGTTTGAAATCAGTCCGATTTTTCCAAGCTAAGAAAACTACTATATAGTATACCTTCACCGTATTAGAATGTTGGAATGAAAGTCTTCTAAGTTCTTCTAAAAAATATTCCAATGATTGAAACAATGGAATTTTGAATCCCCAATCTCTTAATTTTTGAATAATCTCAATCAAATTCTTGCAATTTACCACAATGTGAGCATAACTTTTTATTTCACAACATCCTCTAGCACATAAATCATCGTAAGAAAGTTTTCTAGTTTTAAATTAGATTTGTTGGAATAGCATTCTTACTTAATCTCCACCAAAATAATTCCACTCTTGGATTTAAGTTTAATTTCCTCAGCCATCTTCAAAAGCCATGATCATCCTCCTTCATGCTATATTTCGTAGCTTCCTCATAAGCCAAAGCAGAAATTGATTTTCCGGAGTAAAAACATATATGTTCCACTTTGTCCTCATGAATATCATTTTTTATTTTAACTTGTGAAATTAACATTATAAGGTATATACGAATTAAGTTGGGAATTAGGATAGCCCAAAGTGTTCAAAACCACTATGGGTTGAGCCATTTGTCAACCTAGTCCTCACCAAGCAAAATAAACACCTCTATTGGGTGGCCCAAGGTCCAACACACCTACCCTAGTCAGCACAACCCTTAGGTTATGTTGGGTCATCCCCAAGACTAGCCTAAAGTGGTCAAAGCTACTTTAACCTGAGTAATATTTCATTATAGATCAAACTAGATCCAATTGGCACTTATATTGGGTAGCTCTTGACCCAATGCACATCTCACATCAATCGTACAACTTGGGTTGACCCAGGTTGCACCCAACCTTACCCAAACTATAAAGGTTAACCCAAGCCCCATTACTGAATTGGGCTACCTCTTGCCCAATTGAGCCCACCTTTGAGTTCACCCAACCTCCAATAAGTATTTCACCTAGTCTTGACCCATCTAATGGATGATAGCAGTCAAAGCAATCAGATTGGAGCTCTGGTGGTCCCCCCTCATTGGGCCTCCTCTAAGCCTTCCTAACCATAGGCTTGTTGGGAGTAAGCTCATAAGACCCTAAGGATACATCCCCTTCCAGTTGGATACCATCTAATGCCTCTCCTAGGCAATCATGGCCATCCAATCCCATGGATATGACTTGAATAGGCCATCCCACTCCTCTTTGATTCATTCACTCTGATTCTTTCAAAAACATTACCTAGAGCTTCCTCAACTGTTCTCACCCTTAGCCTCCAGCCCTCTCCAGTCTTTCATTCAAGTGAGCTCAAGTGAATTTCCTTTGCACTCTGCTCGAAGTCCTATGTCTTGCCATCCTCCAGTCTCAACTTTTAATGGAGAATTGCTTTCCTTCATTCCTGATGCTTCTTAATAGAAAATCCCATCCATTGGGGCTTTCTACATGATAAAATCCTATTCTTGAGCTCTTATATTGGTAGTGCTGGTCAAGTGTAAAGAAAACTATCAAACTGGCATAATCTAAACATTGGATTAATGGTTTACATTGCCTTGATCTTCCCTATGAAATTTTGAAGGAGTTCACCAATGGGATATCTTGGATCATGCTAGAAAAGGTCAACTTCTTCGAGTAAGTGTGGGAGGTTGAATACATAATCCTAGCAATTGATTTCAATAAATGGTGCAAATTAAGTTTTGTGGTTATGGAACTCCTTTGATCGCAGCCATTCGATCAATGATTTGATGGTTGTATTCAATCTTGTATATACATAATTAGCCGCAATGATTGGCTGACTAATTAGATGGCACCCACGAGAAAAGCACCGGCTGACTATGTAAATATGGAATTAATTTTATTAGAAATTAAAGAAAACATTCAAAATTCTTATCTCCTAATCCACTTGTCTAAATTAGGAGTTCTTAGGCTCATTATAAAGAACTCAGGGAGATCATTAAAAACCCTATGGTTTCAAGCCTCAATCTTATATGATTTTAGTTTGATTCTAGCAATGGATTTTATATTATTTTTTTCATTTATAGCTTAATTGTGTCTCACCATGGCTTGAAACTTTGGGAAATTTATCTTGGGAATATCTCTGACATGTCCAAAATTTTCTCCCATTTTTTATTTGATTTAGGGCTAGTTTGGGTTAATTTAGGTTTAAGATTCATGGTTTGACCCTTAAATTCAAATTAACATATCCATCTTTCTAATGGAAATTTGGAGTTGTTGTTTGGTGTGTTAATTGGGCATAGTATATGGGTTAGATGGCCTCTGATTTCACCCCAATCCAAGCGCCCTTTAAAATTTTAAAGTTTAGGTGGTTTGGTTAACCACCTTAGCGAATCTAATTTTTGCACAAATTATATTGGTTTGGGCCTTGAGTTTAGGTGAACTCATGGACCAAGTTTCATTGAAAATAGTGCCCATTTGGTAAGCCAACTAGGGAACCTCAAATCACCACCTAGATTTGACCTAGAGCCTTAATTAAATCATAATTAATTTAAATAAAATCCAAAAATTCCAAATAAAAAATTAAATTTCTCATAATTTAACCCTCCATCCATGAAAATTAAAATCCCTCTAATCAGGTCATTAATTTAGAGTTAATCTAATTTTCAATTAAAACTAAACTTTAATTAAATTAAAAAATTAAAAATAATTGAAAATTCCAAAAAATTTCTTAGACACTTGGAGTTATCCCCTTATGTTGTTTTGAAACTTTGGGGGCAATTTCAAGAAGTTTGAGATTGATTTGGAACAAAATCCCCAAATCCTTTCTAATTAAGCAATTTTAAAATTCAATTAATTAACAAACTTTGAATATTCATAATTAATTATAGAAAATTTTAGTTTGTACAAACTAAATGTCATTCAACTTCACATAGAATCTATTATTTTTTAAAAATATCAAACCTTTAAATTTTTGTCAAGTCAAAAAGTCAACTCACTAGTCAAATGTAGTTCAAATCGAGGTTAAAACTTAAGAAAATCGTAACTTAATGTAGAAAAATCTAAAATTAGCAAACTTAGAGTTTAACTACTCTTCTTAAGGTCTATTATTTAGAGAAAATACTGATACTTTAAAATTCACTTTATTTAAAAAGTTAACTTTTGACCTATAATTTAATGGATTAAAATAATTCAAATAATTCTAAAATTCAATAATTAACATAAAATCCCATTAAATTCTAACTAAATTATCCAAACCAGTAATTTAAAAATTAATTAAAGTTTATCAACCCTTAACTCAATATTATTGAAGTTAAGTAATTTACACATGTCACTACTAGGTAACCCGGGCCTACAAATCCATTAGCTTAGCCCCAAGGAAAGTAAAATAAACTTCATAGCCCTGGTGACCTTTAAAGGTAATAATTAATCAACTTTTAAAATAAATTTAAAAATAAACTTTAATACATTAATACTTAAACTCAAACTAAATTTCCCTTTTGACCTTTAACAAATTCGGATACTAGACAACTTTTATAAACTACCCAGCTTAGGACATACCCAAGCTACACATCTTTCCTCTCATATTTAAATAATTTGCTAGGATAACCAAGTCTTGTTTTAGGCTAAGCTGATATTTATTTTTCTATTCTTGTGTACCAAGTTTCTCAAGGTTTTCACTACGTGCTATTTAAAAAATTAGTTGATTGATGTATTTATTTATTTGATGCAATATGCGAATTGATGTGATGGGCAATATATTACCCATATGTTAGGAATGATATCACTGTTCAGAGAATTTTTTGCATATGGCCACGCTCACACAGGGCTATAAGTCAAGGGGGAAAATTCAAAATTTTTAAAATTGACATATTTTTTGCAGGTGCTAAAAATGCTTAAGTTCCCCTTGAAATCAATAAAGCATGGCCAAGTGTGATTTATTCTAATTTGAACATATATATATATATATATATATATATATATATATATATATATATATATATATATATATATATATATATATATATATATATATATATATATATATATATATATATATATATATATATATATATATATATATATATAAAACTACTTAGGATAACCATGCAGGATGTCTAGAATTTATTTATTTATTTATGAAATATAATGTATTTGATTGAGTTATAATTAAGTTTTATGAAAGTATCTTTGAGTTGGGGATATATATCCAACTTAGGGTCTAAAGAGGAAGGAACATCTTAGAGGGGAGATTCCCTTTCCATTTGGATAACTAAGTTGGGGTAATTTTAACATTCGAGAAAAAAAACACCCCTTTGGGGAGGAGTTTCTTTAGATAGCTGGATAAGAGGAATCCAAGGATCTTGTAAGAGGATGAAAAAGTGAAGATACAAGAGTATCCCACTCAAAGTAACTTGCATCATTCTTATAATTAGAATTGGGGATATTGTCAGTGATACCCCACCACTTTTAATTTTATGTAGACCATTGGTTATAATCAAAAGGCATTTGCCTATGAACATTTTAATTTATTTAATTGATTTGATATATTAATTGATTTATTTTGATAACACAGTAGAACTTGCATATTTTTCTAACTTTTTATTGTATAGTGTATTTGATTTAGTATGGATATATGGAGACTTGTGAGGGTACGCTAAAAAATATTTTTACTAAAAATCTAAATAAAATTTTTAGGCTAATATAGTAACTCTAACAATCTAAGCAGTAAGTCTTGGATCGCCAAGAGTTCTTCTTTTTGTAAATTTGTAGTTTCTTCTCCTTGTTAGGCACTTTCTAGCCTATAGGTTCTTGCAGAACACCTATCCTATCAGGATGCAGTTCTGTCAAGGGAATGTTGTGTAATCTCTTGCGAAAAAAATATTTTTAAGCCTTTTTTAAAATTTCTTAATACAAATTCATTCATTTGTGAAGTCAATTAGCATGCATTATATTAGAAACTAACTAAAATAGTATATAAAATTTTAATTGCATTTCCAAGTAATTTCACCCCACATAAGTCATGGGATCACTTAGGATCATCTGTAGATTTTGGCCCAAATTCCTTAAAACTTAATTAACATCCCTACCAATCTTTCATACAAAGACCAAACTTAAGAATTTTAAATTTCCTAGGTGGTTAGCTAGCTCCCCAATCCATGTTGGGGTAAGTTCAAGTTTTACACTACATTAGCTAGGTATGAGCCACTATCATTTAGTTCCCAATTTAGACTTATAATCCAGGATAGATTCAAAGTCATAAGACCCAAAACTTCAGGAATATAATCTCAAATTTCTAATAAATCGATCAACTCAAATCAAAGCTTCCTTCAATTTAAAACTTAAAGGCTAACACAAAGAGTAGGTTGAGACACTTCTAAACTATTTTAGACTCTCAAAGTGCTTCCTACTACTCCTATTTTGATTTCAAAAAAATAACTGCTCAAACTTTATCCAATTTCAGTTGAGATTCTAAATTCACCTCCTTTGATATCTATCCTAAAAAAATATTCAAAATAAAATTTTCATAGTTATTCTAATCGAGAGTATTCGTAGGGAATTCAAGCTCACTATAATGAAATTAACTATAAGGGCTTGCACTCATAGGAGATTTAGAACTCAAAGCTACTTTTCAAAAATTGATTTTCAAACCTTAATTAATCTTTTTTGGGAGAACCAAAATCAACAAAGATCATTATCATCATGTCCGAGCAATTAATAATAAATGATATTTTCTTTCTTTGGGGAGATGTATCATTGGTTGATATAACCTTGAATATGAAATTAATAATAATTCATCCAGATTATCATAGCTAGACATTTGATCAAGCTTCATTTTGACCTCTTAGGTTCATATGCCATTCTTTCCTAAATTTGGCTATGATATTTAGGATGAAATTTACAATTCCAAATCTAAATCCATCAGAAGATATTATTCTACATCTCGAGGTGGTGTATCATTTCCAATGGATGTTAGATTTTAGAATTAAAATTCAAAAGTCAATTTCAAACGTTTCCCAAAGAAAAATAGTTTTTTCAAAATATTAACCTAAACACTAGTATAAATTTTATAGAAAATATCTAAATATCTAGAATGGCTATCTATACAACATGCAAAAAATTATATAGTAAATGCTTAATAGATGTAGATTTATTCTCACTTTTATATAATAAAATTATTAATTTAATCAGTAAAACCACAAAATATCTATACTTTTGAAAATTGAGAAAGTTAAAATGTAACCTACCAATATTTGAACAACTTTTAAAACTGGGCTGACAGTAGAGAGCTAATTAAAGTTGGCTAATTTTAGATTTATCTCTGAAATCCTCCTCCTCCTTCTCTCTCTCTCTCTCTCTCTCTGTATGTAGCTAGTTATAATAAGGGGAAGAATGTATTTAATTTTCAAACATTTTGGTGGAAATGGATATTATTTATAAAATTCAGGTTCGGTGCTATGGTGCTCAGTCCTACTATGCCACAACATTCTCCACTAAAGAGTGTGGTACTGAAGTGATGTCAAAAAAAAAAAAAAAAAAAAACATAAAATTAATTTAGAAGAAAATATATAGAACCCAATGTTGCAATATCGCCTACCCTTGCACCTCGCTGGCTCTTGGGAAAATTTTCATATTTTAAAATCATGTACACAAACCCTTGGAACCCACATTAGATTAGATTTAGACACCCATATGGATATGAAATACTTAGAGGCACTTATAAAAGATATGAATGCAAAACAATTTAGTGAGTTACTCTTACAAGTCTGGGTCAAAGTAGGTACAAATATACATGGATTCAGTAGGTGTTAAAATCCTATCTTCCTAAAAAATGCCATCCTTGACATTTCAAAATCACATCAGTGAAATAGATTAAATTTTAACTACAACATATCAGATTCCTTTCCCAGGTGGTTTCTCTTTCTGTTATATTCTTCCACTACACCAAAATCTTTTTTATTTCCTCTTTGTATCTCAAATTTTGTTGTAACTTAATCTCTTTTATAGGTACTCAACTCTCAGAAATAGATGCTCATTACCTTTGATATTCAGAAACTCACATGTATACAAATTGCTCACAAACACGGGCAGAAGAAATGAATACAAAAATTTTAGTGGGTTACCTTACTAATTTTGTTCAAAATAGGTATAACTGTCGATTGATTCAGTAGGGTTTACACTAAGTATTCACCTCAACTATTTTACACTACTGAGGAGAAATTCTATAGGTTCTTGCGAGGCTTGAATGATTAATTTTGACATCCACTTGTACCACTAAGAATCAAAGAGTTTTTGAGTTAGTAAAGAGAATAGAATTGGTAGAAAATGATTTTGATATTCCCTATTTTAGGCAGGATATGAGTTGGAAGAGTGTAGGTGAAGAAATGATAAGATGAGATAATAGTGAGAAGAGAAGTAGGTTTTATGATGTTAGGAGAGAGCCCATATTGCCCGTTGGTAGTGTACTTGAGTTCCCCTGATGTGACAAGACACATAAATGACAATGTTATTTAATCACAAGATAGTTTTTTAGATGTGATCAGTATGATCACCAAATGATGGAATTGCCCAAAAAAGGATATAAAGAGATATCTAAATATAGGATAGATCAATCTACACAAGCATATGGATAGAAAATTATAAAATTTAGAATGTTCAGTTAGGGATCTGTAAGTGGGATAGCACGAAAAAATGCTAGTAGAAGTCAAAGGTGGCCCACACTAGTAATGATGACAAGACTCCCAATACAATAAAAAGTACATAGTTTAACTCTTCAGCAAGTGAAATATGCACCAGAGAAATCCATTTATATATCTCTCTATTCTAAATTCTATTATTACTGATTAAAATATAAAACAAAATATTTTTTTTTAATAATGATTGATTAATAAACATATAGAGGGTTGGTTTGAATGGACAGATCCCTCACCATGCACTTACAAGGTGATTTTGAAAGATAAGATCTTTGATTGAGTTAAGGTGGAAGTAGGGATGACATGCTCCTATCTTGGGTTCACAATAACCATTGATGACTTATGAAGGTCATAAATTAAGTGGGGATGCCTTAGCACCACTTAAGTTAACCCTAAACAATGTAATGGATAGTGAAAATAATTTTTTTGAAAACCATAGTCATATACTTTTTGAATATAATAATTTAAGGCCACCCGCTCTTTAGTTACCTCACTAATGTTTCAACTAGGCATAAAATTAGCAAAGATAATGAAGTGTTAGGATTTGGACTTCTGGGTGAGGGAAAAAGGAGGAAAGTTGATTATTTTATCTTCTCTCCTCTTCCAAGTGGCGTATAGGTTAGGTATTGAATTATCTCCTCATATTTAATGGCAGGGGTGCATAAATTAGAAGTTATGGGTTTAGATTATTTGGTAGATGGAGATGGGAGTAAAAGGAACCCACCTACCCTAGAATAAAACACATTTATTTTTTTAGGCATTCATGTTGGAACATAATTCATGAACGATCTTGACATTTGTAGGGTAAGGCTACATTGCAAGGAAGTTCTAATTATGTTCAGTGATACATTTATGGATAATCCCCCATGGGTTATCATAACCTCACCAAGATATAATTGACTTCCCTAACAAATTATTAAAATATTCATCTATTATCACACTAACAAATCTATGGGCTTATTAATAGGTGTGGCCTCCCCTCTTCCTACTAATGCTAACATTTGGGGCCATTCCTAATTCAAGAAAATCTGGACATGGAAACTAAGCCTCAAATATGGACTCTACCACTTGAAAGCAAAGGAATGCATATAAGAATTAAAAATCAGCCAAATCTCTATTTATAATTTGAGAAGATCTTTCTTAAGTAGCATTGTGGTACTCTATCAAATTTTGTCAAACATGTAAAAATGTTGTTGTAGTGGGGACATTTAGCATTGTTGCACTACCATTGGAAATTGAGATCATAGGCTTTTTAACCATGAGACAGCCATAGTGCTTGACCCATAGAAATGGTATGGTGCTTTAAGGTCACCTCCATTATAACATTTCATCTATCCTATTTAATATTTTACCAGATGTTTTGATACTACATGGGGGGTGCTTCAGTGCTTAGTCTTGCAAAATGACTAGAGAGCACAATACCATAGTGTTGTAGGTGTAACATTATATTGCTCTAAAGGGTAAATTGGTGATGTGGTACTATATTTCTCTAATGTTGTGGTGCAATTGATCAAATTAAATATTGTAATAATTAATATAGAATTGTGATGCTTCAGGGAGTGGTGCAGTGGCACTAGGCTAAATTTTCTAAACTATTTTATTTTATTAACAAATGAACTAAAAAAAACACACAATGATAAATATAAGATCTAAATAAACATTAAGGATTTCTAAACTTAAAAAAAACATTGATTATACATTATATAATAAATAATAAAAAATGGGATTAACTAATTACCTTCTAAATAGTGCTAAGTTTATAGTCTTCATCTATACTATATTAAAATCCAACTCAAGAATGAGCCATCTCAACAGAGCTTCTAAGGAGATTAACATCTCCTCCAAGATAAGGTTTTATCCTCCGACCATTAACTTCAAAAATCTAAGTGGTTTTATAGTCTCAGATATCAACTATTCCATATGGGTAAACCATAACTACAGTGAATAGTCTTGACCATCTTGACTTCCATTTTTCAAGAAAAATTTTCAGTCAAGAATTATACAACAGAACTTCTGATCCAATCTCAAATTCTTTCTTAAGAAGTTATCATCTCACCATTTCATAATTTGATCCTTATATATTTTTGCATTCAGAGAAGCCTCATGTCTAAATTCATCCAACTTATTCAATTGTAACATTCTTTTTTTTTTTTTTTAAAGCATCCTTCAATTTTTAATTCAATTCCTTTACACCCTAGAATGTTTGTACTCTAATTCAAAAGGTAAATGAAAAAAATTTGAAAATATTAGTATATAGGATGGCATTCCAAATGTTTCTTACTTGCAATCATGTAAACCCAAAATGTATCATTTAACTTTAAAGCCCAATCCTTCCTCTTAGGACTTTTTTTTTTAAATATTTTTAATAATCTCCCAATTACTAATTTTAACATAACCACTAATTTGGGGATGCTAAATAGTCACAAATCTATATTTAATACTTTGTTTAAGAAGAAATGTATCCACACATTTACAAAAATGATTCCCCAATCACTAATAGTTACTCTATATATTGCAAATTTTGAAAAAAAATCAAAGGAAATTTAATTACCAGCTAAGCATCCATTTTGAAAGTTACTATTCCTTTAATACATTTAGAAATTTAATCAACTGCTATTATAATATGTTAATTCAAAATATGTTGCACAAACGGTCCCATAAAATCAAGTCCCCAAGAATAAAAAAAAATTTACATCTAATTTTAAACTAAGAGACATTTAATTTCTTTTAGTTATGGTGCTTACCCTCTAACATAGGTCATACTTCTTAACATGTTCATTTTTATCCTTAAATAGGGTAGGCTAATAAAATCTAGATTGTATAATCTTAGAAGCTGTTCTAGAACATCCAAAATGTCCTTTATAGTTAGAATATTAACAATGTTTAATAATTGATTATATTTCATTTTTTAGGACACATCTCCTATTGATTTTGTTCTTACGCTTTCTAAACAACTGTGGTTCATCCAAACAAATAGAATTTAGCATCATACAGAAATCAATTCCTTTGGGTATAAGAAATGCTAGTAGGAATAGCCCCATTAATAGTATAATTCATTATATCCGTATACCAAAGCATACTAGATGAATGCACTACAAATAAATGTCATCAATTAAAATATCATTAATTTCACAATATCATATACAAATTTTTCTAGCTCAATCCTAGATAAATGATCGGCCACTTGGTTCTTCTTTCCTTTTTTATCAAGAATTTTTACATCAAAATCTTACAACAAAGAATTTATCTCACGAATCTAGCCATGGCAATTTTCTATGTCATAAGAAATTTAATCACATAATGATTGATGTAAATCAAAACATAGGTGTCAATCAAATAAGATCTTAAAAACTTATTGAGGCAAAGATAATAACTAACAGTTCTTTTTTAGTGGTTGTGTAATTAAATTAATTTGAGTTTAAAGTTCTATTTGAATAATAAATATAAAAAATATTTCTATCTTTCATTAGGTCTAACATATCACCTAAAATATAATTACTAATACCACATATAATTTCAAAATGTAGTGTCAAATCAAGTGTAACAATAACATGTACAAAGATTAAGAGCTACTTCAAAATGTTAAAATCTTTTAGGCATTCATCATCAAATGATATAATTGTTTTGAAATTTTAGAAACATCCCTAATGAATCTTCTATTAAAAACAGTATAACCTAAAAAGCTTTTTATTTCCTTACTATAAGTAAGTGGTGGAAGATTTTCAATTATTCTTTATCACTATCCCATTATAAAAATTTTATGACACATGATAATGCCTTTTATTATCATAAATTGATTTTTTCCCAATTCAATACCAAATTTTTTTCAACATATCTTTTTAAAACCAAAGTAAAATGTTCTAAGAAAAAATAAAAAGTGGTACCTATTAGAGAAAAAATTTCCATAAATTTTTTAATTTTTCTCAAATAAATTAGAAAAAATAAACAACATACGCCTTTGGAAAGAACCAGGGGAATTATACAAACCAAATGCATCCTCGTAAAGGCAAAAGTTACATAAGGGATAGTAAATATGGTTTTATCCAACTTTTCAGGTGTTATAAAAATCTAATGGTATCTTGAATAACCATCTAGGAAGTAATAAAAAGAATGTGCTGATAACATATCCAATATCAGGTTAATGAAGGAAGATGTAAATGGTCCTTCCTAGTTGCTTTGTTTCACTATCTATAGTTTATACAAACCCTCCATCAAGTAACTATCCTAGTAGGTATCAATTCATTCTTCTCATTAACCACAACAATCAAAACCCTTTATGAAGAATAAATGTATTAGGCTAACCCATGAACTATCTGAGAAAAGGCAAATAATTCATGCACCTAACTACTTAAGTATCTCCTTTTCACTACTTCTTTCATAACTGTGTTTAGTCTTCTTTGGCGATCAACTTTTCGATAGGAATTTTCCTCCATCAGAATCTTGTGCAAGAATAAAGATGGATTACTTCCCTTAATGTCTACTATGGTCTAGCTAAAAGCTTTCTTTTACTTAATAAGAACCCAAATAAACTTTCCCTGAGAGTTTTTATTTTTTCTAATTTAGTAGATATGATAACATGTAAGGTTAAATCTTCTCCCAAAAGGCATACTTAAAATGGGTCATCAAGGTTTTAAGCTTTAACACATATGCCTTTATAATTGAAGGTTTCAAATATCTACTTAGAGATGAAGTATCATGCATTTCAAACATATCCCTAAATATCCTAGGGGAATTACAAATTAGGTCAAAAAAATTCTCTACCTCCTTTTCCACTATCGTACTCACACAAAAGAAATCTCCATATAGCTTTTAACCAAAAAATCCTCCAAACAATCTAACAAACAATCTTCAACTAAGTCTATTCTATGATAATCGTCATTTTGACCATTAGAAATTTTCATTGACTTTGAGATACTGAAGGTCTTTTTCTCATGTTGCACTCTAATAGTCATTTCATCCTTTTTCATATCTATCCCTACTAGTTGTTAGGAAAGGTCTACCTAAGATAATAGGTGTCTCTTTGTCTTCTTCCATATCTATAACAATGAAATCTAAAGGGAGCATAAACCCATCCACCTTAACTAGAACATCATGTATTACCCCTTAGGGTAGGTAAATAAATGGTTTGGTAACTGAAGGGTCAGTGGTAGGCTTGACTTTTCCAAGGTCAAGTCTTTTGAATATAATAAAGGGCATTAAATTGATATTAGATTCTAAATATCATTGTGTTATACCATAAAATGTATCCCCTATATCCATAGGAATGGTAAAACTACCAGGGTCCTTAATCTCTTAAGGAAGTTTGTTCTACAAAAGTGCACTAGATTACTTAGTTAATTATATTGTCTCTCTCATAATTTTCTTTTCTTGCTAAGGATGACTTTCATGAATTTAGAATAGGTGGGTATTTGTTCTAAGACTTCTACAAATGGAATATTAATAATTAAACTTTTAAAGATTTTCAAAAATATGAAGAACTGCTTATCCAAATTATATTTCAATAATCTTTAACAAAATGGTGGTGATAGCCTTTTAACTACCTCCCTAATAGGTTTTTCTACTTTTTTCATATTGAGGTGGTTTCTTAGGTGTAGGAACTTCTATTGGATCTTCTATAATAATCTTCTCCTAATATTGATTCTCCCTCCTAAGCACACTCTCTAGCTCTTTCCACTTCCTCAATTGAATAGTTTTGCATTGCTCCTCACCTTTTTTCTTTAGGATTAATTTTAGTATTTCTTAGTAACGTTTCTTGGGGTACATTAGTTAAAGATCCAACTATTTGTCCTAATTATTTTTCAATATCCTATTAAGAACTACTTGAATTTGTAATTGAGTCCCCATTTACAAAGTTGATTTATCTAATGAAGGCTTCTTATCCTTAGGTTGGTTATTTGAGTAAAATCCAAGTAGATAATTAGGTCTTGGGTTAGCAAAATTTTTAGGTTAGGGATTCCAATATCCTATTTAATTTGGTTGGTAAGAGTTCCATTTAATGTTATTATTTTGATTGTTATTCCAACTAAACTTTGGATGATTTATCCAACAAGTATTATAAGTATTAGAGTAGGGATTATAATCTCTATTATTTATTACATTAATTGATTATACTCCTAAGTATTATTATCACTAGAAACTCTATAAAATTTTCCTTCTATTCTCACAAGTAAATTAATTCATGGTTATCTAGTTTTATAGAAACATCAGTACTTAGGTAGTTAATAATGAAAAGGCATCATATTCATAAATACTAGCCACTTTTCTAAGGCTGATTCATTTAGAAGGCCACTGAATGTTATTGGTAGCCATCTTCTCAACCAAAGCGTAGGCCTCATTAAAGGTTTTTGACATTAGAGAACAACTAGTAGTTGAAAGTTTGTGAGGGGTGTTAAACCCTAAAGAACTAGTCCTGAGGTTAACCAAGAGTTAGAGGGTGAATTGGTATTTAAAAACATCTTTAAACACAAAGAAAAAATCCTTTTATGACTTGATGCATAAAATAATTAAATTAACAATAAGAAGATAAATCAACATTTTCACCCATGAAATTAATCAAAAGAAAAATAAATATGAAAATAATAAAAGGAAAGAACACATCTGATTTATAGTAATTCAGTCAAACATGACCTATGTCCATGCCCCGAAGGCACCCTTCGAGTATTGCACTAAAACCTTTTAGTTCTCTCCTTTTACCCCCTCAACAAGGTTGAGAAGCCCTTATAAAATTTTCCACGAACTTGTTGTAGTAGAGGATCAAAACTCCTTTTATAGGAAGAGAACCTTGAATATCTTTCACCTTCCCCAGTGTGGTGGAGTAGCCAGGTCCTTTGACACCAAAGAGATCTTCTTCTTCCTAAAACTTCCCTCAATTTGAACATTGAATCCAATGGTACTAAGGCACAAGTTTTCCAAAGCAAATGTGTGGAATCCTCTCCACACTCCTTTGAAACCCCCTTCAAGGATCTTCTCCCTCTCAAGTTAACCCTTTCCTCTCTCCCTTTCAAGTTCTCTTTTAAGTTTTCTACAGAAGAACAAAGATACAATGGATGCCATTGACACTTACCAAGTGACTTAAGAAAGCTTAAATAGAGGGCTTTGAAAAACTCTAGAAATTCAATTATGATGAAAAAAATCATGTAGTATGATCGATAGATCATCCTATATGATTAGTATAAAATCACCCTTTCAATTAGTATGATTAGTATTGCCATATAAGATCAATTCAAGTATTTGAAGATATCGTCCAGTACAATATTGAGATCATCGAGGACAATTAGTTCAACCAAAATGTAGTTCATTTAGGACAAAATCGGGGATGACCAAAATCATCCCTATTGGTCATCCAGTACGTTCCAATTTATACAACACATTTAGAATATCAAAATTAAGCATATTCAATTGACTAATTACAAGATCAATTTAGGCATAATTTTTATAGATCATCTAGTATAATGTACATCATTCTGGACGATTAGAACAAAATATGAAATTCAAAATCTTGCCTAAATTATAATTGATAGCTATTTTCAATGATCATAATTAATCATCATGGATTATCCAAATCATTATGTATGATTAGTTAGATGAGCTGATCATAAAATATGATATAAATCATATTGTATGAATAGTTCAAAAATTAAAATTTTAATTTTGACACAATCTCACTCCCCCTGAGTGTGTGCATGTATGGTCACCAAGCAATCATACACCCTTACAGGACTTGACTCAAGAAATTAAAAATACATCAATAAATGTTACAAAAATCTTTATAATATAACTTATTCTACCCAATCTTGAGACTTAAATCTTCGTTGGAAGATGCATGGGGCTTCTAAAATATTAGTTCACAAACAAATAAATATATATTGCAAATATAAGTAGAGATAAGGATGTGAGCCATAATGTTTGTTATCATCAAAAAAATTCACTTGTGAGCTCGAGTTGCAATAATCTCTCCTTTTTTATGATGACAAATATTATTGGTTGAATTTTAAAAATTAAAAATATTTTCTCCTAATCCCCCACCCACTAAGAAAATTATATTAAAAATAGGGAAATAAAACAAAATATTTTATATATAGAAAAAAAAACTTTTAGAACCTAAATAATAGATAAACTAATATAAACACAAGATGAACATATGCAACTTAAACATAAATACAACCAGAAAAAACACATTCTCCCCCTTTCACATTATCAAAAAGAAGGGAAACAAACAAAAAATAAAATGTAACATACATTACAGACTCTAATAAAGTTGAGGTGGTGTTGATGTTTAAGAAGAATCAATTAATTTCAACAAATTTTCTCAAAATGAGAAAGTTACCTCTTGATTTCACTCAAAAATATAGTAAGAAATGAATTGCCCGCATTAAGATCTATAAATGTTGGAAACTTTAATTTTATCATCCCTAGCTCAGGCTCTTTATAGGTTAAAGTCCTTTCTAAACAAAAATCTAATTCAGAAAAAGAATTAGAGAAGAAAAATATCTTTTTCAATATTCTTGCATAAAAAAATATATAATAAAATATCAATGCAAAAATGGTGTGTCACGAATCATGATTTTCAAACTCACGTATTAAAATTATCATTTAGACACATGGGTTTACTAAGATTTAAAAATATAAGAAAGGTAAGTTAACTTATTATTGGCTCATTTTGTGCCTCTTTAATTTTTGGAATTCTTTACACATCTTTAGGATTTTTTATACACATTTGTGCATCTTTAAATTTTGGCGTTCATTGCACAACTTTTTATTTTGGGCTCATTTTGTGTATCTTTTTATTTTTATAATTATACTTTCTTTATTATTCTTTAAAGACTCAAAGCAAACACAATCAAATAACAAAAATGAATAGCTTAATTAAGAAAGTTATGAAGTGGATTCATCAGCTTGCAAATGATTCATATGAGATAGAAGAAATGTAGGAAGTTAAAAAAGATTTAATTTCAAAAGTTCAATTTTTAAATTGATATAGTTTTTGATTTGAAAGTGTAAAAACCTGGTTAAGGAAACGAGAAGAAGAAACATAATCTTGATTTTTCTTTATTTAATAATTTAGAGAAGTCAAACATCACTTAAAATTTTTAGGTATAAAGGAGGTAAAATTTTCATTAAAAATTTTTGAGAGATGTAAAATGTGATATGTGTGTATTGATGAGAGATAAATCACAAAAAAAAAAAAAAAACATGAAAACTAAAATAGAATGATTACCAACAAAAATATCAAAAATGACACATAAAACATTTAAAAAAAAAAAAAACATATACACATGCATTAACTACAACACATAAACACACCAAAAAAAATTTATATATCATTATCTTTCTCTTGGTCTGATGATTTAGAAACTAGGTCTGCCTTAGAGATTTTTTATTTTTTATCATTTTCCCTTATTGTAATTTTCTTTTTTTTTTTCTTTGCTTAAAAAGTTTTTAAGTTAGGGCATTCATTTTTCATATGTTCGGGTTTCCAACACCTAAAGCAAATAATGTTAGAAGAAATCTTAGTATTCTTATTATTTTTTCCTTTGTTCCACTTTTGTTGATGCTGATGTTTATGCTTCAGTAGTTTTTCAAATTTGCTTGTTATTGAGGCTATCTCCTTGCTCTCATTATCTACTAAGCCATTCTTATTCATCTCTTCAACTTTTAGCACTATTGTTTTACATGCATCCAAACATCTTTAACCCAAACTTTACTCGTATGCAATGAGTGAGCCAATCAAATTATCAATAAAATATACATTTAAATTTTTTGATTTAGAAATAGTATCGACTCTAGCATTAAACTTATTAAGTATAATCTAGAATTTTATTGACTATTCAAAGTTTGAAAGTTCCTTACCTAGGACATGTAATGATGCCACTATTTGAGTAAATCTAGTATATATGTCTAGAATAATCTCATAAGATTTCATGTAAAATAGTTCATAATCATATATTAAAATATTCAATCTGAATTGCTTGACTTTACTAGTACCTTCATATGTAGTGTATAATTTATCCCAAATTTCCTTGCCGGTAGTGAATGTGGATATTAACATACAATCTTCAGAATTCAAACTATAGAAAAAATAGTTTAAAGATTTAGCATTAATTTGTTCTACTCTACTCCATTTAATAAAGTGAATATTAATTTTGACTCCATCTATAATATGTAACAGTACAGAATAACCAATTTGAATCATATTCTATATTCGATAATTAATTAATTGTAAGAGAGAAAACATACGAATTTTTCAAAAATAAAAAAATTCAAATTAAGGTGGTTATGTGATTGAATATTTTTTTGCAATGTTACGATTTCTAAAGTTAGCCATAGACTTTTTTCAAAAGTTTTCTAAAACTTAATTTATGAATCCAGCTCTGATACCACTTAAAAATATATGAGGGATGTTAAACCCAATTAAACTAGTCCTGGGGGGGGGGGGGGTGAATTGGTTTTTAAAAACTTCATTAAACATATAGAAAAAATCCTTTTATAATTTGATGTAGAAATGGATTAAATTCACAATAAGAAGATAAATCAACATTTTCACCCATGTATTTAATTGCAAGAAAAATGAATGTGAAAATAATAAAAGGAAAGAACACACCAAATTTATAGTGGCACGGTCCAACCTGACCTATGTCCACTCCTCGGAGGCACCCTCCGAGTATTGCACTAAAACCTTTAAGTGTCTATCCTTTTGCCCTCGTAACAAGGCGGAGAAGACCTTACAAAATCTTTCCACCAACCTGGTGCGGTAGAGGACCAAAACTCCTTTCACAGGCAAAGAACCATGAATATGTTTTCTTCCTCTAGGAGATGGCAGAGAACCACAAATCCCTTTCACCTTCCCTAGTATGATGGAGTTGCTAGGTCCTTTGACATCAAAGAGATATTCTTCTTCCCAAAAGTTTCCTCAAGATGAAAATTAAATCTAATGGTATTAAGGTGCAAGCTTGTTGGAGCAACCGTGTGAAATCACTCCCTTGAAACTCACTCCAAGGAACTTCTCCTTCTCAAACTCCACCTTTTTTTCTCACCCTTTCAAATTCTCTCTTCAAGTTATCTCCATAATAAACGAAGATATAATGGCTGCCAAAGACACTTACCAAGTGCCTTGATAAAGCTTAAATAGAGGGCTTCAAAAAACCTAAAAATTTAATTCTACTAAAAAGATCGTATAGTACGATTGATAGATTATCGTGTATGATTAGCACAAAATAGTCCTTTTAACCAATACAATCAGAATTACCCTACATAATTAATTGAATAATTTAACATATCATTTAGTATGATATTGAGATTGTCCAGGATAATTAGTTCAACCAAAATATAGTTCATCCAGGACAAGACTTGGGATGACCAAAATCATCTTTGTTGATCGTCAAGTACAATCCAATTTGTATAATATGATCAAAATATCAAAATTAAATAGATTCGATTAACTAATCATAGGATCAATTTAGGCATGATTCTAATAAATCATCCAATATGATGTATATCATCCTAGATGATTAGAATAAAAACTTTAAAATTAAAATCTTTCCTAAATTATGATTGGCGGCAATTTTTCATGATCATAATTGATCGTCCTAGATGATCCAAATCATCCAGTAAGATTAATTAGATGAGCTGATCGTATAGTATGATATAAATTATACAGTACAATTGATTCAAAAATTAAACTTTTGGTTTTGACTCAATCTCACTCCACCTGAGTGTGTGTGTGTATGGTCACCAAGCAAGTATACACCCTTATAGAACTTGCACAAGAAATAAAAAATATATCAATAAATATTATAAAATCATTATAGTACAAATTATTATATGCAATCTTGAGCCTTAAATCTTTGTTGGATGGTGTATGGTGCTCCTGAAATTTTAGTACACATACAAAAAAATATACATTGCAAATACAAGTAGATATAAGGATGTGTGTGACAATATTTGTTATCATAAAAAATATAAACTCGTGAATTCGAGTTGCAACTATAGTGGCATCTGGAATTGATTTGGTAACCAATGAAGCCATTATAAAAAAGTTTGAATTATTAAGCTATCAAGAATGGCATGATGAGGTCTTTTTCTTAAAAATTCCTTAAAGCTTTCCTACTATTCATGGAATGATTGACCTTCTAATAGGGTAAAGGATGTAATATCATTTCTACGTTTGGAAATTTTAAAACGAGGGAAGAATTTGGCCCAAAATTTTTTTTGCAAGTTCATTCCAAGTTATTATTGAACCTCGGGGTAATGAATTTAACAACATTTTAACTTCAACCATAAGAGAAAATGAAAATAACCTAAGTATAATAACATCATCATTAACACTATTATATATAAAGATTACATAGATATCTAGAAAACTTGCTATACATAAATTAGAGTCTTCTAAAGGTGTCCACCAAAACTATGCATTTTGAACCATTTAGATTATAGATGGTTTTAATTCAAAATTATTTTCTTAAATAATAGGTCTTTTTATGCATTGTTCAAACCCTTAACCATCAGATTGATGTGTTCCCAAAGAGGTCTATGTTGCTAAACTTCAAGAAGTTGTTTATCCATTTTAATTATTTTTTTCAAAATTTTAAAATTTTCTAATTTCCTTAATTTTAATTTATTTTAGTTCCCAAAAAGAATTTTATTTGTTGTTTACTACTACTACACATGCAACACTAATCAATGCAATAGAAATTGCATAACACTAAACAATTTTAAGCATGCAATAATAAAAAAAATTAAGAAGGTGGAAATAAAATTAAAAAACTAAATAAAATTGATAGTTGATTTAATAATATAAAATGCAAAGAATGAAAACAATTTTTCTAGTTTTAATTCCCTAGCAACGGTGCCAAAAACTTGATGTTGTCTTTTGGTGTGTTGGGTATTTTTATGAATAAATACATAAGGAATTACTTGTATTTATAGTTAATAATCAGATGTTAAAGGAAAGTTTAAATTTTCTAATATTTAAATCTTTTTTAGAATGCAAATGTATGCTATTGCATCGAGTAATATATTAATGAATAGAGTGTTGATCCCACGAGGAGTGTCTAGAAATATCCTAAGTTCACTTTACTACTACTTATTGAACTGTTATGGTGAGATAATAGAAAGGTGGTGGTAATTGTAAAAATAAAAGCTTTAAAATATTAAAATAAAAGCTTTTTAATTTTTTATAAAGTTCTGAACCTATGAGTCCGAGTCCTTAAAAGAACATGATCACATTAGAGGGAGTTTATTCTAGTGGTTGTTGCGGATTAGAGAAATTATCTTCTCGTCTATGTCGAGCTCATTAGGACTATGCAAGGAACCTCACTAATTACAACTAAACTATTTTCTTAAGACTCCATAACCCTAACCACCGTATGTCTATGAATGCTCAGACTATGTTTTAAGTTCCTTTATTATTCTTCCAGTCCATCTATCAATGTTCAAGGTCATAATATGTTTTGAATTTTATGTTAGGCTTATACATAAATCAACTTAACTATGGAGAAAATAAAATAATGTGTATACAATAACATTAAACCCTACTATAAGAAATACATGCCTTTTAATTCATTTTATATTTAGAAGTGTTGATTGGTTACACATGGAGGCGTTGAAACTCATAATAAACACAATAAATATCACAAACATTTTATTATACTAACTTTTTCACAAATACAAACTCAAGATACAAATTTAAATATAAGAAAATTTTAGAAATAGTGTGGAAGTAATGCTACAATCCTTTGATCACTCCTTGATTTACTCCACTCTAATATAGGACTAAGGTATGATAAACACAAGATACACAATCCACTATACAACTCTCACACACTCTAACAGAATAACACTATAAATGACACCACCAAGTTACTAACCATTACCTCAAGTAATAAGGTGACTATTTATAGTTTTCAAAAGTAATTGAATGAGCACTGTGGTGCTAGCTTATTGGGGCTACGGCGCTAGTGAGCCAACTCATTGGTTCACCAATAGTCACTTTGGTTCACCGATCCAATTGACTCGAAGATTTCACACTACGACGTTTCGATCCAATGTTGCAAAGCTGACTTAAATAACACCTTGACGCTAAGCTCTCCAACCAATTTTTAGTAAGTTTTCCATATGGAGCTAAAAGTGCGGCGCTACGGCACTAAAATGAGTTATAGCGCTATGATGATGAATTTGTGAAGTTATGGTGATGACTAAGTTTTTGAATTTTTGTTATTATTTTATGCACAAAACTTAAAGATTACAAGCATAAAGTAACATAATCATAAGCATATAATATAAAGTAATTTTTGTTATGATTAAGTTATGGTGAATTTTTTACATCTTTATTGGGTTTGAAATTTTAATGATTCTCTAACTTACCTAATGGATTATTGTTAACTTTGATAACTTAAAGAGGTTTTTGCCAAAATGCATGTCTTTCCATTGGCAAGTCGACATGCTTTACTTTACAACTAATTCAATAATGTCATATGAAACATTATTATATTTTATTTTAAGTTGGGAAATTTTAGCTGGGAAATATGTACCACGGCTTCTTCAAAAGAGCTATATAGTAGCTCTTTTTAAGGGTCTAATCACTATTCATGTCTCAATATTGTCTAAGATGTCTTTAATTCATACATTTGAGAAATTATTAATGAATGCAATAAGCTTTAATGTTTAAGCATCAAAATTAATCCTAGAAGAGGGCAATGCTTGTAATGAAGGTAAAAAGAAATTTATTTAGCTCATATATTTATGAAAAGTGAAAAAAATAAAAACATTTGTTTTCTACCACCATTAAAAATTTTAAGTCAAGGAAGGAAGTAGTTATGACTGAGCTAATCAAGCTTTTTTTTTATTCACATAAATTCCTTTAAAATCATGCTACCAAAATATAATGGAAGAATTATACTTAATTCTAATTATTTAAACCTCAAAATAGCAAATTAGAACCAACTAAACATCAAGAATTTATGAGAAAGTATGAACATATTCATTTAAATTACAACCAAAAGAAATATATGTAATAATCCTGTACATTCCTAATTCAATAAAATACATATATACTAACTTGATTAATATAAAAACCTATATATTGAACATCCACAATAGGATTTGACTTTTTCAATTTCTAATCTATTGGGCCTCTATTTTTCCATTTCCTGAAATGGCATATAAGAATAAGTAATGAGCAAACTAGTTAATCAATAGACTACACAATCTCTATTAAAGAAATTAAAATCCATATTTATAATATAAAGGTTAATAGTTTAAAATAAATTAATATTTACTAGGGTGAGGTTCTATCATTTAAGAAGCAGTGATATGAACTTTATTTTTACTTGCACATTAAGATTTCATTAGAAGTGATGGCATGTACACTAATTGCAATTTAACCTGAGTGTTTGAGATTTTAACATAAATATACTTAAACTTTAACTTGAATATCAGAAACATTAAAATTGAACTTTACTTGAACTTGAATATAGTTGTAAGTATTTATTACTTGATATACTTATATTCCAACATTTGAAATATGATTTACACGTGATCTGATACCTTCTTATAACTCCACTTCCACTTATACCTCCACTTAACCATCTCATATCTACTCATGATAAATATATTATATATAGCTTGATTCTCCTTATAACTCCTCTTCAACTTATACCTTTACTTGATCATCTCATACTTGCTTAAGGTAGATACAGAGAATCATATACATATACCTATATGAATAAGCCCTTATAAATCCCTCTATATTATGTTAAACATATATAGATACTGCATACATCATCTTCATTCCTCCTACTCTACATGACACCCACACACACACACACACACACACACACACACACACACACACACACACACACACACACACATATATATATATATATATATATATATATATATATATATATATATATATATATATATATATATATATATATATATATATATATATATATATATATATATATATATATATATATATATATATATATATATATATATATATATATATATATATATATATATATATATATATATATATATATATATATATATATATATATATATATATATATATATATATTGGAGAACATTTATCATAATAATGAAAATGCATGAATTTTCACATATTTCAGGAGAGAGCACATGTAAAATCTACATATATACTCAATAATAACCATTTAGAAAACTATTCATGAGGAACATTTATAACATCATTTTAAAGCATTTACTGAACTTCCATCAATTTAAAAAATTTCACATCATAAAGATATTTAAAATACTTAACAAACCAAACTAACTAGTGAAAATTTATGTATTTCTATCAAAATGACCCGAAATATTTATTCTACAACATATCAAAAACTATATAATGGAAAGTTTCTAAAACTTGATAAAATCATATAAAACCCCAAATCTACCCATATAAATGTAAAAATTAAATTCTAAAATAGGATATTAAAAGCCTAATTCAAGCATAATGATTCTTTAAACTAGCTTGATAGATAAAATTGGCTCCATGACTTTGAAAACCTAGTTTCTCTTCTTCTATGTCTTATTTTCTCTTTATTAGCTCCTCTCCCTTGTTTCTAGTGAATGGAAACTTTTTTTTTTTGAAAGAATGCAAATTACATTGAAGATAAAAAAACCCTAGTACAAGCAAAAATTAAAAACAACTAAGGATGTTACCTTACCGGACAAAGGGCAGGTAACAATTATTGAAAAGCAAAAACCTTAGAAAAAAATATTTGCAAAAAAAAGAGAATATCATAACGAAGATAAGATCCACTACTCCTCATTTTAAGCCAATTGGGGTGGTGAAGACACAAAATATAAAATAACCCGAAAGGTTGGTTAGTATCCCAGTGGTCTCAAAAAGGAGTAAAATGAAAAATAGTAAGAATCCTAAACTCCATCATTCTAATCTCATTATGCAAATAAAACAAAAAATAAGAAACATTAATGCCAAGTAGCCCAACAACTACTTTTCTCCTACAAAGATCAACATATCTGAAGCTGTCCGACGATGTAACCTTTGAGAACAAAGATCTCCAAAGAATATGAAATCCTGCTGCCAATGGAAGAAAGAAGATCTTATCAACTTTATAAGATCCTAAACTTTCACAAACCACAAAAATGAAGCCTCCTTTATTAAAGACATTATATAGATAAACTTAAACCTTTATATGACCTTCTTCACCTTCCCAATCTTTTGACATTAACATATTAGTGAACTGAAGGGGAATTGTCTCCCTTACCATTCTTCAACCTGAAGTTAACTTTTCTTTTTCTAGGTAGATATTCAACCGGACCTAATGATTGAAGTTCTTTAAACAATTTATGTTTAAAGTTTGAAGAGTTACCAATCTCATTACCAATAAAGGAATTGGAACTTATATTCTTCACCTTCTCTGCATTTTTTAAATTCAAAATAACAGAATTATTTGGAGTTGCCTCAATGTTCAAAAGGAAATTTGTTTTTACCATCAATTCCCTCGCTGAATTCCTTACAATAGTAACATTATCTTCTAGTTCAATAACAAGATCATCTCCACATAATCCTTCGTGAGTGTTAAGAGTAAGTTCTGGTTTAGCAACATCTTTGCCAATAACAACATCAGACATTTGCCTACCTGACGAATCCTTATTATTCTTCAAGCAATTTTCATTCACACTATTCGCCAACCTGGTATCATATTCATCTGATTAAAAAGTCTGAGCAACTTCCGGACCAACATTTGATTTTCCATCTTGATTAAATCCATATTTATCTTCATTTGAATCTTCATTGAAAACAACTTCAACTAAATTGTTTACATCAAGTATGTTGATAGCAGCTTCACTTACATCTTCCTCATGAGATAATACATCAAACTTGTTATTTTTACCCAAATATGATATAATCTTATCAGATAAAGCATCAAAATTTTCCATAATTTCTATGGAAATACTATTAATCAAAGTAGTATCCTTCTCATTAACCTTGCCATCATCAACAACAAATTTATCCACAAGGGTTTGAGAATGAGATTCCTTTATAACGCAATTTAGTATATTTTGAAAAAAAAAAAATTCTTCTCTTCTTATTCCTGAATTTAACATGCATCCATGGACCATAGGAAGTCTCATTAACATTATCAGATTTATGAACTAATTTCTTAGGACTTTCCTTAACATAATGATTCAATTCAGGTGAGACATTAGTACACACAGAAACTTTATGTCCAATCCTTCCACACTTGAAACATAAAACATATATATTCTCATATTCAATTTTTGTGAAAACATTTTCCTCATGAACCTTCAATCCAAATTGCACAAGGAAGCTTAGTATTCAAGTTGAATTGAACAAAAGCTCTAGCAAAATCCCTGCTAACCCATTTAAACATGTTATCGTCTAATAACAATGGGGTTCCTATTCTTGAAACAATTTTTGTAATATTAACTTCATCCCAACAATGAAGAGGTAAATGAGGCAATTTAACCCAAATAAGTGAAGAAATTCCATCCACAAAAATAGGAGAAAAAATAGGTTTCCATTTATTTATACCAACAATGAAACCACTCACATACCAAGGACCCCAATTTAAAACTTCCTCCATAGCATCTTGAGAGAAATTAATACAACAACCAATCTAACTCAAGAGAGGTTATACGAACACCACCAAATTTACTCCATTGACGTCTTAATTCAAGACTACAAATGAAAAAGGCAAGTTTTTGCTAAGAATTTTAACAACCAAAGATTTCCTCATAACTTTAACATTACCACTTTCTTTCTCCACATCAAGTTTAACCACATTCGCATCCTCATTATCTTCATAAATTCCTTTCAAATTTATTTTAATATGTGGAGTTTTGATCCAAATATTCGCATAATTCGAATTAGGATTTTCCAAAACATGAGGTTTATTAATATCAACATAATACTTATGAGAATTATCCTCCAACAAATTTGTAGAAGAGTCTTTCTCACAACCATCAATAGATAAGTTGTTAACATAATTATTCCCTTTATCAAAATAACGATTGACTTTCAAATTAAATCCCGTAGAAGAAGAAGGAGCCTCCAAATCATTTTCTTTGGGTGGAAAATCCAAAACAAAATTCAACAAGGAATTGGATTGAAGACAATCTGACGTAGAGTAAGGAACCTTACGATCCGAATAGGTAATAGAAATCACCTCTTTCCCTTTACCTCCATTAGGAACATGCTCACGATTGGCAACAAACCAACCTTCTCTAATAATTAGAGGAGTATTCATTAAATAAGAGCTTCGAGACAAATTACAGTTGAATGAGAATCTACCTTTTGCATCCAACGGAGTCGAGCGCATGGAAAATACAAGGGTTGTGGTATTCCGGTCATCGGAGGATGACCGACGACCCTCTACCACCATAAACGACCACGGCTAAAGAATCACAGTTAAGGAATTTAAAAATCTTTCAAAACTCCTAGACATTCTCTCACCTCCCAGCTATGATGTGTTCTAAAATTACTAGTGAATGGAAACTTAAATGAGCTAAGTTGGAAATGCTTTTAGATATTTATATAAAAATTTCAAAATCTAATAAGCACCTTGATTCCACTCCTCATTTCATGAAATGTTCCAACCAAATATTTTAGATGCTCTAGATAAAAAAAAACTCGTCACCTCAACTCCTACTCACAACCCCAAGTGCTCTTAAGCGCCTTCCAATAGACAAAGAGATCAACATCATAATGATCACTCCTTCAGTAGTGCAATGCTCCCTCTACTAATTTCCCATAAAAAGAGTATGTTGTGACACCACTAAAACACCGCATTACTCCCAAAGAGCTATCCATACTTATTATTTCTCACTTTTATAGCTCAACTACAGTCTCATTTGAACTTAGTTAAAAATAGGAGAACTTAAAATTTCATAAATATTTAACAAACATTAATATAAACATGAAATCCTTACAAAATTTGGTTTGGGTCATTTTGGATGAACTTGTTTCTATAACAACCATCATTATATTCTCCCCTCCATACAAAAATATTATCCCCGACATTTTTATATATGCTAAATGTGAAACCTCCAAAGTTAAAAAGAAGTTAAACTATTAAATATGAAGGAACTTGTTTTGGATAATGGTTGGAGCTTCATGAAGAAACTCCATGATAAAGTGGGCTCATAGTGGAGCAATTTTGGGGATGGGTGGCTACTTGGTAAGTTACGCCAATGAGGAAAAATCCATGAGGCCATTAAGTCAAATAGAACTATACCTCAATAGTTAAGAGTTTTGGCTATTACATTACAACTTAGAATAATTCTAGATATAATTGTCTCATCTTATTTTCTTTCTCCCATATTATTTTTCATTCATAGATGTTCTTTCATTGGACCTTAACTAAAGGGAATTACTTCACATCATAAGAGATACTTCATTTATGTTCTCCCATATATGTCATATTAGGCCTTACTTCAACTTCATCTTCATGAACTCTCTATTCAAGGTCAAAAATCCATTTTCTTAGCACTCACACATGAAATACATATGTAATTATTAAATATGATCTGATAATAATAATCTAGAAGCTTACTTCCCAACTTCGTAATAACTTCAAAAGGTCTAATATAACTTTTACATAACTTACTATCCTTTCCAAATCTACTTACACCTTTCATAGAGTTCACTTCCAGGAAAATAAAATCACTAACTTGAAAAATAAAAGCTCAATGCTTCGGGACATAGTACTTTTGTCTATCATTAGTTTCTTCTAACATTTTTTTTAACAATCTAATTTTCTCAATAACATTATCTACTACCTTAAGACCAACGAATATCCTTTCACCTACTTCTGTCTAAGACATTGGTGCTTTGTACTTTCGATCATACATAGCTTCATATAGAGCCATACCAACACTTGATTGAAAACTATTATCATAAAAGAATTTTATCAAGGGAACATAGTTTTTCTAGCTTCTCCCAAAATATAATACACACAACCTCAACTTAGAGTAGAATCCAAATTGTTTTCTTCCCATTTTTACTTAAGAATATACACAGGTTACAATAACCCACTTGGCTTCTAATGTTCAACTTTCCCATTTGATAAGTCTTCTAATTGGAAATGAAATCTACCACATCATGCTTCAATAAAAGATAATAAAACATCAATTTTAAATATTATACATCTTGCTGCTACATGGATGAATTGTATATCTAGAATAGTGGGCTTCATGCAAAATCTCTTTTCATAAATCACCACTAGCAGGGACCCATAATTTACTGTGATAAATCATTATACCTTAATCATTTACATATAGGTTAGTTCTTCTCCAGATAAAATTTGTTTAACAATTTTCACATTCTCGTTATCTATCTTCTGAGCCTCTTTAATTCTCCCATACAATGATGTCTGAATAATCATTTGGGAAACTATTCTTGCATTTATCTCATAACGATATATAAGCTCCAACTCCATTTTTTTATCTCTTGAATCAAAGCCTACTCAAAATTAATCATACTGGCTTCCATTCCCATAGATTTCTTTCTCAAAGCTTCACTAACCATATTATCCTTATAAGGTTGATAAATGATATTGAGGCTATAATCCATGGTCAACTCTAACCACCTTCCTACCTCAATCTCAATTCCTTCTAAGTGAAAATTTTCTTCAAACTCTGATGATCAAATTAGATTTCACACATCACTCCACATAGTTAATACCTCTAAATCTTCAAAACAGACATAATTACTACTAGTCTCAAATCATGGGTTGGATAATTCTTCTCATATGTCTTCAACCACTTTTAAGTATAAACAATTTTTTTTGTATCCTACTGTAACACACATCCAAAAACTTTTATATAAGCATAACTAAACATTTAAAATCTTTCAAAAATTGATAAAATAGTCAGCATAATAGCTAATACCAAGCAATCCTTCAACTTTTGAAAACTAGTTTCATAATTTATTGTCTATTTAGATAACACAGCTTTATGAGTAATCTTGTTGAAGTAATCACAAACTATCGAAAGCCTTTAATAGATTTCCTATAATGTATTGAAATGCCCAAAACTCTATGAACCTTTGACACTAAAGCCAACCTTTTCCAATCAACTATAGTTTGCATCGTTTAGGGATCCACATATATTCCTTCAGTGCAAATAACATGCCAAAAAAATGCTATAAACTTCAACCAAAATTCACTTTTTAAAAATTGAGTATAAAATTGATGTTGTATTACGAACTTCGATGCTATCCTCAAATGTTTTGTGCAACCTTCTTCAATTCTCAAATACAAAAAAACATATCATCAATACGCATAATAATAGATTGATCTAAATACTTTATGAATACTCTATTCATTAAATCCATAAACATAGCTAGTGTATTCATTTTCCCAAAAGACATAATAAAAAAATCATGTTGCTTGTACTAGGTGCTGAAAGATATCTTTGCTACATCTTTAGCTTTCACCTCAACTAATTATATTTAGACCTCAATTTAATCTTTAAGAATATCGTGGAACCTTCTAACTGGTCAAACAAATCATTAATCATATGTCGTGGATACTTGTTCTTGATAGACACTTTGCTCAATTTTCTATAATTAATACACATTCTCATTGATCTATCCATATTCTTTCAAAATAGTGAAGGAACCCATAACGGAGATTAATTGGGTCTAATAAAACCTATATTTATCAAATATTATAAATGAAATTTTAATTCTTAAAATTCCTTAATTGCATTTCAATAAGAACTTTTGTAATTTAAAAAGTATGAGGTATCACTTCAATCCAAAATTATACTTCTCTCTCTAGAGGTAATCTCAGCAACTCCTTAGGTAATACATAAAAAAAATTTCTTACTACTAAAGTATCATAATTACCTCCAATGTGTTTACTTGTATCCTACACATGAACTAGATACATTAAATTCCCCTTCTTGCACAACTTGTCAACTTGTAAAATTTATATCAAATAACCCAATACATATCTAGCACCATGAAATAAAATACCTCTCCCTTACCAAACAATACTACTGTTTTCTCATTACAGTATAACTAGGCTATATCAACTCAGTCAATCAATACCTATAATAACATCAAACTCTTTTAAAAGCAACATAATCAATTATGATTCCAATTTTCTACTTGAGAACTTAATTTCAAAAACATAAATTTGATGTGCAATTAGATAATCTCATCTGAGCATTAAAATAGATAAGCTAAATAATAAAGTTATATAAACTAGACCCAAATATTCTAGAAGTTGCTCAGGCTAATATGAATGAGTTTATCCATAATTAAATAAAATGTGATAAGATTATGTAGAAATAAAAGTTATACCAATCACCACATCTTACACACCATTTTTCTTTTACTAGGTCAAACTATAAACTCTAGAATGTATTGGTGCAACACTAATAACAACACTAGATTTCTATATGTTCCTCCAAATTACCTTCCACTAAATTTGCCACATCTTTTGGTTAATGATCCCTCACTAACAGCTCGTGATGGGGCTTCCTCCTATTATATTTGTTCTCCTCTTACATTAGGTCTACCCTTCGGTGTGCTTTGTTGATACTAAGTTATCTTTTGGGATGACTAGCCACACAAAATCTTATCCTGTGTATAGTTAACACATACCATAATGTCTCCTTCTACATAAATTACACATTAGAGTATTTCTATAGATGTAGAACCACCTATACTCCTAGAAATAGAGAGTCTCCTGACCTAATTAAAGCCTTGTTTCCACTAGCACCACTCTTGGATGGCTCTCCTCCAAACCTCTTCATCCTAACCCATCACTATTGATTCACCATCAAATCACAGCCTAAAAAATCTTAAACATAAAATGGGATCAATATATTCCTTAATGAGCTCAAAAAATCTCAAATCTTAAAAGGAATTAGTTGATGCCTCAATTTATCCCTCTCAATAAGCTCAAAAAAAAACCATGAATGTGAAAGGGATATATGAATATCTCAAATCATCCCTCAATCCTCTAAAAAATTGTAGCATTTTTTCCTTTAAAATGTTGATCAGTTCGAAGCATACCTCATAAGAGCAGTGAACTCTTCATTGGATTATGTCATTGTCTTGCTCCCATGAAATAAACTAAAAAATAACTCCAACATCTAATGCCTAACACACAAACGCATAAATGAATTTGTAAGTATATGTAAGAACTCTTCCCATGAAATTATTATATTTGTCATATTCTGAAACTTCTCCTTTTACTATCCTAACCACTAGCACTTAGCCTCTCCATTTAATAAAGACACATGCAACAACATTTTTTTTCTCTTATGGGGTTTTATGATATCGAATGATTTCTCCAACCTTATAAATTAATCCTTAGCTACTTGAGGTGTTATCACATCTTAAAAATAAGAAGGCTTTAGCCTAAAAATTAACTACAAGTTCCTATCAACTACATCTCCTCTCACTCAAGATATCATGCTTTGTACTTCTTTCATTAGTTGAGTTACCAAACCAGTAAATTGTATCACATAATTTGGGGCACCATTATACTCTAAAAATTTATAGCTGGGTTGGAACTATGTCCATAATTGCTTCTTGGCCTTGGGGGATTCATAATTCTGCAACACTTCTACCTATCAAATATATGTATGATTCAACTAATCATGCATGAAATTTAAATATTTAGAAAAATGTCCTTAAGCTATCCCAATTTACACCAACTTATTTACTAATTATTTACTATGGCTCTGGTTAAAATTAAATTCCTCCAAACCATTGCTCTAATATCACTTTGTCATGCCCTAAAATCTAATGGAAGATTTATACTTAATTATAATTATCTAATCATCAAATTAATATACCACAGCCAATTAGACATCTAAAACTTGGGAGAAAATATAAATATATTCATTTACATCTCTTCCAAATGAATTATATACAATAATCCAATATTTTCCTAATTCATCAATATATATTTCTAATTAGATTATCAAAATACCTCTATGTTGAACATACCCTAGTTGGAACTTGGCTTTATAAACTTCTAATTTACTCAGCCTCTGCTTTACCTTTTCCAAAAATTATATATAATTATAAGGAATGAGCAAACTAATTACTTAGTAAACTACACATTACCTATTAAAGAAATCAAAATCCATATTTATAATAACTTAAATATAAAGCAAAATAAAAATATACAGTTAAAAATAAGCAATATTAACTAGTGTGAGGTTTTATTATTTATAATGCTCTAATACTAACTTTACTTGTATTTGCTTATTAGGATTTCATCAAAAGAGATAACATGTGCTTACTTATACTTAAACATAAGTATCAAAGATACTAACATAAATATCACTTAACTTTGAACATGAATATTAGATACACTAATAGGAACTTTGCTTAAACTTAAACATGCATATTAGTATATATCACTTGATATACTTATAATATAATGTACATGTCCTAGTGTCTGCTTATAACTCCACTTCCAATTATATCTCCACTTGATCATCTCATATCTATTCAAGATAAACAGAACAAATATGATATGATTCTCCTTGTAACTCTATGTATACCTTCACTTAATCATATCACACCTGCTCAAGGATAATGGAGGGATACACACACACACACACGCGCGCGCGCTCGTGCGCACGTATATATATACACAGATCGATCCTTATAACTCCACTTACATTATAGAGGGCATAATATAGGCTCTATATCCATCACCACCATTCATCCTCCTTTATCTACCATGCACGTATAAATATCAACATATTTAACTTGTATATGAAACATTTAACATAATAATGAAAATACATGAATTTTCACTTTTATAATATTTTAAGATAGAAAACATGTAAAATTTACATATATACGTTATAGTAGCATAGCCATTTTCAAAACTATTTATGTTGAACATTTATTATATCATTATAAAGCATTTAATGAACTATAGTCCATTCTAGAAGTTTCACATATATCATAAAGATATTCATAATAGTGCATAGACCAAACCAACTAATGTTGCAATTTTGGATCGAAGTACTTTGATTTTAATGATAACAAGCATTATTTTTTCATTACCACTATTATTTTAGCATAATTAAAAATAAGGGCTTCTTTTGGAGGCTCTCTATTTAAGTAATTATATTAACCCTTGAGTTAATCTTTTGTTGTGGAGGAGATCTAAAGGAGAGCTTAGAGAAGGAAGAGGGAGAGCTTGAGAGAGAGAGGGAGAGAGAGAGAGAGAGAGAGAGAGAGAGAGAGAGAGAGAGAGAGAGAGAGAGAGAGAGAGAGAGAGAGAGAGAGAGAGAGAGAGTGATCCTTGTGAGGGGGAGTTGTTAGGGATTCACAAAGGTTGATCCAAGCAAGGTGTTCATCATCTTCTTCAAGTTGCTTCTTTGGTTCCTTGGTGGCTCTGATGAGATCTTCATCAGCATTTGATCCAGGTTCTCTGCCTACTCTAGGTGGGAGTTAAAGAATTCCTGGGTTCTCTATCTTCACCAGGTGGGTAAAAAAGGATTTCCAAGTTCTCTGCCTACTCTAGGAGGGAGTAAAAGGATTCATAGTTCTCTACCTCACCGGGATGGTGAAAAGATTTTGTAAGGTATTACCCACCATGCTATGGGAGATAAAAGAGAGTCACTTCTATTTAGTGCAATACTTGGAGAAGAAGTCTCCAAGGGGTTGATGTAAGTCAAGTTGATCGAACCACTATAAATCTTGATGTGTTTTTTCTATTTATTTTTTGCATTTAATTTTCACATTATTTTGTGATTTATTCTGTGGTCAAAATCTCTAATCTTTGTTATTATTAAATTAGTTTGCTTTTGCATAAATAATTTGTTTTAAAATATTCCAAAAGATTTTAAAAACATTTTCTTTTTTGTTAAATTTTTTAAAATAACTAATTCACTCCCCTTTTAGTTAGCCTCAGGACAAGTTCTTTAGGGTTTAACACCCCTCAATAACTTTCAACTAATCATAATATATGTTTTTTTAGTCAAATTGGCCAAAAAGATTTGCTCTACAACATATAAAAAACCACACTATGAGAAATTTTCAAAACATCATAAAATCACATAAAACCTTAAATATAGTCATAAAAATGTCAAAATCTAATTCTAAAAATAGGATATTTCAAACTTACCTTAGTTTGGATGATTCTTCAAACTAGCTTGATGGACAAATCAAATTTCATGGCCTAAAAAATCATTTCTCTTTATAACTTGGCTATGGAATCTTTTGGACTTAATTTAAAAATAGGATAACTTAAAATTTCATAAACATTTAACAAAAACATAAATTCTGACAAATATAAATTCTTATTAGAAGTACTTTATGTTTTTTTGGGTAGACATGTTTCTATAGCAGCAATAATTACTACTACTAACCTATTTTATTATCCTTGCCATAAATTTTAAAACATGTAATTATAGATTCAATTATGTTTAATAACTAGCTTGAGTACCAATAAAATATTGGAAAATTAAATATTCTTAAATAATTTCTTGAGAAATCTCTAAAAACATCTACAACCATATAGTATATTTTAGTTGTCCCTAATAATCAATTCAGTGATATACTAACTGTAAACAATCATCTTCTCAATTAATGAAAGTTTAGTAATGTGTATGATTCTAGTTTATAAATGATTATCGATAATTCCAACGATACTTATATTGGACTCATCACCCGGTGTATAACACATATCAAATCACACATAATTTGTATAATAAAATATCCAACATTTGTAGTATTTTTCTTCTACTTCAATAGGCATGACACACACCTCAAAAGATATTATGAATGATGAAGAAGAATATAGTCTTATTCTTATAGATGGAATTTCTTATGTTAACCCTAACATCAAAGAATCTTCTAAGGATAATGAGATTATGCTAATTATCAATTTAAAAGAAGTTTTAAAACATTAGAATTAAATGCTTCATCTTATCAAATTATGCATGTTCAATTAATAAGCAAATAAACTAACCCACCTCAAATTTTAAAATAAATGGCACAAGAAAAAGTAAGAATATTATTACTTATAAGCATGATGAATCTTTTTAAAAGGTTTAGAATAAAACAAAATTACTTCTAAAGTAGATTATAATGCCTTGTCACATTTAAAGAAACTCCTTATTTTATTGAAGGTTTATGATGCACTAATGTTTTCTTTTGAACTTTAGTCAAAGCTTTGCTAGAACCTAAGGTTTTCCAAGCTTACTTTATAGAAGAAACTTGTACAGAATGTCTTTCTACTGAAGATCTTCTCACAATCAGGTTCATATATGATGTCCTTTTAATAAAAATTATAAATCACAACAAACTTTTATATATTATCACCTTGGTTTATGGTAATACCTTAATCCATATCTTGGTAAACTCCAAGTCGTCTATTAACATGGCAAGTATTTCTACTATAGAATTTATTATCTTTGAATGTTAAGATTGTTTTGATGTTATATGACTCCAATGAAAAAAATCAAATGGCACTTTTATCTATGGTATCACCTATGTAGTCTTATATTTTAAAAATAATCCAAATTTTATATTATGTCTATCAATACATCCTTCCACGCCCTATTAAGAAAACCATGGTTCATGAATACAAGATGGTACCTTCCACATTACATCAATGTATTAAAGTGCTTGAGGTGAGGAATAATCTATCTTAGGAGATAAATGACCTTCCACATTACATTCGAGAATTAATAAAATAGGTATACATAATGATATAGAATATTTTATACCTAAACAAGAGCTAATTTACTCAACTACTTTTTCTCCAAATGTTGACTATTGAAAAATCCTTCTACGATAAACTTTTCATCATTAAAAGATGCAGTCAAATATTGAAAAAGTAAAGAGGCTGAGGCCGAGGCTCTACATCTATAAGCCCTAAACTATATGAAGATGATTTTCCTACACTTTCCTCTATAAAGTTACACTTCTTTATGATTTGTAAAGTAAAGCTGATTAGGACACTTGCAGAATATATAGCATAGAAGTAGTTTAGTTACCAAAAAAATATCCCCAAGGTAATTTCAATATATTTTATAACATGCCTATATTATCTAACTTGGCTTGCTAATATCATCCCTACTCATAATAATAATGAATAAATTTAATTCTTTATCAATTTTAGAGATTTTAACAAAATATGTTTAATTAATGAATTATATTTACCTATTAATAAATTAATGGTTGACATAGCCTCCACCAATTTCATGTTCTCCTTCATTGATGGTTTATCTAGATAAAATCAAATTAAGATGGTTCTAGAAGATGAATGATTCACTATAATCTAAACCCCAGTAAAAATTATTGTTTGAAAGTAATGCCTTTTGGATTAAAGAATGATGGAACCACATATCAATGCACCAGGATACAAATATCTAATGATCTCATTCACCCTAAAGTTGAATGTTATATTGATGATGCTGTTATAAAAACAAGCTAGTTGATGAAGGTTAGATTGATATAAGTACTACATTCAAATGCCTTAAGAGACCTAGATTAAAAATTAACCACTTATAGTGCACGTTTGGAGTCCCTTCAAGGAAATTGTTTAACATTTATTTTAAGGTTTATTCCAACAAAAAAAATAAACATCGTCAGCTTAAGCTTTCTAGACATTTTCTAATTCTACTGATAAGTTAGCCACCTGTTGGCTAACTTGATTGTCCTGGATGTATGCAAAGTAACTGGAGGTAGCAGAGTATTTTCCCTCATACGCATAGGCCTGTGAGCCTAATCCATACTCTCGCCCCTTCTGCATTCCTCCTACCACTTGTGTCCAAGTGCGATAATCAAAAATATATGTGGAAGCCCTAGAGGATTCCTCGCTAGTTGTAGTCTGTCACTCTCACAAATGTCTACTCATCTTACAAAGTATGACATAATATTAATCATCATATAATTATCATTTACAAAAATTCTTTAAGTACTCTAACCTTATATACTTACATATGCCCTCCTCGCTCACTCATCCATCCACTGTTGGTCTTTTTGGACCTTGTGAGTGTGGTTGTGCTCCTAAGCAATCTCACCTATGTAACAATTAACTTATTATTATGCTTTTGTTGTAATGGCCAACATTCTACACCATAAAATATTTTGCAGGTATCACCACCATCTCAAAGAATTTTCCCTTAATTTTTGTCATAGAACTTTTCTATCAGACAATAAGTTCAATGCATTCCTTTGACGATCCAACATGGATTTTGTTAATAATATCTCCATTCATTACCCCGTCACCATGAATAGTAGACTCTAATAGTAAATCCACTCATCCACCAAATTAGCATCATCTTCTTTGCAACACTTACGGGTTGTTTGACAACATGTAAGATTTATCTTGAAATCTTAAATCAACCAAACTACAAGATTTAGTAAATCTGGGATTTCTTGCAAAAATGATGAGATGGAGGATTTATTTCATTGCAACTTTTAATTATACCATAAATCCTGTTTGGCAAGATTTAGCATAAATCCTACTTAAATCAAGCATAAATCTCATTGGCAAAAAGCTCCTTAACTTAATTTTATGCATCTCCTTTAATGTCCAACATTCAACATATAAAGCATTGTAGATTTCATCACACAAAAACCCTATTCTATGAACAATCTCCATGCATCTCTTAATTCATCCTAAAATACAAACAATAGACTAATGAAGGAAGATTACCCTCGTTTATGAGAGGGATTGGTTCTGAAGGAAGAACATTGTGGAAGGATATGGAGGTCTAGCGATTGCCATGAGTCAAAGAAATGTTCATCAAATGAACGTTGTCGAAGCAACGTCATCGAAGGAAGCGACTAGAACCATCGAAGGAGGCAAGAGCAAAGAACTTCGTCAAAGGAGGCAACTGTCAGAGTACATTGTCAAAGAGGCGAGCAACTATGCCAAGCAATGACGCCAAAGAAAGAGAGCACGGTAAGATGAGGCAAGGGAATTGAAATTGAAGGAACATCGACGAAGAAGGAGATGAAGCTGGCACGAAGTGAATAGAGAACGAACAAGTGAATGAAATAAAGGGTTGGGGCCGGTTTAGATAAACTTATTTGCGGCGAATTTGCAACAAATTTGTGATAAATTTGCGTTAGATTTGAGGCGAAAAATATTTCACAAATTTGTGACGGATTTTTCGCTGCAATTCTGTCACAAATCCACTGCACTTTTTTTTCAAAAAATTATTCCATCGTAAAACCAGCAACAAATCTACCGCAAATAACTGATTTTCATGTAGTGTTTAGAGTAGGAATTAACTTGATATTCATAACCCTTGCTAAGGAGATTATCCAATATTCCTATACTCTAACAAATCCTCAAACCAATAACAAGGTAGAATATGAAGAACTTATTGCAGTTTTACAATTAGCTATTTAAATTAAATTCCAAGAAAATAAAAAAAAAATTTATGATTCTCAATAGAAAATTAGTCAAATAATGAGGATTTTTAGAGTATCAAAATCTGACCTTTATGTTATAATCAAAGAGTTATGCTCACATTAGTGAATACCCCTAGTGTTCTCTCATTAAAATACCTAAGAGTCATCACAACAAAGTTGAAGCTTTAGTAAATTAACCAAAGAGCTTTCAAATTAAAAATAGCCATAGATTTTATTGGCCAACTATTTAAAAGAAGTTAAAGCTTTAGCAAATTAACCAACAAGTTTGTATTTTATTGGCCAACTATTACATGGGATTACATAGATTTGCAAGATGTCAGTAATGCCAAATACATGACCCTAATCCTTGATTGTCATATTGCCATTACATTTGCATACTAATTACAAAACTCAATCAACTGCTTAATATTTGGTTAAGAAGTAGATCTTCCTTTGAAAGTAGAATTTCCTTCTGTATCTACAACCATGAGTATAGGCTTTACAAATGAACAAAATACTTTCCCGTGTAGTATTTTATTGGCCATATGTCTCGTTTAGGACAGCTTCCTTACTGCTTCTTAAAAATAGTTTTTTAGTATAAAAATTAATTTTTTTTGTACTAAAAAACTATTTTAAGAAGCAACAAGAATTTTTCCCCAAACGAAGCCTTAGTCTTAGTTTTAAGATGTCTTATTATTACTTGCTAACATGAAAATTTTGTTGAATATACTTAGGAAGGCCCCTTCGTAATAGAATTGGTATATGAGGGAGGATTTAATCTTTTTTTATTTTTTTGTATAAAAGATGGTACTCGCTCAATGCTGCCTATCAATAGGTATTTTCTAGCAAAATATCATTCTTGAATAAGTATATAAATAAATCAAATCATTATATATAAAAAGAAGGAAGTTTTGCAATCATTAAAAAATTTATTAAGGAGACAAAAATATTTTTTCACATGATATGTAGGAAAAATCAAGGAAGTTTTCCTTTTATTATAGAGTTCAATATTTACTTCTAATTCTTTCAAAAAGATTAGTTAAAATATTTGATCAATGTAGATATTTTTTCACATAAATGGATGATGTAGATATTATTTTTTAGGACATATCAAATCAAATTATACCATTGTAATAATACTAACCCAAATGTATTTTACTATAGAGTAGCACAAATAGAGATATGATAACATTGAAGACCTATTCAATGCTAGCTATTTGAACCTCAGATTGAATGATATAGGACCAATCTTTCATTCCCATTCAAAGACACTCTCATTTAACATATTAGATATTCCCATGACTTCACCATCCCCATGCACAATAGATTCTCAGTAAAATACTATAAAAAAAATCATTATATTTTTTTCCATATTTTATTTTTTAAAATTGAAAATCACATAAATTTTCTAATTTATTTAATAAAGAAAAAACATAATTCGTACTAATAAAAAATCACCACAAAAAACCCACCCCAACCCCCCCCCCCCCCCCCCCCCACCCACCCCCCCCCCCCCCCCCCCCCCCCCCCCCCATTTCCCACCCCCCCCCCCCCCCCCCCCCCCCCCCCCCCCCCCCCCCCCCCCCCCCCCCCCCCCCCCCCCCCCCCCCCCACCCACCCAAAAATAACCTACACTTTCCATTTAGTTTCTAATAGTATTGATGAACCTACTGGCGGATGCAGTGTTGGGGCCATGGAACTTTTTATTGGGTGCGGAGTGCGGACGTAGCTCTGTGCATGCAAACAAGTAGTTTCGCGCCACATGGAGCCCACCTTGACCCCACCGTAATGAGGAGAGCGTGTGCTCTGTTTACCCGATAACCCAATAACACGAACCATCCGAACTACTTGAAAAAATGAGCGGTTAAAGCTAGGGTTATATTTGCTGGCGCGGTTTTTTTACCTCAGTTCAAAATTTTTTCTCGTAAAACCTGAAACCTCAGAAAGCAGGAGAAGAGCGTAAGGTCTGAGGTTCGAGGTGTAAGGTCTGAAGATGGATACTGTGCCGGAAGAGATGAACGACTGGTCGGAGATGGAAGGTTTTACTCAAGAGTCACATCTTAGAGGTGGAGATGGTTTGCAACAGAATACTAAACCGAACTTTGATATATTATCGGTAAATATGAATTGAAAGTCGTGACTTGTTAAGTGTTTTAAAAAATTTTTATTGGTGAGAAGTTCGTATTGGTGGGCAGGCGGTACCGTTTAGTACCCTTTTTAAATGTTCGGTACCGCTAGGTATCAGTAGGTATCGGTCGGTACTTGTAGGTACCGATAGGTACAGAAGTTATTTTGAAATTGTGTGTGTGTTTCCAATGTTAAACTCTTGTTGGTTGTTGTTCGTAGGTTGTTTGTAATAGTGAGAAAGAGGCATATGATATTTACTGTCGATACGTGCATAGTGTTGGTTTTAGTGTTCGCAAAGATCATCACTGTTACTGGCCTAATTCGAGGAAGATACGGATGAAAGATTTTGTATGTTCGAAAGCTGGTTTTAAGAAGGGCCTTGACCTGAATGCCAAATCGAAATACAGGAAAGCCAATACTAGGACTGGGTGTCCCGCGATGATTAGATTTTCAGTTGATCAAGATGGGGAATGGAAGGTTAATAAATGTGTTGAGAACAACAACCATGAGTTGGCAAGGCCTGAAGATCAACATTTATTGAGATCATGCAGGAATATTACCGAAGAGAGAGCATTTGTTCTTAAATCTATGACTAATGCTGGGATTAGAACCATTGATGCATTCACATACTTAGCTGATGAAGTTGGTGGGAGGGAGTATGTAGGTTTTTTAAGAAGAGATGCATATAACTTTGTTCAGAGAAACAGAAGATGCAAGATTGAGACTGGGGATACCAATTCCCTAATATAAATTTTTAAAAATTGAGCAAACAGTGATAACATGTTTGTGTGGGAAATCCAATATGATGAGGAGGATAGATTGATGAATTTTTTCTGGGCTGATGGTGTGGGAAGAATAGACTACGACTGCTTTGGAGATGTTATAATTTTTGATACCAGCTATAGACTGAACAAATACAATCTAGCTTGTGCTCCTTTTGTAGGAGTTAATAACCATTGGCAAAATGTTCTTTTGGGGGTAGCATTTCTGTCTGAAGAAACAGTATAATCATTTACATGGTTGTTTAGAACATTCTTGAGAGTAATGGGTGGTAAACATCCCATTACAATATTTACTGATCAGGATCAGGCAATGTCTCGGGAAATACAAATTGCATTTCCGCAAACACGCCATAGGCTATGCCAATGGCACATCATGAAGAAGCTTCCATCCAAGGTGCATTGTTACAACAGCAACAACAAGGTTAGAGGGTTGATTTATAAATGTTTCAGCAAGTGTGATTCAGAGGAAGAGTTTTAAAGTACTTGGACTGAAATGCTGAATGAAGGGGACCTTCATAGCCATGAGTGGTTGAAAGATCTCTACAAAATAAGGCACAAGTGGTCCACAGCATACAAAAAGACTTGTTTTAACCTTGGTATTCTTTCAACACAGCGCAGTGAATCCACTAACAATGTGTGCCACGGCATTTCTAAGCCTACTAGCACCATCACTGAGTGTTTTTTGGGACTAGAGAAGGTGATGAAGACATGGCGTCGGAATGAAAAGGATGAAGACTTCAAATGTAGTCAGTCTGATGTTGTACCTTTAGTGAAGAGTAGTCCAATTCTTAGGCAGGCTGCGCGTTTTTATTCACGTAAATTATATTCTTTCTTTGAGGAGGAGTTTTTACAAGGTGTGGGTGGAATGTGCATAGCTCATGCATCAACTGACTTATCCACTTCTTTTGTCAAAACTGTTGAGAACATTGATCAGCCTCACCACTGGACAGTTAATTTTGATGATGCGGAAGGTAGCATCGACTGCAGCTGTGGAAAATTCGGCATGATGGGGATACTATGTTCTCACTGCTTGAGAGTGATAAGGCAGATTGATATAATTAATATACCTCCGAAATATCTACTCAAGAGATGGTTAGGTCGAGCAAGAAAGGACCTTTACTCTGACAGGCTGTTGTCATCTAGGGTAGCTATCGGAATCCCCTCGGATGGCATAGGAAGTATGATTTTCAGAAATTATTTTACTAGATTTGCATATCAAATTAGCACTAGAGGGGAAGGGAATACTGAAGCAGAATAGTACATTATTGATGCAATGTCTAAGATTGCTGAGAATGTGGATCTCATATTAAATGCCAGCAAGGACTCAAACTTAGTTACGAATTCAAGCATGCGAACTAAAATAAAAGACCCTATAAAGCGCAGACCCAAAGGAGTTTCAAATGCAAGGTTGAAGAGTCATTGGGAAAAAAGAAAGCCGAAGAGGAAGAAAGCTGAGGAACAACCAACACCGTCAACTCATCAGGCTACACCAGTGGAACACTGTAGTCAAGTTTCTATTGCAAATATACCAGAATACTTCTCTTCAACTCATCAGCCTACACTAGCGGAACCTAGTAGCCAAGTTTCTTTTGCAAATATTCCAGATTATTTTACTTCATCTCATCAGCCAACACATGTGGAACCTATTAGTCATGTTCCCTTTTCGAACATACCAGAATGCTTCACCGATGAGTGGCTTCTTCGTCGACCAACCAGTCAGCCCAACCCTGAATATTTAAACATGATGAATGGATTTATTGATGCTGAAAGGCTTGGATAAATATTCAGAATTTCTAATTTGTTTTTATTTGATTTCTGTCATTATTGTAATTGATTGCTTATTGTAGAAACTTCGGCATTTTTTTATCGGTACCGATCTTCTAAGTACCTGTCGGCACCGATCGGTATCGCTGGGTACCTTTAAGTACCGGTACCGACCTCTCGGTACCGATCGGTATCGGTAGGTACCTTTTAAGTACCGGTACCGATCGATACCGCCGAGTACCGAATAGTACAATGTCCTGGTGCTTCAACGTGACGTTATTGTTGTGGGTTGATATTTACTATGTTTGTTGAAATTAAATTGGGCAGTTGTATTGTTGTAGGTATTTAAGATGGGTGGTTGTGGTATTAACTGTGGTAGTTGAAATTTAAAGATATATATGTTTAGGAGGTTCATGGTTTTTTTTATAGTTCGATCTTACTTCTAAAAATCTGGATGTTTCCTGCAGTATAAATTGTATCTGACCTGCAAAATAAAATCGGGTGTGTTAAAATATGAAGTGTACCTACCAGTACCCAGCTGGTACCTACCAGTACCCAGCTGGTACCTACCAGTGCCTATCAGTACCTACCAGTATCGAAAGGTACCTATCAGTACCGAAAGGTACCTACCAGTACCAGAATGCCTTTATAGATAATTTGCAATGTTACATACTTAAATATCAGTATATTTCTCAAGGCAAGCGTCGATAAACATCCTCATATCGTCACTTATCATTTGTCGACCAGGATAATCTATTTTGGTAGGAGCTGGCCTTGGTCCAGGTGATTTTTGACTTTCAACTTCAATCAGAGCATTTGTAAGATCAATCTTAGCTGGGGAGGGCCTAGTAGCAACTTTTTTTAACACCTTCCTCTTATATTGACCCTTCGTGTATGGTGTCTTAACCTCTTTAGCTTTACGGTCAGCCCGACGTCTCACACATTTGGCTATGCCTGAGCTGCTTGGTTCAGGTTTGACAACATCATCCTTTATTAGCTGGGTGTCTTCAAACAGACATTCGGCAATAACCTCTGCAAACTCTGCCTTCTTCATTTCATCTGTCATAGTCCTGGATGAAGATTGAACATGAACTGCTGCAGTCGAGGAGGAGTTGAATGAAGGGAAGTTCTCAGATAAGAACTTCTCCATTGCTTCCAATCTCTTATTCATCTCCCTCTGCTCAAAAACATAATGTTCAAGAGCCTCCATTCTTCGTTCATTCAGAGACATTGTTGTTTCCAAGGTTATTAACCTACTTTTCATAAATCTATTTTGTTCTAAAACCTTTTGTAAATATTCAACTCTATAATCCTGCTGTCCTTCAGGTGGGGGAGTAGGTTGCTGCTGCTGCTGCTGTCCATGTGACATAGGTGGTGTTTGAGTGCTTGGTCCACCAGGGCTGATTGGGCTTGGGGGCGGCCGAACTAGGCTTGGGGGCGGGGTGTTTTGTCTTAGAGGACTCTGGGGTGTAGGTGATGTTGGAGGTGTAGAAAGATGTTCATGAGGTTTGTGCAAGATGATCTCTTTGTTAGGAACTTTGTCAGGTGATGTCTGTGGGGTCTGTGGAGGAGGATTTGCTAATAAAGCCCTCTCCTCAGTTGTAATAGCATCAAAAGAAGTTAATAAATGACCAACTTCAAGACCATCGAATAAACTAGATGCATCTGCGTCGTTATAAACTACATCGGATCCCCAGCGGAGAAACCTTGGTCTTGACTTCGAATTCAATGGTTTGTGGAGTGTATAATGTTCTAGAAACCATATCTGAACTCATACATAAGAATATCAACTTAAAATATATCTAACAATAATCAACATCATCAATTAATACAAAATAATTTAAATTCAATGCACTCACAATTATAATATGAACAAATCCATTCAAGTAACCTAGTGGCTGTCCTTTCTTCATCTTTTTTGCAATGGCGTTAAAGTCAGCAACAAGGAATTCTCTGATTGAATCCAGCCAATTGTACGATAAAAATTTGTCAACATTTCGAGCCACACTGATGATAGAGGCTGGTGTTCGATAGTTGTGCAGAGGAAAAAATAGGTTTGACAACAAAAATATGATGAATTTCTTCAAAACATCAGGCATTGCCGTAGATTCATCTAAACTAATCACCTCTTTCCTAATATCATTGGCTGATTTACCCGTTATTCTAGCACTACCAATTTCAAAATAGTTGCCTCTATTTGGTAATCCTAAAATCAAAGCAACTTCATCGGTAGTGAATAGTAACTTCTGATCCTTAATGAGAAAGCATTGTTTCTTACTGTCCTAGCAGGACAACAACTTGTAAACCAACGGAACATTCTGCACTAAACGTGGCATAAAAAGAAAATGATGCAGATTATATTGCTTCAAACTCTCAACCAGGTTCTCGCCAAATATTTCCACTAAATGATCACATACTTCTCTGAAGGTTGACGTTCTGCAACGGAAGCTAATCTTCGGCACATATCCCTGCGTTATTGATTAGGATTAATTTATTTCCAGTCCGGTACATCTACGAACCGGTCGGTACCGATGGGTACCAATCAGTACCTAGAGGTACTGACTGGTACCGAGAGGTACCGAGTAGTACCGAGAGGTACCGAGTGGTACCGAGAGGTACCGAGTGGTACTGAGCGAAACCAGGAAAAAATTTACAATACAACTCGATACTGACGAGAGTCCATGGAATGCGGTAAAATAAAGAATAAACTCTAGCAACAAACCCTAGATCTACAATGACATATGGAACTTAGAATACTTACAGAAATATCCCAGCTTAATCTGGTAGGTACCGCTGGGTACACATTCGGATAACGCAATGGTACCTATCGGTACCCAATGGTACCGAGCGGTACATTTTGTCACACAACTTAACGGGCAAATGGAATTCACAACATCATTCAAACCAAACCCTAAAAACTCAAAATTATCAAAAAAATACATAAAACTCAAGAAAAACAAACCTTTCCCATTGCCACGATGAAGCTCAGCAGGCTTAGCGTAGAAGATGAAGTTGCTTCGTTCAAAAAATACAACCTGCAACTTCTCCTTGTGGAAGATGGACTGTAGTCTAGCAAATCGCCCGAAAAAGAAAGCAGGAAGCGACGTTTCGGATGTTCTCGAAGATATGGGTACCGTGCATTTTTTCAAGTAGTTCGGATGGTTCGTGTTATCGGGTTATCGGGTAAACAGAGCACACGCTCTCGTCATTACGGTGGGGTCAAGGTGGGCTCCACGTGGCGCGAAACTACTTGTTTTCATACACAGAGCTACGCCCGCACTCCGCACCTAATAAAAGTTCTGGGGCCATGGGGGCATTGGCACCCACTGATTTTTGGAATAATAAATAATTAATAGTACTTATGATGCACTAAGTAAATACTAATTAAGCTTTTTTTTTTCAATTTTCATCCTAATATTATATATTCCTATTCTATTCACCTTTCCCTATCCCGTAGGCCGCTACTCTTTGACTCCAAGACACGGGCGCGAAACTCGACCTGCTTGGAGAAGTTTGAACCCCGCCGCCGGCTGCCCATTCACTGCCGTCCAAGCCCAAATGCCACCGGCCCATTGTCTGTCACCCTCTTCCGAGCCCGAACGATGCCGCATCGCCACCTAGTCTCCCTCTTAGGCTCTTCCTATTTAAAACATCAAATGTAGCAGCCAACAGGAGAGATTTTGGTCCATCACTGCTGCTAGAACATATGTTTGTCCTGGTTTTTTGTGGATCAAATTTTTCCTGATTTTTTGGATTGGTATGGACCTTCCCAGTATGTTGAGAAATGAGAAGAAAATCTATTTCTATTTTTTTAAAAGAAACATAAGGTGTGTTATTTTTTGATGTCCCATAAGGTTTGAAAGAAACAGACCTCAAGTATTTTTCTCATGCCTCATATGGATATTGGTTTAAAAGAAAACCAGCTTACTGACTGAAGGTGTGCTATTTTATCTTCTTTCACCTGAAGAATGCTTTTCTTCTACTTTAATCAGACATTTCACATGCATGACTTTTTTTATTTTTTTTTCAGTTAAATTCTACATACGAGCATCAAAGCGGTGCACTTCGTTTTGTTTGATTAGTTTGCAACTAGTTCGTACGACCGGTTCCATATGAGGCATGATAGATGTGAAAAATGATTTTATTATGATAAAATTGATAAAAAAAATTTCATTAAATTTAGCATGGATAGATATTTTAAAAGAAAAGTTGATGGAGATGACCACAAAATATTATGTGAAGAAAATATTACATAAATCAAACATAGCCGTGTAGAAATAAATTTTGCGGATATCCCTGCCGATCCAGGATTGCAAAAAAAAATTTGGATTATCGTCCTAACGAGAGGGACATTGTTTGTTGAAATGATCTTGTTTTATCATACTATACAATCAAATTAAAATTTTTATTATTGACATGAGATCAAATGATGCATTTATGAATTTAAAAGAACTTAGAGAACTTGCTAAAAAAATAGTGGAGACTAGGAATAATGATATTTTTTCTTTGATGTTCTTACTTATAAAGCTTGCTCTAATATTTCCAATTGCAACAATAGTAGTTGAACGAGCATTTTGTACTATTAATACTATAAAGAATCATTTAAATAATCATATGAGAGGCTCTTGAATGAATGGCTGTTTACTTATATTGAAAAAGATATTTTTAATAGCATTGAAAATGACTTGATTGTATAATCATATCAAATAATGAATACTCGATGGAAGAAAGAATAGATGATGGATAAGAGAATATCAAGATTAGTATTCTCAATTGTAAGTTTTTGACTTTATTATATATTTCATGTTTTTATAATGAATCTAACGATTTAAAAATAAAAATAAAACCGCCAATGGCAGTCCCATGCTTGGATGAAAAAGGTTAAGGATTTTTTTTTACTTCAAAGATTTTTGCCCCGACATGAAAAAAAATTTTGGCTTCACCCCTGGATGAACCACTTCAACATACTACTTTGTTCCACCTTATTTGCATCTGTAGCATGTATTTCACCAACTTAAATGATATCATAATTCTATTTGACTTGATAGTCTATTATAAACCATAAATAGGTCTCCTTTGAGCTTAGCCACACCACCTTGGTCAAGTCTATCCTAGTATTATCATTCCATATTTATTTTGTGAAATTTTTCTCTCTATCAAAATCTAATCAAAATTTGTTGAAGTCTAGTTTTTATAATGTCATACCCCTACGATTATACTACTTATCCTCACAGTTATGCTTTATTTTTACTAAAAAACATATTTGATTAGCCATTCTTTTTCTTGGCTAATTTCATCTTTGATATAGTAATGTCTTTTTAACTATTATATCATGATATAATCATACCCTACCTATTAGATCTCATCTTTGTCTTTGCATATTCTTTTTTCCAAATCTAGCCTCTTATAATCATGCTCTTTCAACTATAACAGCTCCTATTTAACAATATAGTTTATATTAGACTATCACCAAACTAAGCAATATCATATTTGGTTCTTTTTATCTTAAATTGATTACATTTACATATGAATTAGTTGATTTAGCACTTGACCAAATAAAGTAAACCCTGTTAGTTCCTAGGCAGCCTGTAATCACAATAGCTCGACTACAATTATTTGATAACATTTTATTTTATAATGGGAGTCATTATATTATAACCAGGACTCATATAATTAATTTTGAATATTTCATGAAATAGTAATAATTTTTTTCAAAAATTAATTGAATTAAGGAGATGCATCTTACTTTAATTGGATCTCTTGAGATAAGCTAGTTTAGTAGTTTATCACACTTACATGAGTTAAATCCTACTACAATTAGACTTTCACACACACTTAGATGTATGATAGTTCAAAATACCTTACTAACTTAAAGATGCAAATTTTATTTTGGTCAATGGCTTACTAAAAAATCCTTTGTATTGTACAAAATATGACACACTATTGGTTGAGTAGTTTCTTAATTAGTATACTTGTTGCTTGTGCTTGATTACTTGGTTGCTCCACTATACTAGAAGTATGAGGGAAATATTCTCTTTTATAATTAGCAGGCATAAACCATTACACTTTTATTTTTATAGGTGTCTTTTAGAACTTTGTATTGTGCTATGATAGCATCATTGATTACTAGGTTATTTTTTTTTACATTTTTTAAGGAAAGCTTTTTATATCAATAAGTTATAAGAAAAGATTCCCAACTTAGTGAAGAATTCAATTCTAATTATGTAATATTTATCTCAATATCTAACGGACAAGTATATATATGTATATACACATTACAGGAAATTCATCGATTACCGGCAGTTCTCCAGCAGCCGGTAATAATGGTGGTTTAACCAGTGGTGTGAAAACCGGTGGTGAAGAAAACCGTCGCTGAAGAAAACTGCCAGAAAATGTTTCAGACGCCGTTTTTTCTGGCGGTTTGTGAACAGCCAAAAAGACGCCGGCTTTTTGCTAAACCGCCGGAAAACAAGTGGTAACCGCTTATATATATATATATGTGTGTGTGTGTGTGTGTTAACTTGCTAAACTATAATGGCATATTCTATATTCTTTTATTCCCATCACAAGACATAATTTTGTTTACTCTTGTAGTTTCTTTATAGTATTTATACATGTTGTTTATGCCCTCTTTAATACTTTATGGTTCTCTAAGCCATAAACCCACTCTAGAAGGCTTTTAAGATAAAATTTTCCTTACCAACTTTAATAAATTCACAAGTAGCATAAAAATCAATTTAATAAAAAATGTTTTCTTAAAAGCTAAGGCTCACTTATTGCACTTCTTAAAAACTATGTGCTCCCTCTATGACTTCTGAATGAGAAAATATAATCTAGTTAACAAGAATAATCAAAACTGCATGTGCATATTCTTACCACGACCAATCAAATATGTATTATAGAATCATTTCCCTCATGTAAGGATAGATAATTTTGCATTACATAACAAATTTGTTAGGATTTAGCTTCTTAAATTGGTTTGGATTTTTAATATGTCGAGGGTCGTATTAGGTTGTAGCAATCTTGATCTAGATAAAATTTTAAGTTTAATTAAATTGCTATGGTTGTGTATAACTAGGTTATTCCATTTGCCTCATTCTATAAATAATTCTCTATATTGTTGGTGATTGTTAGATCTTACCATATCTACTTTTTAGACTCCATCTATCTAAGAAATATGAGTTTTTGATTAGTAGTTTGAGATCATGAGATCATCTCTACATGATGCAATTCATGATTATTGATAGAGCATCTCATAATAGGGTTGGGTCGGATATCTTCTCAGTTAAATATTTCTAAGCTTGATAGCCTAGGAATGATAGAACCATAAGTGCTGGCCATAAAAAATCCATCTTTATTTTGGTTTCTTGGGTTTCTTATTCCTCGTCTATTACATTTTTTAGGCTGATTGGAATCCTTTGTTGAGTCTATGATAATTTAATTACTTTAATAATATAAACTTTCTAAGAGGCCATTTGGTTGGATGAAAAAAGAATGCATAGTAAAATGAAATACAATGTATTTGGAATGTTTAGAGTTGTTCGAATGGGTGCAACATAAATGTAAATGATACTCTTTTTTGTTTGGATTTAAGTAATATGAATGTAATATAAAGCCCAATAATAGTGGTGTTCGAGCTGGCAGGTGGTAGCAGTAGCAGAGGGAGTGAAGCAATGAGTGATGTCTTATAGTTGTAGTGGTAGAGGTTGCCGACGATGATGGTTCGCTACTAGCGGTATCACTGGTGGCTGGTAGGAAATTATGCTGGTGTGAAATTATGGGCTCTAAAAATTTGGCCCCGACCTCCCCTGCTTGCTTTTTTGTTCGGGGGAGTTCTAATGTAATTATGTTATAGGATAAATTTTAGAAGGCAGATGGGTTTGTAGATAAGACACTACCTAGAGATTTTACCCTCATTTTGCGAAGACTTAATGATCAGAGTTCTAGTTTCCTATAGACGCAAGCCCCTGTAGTTAATTACCCCTCCTGATAATGAGAGAGAACTTTCGATTAAGGCTAGTTCTCAATCAGATACATAGAAATTTATATTATTTGGCATATAGTAGCAGTATGGGCTTGCAAATTTGGGGATTTGATATTTAAAATAGAAATTTCACCATCTTGCACTAAAGAAGATGGTAGGGGAATGGATTATGGACCCGATCAAGATCCCATGGTTCCATCATCCCAGGCCATCGTGGTCCCTTGTTTACTTAGTCAGAGGAGGTGGTCAACCCAACTTGACAGAGGGCCTTGTTAGAGGGCATGGGTTGCTACATCTAAGGGGACTTGTAGACCTAGGGTGGATGTTATTTTAAGGAGAAATTTTTGAAACCACCTTGCGCCCTATTTATTCATATCTCAAAGATTTGATGCCACTAAGGAACGTACTAGCTCTGGCCATAACAGTTATCTTGTAGTGCCATTTGGCTGTAGAACCACTCAGTTCAAAGGGTCCCAGGTCATAACCATTTATCATGCAGTGTTAATATGAGGCAAAACTACTGGTTAGAGGACACTCACCATGTCCTTACTTGCAGGAGACTATTTAAGAATGATTCCTATTGATATTTTTCACTAGGCATTAACCTATATGAGCTGAAGTGATATTTGAGTTTATCCACCTTGGAAAACTTCTATAGATAATGGATGGATTTTGCTTTAAGTGGTTAATGATTGAATTTTCAATTTTAAACATTTGGATTTTAGGATTTTAGGATATCTAGATTTTTAGGTATTTGAGATGGAACTTTGAGTATTTGAAATTAACCCCTCTGGTTGAGATTTTCTATTCAATACGGCCATCATCGGGGTGTTTCAAATTTATGGATTAAACTTTGTCGACTCAACTAATTTGCCGGCAAAGGATCAGGTTTTTTGCTGGATTTGTGGTTTAGTTAATAAATTTTCATTTTTGGAGGCCTTGAAGGCCTTCTATGAATGTATAAAATACATATTTCTGTTGATATACTGGCTGTATATATGTTTAATAGTTCGAGCCATGTCTACTCCTATCTATTCATATAAAAGGATTGAGCTCAAACTACCTTAATTTATAGACCCACGCAATATCCCTAGATGTCACGTGTGTATCCAAAATATGCTCGCCAGGGCCCTTACGATTTTTGTGGTTATACTTGATGCTTTTGTGTACCTATGTACATATAAATTATAGTGCACATGTAGGGGAATTTTTTGTAATATTTTAATCATGATCAGTTGTAAGAGTGACCACCATTTAAATGTAGTCTTCTATTTGGATGCTCGTACATACCTTCTATCCACTTATAAGAATGTTGCAGATTCGGTGGCATGGCATACCACTACAAACGTTTGCCCATTTCATATAGGTAGACTGTCGTGTACTACTCATTATTTTGCTCAAGTAGATTATAGTACACTAACAAATCTCCTTCTTTTATACGTAGGTGCTTGCATTTGCTACATTTCTCTTACATTTTCTTTTGGATGATTTCTAGCATGTATGATGGGTCTCTTACAAGGGCCTGTAATCATTTGCATTTGTTATGCATCTTATCTATTGTTTGCTTTCATATAACATATAGCATGTATATGGGTCTCCCATTGCGGACCATGTGAGCTTGTATTTCATGTAGTCCTTTAGTATTTTTCTTGTGAACACCACATCGGGCGTACAATGGATCATCTACGGTAGCTTATGGGTACTTGCATTTGATGTGTATTGCCCTCCCCTACTTGCAATGGATCTACACATTTTACTACCATTGTATGGTTGCTAATTGTAAGGGTGCTGCAATATTTTGATGCATCGCATGCATTAATTATATATATCCTTTATATCTTGCTTATGGTTATAAGTATATTCATTCACAAATTGATATTGACTACAGGATACTGCATTCACTAAAGCCTTTCTGCATCGATCCACATCTGGCATATGGTGTGCACATTTGTATTCGTAGAGGACTTGCATGTATTGCAGATCTTCTGTAAGGATCCATAGAGACTTACATTTTTTGCATATCATTCGGAGTTTGCTTGCCATGGATCAATCTATTTGCTCAATATTAAATGGTGATTGATCGTAGACATGTTATAGCATTCATCGCCCTCTACTACTATGGCTTGCAAGTGTGTAGATGTCTTTTAAATATATATATATATATATATATATATATATATATATATATATATATATATATATATATATAAATATATATATATATATATATATATATATATATATATATATATATATATATATATATATATATATATATATATAATCTTTGTTTATCATTACTTACATGATTCGATATGCATATTTGTATGTTAATATTGAGTGGAAAACTTCCAGCGTTGCCCATTTGCATTTGCATTTGCTCCAATTTTTTTTTTTTTGTATTAAGTATAACCCTTTTTGTAATTTTTCTTGTAGCTTGCATGTTGGGTATACTATGAGCCTTCTTTAGCTGGCCGTAGGCATTTGCATTCATTACCAATCAATCACCTTTTGTTTGCACAGGATCTATATACTTATCTTTCTCCTAGATGGTTGACGACTGTAGGAGCATTACATCATTCACTGCCTGCTCTCAATCAACACTTGTAAATATATTATTATGAATGTGGAGAATCTACTATCATCACTTGCTGGCATTTTCATTCATTGTATACATTATCTTGTTGTTTACAAACACACACTAGTCTCCTATAGTCACTTGAGGATGTATTATTGTTTGAGTTTACATGCTATTTTATCCACTTATATGCATTTCATTGTCATTGTTTTACTGATATTTTCATTCTTAATGGCTTGAAGATATTCATGGTTTCATTGGGAACTTTATGTTGATTATAAACAATTTGATATATCTTCAGTTTGATCTCTGCTGGCAAGAAAGTTGTTGTGTGCTCTCCTGCAGTTATATCATCCATTCTCTTTGATCTTATTGATTTTAGATGAATTGTGTCGATGATTGTAAGCCTTATGTCATTTCTGAGAGTATTTTGTGGTTTGCACAATAATTTTGTTTATTGACATTCATTTGAAGGCTTTGCATCATTTCTTATGAATAGTTCGTATGTTGAGTTCTTCTCCTACCATGAGTTCTTGCACACTTGTTTACATGATTTGGTACAAATGTCATAATTAACCATTATCATCCTTAAATGATTTGTAGTATCTGTTCATTGTTTTTAGTTAGACTATGCATCACCTATAGTTATTGTTAGGGCCTTATTCTTCATGGGATAAAGCTTTATTCAGCTTATGCCCCTTCCTTGTATGGTTGCATTTGGAGTCCCTTAGTCAGCACGAGCTTTGTGCTCATTTATGTCCACTTGAATGATTAGGATTCGCTTAAATCTAGATTTTTCATTCATCGGCCAAAGGTTTGGTTCTATATGTTTCATTCCAATTCAAGTTCTTTAGAGATCATGTTCATTTAAGTTTGAATCTAATGTTTGCAGGTTCAATTAATGTTCAAATTGAGCTCAAGTTAAGTTCTCATTTCAATTTTATTTTACTTAATTTTCAAATCCTTATTATTAGTCATTTGTATTCTATCCATAAGTCTAAGTACAAGTCCCTTGCGTTCAAATAAAGTTCCTTTTTTTGTTCAAGTCCTTGTAAATTCTTAGATGGAATTTTGGCAGCCTCCCAATGTCTCCCTCTTTTAGGGGAAACTAAAAGAGTCTTAGCCTGCTCACCACGTCAGGAAAGATGTGCAAGATTGATGTCGTGTGACACAAAGACAGTAGTCTTCATCCTCCACCAAGCTAATAAAGGCGTACATGGGTCTTTAAAATCACCTGTTTGAAAAAAAGATGTTTTCCCCGCTATGCTAAGCAAAGCACGCACAAGGCTTGCCTTCCTCTCCATAAGCGCCGCAACAAGTTCCCTCCCACCATACTAAGAAAAGCATGCATGGGGGGTCCCTCACACGCTGCAAATGTCGAAAATAGAACTTTTTAGATGATTTCCCGCCTTTCCTTGACAGCTCCCTCCCATTGTGCTAAGAAAAGCATGCATGGGTAGTTACTCACCATGCTGCAAGTGCCAAGAATGGGTTTTTTAAGTTTAGGAGGTTATACCTTAGCGAGGGAACATCGATGGGGTTGATACATATATCGAGGCAATGGATATTTAATTTATAATTAATTATAAATTAATCATAATTAATTATATTCAAATCATAATTAATTATGTTTAATATACAAGATAATTATAAATTAATTTTCCTTTTTTTGAATTAATTATAATTAACATTATTTAATTATAATTATTTTTAATTAATTACTTATAGTTAATTATAATTAGTTATAATTTAATAAAATTAATTAAAATAATAAGTTATAATTAACTTTCAATTGATTTTAACTAATTAATATTAATTAATATTAATAAATTAGAATAAATTAATAATAATTAATATTAATTAAATTTATAAATTATAATTTATTAAAATTTAATCTAATTAAATTAATTATATTAGTTATAATTGCTTAATTAAAATTATAATTAATTATAATTAGTAAAACAAAATAAGTATAATTAATTATAAATAATTAAAAATAATTATAATTAAATATAAATATATTTTTTTAACCTTCAATTCAGTCGATTTACGGGATCTGGCCAAAGAAGTACGCTGAAGGGAGAAAGCTACCTTCTCAATAAGCGAACTCCCGTTGATACTTCCGATCGAAATGTTGTAACTTTCGATCCAACAAGCAGGAGGAAAGTCGTCAAAGGAGAAAAATTGACCAACACGAAGGAGCCGAAGAATGCTAGAGCAGTTTTTATGTTTTGGAAGGAGAGATCGGGTACAATGGAGAGGTCGAAGATTGAAGATGGCGAGTTCTGCTGGAGCTTACGAGTGAAGTAGGATCTCTCTCTCTTTCTCTCTCTCTCTCTCGGCTGAAGGGATCAAAAGGCTAAAGCAGGTGTTGATCGCAACTCACAGACAAAGCACGAGTCAGCAAAGGCAGATTTTGTGGGAAGAAGGGATGGCTTTAGAAGCGATGCCCGACAACATGTAATATGTGGAAAATAATAGCTAGCAATAATGAGGGATGGTGATATGCGATAATGATTAAAGTTGGTGGTGTTGTGGTGAATGAGGCTATGCCATTTGTTGCATCATATTGTGACTAGCGACGATGATGGATGGTATTGAGCAGTAGCCACCAGTGATTATGAGTAATGATCAGTGGTGGCAGTGGATAGTGAATGGAAGGTGATGAAGGCAATAATAATGGGTTATGATAGTAGAGGGGTAGTGGAACCACTAATATTTTTTTATGGCAACCAAAAAATAATTATAGTATATTTGGAAATTGGTCAAATCTAATGATTTCTAAATACACCAAAAATGAGCAAGAGGGTGAATTATAAATACATTAAAATTTTACTATGTAAGTCTCTTACTTCAAACCAAAAACTAATATTTTCAAAACACATGCATTTGTATAACTTTTCACCCATTTTTACTTTGAACCAATTAAGTAGATTGCAATTGAAAAGATGATCATCCCTCGTAGGCATAGTGACTCACCCTCCACTTTATAGATTGATCCACCTTTAAGCATAGATTGTACTATCATGTCAATAGTTCTTGAATCATAATCTTTTCCTTGATATTAATCTAAATAAATTAAGACAAATACATGTTCTATTTATTGATTTTTTTTTTTTTGGAGGTGTCGACCTCATGTGTAAGTAACCATAGGGAGCATATTTAGATTGGGAGACAAAGTAACCACATTTTCTTAACTTTACTTAACTTTGTAGATATGACTTCTTATGAGTAATTCATATGACTCAAGATAAGATTTATTAGTTTTATCACATTGAACCACTTTCATTGTCTCTTTTTTGTAGAATTTCCTATGCAAGAAGATCCCTATCACATTAGCAACCTTCTTCTCCATAATAATGGAAATTAAGGAAGAAGAAAACATAAGCTGGAGACTTACCATATTTGAACTGTACTCGTCCATTGCTAACCTAATTTCCATTAGGATAAACTCAAATGCCCTTTGATTTGTGTGAAAATTAATCATTAAATTATGATAACATGAATTGCACCAAACTCAGCACAAATTTAAGGACATTTAATTCATCCTAACTAAAATTATGCTAGGATATCCTTTCCTATTTCTTCTCCAAAACCCATGCTTTGACCTATTTACATGGTACAAATTTGTTTAGCATAGAACCGAATCCAAAAAATATATTGTTTGTTTATGTAATGCAATATCCAAGAAAAACATAAAACCAAGGATTGTAAGTGGGATTGAACCTTATACATGAGCATTAATTATATTGCTTGCTTGTGACCCCTTTTAAGCTAGTTAGGCACCAAATTTTACTTTTTTGGAGGACATGTGCATGTAAAAATCATTTTGCTATCTTATCTTGAGTGTTATATTAGGCCAAGTTCTTATCACTAATGGTTCATTAGGACAACTTAAAAAATTAGTTTTTGAATAGCTATAAGAAAAATAGATATTTTAAAAACTATTATAGATTTTATAGACTTTTTTTTTTTTTTTGTAAATCACACAATAATAGATTTAAGCTTCATTTGGAATGGCTTTCTTACTACTTCCTGAAGCAGTTTTTTAGTACAAAAATTAAAACTTTTTACTAGAATACTTCTTTACAAAGTAGTAAGAAAGCCGTCCCAAACCGAACCAAAGGTTCGGTTTGGGATAAATTTCTTATTGTTTTTTAAAGCAGCTTTCTAGTTCAAAAAAATTTTGCACTAAAATGTTACTTTAGAAAATAGTAGAAAAGTTGTCTGAAATAAAGCCTAAGTAATAAGAAAGTACTTCAAAAAATAAATAAAATAATAAAGAAAATTATAACCATACCAAATCAATACAACTTCCTATAAAACAAAATTATGAAAACTTTCTCAAATGGACCCCTAGCCTTAAGAAAATAAGCTCATGTATTACAAAGACATACCATCACTTGATCATCAACCTATTCTAGGTTGTAATTGCCCCATCTTTCATTTATTTCTAAGGTGAACCTACCGAGAAAATGGCAACTTTATTGCCTCACATTTTTAGCTTTGTTTTCTATTCATAAAATGACATTAATTATATTGTACAATGCCAACATCCTAATTTCATTTAAGGAAATAGGGACAAGTTTAGGGGACAAAACACCACCATAATAATTGGAGCCCTAAAAATTGTGTGTAAATTGAATTCTCACTCGCATATAGTTTTGGAGGTGTTTGAGATCACTTTTTATTTTATTATTTATTTTTAAAAAAAAATTGATTTCTTTTTTTTTTTTAAATACAAAACATGTTGTTTTTTTGAAAATAGTATAAACAACTTATAGTATTTTTAGGTGTTTTCTTTTTTTAAAAGGAAATCATTTGGGACACCGCAATCGCTAGCAGCTATCAGTCACCGTTACTGCTAGCCTTAGTTGTCACTTTCCATTACTAACTTATGAAAATAACTTAAAAATAAAAATACTTATTTATAATAAATGTGTAGTCAGTCTGAACATGTTAATAATACAAACTAAATTACATGAAATGTGATTTGATTTGGGTCCAAATGAGCATAAACTAAGCACTTGAAACATATATAAAAATTGTATGACAATAATTGAAGAATAAATGATCTTCAACTCTTGCATACTTATAGTCAAATAAAGCAAATTGATAAGAGGAATTCAACAAGCCCATGATCATTTAATCAAAAGTTCTATGATTAAATAATTCATTATAAGGCTGTCTGATTGATTTTTATTAAATTTTGGCCAAAGCTATTAAACTAATATTTTCAATATATTATAAATAGAACAAATTCTCGACATGAAGGGGGACTATGACTTGGGTTTAGAGAGCTCTCAAAGATCTAAAAAACTCTTGAGCTCTACCCAAAGTTTGATGTCAATGATCACCATTTGACCATTGTTGTCTGGATATCATTGGTAAATTATTATCTTTTGATTTTCATCATTTGACCCCTATTGCTTTACCTTCGCTATTTGATTAGCACTATTTGGTTGATATCATAACCCATTCACCATCATCCTACTGCCACTACTAAACTATTATCACACGATGACCATCGTCTAACTATTACCATCTAACCACCATTGCCCAATATATCAACCAATTGCATCACTTTTAAAATCTCTATTAGAACTATAAGAGACCAAGCAAGTGCTCCTAATTTTGTAATAATTTTTCCTCCAATTTTAAGGAATGGTGAATTTCTATAACTTCAAGTATATAATTGATTATTTCAATTAAATAGGCCCCATTATTTTTTTTTTTCTTTTGCTGTGAATTTTCTAGCACAATTTATTTTTTAATTAAAAAATTTAGATTCTCATATGCATCTCATTTATTTAGAAGGATGAAGCCAATGTAGTCACATTCTTTAACTATTTGTATTTATTATGATTGGAAGTATATATTACAACCATTAATAACTATTGCTCGCAAAAATTATATTGTTGTCAAGTGAGGAAATTTTGTATCCTAGTTTTACATGATGATCCAACACACAAATAAATAGATTAATAATGCACATGAGATAAAAGAGTTTTTACATGAATATTTTTGGGGGGAGAAAACCATATAGTCCTGAATAACTGAAATAATTCCACTTGATAAGAAGTGATTAAAAACTTATCCATCCCCAAATTAGATCATGTGGGAATACAAGAGTATAAGTTACTAGTAAAAAACATCCAAAAGTCATTATGCTATGAGAGACTCATATGGTTTTGGCTAAGAGAATGGTCTAACACTATGATCAAGGACTTCTTAAACTGATTCAATGGTCTCCACTATTTCAACTTTGTCGACGTCCAACTATAGTACCTCCTCTTACACATTTCCAATGGCTTTCAAGTAATAGACCCTCAATTTGATCAAGTATCCTTTCAAAGTGATCTTTATTCCCCAAACCTAAAATTTGAATGTTATATGGTAGTAGAGATCACAACCCTAAAACTATTCATGGTAAGGGGCATCCATTATAATAAAATTAACTATCATCATGTATAATCACTATCCTCCTTACATGATTTGCAAGAAATCAAACTTTTTACCTCTCTAAGAATTCAAAGAGTAAGCTTGTAGCTGGGGTGAGATGCATAGAACCAAATTCATCTACTCAAAATGTTCTCATTCACTGATCTATGTTCCTTAGTGAAAATTATTGGTGCAATTTTAAAGATTAGAGTCCTAAATATGGTCACTAAATTTTCATCTCTTGATCGAAGTCACTTGAAACTCATCAGGTGAGATGCTTTAATTACCCTACCCCAAGTATAGTCAAAACCACTTTTTCTATATGGAATGTTCAAGTTGGTACTAGCTTAGTCCTTTGTCATTTCATGGATGACTTTCCTACTTGTTTTTCTTGTACAACTAATGAGCTCCTTCATTTTTTCCACTTTGATAAATTATTTTATTAAACATCTTAAGTGTCTTATTCTTGTATGTCATGCCCATGAACCTTATGAAATGCATAGTACTTAGAGGTATCCCTTGTATAGACTCCTGCCCACATAGCATAAGGTATTTGAAGAATTTATTATTTTGTATTACTTTTACCAACTCAACCATTGACACTCATAGTTGGGTGATTGTCAGGTTATGGTGAGCCATGGATGGCCTCTCATCTTATTATATGTAAGCTAGGAAAGATTTTTTTTTTTTTAGAAGGTGGACTAGGAATATTTGACAATCTTATGAGTATCAACTCCCTTTGATGATGATAAGGATGGTTTCACTCAAAGTGCAATCACTTTTTAGTAATGTTTATCATTGGGTGAGTCATGTCATGATCGAGGGCATATAACAAGTTTCGCTTCATTAGGGCATCCCTTAGCTGATTGGATAAAGAAGGTTTATCCACACTGTTATACACATTGACATTATTATGAATATTGGTGAGTTACAACAACTTCACCAACAATTCAACTATTGCAAGCGAAGAGCATACCTCAAAATTAAGATCCCAAGGTACTCTCCTAGCACCTATCTTATCTTTAAGAGAACCTGTGAGTTCGTAAAAGGCTTTTGGTCACTTGCAACCTGTGTAAATAACATCCTTTTAAACTAAACAATGAATGTAATGATAACCAAAGAGAGTTGCAAGAATCACCGAAGATATGACTCTCAATTATGGATAATACACATAACTTAAATGCAACATTAATGTCAAGCTATGAGGTGGACAACTCAAAGTAGGCCACGAGGATAGGCGAGTCCTTCTTTACTTTATATCCATTTAGATGAGGTATTTTGAACTTTTTATCTAGAGAATGTGTTCTTCAACTATGGCTCTTGATTTATCACTCCCCTTAGTGATGGAGTGGATTCTTCTTCATTGTTAGGGTACCACATCTCTTGCACAACAAGTGTTGAGGGCAATGCTACAGTGCTTATTGCACTCTTTGGATTATTGAGCTGAAAGATCCTTTTAGGATCTCCTTTTTTTGGAGAGATCATAAGGGTCTACTCTAAAGCTCCTTGGAATATTTTCATGATTCTCACCACCATGTATACAAGTTGTCGGTTGGTCATGAATCCATGAATCTCCATGGTCATTAATATCTCATTATCTTATTAATATGTTTCTTGTAATGTTTAACTTCTAGTCTTTGGAATTAATTGACGAGCAGTGAGGCCAAATGGATGTGTGATCTAAGTGAATAAAGGAGGCTAGGTATACAAGCCAAAAAGTAAAAGGAATGTCTAATAGGAACAATCTCCAACCAAAGGGGCTCTCACCTGAGGAGCGCCTGTTATAAACTATTTTTGAAGTTAAATAAGTCCACTTTCACCCACATCTAAAGAAGATATGATTAAAAAAATTAAAAGCACATTTTTGGTCTTATGTTGTTGTAATTGAGATTATAGGAGCGAAGATGACAACAACTAGATAATATCCATTTGATAATGATGGTGAAATGATGGTAGTCAGATGATTATGGTCAGTTGATAGTAGTTTGATGATGGTGGTGGAATGCTGACAAATGGACTATCATGACTAGACTGTGGAGGTCAAACAATGATGGACAAGAGGTATTGGTTAGAAGCCATCAATTGGGTGAAGGTATTCTAGTGATGTTTATCGAATAATAGTGATCATCTATATTGAATATAAGATAGATCTATAAAATTATTCATATCTCTAGGTTCTCTGCAAACTCAAGTATAGCCTATTCATAAGAGAATGAAGATCCATTTATCAAATTTTGGAAGTGTAACTTTAATAAATTTGGCAAACTTTTTGTGGCACTCAATCAAACAACCCATATTAAGCCATTTTCATAGACCTTTCATATAATTTTTAATTCGTTAAAGATCCCAAAAATCAATTGATATTGGACTCATTAGATTCTTCTCATTGAATCACTTGATTTGACAATAAGCATTCAACATTCAAATGTCATTTAATACTTCAATTAATGTCATAAGATTTACAATCATACTTTAAGTGCTTGATTTGAGTTCATTTGAATCGGATAGGGCCACATTTGATTTTGTTGAATTTATCTTGTCAAGGGATTCAATTTGATCATATGTTTGCTAACATCCGAGCTCATAAAGCACTAAATTTAAGTTTGAAAGCTTCCAACATAAATAATGCATCAAGATGCATGCCAATAAAGTGATGTTTTTGAAGACATACCAATGTTCAAAAGCCAATTATTGTTCTAACTTAATATTCATTTAACTAATCGATGTGATATGTAATTAGTCATAATGACATACGTGCTTCATTTGGTACATCATTATTAATAGCATACGAGCTACTCTAAAAGTCAATCATATAATATAACCGTAATTGGAAAGATGTCAATGCATAATGATAATATTCTATAAGTCAAAACAATTTGTTTTTAAATAGGAAAAAAACATAATAAAATGAAACTGAAGTGTCACATTACATTCATATAACAAACCATTATCTACAGAGGTCATATATATATATATATATATATATATATATATGCACTCTCATATAATATAAGATATCAGACAATCAAACCTCAAATATTATTAGCAAATTACAACATCATATAACAAGCTATAACTATGGAATGATGCTTTTAAAAGAGTGGAAAAGTGGACTAGCTCTTTGTGCATGTTTGTAATTCAACCTCAATCAAATCATCTCCCAAGTAAGAAAAAAGCAAGATCAAATCCAAAGACTACGCGTAAAATACATATTCCAACATCACAAACATTGCACTATTACAACCACCGGCGAAATCACGTAGCACTGAGGGTGATCCATTTCCCACCCTCAAAACATAAAAATGGATAAGAGGGGGGAACTAATTTCAGACTCAGCCACCTCCCCCCCCCCCCCCCAATAGTTTTTGTCCTAATATAAGGAATTTTCCATATCTTGATGTCATTCCCATATCTTCACGCATGCGACACAGGCAGGAGAGGCCTATTGACCTCATTTTTTTATGAGGTCATCAGGATCAGTCTGGACTCCTTGTTGAACTGATGGTTGACAGTCATCCGGTTGCAAGTCATACAAAACTAATTCTACACTTCAAACAACAGCTTACATTTGTCTGCAGTCATCTAATCTTCAATCAAACTTCAATCAACTTCAATCATCTAGTTGATATCAATCTAAAATTACTTGAAGTTGCAGCACTACAATATAGCAGGTAACTCAATACACTGCTCTACTCAGCGCACTGGCACCTAGTGATCACCACTTAGCATAATTTATCCAATAATCAATAATCACTCATCAATAATCACTCAATTGATTTTCATTGATATGGATAACTAAAAGTTAATCAAGCAAATTCAAATCTAGAATTCCAAACCAAAATTCAAATATTTACATCTTATGTCACTCAACCTTCCACCTTGTGAAATTTGACCATGGGATCTTCCCTAAAACCTTTGACCATATCCACAACCCTGGTTATGACATGTTGAACATAAAAATGATCTTTGGTGGACCCAGGTAGACCAACAGTTATCCATGAGTTTAAATGACAAAAATGCCCTTTTAGGAGAAAAATTGAAGTTTTCTCCAAACTTCAACATGGCTAATTTACACCAAGCCATGGAACCTCCTCTAATGCATCATAAACATAATTAAGAGTGCATTGAACTCAAATCCAAGCCTTGTTCATGCATGGTTGACCAATTCAACTCTTGTTGACCAAATTATATATCCCGTAAGGGTCGGACATTTTAACTCAAATGGGCATTCCTTTGTTTGAGGCCACTTTCATTGGTCTCAGATCATTCATTTGAACTTGCTGGACCGAACTCCAACCTCTAGTTTGACCTGGTTGACAAAATCAATCATGGTTGATCAGATTAATTTGGAATCATAACCTCTTAGGTCCAGTGCATTGCCAAGCTCAATGCACTAACATCTGTGACTTCAATTATGTCCATATCACTTCACTATAAGCTCTATGCACCAAATTAATCATTATTGGCTCCTTAGCTAGTGATTAACCCAGTATGGCTCAATTGATCATCATATTTAGTTAACACTCAATTAAGCATCAAATCAACTTTAATCCTTATCAAAACCTTCTGATCATTTCTTCTAATAAAATGGACTTGATTAGTCACCATGACCTAATCAATAGTTAAATTGGTCAAACTAAGCCTAAGTATTGTCAAACTTGACCTATTTGGGTCAAACAACCTCATGAAACCAAATCAATTCCTTCAATCCATCAAATTCATTCCAATGCTTCGTATGAAAACCCTTTAACCATTAAAAAATCAAATTTTGGTAAATTTGACCAAGTCAACTAAATAGCACTTGGTCAAACTTCCTTATTTTTATCAAGCCCCAAGGGAATTGCTCCAAAATACTTCCAAGGCATCTCACTAACAAGTGTAATGCTCCATGTCCAGCTCATCGGTCCACTTGACCAATTGATTGGTCAAACAATCAACATAAACTTTTAAATGGATTTAAGTGGTTAACATTCCTAAACCCATTTTCCTCCAAACCAGCTATCATAATCTATTCACATGAGCTTTAATACTCTCCTAAACACCCTCTCAGCAAACCCTAGCAGTTGTCTTAGCACAAAAGAGCAAGTGTGGTCCCCCTTCATATAGAGTAACCGAATGGGAGTGTGGCTTGGCTAGCCTTTCCCTCTGCACCCTAATCACCTAAGACACTTATAATCAATGAAAGGAGGGGTTCCGATGCATCAGGGCCATAGTATGTAAAATGGTCTCAAAACCCTCTTTCTAAGCATATTGATTATCCTCAGATCCCAAGCCAGAACTCTCTTTTATTTTTTGGCTCTCCTAGACCTCCTCTATATTTTCCTAGTTCAAGCCTTTTAGTGAAAAGGTTGTCGGCAACAAGTTCTCCAGTGAACCCAGCACCTATACCATCCAAGCCATTTAGTTGTCGATCCAAGCTATTTAAACTGTAGATTTCGTCAAGGGGATTGTACGAGGCCAGTCTACAAGCTCAACAAGCCATCAAACATCCAAAATGATCCATTCAATCGTGATATATTTCAAACCCTAGCTTAAATCACTTGGGTGTTAAAAGTTTTTTAAAAAGCTAAAAAAATAGCATTTTGAAAAGCTTATTTTAAGCCAAATAAATGCACCCCCCCCCCATCAATACTCTTCACTCCCTCATGCGTTATTTAAAATTTCATTGAGTTTGATCGAACGGTTTAAGATAGAAAATCAATCTCTCATTCCTAGTGTTAATCATGTAATGCATAGCCTTGTACATTTTATGAGCTTTTGATCGCATGATCAACGGCTCTAATCTCGTCATTTAATCACTTATCCAAACCATGGATGTTATCCCACTGTTTCATTCCCCATCCAGCTAGATCATGACCGCCTATTCAATCGCACGTGGATGTATACGCGCGACCAATCACCGCATCCGTATTAATTTCTAATGATTGTTGTTGTGTAATCATTAGCCATTAATACCCGTCACCATCGCAATTTCGATCATACGAACAAGAGGCAAGGCATGGCCCTATGTCGTTCCCGTAGAAACATAAAAAAATCTTAGGAATTTCATTTTTAATCCATTTTAGAGTTCTTCAACTCTGTGGATTCAAAATGAAGTATACTTATTTTAAAATTAATTTTGGAGCAATTTGATTAGTGCTATTTGAATCATTCCAATAATACTCAAAACCATAATTTAATTTTAAATAAAAACCCACTAATCATTTTGCCCCCAAATTTAACAGGGGTGTATAATGTTCTATTCTTTAGTCCCTTTGATTTTTCCACAGCCATTTGATACAAGCTCATCTCATATTTTAATTTACAAAAGTTGTGTTAATATTTTAACCTAATCTTTTTTTTAAATTCATTACAAATGCATTTTAAATCCATCTTGAACAATCTAACCCTCTATGGAGTCTTTAAAAAGAGCTTAATTATGGGTGAAGTTAAGTTGATCAAATTCAATGCAAGTATTTAGGACATTTGTTTATGCCGCTTTACTTTATTTTGCATAGTCATTCCTTAAACACTATGAGCTTGCATTTGAGTTTGATTAATTAATGTTTGGGTTATGTGTTAACCCAAATATTTAAAAATTCATCATTTCTAATGCACCTAGATTTAGGTCTCATGATTGGTATTGATTGGCATTGTGTGATTAATTATGTGTAAGTTAAGGGTTAGAGAACATTGATTCCAACCCCATATGACTTAGTATCACTAAAAGACAAAAATTAAAGGCAACGCCTAAGAATCTAAATAAAATTATAGAAAATTAAATATGCATCCAATATGGATCAAACTTTGGAACATTAAACCTAGTGACATTATATACTTTAGGTTCATATTTCAGTGAATTTATAGCCCATTAAGTTAAAAATCAGCCCCTAAATAAAGCCTAAAATTTTAAAAATCATAATTAATTTAAATTAAATTAAAAAAATACAAATAATTTATCAAAATGTACAAAATTCAACTCACTACCTAGAAAAATTAAAAACACCATCACTCGACCTCTAATTTAGATATAATTTAATTTTTTTAAGAAAAATTAATAATTAGTTAAATTAATTAATTAAAAAATATTATAAATACAAAATAAATTTCAAGAAGTTTGGAACAAAATTATCAAAACCCAGTATAGGAAAATCAGCGATTACCGACTGTAATTCCAGTTGACAAATAACCACCGAAATTACTGCCAGTTAAAGCAGCTGTCTGACCTCCAGTATTAACCGGCGGTTTACCCAGCTGTATCCAATAATAATCTGACGGAAATGCCGGCGGTAAATAACCACTAAGTAGGCCACCAGTTTTATTGTTTTTGCATTGCCTTTACCGGCGGCTAAGTGCCTGTTTTAAGTTTTTTTTAGCCACCAGAAAGTAGCCGGAAAAATTAACCGCCGCAATTTATTTCCTATGCCGTTTATACTGTTAGTTAATAAACCGCTGGTAGTTTTAAAAACATCTAGAAAATTTATGATAACTGCTAGAAAAAACTGCCGGTAATTGGTAATTTTCCTGTAGTGGCCTCCTTAATTAAATAATTAATTAATTCAATTAAATAACATAGTTTTTAAATTGCATAACTAATTCTAAAAAAGAAAATAAATTGAACAAACTCAAAGGCATTGGACTCCTTTAGGGGACTAATATTTATTACAAATATCAAACTTCCATAATTCAACTTAAATAAAAAAAAACTCAACTATTTGGTCAACTTTAGTTTAAAAATACATCAAAACTTTTTAAAAATCATGATTTAATATTAAAAAATATAAATCCAGCAAACTTAGTGTCTATTTATACATCTACTTATCTTAAGGTCTAATATTTATGAAGAATACTAAAACTCCAGAACTTAACTTAGATTAAAAACTCAAATTTAGACCCATTAATTTAATGGTTTAAATAATTCATAAAAATTTATTAAATTATCAAATTCTAGTAAACATCAATCTTAATCATTAAAATCAGATAACCAAACCCCAAATAAATGTACTACGGTGTGATTCCTCGAGTACACTATGACAACACTACGAATTGATTTAATGGAGTGCAAAACATTAAAATAAATTGATTATTAATTAATTAACCAAATTTAAATATTTAATTCAACTACATCAACTTGGTTTTTAGGATGGGCTGCCGTACGCTGCGTGTCATAAAGAGGCTTGGTTCAGGGAACCAACTGTGACAACGCCACGAACCGGTTGATGACAAATAAAATTAACTAATTTAATGATTCAAATCATCAACCAACCAATCAACTTAAAAATTATCAACCCCTTTAATTTCAATAAATTAAATTAATTAAAAAATATTGGTTACTACTAAGTAACCCGGGCCTATGAGGCTATTAACTTAACCCAATGAAGGTAAAATAAGCTTCACGACCCTGATATAAACAAATGTAGTAATCACTTAATATTTAAAGCACATCTTATAATCAACATTAAAACATTAACACTTAAATTTAAATTAAAAAACCTCTTTGACCAATAATTAATATTAAAATACTAGACAACTTTAATAGCTACCAAATGTAGAACATATCCAAACCACACAGTCTACTACAAACATTTTAGATAATTTGTTAGGACAATCATTCCTAATTTTATGCTAGATCGATGTTTTCCTTTTATGTTATTTGTGTGCCAGATTTTTCATGATTTTTACTTCATGTTGATTGCTATAATTAATTGATGTGATGTTTATTAATGTATTAATTTCATTATGCTCCCTATGAATTGATGTGATGGATGTTAGATTATCCCTCTGTTTTAAATAATTTAGATGCTCACAGAGTTTTATTCAGGTAACAATGCTCATGCAGGACTATAAATGAAGGGGGTAAATTAAAACTTAACTAATTAATTTTTTATAGGTGCTAAAAATGTTATATCCACTTTTAAATTAAAAGAGTATAACTAAGCGTGTTTGTGCTCAAATGTGAGCAAATTAAATTATATAACTGTTTGAGATGATTTTTTATTATAATTGGTTAAGATAACCATATAAGTCATCTGGAGTCTTTTTTTTTTTTTGTTTGTTTCTACATGTATTTTAACTCAAAAGTGTTGTGGAAGTTGAATTGTAAGATGAGTTATTAACCATCCAATTTAAAACTCAAAGAGAAGAGAAATATCTCTTATGGGAGAATTCCTTTCAATTGGGTATTCAAGTTAGGGTAATCTGAAAATTCAAAGATGAAAGAAAAACTCCTTTTTGGGACGTGTTCTTTCCATTTGGATGCTTGGACCCAACAAATCATAAGAATAAAATAAGATATTCAAATTCTTTGCTCAATAACTCATGAGAGAAAGGAGTAAATGATGATGAATAAACACCATGGATTCGAGCAACCCAAGCTACACGAGCAAAAATAATGAAAAAGTCGAAAAAGAGTAAGCCTTACATATTAGGGTAGTAGTATGCAGCAGGGTTTGGCATGCCATACTGGATGCCTGGGTTGTAGTAGTAGTGAGCATTGTTGAGCTTAGCCAGGCTCGCCTGGTCCGGTATTCCACCCTGAGTATACTGGCGCCACCACTGCTGCTCCTGCATCAGCAGCTGCTGCTTCTTCTCAATGTCACACATCTGCACATACGATGGAGGAGGAATGCTCAGGGAAGCAGCGAAGGGATCTCCTCCAATACTCTGAACTGTGCCATCGGCGGCTGGCAAGGGCAGGAGAGCTGAAGCCATCTTCTCAGGGCCTGGCAAGGCCACGCTGCTCACACTCCCGAAGCTTGTGTGCTCACTTTCATGGCGCCTCACCGCCCCATGGTCATACAAGCCATTGAGCAGCAGATGATCAAAGCCACCTCCTATTGTAGTATTATTCTTCGCAAGGTTGCTGGCTGTTTCAGCCAAAGCAAGTTCCCAATCAGCTTTTCCCTCCTTAGCTGCTGGTGTCTGCCAGGATGAGGTCAGTTCACCTTCCCCCGAAGTTTCAACGGAAGGAAATGCCTCCCGTATCCGATTTCCAGGCCCAGAAGCTCCGCCAGAGAAAAGGGCTAATGCAAGCATATTTCCTTGAGCATCTGCAGTCTCATCCTCCTCCCTGAGATCAACCAAGTCACCTGGAGGCTGAGACTGGATCTGAGACTTAGGCACCGGAGGCACAGGTTGCTCCTCATATTCTGAGGGTGCAGGAAGGGCCTTTATGTTATTCATATCCAACGCCGGCTCTTCCTCCTGTACAGCAGGATCCGGCTCCACGCAACTCAGAGAGGTGTTTGGCCTCGTTGCCATGCTCCGCATGAATTCCTCTAACGTCTTCAGAAATTTATCTGTTATGCGCTGCACCTCCGGATACTCAGAGGACCTCGCCACCCCTGCGTCCTTGCACCACCCATAGAATGCATTAAGCTCATCAATCTGCTTGGCTGCGTTCGCGAAAGCATCGAACGACTTCACACAGAAAGCATACTCCATGTCAAAAAAAAGGTCCAAGAGCGCGGCGAATGTCTCATGGATGTCGGCGTAGAGCTTGAAACTCTCTCTAACAATTGGGTAGAGGGCAACAATAATCATCCTGTTGTTTTTTGCCAAGCCAATGGGGCGGCATGCCAGAAATTGATCAAACAGCTTCTGTAGTTGGTTCATTCGACCCAACACTTTCTCCGGCGCCATCTCTCGGAGAGGAGTAGTCGATCTCCTCTCGTCACTCTGAGTTGGGGCGAAGTTCAAATTCGAGTACCTCCCATGGTTGCCGCCGATGTAAGACGGCTGCGACCTCTGCTGCTCGGGAGGAGAATGGAAGGATCCGCCGCCGCCGTCGCCGCCGTATCCGGCCTGCTTGTTATCGCCGACGATGTACTCTAGGCGCTGGTCGAGGAAGAGAGCGTAGGTGCGGACGAAGGCGGAATGATCCCAGGAGCTGGAGTGGACCTCGTCCCGAAAATCGGACATATTGAGGAGGCGCGTGCCACGGCGGGTGGCGTAGAGAAGCTCGTGGTGGAAGGAGGGGACGTCTTCGTTGAGGAGTCGGTGGATAAGCATAAGGGTTTTGAGGGCGACGATCCAGTCTCGAGTTTTCCCGAGGCGGCGGGATACAGTGGAGACGCATGCGCTGGCGTAGCCTCGGGAGTAGGAGGAAAGGTTCAGAATTTCGCGGATGTGCTTCTCGTCGGCGGGCTCATCGTCATGGCTCGTTGCCTTCAGAATCGCCACCTCGAGGTCCGGCGCGACGTTGCTAGACACCTTGGCAAGTCCAATACTAGTCTGGTCTTTCACCGCGCCGATGGCCTTCCGGATAGTGCTCGATGACATTGTCCTCCCGTCTTCCTTTTTCTATTCTCGTCGCCTGTAGAATGAATGATTTCAACAACTGTATAAATTGGAGGAGACGGCAAGCATTTATGGGATTTATCAATGACGCAAAACAGAGCATTTCACTTCGGAAGACCGCAAGGAGAAGTAATTTAATGTCGAGTCAGAGAAAATGAAGTACCTGAGCCTCTATGCAGACGATCCTCCTCCGCCGCCGCCAACAAAAACCTCCAATTTACGCGGCGGCGACTGGTTGCCTACAAGTTGCTAACTCAAAGCGACAGGCGTATCTTCCTCGGTGCTGATCGGTTCAAAGCTGGCTCGGCGAGATCTAAACGAATAAGGAAGGATCCCGGGAAAGGAGCGCCAATCTCATTTTCTTTTTCAGATGGACGGATTCGTCGGGGGATCGGCGGCGGAAAGCTAAAATAGAAGTAGTGAGAGTTGAAGGAGTTTACCTGATTTCTCACTGTAATTTATATGAGAGATCTGGCTTCTTTCATCCCTCCTCTCCTCGGCGACATTTTCTCAGGCGGCTGCGAGCAATCCGACGGCGATCACGTCTTCCCTCCCATGCTAGGACTGTTGTATATCATATATTAGACTGTGCTTCGACATTCAATTAAGAAAATTTACATCTATAATAGAGAGAAATTAGCTTCACACAAAAAATTATTTCCCATAATAATTTACAATTATTCTTACATTATATACCAAATAATTAAGGGATTTTTACATACATGCCACTTTATAACATGTATATTACATATTTAACACTCAAAGTTTAAATATTACACTCCTACCACTCAAATACAAACTTAACCTCAAAAATACCACTCCCTTTCACTCCGTCTCTTCTCCGCTTCATTTCACGCTACCCTGCCATAAAAAATCTGCTCCTTCGGCCTTTCCCACCGAACTAAATTGTGCCAAAATTGTAGAACAGAAAATAAATCCATGCATTAACACATTAAGCCATTAAGTCATAAGTTTTTTGTTATTTTGTCAGCACAAATTTGAGTTGTAAGAGTAGCTACTGTGAATAAAAAATGCAGAAAATCATAGATGATGAACCACAGGGAATGCTTACAACTGTCCGCCTAATGATATGTAAATAGAGCCATAAAACCAGTGCTACCATGGTTTCGCTGCCGTGAATAAAGTCATAAAACCGATGCTTTGTGCGGAAGTGAATAAAAATGCAGAAAAATCCAAATATCTCACCAGTTCTCCGTGAATAAAGCCAGTGCTTGTGCGGAGTGAAGGCCACAGGCGGAAGAGCAGCTCAGGTTTCGATTTCGCTGAAACTTGTTCTCCCGCGAACGGGATAGAGTAAATGAAGCGGAGAAGAGACGGAGTGAGAGGGAGTGGTATTTTTGAGGTTAAGTTTATATTTGAGTGGTAGGAGTGTAATATTTAAGTTTTGAGTGTTAAATATGTAATATACATGTTATAAAGTGGCATGTATGTAAAAATCCCAATTATTAATCTCCAATAAACATACAAGAATAAAAAAAAATTGAAATTTAATAATCTAATTCATTGTATCATATTAATGTTATTATATTATTATTATTATGCTTAAAAATTAATGCATGATGATGTCATTTAAATTCTCAAAATTGAAAATGATTTCAAATCATTTTAATCACTTATCTTATATAAAATTAGCTCCTATCATCAATTCAAATGACCAAAAATAAACCCCAACGGATTTTCTAAAACCTAGCATAAGCATATCATTTAATATATATGTTTTTTCATTAAAAATATGATATAATAATTATATAAATTAAATAAATATTAGTATATATAATTTAATTTATAGAGCAATTTAATTTATTCATCTACAAAAAAAAATTCAAAAAATAAAAAAGAGATTTAAATACAAACTACTAATTTGTTTTTGCCAATTGGACATGACATGTATTCCCAACATAAATTAGGTTTCTGAAGTAGTCTATTATTCAATCTTCCATAGACCAATTGTTTTTGGGAAATAGGATTTTTTTTTTTGGGAATATTTGGGGCATCAGCCCAATTCATTGATATAGAAAAGTTACATGTAAGAAAAACAAAAGCTTACATAAAAATATGAAGCAATTGTCAAAACCCTATCAGCAGAAGCTGCTTAAGAAAAGAAACAGTGAAAATACAAGTAAGAAATGTAAAAAGCGAAGCAGAAAGGACTCAGAAAAGCAATCAGCAAGAGAGCTCCCGAGCTGCCAAAATTCCCCTGGTTGCCAAAAAGAAAGCAGCGACCGGCCATCCGAGGGGGTAAAAAAGATTGCAATCATCATAGTCCTTCAAAACATCCAGCCAGTCCCTGGTTGCTCGAAGAAGCCGGCCAAGGGGCACCAAAATACCTTCCACAGCATAGGCAAAGATCAAGTGAGCATATCTTGAAAGCATTTTTTCCTATGAATCTTGAGATAAACAACCCTTTTAATCTTAGAAGTGATGGCAGATACACTTTCAGAGCAATTTCCAAATAGCCTGTCATTCCTTGATCTCCAAATGAAATAGACAATAGCAGAAATAGATAGGAAATAGTAATTTTTCATATTGCTAGTAACATCCAGTTCCTCAATATCACTATAAACTTGCCACAAATTAGGCCTAAACAGCATGGATTGCATTCTCGGCAAGAATCTCAGCAAAATACTGAAAGTGAAATCACATTCAAAAAATAGGTGATTCTGGGTCTCAAAATGAGAGTTGCAAAAGGCACAGGAAGTGCCAACCGAAAGACCCCTAGCCGCAAGATTTGAAGCAGTTTTGAGACCCTCTCTAAAAGCCATCCAGGAATAGATAGAAAATCTAAGAGAATTGTGTTTATGCCAAACAAAATTAAACCAGTTAACCTTCTCATTATCCAGATAGAAATCATTGAGAAAAGTTTTGAAAGAAGGCTTAACAGAATCAGCCCAACTGCAATCAACCAGCCCATCAGTAATAGGAATAGAAAGAATCAAATCAATTAAGTAAGCAGGAAGAGAAGCAGGCAGGGACCAAATGCCATTAGAGATAAAACTGCCAACAACCACATTTGAGTTGTTAATAAGAAATTAAAGATTATCCTGCCTCAGACGTTCAGCAACCGAGCCCCCAAGTAACCAAGGGTCCCAATAAAAAGAGAGTTTACTTGAAGTGATGATTTTGAAATTCAAAGTGTGCAAAAGACTTTTGGCCACATCACATAAATTTTTCCAATATAAAGAGCATTTGGTAATCTGGGAATTCCAAAAAGACCCATATTTTTCTTTCCACCAATAAAAAAGAAAGCTTTTGGAGCTATAAAAACGCCATATAACAGTGCAACCGCAAGCATAATAAAGTGATTCAATAGATGGTATGCTCAGCCCGCCATAGATCTTAGGTTTGCAGGTATCCTTCCAAGATATCAATTGCATTTTACGTTTTTGAATATCCCCATAAAAAAGAAACCTGGAGCATAGACTTTTAAGCTTTTTAATACAGGTTTTTGGTATCAGAGTGCCACGAACCCAATAGAGCAAAATGTTGTTGATGGTGTACTTAAGGTATTGAAGTCTACCAGCCATAGAAAGGGACCTCGCCTTCCAACCATCCAGAGAAACAATAATTTTATGCATAAGGGGTTGAAAGTCACCAATTTTCAACTTCCTATAAAATATAGGAATGCCCAGGTATTTAATCGGGGTGAAGAGATAGGAATATTCAGGATATTACTAACAGCCTGCTCCTGATTGGAATTCTTAGAGAAAACAATTTTGCTCTTGTTGCTGTTAACCCGAAGGCCCGAGAAATGAAAGAAGCCATCAAGAATGGAATTCAAGCAATGAGCATTGTCCCGAGTGGCTTCAGCAAACACCAAAAGATCATCAGCATAAAGGAGATGAGAAACAGAGGTGTTACCAGCTTTCAAACCCATGAAATTATTGTTGAGACTGGCCTCTTCAAAAAGAGAGGATAAACTGTCCATGGTGATGCAAAAAAGGTAGGGGATAACGGGCAGCCTTGCCTGAGACCCGAAGAGGAAGCAAAGTAGCCCTCAAGCCCCCCATTGATAGATACAGAGAAGTGAACATCAGCAATACAGCCATAAATCCAGGAGACAAACTTATCAGGAAATCCAATAGCCAGCAAACGATCAATCAAGAATTTCCTAGATACAGTGTCAAAAGCCTTGTGAATGTCAAATTTGGCACAAAAGAATTGCTGCTTATGATTAGAGTTGAAATCTTTAAAAAGCTCAGCCGCTAAAAGAATGTTGTCAAAAATGATTCTGTCTTTGATGAAACCAGACTGGCTAGGATGGATGACCAAGGGCATAACATCCTTCATTCGATTGGCAAGGATTTTGGCAATAATCTTATAAAAAGTATTGCAAAGGGATATGGGTCTGTAATCCGCAATATCTTGAGCATGAGGTCTTTTGGGGATGAGGGCAATAGCTGTAGCTTTAGCTTGCTTGGGCATAGAAGCAGTGGAAAAGAAAGATAATACAGCCTCACAGAGTTGTCTGCCAGTAATGTTCCAAGTAGATTTGTAAAATTCAAATGTATAGCCATCCGGGCCAGGGGCCGAGCAAGTGGGAGAAGAGAAGACAACATTTTTAATTTCATCCACAGTAACTGGTGCAACCAAGAGAGGAATGAAGCTGGGAGGAAGCTGCCGAAGAATAGGAATGTTCCAGCTAGTAGTGTTCTGAGGGGGAGTCGTATTGAAAAGCTTATGAAAATGGTTAACAATGGCTTTGTTAATATCAGCAGGATTGAAAACAGTTCCCTCATCAGTGGTAATGCATTTGATCTGATTAGAATTATGTCTAACATTGATCCTGGAATATAAAAACTTTAAATCATCCTCCCCATTCGATAGCCATTTTGCTTTTGCCCTTTGAATAATCCAAGAGGACCAATCAGCATTTTTAATCGCAAGCTTGTGGTTAATATCTTTAAGAGCCAAATTGAGGTCAGGATCAAGAGGATTATCCTGAATTTGACAAAGAAAAGAGTTTTGTGAAGCAGTAAGTTCAGAAATATCATAGAGGAGGTTATTGGAAGAAACCCAATTTTTTGACTTGATACTGATCTTGAGAGTCTTAAGCTTTTGGAAAAAAGCATAGATCGGACTGCTGTGGAATCTTTGAGAAAAAACCTGAATAAGAGTGTCCCAAAATTCAGAATTAGACAACCAATAATTCTTAAAAAGAAACCGGTGCTTCTTGTGTTTGTTAAGATCAATTTGCAAAATGATAGGAGAGTGATCTGAAATCTGAGGATTGTCCACAATGTAAAAGGAGGTAGGATAATTCCCAAGCCAGCAGTCATTAACTAACATCCGGTCGAGTTTAATGTGTATCGGGTTGTCAATTCTTTGGTTAAACCAAGTGAAGTAGTGGCCAGTAGAAGAGAGGTCATGAGCAGCAATATTAAAAATCATATTGTTAAAGTCAGCCACTTTATTATTCGGGAGTAAAGAACCTCCCGCTTTCTCATTAGAAGACCTGCAGCAGTTAAAGTCCCCAAGGATAATCCAGGGGATCGAAATAGCAGGGGCAATGTCGGTGAGATCCTTCCAGAGAGTGAGCCTTTCTTCCAAAGAATTCGAAGCATAAACAACAGAAACACAGTAAACTTCCACATCACCAGAGAAAACCGAGCCATGGATTAACTGGCTAGAAGTAAAGGCAGGCTTGAAACTCACAGTAGAAGAGTTCCATTTAATCCATATACGACCAGGGGAAGCTAAATCAAAATTATCGAAGGAGCCTTCAGTGGGAAACACTGAATGAGTAGAGTTGAACCAGCGGTTGTCATGAGAAGAAGGGGAAATTCTTGTTTCCAAAAGGAAAAGCAAGTCCAGGTTATAGTTTTTAACTAAATTTTTACAACAAAAAACCTTGTCTGGGCTGTTGAACCCACGGGTGTTCCAGGACGCCATGAGGGGAATCCTGATCATTGGGATTTTGAGGTGGGGGTTGTGGCCTTTTTGGCCGATTTGGCTCTTGTGGACTTGGCTGTGGAGGTGGAAGCTACATTTTGAGGATTAGGTTGACTATTGCTGGAGGTATTGGGTTTTTTGGTGGAGTCAGGAGGTTTATCCGGTTGGTCATGTTGGGTGGAAGAAGAAGAAGGATGGGAGTCTGACTGGGCAGATGTGGTTTCTGGTAAGTGGTCTTGGTCAATAAGGGCATCAAATTTATTTTTTGTTGGGACAGGAGGGGAAGTATGCAGAGTGGGTGAGGGGATAATAATGGTGGTAGGTGAGGGTTGAATGAAGTCCTCAGAAGGCGAATTAAGGTTAGGTAAAAAAGTGGCTATTTCAACAGCCTTAGCGGCAGGAGGGACTGTTGAAAGAGAGGTAGAAGGTGGAGGGGGTTGGGGCTGAAAGGTAGTAGAACTGGGCGGTTTAGGAATGTTCAGCCTCGGGGGCAACTTCCTGGGTTTGCGGCTGGTGCTTCTGCCACGGTTTTGGCTGGTCTCAGTGGACTGTGGAGTAGGGTTTTTAGGACAAGTGTTAGGGGAATGCATGATGGAGTTACAGAAGGTGCAATGAGAAGGCTTCCAGTCGTATAACACAGTGAGAGGAAACGTTTTGTCATCCACGGTGTAATAAATCACATCCGGCAAAGGCGAAGCACTACTCACCTGGACACATACCCGGGCGAAGGTAAGTCTCGTTTTCGCCGCAGTGAGAGCATCAACCGCGAGCGGGATGCCGACGCAGCTCGCGATCTTGGAGATGCCCTCCGGCGTCCAGCAAGAGAGCGGGAAATTTTTTATTTTGATCCAGAAGGGGATCGATGGGAACTCCTCACGAACGGGGATGAAGTCAGGCGTCCACTTCTGCAAAATGAAGGGCTTTCCGAAAAAGAACCATGGTCCACCAGACCAAGCCATGTCATAGTCTTCGCGGTTGTTGAACTTAAGGAGAAAGAAGCCGTCATCTAGGGTTAGCAGAGAGAGGGATCCTTTCAAGTTTCAAGCTTTTTTGATAGTGGTAAGCAAGGCTTCTTAGTACGGACGTCTACCAATGGAGTAGCCGACCAGGGACAGGGACCATTCAGGAGCTCCGGCGTTGAACTGAGCGGAGGTGAAATGAGCCGTAGCGTTCTCAGTGGGGAAGTGAGAGATCGAGGAAGTAAAGTCGTTTGAGACAAGCGGTTGGGAGGCAATGAGGCTCTTCCAGTCTCTAAGAAGAAGAGTAGAGGAGGAGGTGGGTGGAATGAGCTGAGGATGAGGGAGAGATGACATCCCAGGGGAGATCATCCCCGTGGGAAGGGTGGTGGCGGCCAGGGAAACTCAAAGGAAGCCAAACCCTAGCAGAGCTCAGAGATATTTTTGAAAACTCAATGCTAAAAAAATGCGAGCCAACTCGGAAAAAATAGGATTTCATAAAGAAAACTCTAGGTTGCATTTGCATAAGACACGTATTTGGAGAAATGAGTGGACGGTTATCATTACATTTGTACCTGTATGATGGAAAACTAAATATTGATGCTAAATTTTCACCAACATATATTGGAGGTTGAAATTATTCTTTACAAGTGCTAACAAATATTAACTTGGAGCAACATAAGTTTAGGGTACTTCAAGCACTCAAGTATGATACATCCAAGTATATAGTAAACTTAGTGTGTTGTCTTCTAATGAGGAATGATTTCATGATATCGCATGTTGAAGATGATGATGTTTGTGAAGTTGTGTTAGCTCATTCTGCCAGAGAATTTCTTATTTTATATATGAAAGTTAAAGAGAAAGGCTTAGAAAAAAGTAAAGAAAAAAAATCTAATTTTCTATATTCGTGAATCAATTAACCTGGATGATGGGACGCACTACAGGAAAAACTTATATTACCAGCGGCCAAGATCCGCCGAAAATTTATTAGATGTAAAACGAGCATCAGAGAATTTTTTCGGTGGAATTTTTTCTACCGGAGATACTTTCGTCGAATTTAGCGATGGAATTTCAGTGGAATTATACAACAATATTCATCATTTGTGAAGCACTCTTCCCAACAGTTTGTCCGTAAAAAAATTCGGTGGAAACCTACAACATGAAATACCGGCGGCTGTGACCGCTAGAAACAAATCGACATAATTTTCTGACGGATTATACAATCTTATCGTATCTCCATTTCCATCAGATATTCCACTGAAAATCTGTACTTGAAAAAAAAAAATAGCACTCCTTCACATGTTTTCTGCAATACAACAAACATGGATAAAATATATACAACATAGAATATTCATATTCAAACATTGAACATAAACATATTCTACATCCATATAATAACAAATTTGATCACCACATTTTATTGAACATTCTCAAAATAATTTAATAATAAATATAAAGTTCATTTGTTGCACAATTAAAAATGGACAATAAAATACACAAATCTTGGTGCATTACGTATGTTCCGCCGGTAATGTTGACGCAAGCCTTACGTCGAACAAATCCGTCGGTGAGTACGCCGTTTATTACCGTCTAAAAAAATCCGCCGGAAACTCCGCCGGTATTCACGTGTTTTCCCGTAGTGATAGTATATCATGCATCCACTGACTTAATAGTATATTTTTGTATATATCAAAACAAGTTTGGAAACCAACTTTTTAATGTGATATAAATATGTGGGAATTATGTTATCTGTAGGGTTGGGTTTCTTAAGCAACTCAACGAATTGTTTAAAACATTCACGGGAGATATTATATTCTATCTTGATGCTTAACACATTCATAATAATAAATAAGTTTGAGTGAATGGTGCACCCCTTTCAAATTGATTGTTGGGCAGCATGCAACAAATCATATCTCCTTATTTGTTGACTCTTTTATATATTGTTCAAATTATGCCCCAGATGCTTTATAAACTAAGTCCTCAAGAGGTCGACTATTTTCTTCCTAAACTATATTAGAACTTGTAGACGGGCCACATTGAGAATCAAAATGTGGCTCATACTCACTATGAGAAGTCTAATATAAATATTCTAGCATGAACCATCTGCGATATATATCAATAATTACATCATCTAGAGTGAGATGCACTCGATTTTCTGTTTAGAATATGAGCATCAAAACTTTTCATTTGAGATGAAGCTAGAAAGTTGACAGGCCATCTTGATGAAAAAATTCATCACATTAATGAAACTATTTGTTAACATCTTTCGTTCTAGCACCAATCGTTCTAATATCCATAATATGAAAAATTTTGAATGTATATAATATGAAGATATTAGAGATTGGAGTAACATCTATTAAAGGTAAATAAATTTAATTCAATCTAATTTGTAAATCATATGGTGTTAATTTTCATTTCAATTTAATTAGATGGTCAAAAAATTAACAACAGCATCAAATCCTTTATTCTTGTACGTGGGGTCAACTAGATATTTCCATTTTTCATATTATATTTTATTAAGAATCAAATTCTCATTTAAATCTAATAAAGAAATATTATTTGTAATATTTTTTAACTATCTTTTTTGGTCTACCTCAACCTTTCCTAACATAAGATTAATATCTTTACTTTCCTAACTGGGTCAATGGGAGGCCATCGTTATATGTGACCAAAAAATCTAAGGCGACTCTCTCTCTCTCTCTCTCTCTCTCTCTCTAATCTAATCTTCCATAGAAGCTTCCTAACCTTTTTCACGTATATATATGCTCATTTAGTATCTTATCTCTAAGAATAAAGGCACTCATTAGCATTCTCATATATGTAAACACTTAACTTAATCTTAAGCTTCTCTTTTAATGACAAACAATTTACACCATAAAGCATTACAGGTATCACCACACATTATTAAATTTTCTTCTAGGTTTGAGAGGAATTTTCTATCACACAATAAGTCCAATGCATTCCTCCACTTTCACCATCAAACTTGAATTATGTTAATAGAATCCACATCTATTTCACCATCACCTCCCTCTTTAGTCTTATCAACAATAAGAATATCATCAACAAAATGCATACACCATAGTACAATCTCTTGCAAATGTCTACCAAAAACATCCATGACCAAAGCAAAAAAAAAAAAAAGGGTTGACAGTAGAACAACTTACTATGGTGCCAACGATTGAGGTGATGAACGACCATGATAGAGCAGTGTACATAAAGGCGACAGATGCGACATTCAGTAAGAAGCAAATCACCCGACCAGGAGCGAAGTAGGAATGAAATGAATTGGAATATGATTACGAGCAACACTCTGAAGAAAGTAAGGCATTTTCAGTGGTACTGCTATGGATTTTTTGTCGAATATATTTTTGGTTGTATTTTTGCCAGAAATATTTTGTGGTGTTTAAGTAAGCCCACGGGTTTTCCGCTAGAAGTTCCGCCAAAAATTTCTAGCACATTTTTTTGTTGGAAGTTACCACTAGCTTTAGAAAAACCGGTGGTATTTTTAGCGGATTTTCCATCGGGAAATTACTGACGATTTATTCGTTGAAAAACCCGCCGATAAGTTACGGGTGAAATATTCACCTATTACACCACCAGTACTACCGGCGGATATCATTCCACCAGAAAAGTCCTCCAGTATATCAATTTTTTTTTTGTAGTGTTAGTGACACTTTAAGGTGGTTCGAGGCAAATGCCTGTGGAAGTTCCATCTATTTAGCAAGTAGCCCATTAAAACACAATCTTTGTAAGAGATACCTTCTTAAGTGTTGTAACAGTCTTTACATAAAGATATGTCAATCTGATACAATGTTATGCAAAATAAAAGTGGATTTAATGCTTCAAGTCCTTTGATAAAATCATCTTATACGAACTTATTATGTGTTAATGAGCATACAACCACCATACTTGTTGTCAAACGAAGGTTATGAAATAATGAAAAATGGATTAGTGAGCAATCTGGTAAAATTTGTTATAACTTACTCCTTTTTTTAAAGAAGTAAGTATAGATGATCATGATGACATCAATAATATTATTATAAAATATTGTAGTAGGATTATTGACATCGAGCAAGGAATGGTTGCTAACAACGACTTCACAACCATATGTTCAACCTTTGAGTTGGTCGAAAAATTAACCTTTAACAATAATAGTGGTATCAACTTAACAAATCAAGAATTATTGATTCTAGCTAATTTGATCGAAGGAATATGCTTCATCAAAAAATTTAACTTCCAATTTACTTTATATGGTGTTGACCTCATTTTTGTATGAGGTCACTCTTGATTCCTTCCTGAGTCCTAGATCCTAGGATCTTCCTAGCTCCTAGCCCTTAGGCCCAGTCCATATCTTAAATTCAATCCAAACCCAGAATCCTTAGGCTAAAGACTTAGGTCCTAAAGCCCCTTTTAGGTGATTTTTCCATCACCTTGAAATCCTGTCAATTGGCATCTAATTCAGAGTCTGTCAATTCTATATTGATGCGACATACCTATAGGACCAACCCTCCAAATTTGAACTCATTTGGAGGACTTTAACACCATAAACTAAATCCAATTTCGATGATTGCAAAACCTTCAAATATTTACAGTCCATGCCACTAGACCTTTCACCCAGTGGAATTTGACCTTGGACCCCCCTCCAAATCTTTTGATCACTCTCAGGACCTTGATATCGGCTTTTTAAGAAATAATCCACATCTTTCTAGAATCAATTTGACCCAGAATTGACTCAGGTCAAAAATGACCAAAATGCCCTTTAAGGGAATTTTTGGACTTTTGACCTAGATTTGACCTGATTTGATTATCAATCTTTGAAACCTTTTCTAAATGTTTTCAAATAATTTTTGGGACTTATTGGACCCAATTCCAAATCTTGGGTCAACTTTGTTGACCAAGTCAACCTATGTTGACAAAAGTACCCCTTAATAGCTTTAAATGGGTTATTCTAACCCATTCGATCAAATTAAAACCCCTTAAGCTTTCAAACCCATCTCAAAACTTGAGTCAAATCCATTCAAACTTATTTGAAGCCAAGTCACCTTGATTTTACATGGTCAAACCTATGGTCAAAGACATGTATTGAATACACCTTTCCACTCAATTGATAAGCCTCATATAAGGTCTAATATTTGACTCAAGATTGAATCCACTTCACTCATGTTCACTCGATGATTTAAGAACCTTTGATTCCACATCATTTAACATCTTAAATATCCCTTGGTATGACATGAGTAAATCCATGATCATTTTGACCAAGTCAACACCTTTAGACTTGATCAAACTAGCTTAAACTTCATTCCTTGCCTTCAAGCCTCATTCCTAGGCATCAAACCCTCTTGAACCTTTCATTCCAGCAGCTTATAACTCTCTCCATGCCACCTCATCAACCTATGTGTCATTTTGACTAGTCAAAGTGGTCAAACCTACTTAATGAGTGGCTTTATCACCTTGGTAAGCCAAGCCCACTTGATAACTCAAGTTATATGCATAATGATGGATGGAGAGGACATTTGATATCACCCAATATCTTCCCTTTATCAAGATTAGGATGGTAATCATGAGAAGGGGTGGAGAGAACTTCACTCTTCACTCAAAACTTTGTCTCACCCTCCTACTTTCCAAAAACTTCAATCCCAGCATTTCAAAACATTCCCCAAGGCATGAAAAAGCTTTCCCCAATATAACTAAGCTTCTCTAGCCATTAGAGTGGGTGTTGCTTGAGCTAGAAACCCAAACTAAGAAGAGAGAGAGAGTGAAAGACAGAGAAAACGATATTCCTATAATAGTTTTCGATCTAGCCACCAAACATTCTTGGGTCCTTCAGCAAAGTTGTAGAGGATATCAAGCACTTTCCAACGAGCCTAAGTACATTAAAATCCGTCAACAGGATTGTAAGATATCGTAACTTTTCTCTAAAACTTTGACTTGAAACTGTAGCAAAACTACAATACATGAAGCCTCCAAACTTAAGGTGTTGGAAGATTATATTGCCCTAAAGCTACGTTTTAAATTTCCTTAAATTTTGTTAAGTATTTTGGGAGATATGGACATTTAAAGTTTTCTATTCAAAATGAACTACGGAAGATCTGGACCGTCCGATCAAAGATGGACGGCCCAGATCTGGGCATACCGCGTGAATCCTTCCTCAAGGGTTGAACGTGGGTCATCCCAAGGTCCAGGTGCGTGACGTGGCAAAATCCTGGTCGTCCATCAATGCGATGGCCGATTTGACCAAATTTGATAAAAAATAACTCAAAAAAATGTTCACATCTTCTAAAATTCATAAAAAATTGAATTTACCACCAAATTGGACATTCTTAAACTCGTTGGAAAGTTATTTTAATGTAGTAATTAATAAAATTAATTGTAATCTGTTTTGAGTTCTGGATTATCAAAAAAATTATTTTATTTAAATTTAGATTTTCTTAATTTTCTTACAATCCATGGATCAAATTAATCCCAAATGTTGGTGGAATGTTCTTGAGAATCTTAGGCACATTATGTGATTTTTCTAGGATCATATGCTCTTTAATATTCTGTGATGTGAATTTTCAAGGTAAAAGGTTCATTTTGGACCCTAAAATTTGAAAATTCATAACTCTTTAGATACTTAGTATTTTTTTGTGAAATTTTTGTGATATGCATGTATGTGTACCAGGGTTAGACACAACAAATTTCATGCCGATTTGAATAGTAGGGACACTTAAGGAAAATAATTAAGGAAATATCTTGAAAACTTAGAAAATTTCTAGGGAACTATAAACACACCCAATAGGAGTGAAACTCAAACACGTTAAACATAGTGACATTTTAAAACACAGGTTTAAATTTTACTGAGTTTGGAGCTCATTAGAATAGAAAATTATCCTTCTCAAAATTCAGGCCATTTAAGGACTCAAAAAATTTAAAAAATTATATTAAATCAAATTTTAATCCAAAAATTTCAAAAATTACCTTAAATTTTCCATAGCATAATTATCTACCTAAAAAAAAATAAAATCTCTTTTACTGGACCTTCAATTTAACTTTAATTAAATTTTTAATGAAAAATAATAATTAATTAATTTAATTAATTAAAAATTATTAAAAAAATCCCAAATAATTTCCAAATTACTGAAAACATTCCCATGGGTCATACCTGACCTTTGGGAATGATTACATGCAGTTTGGAATGAGTTTGGGTCAAAATAATCAAAACCTTCTTAATTAAGGAATTTTAAAATTTAAATAGTTAAGAAAACTTTGAAAATTCATAACTAATTATAGAAAATTCCAAATCATTCAAAATTAATGGCTAATGACTCCAATTAAGATCTAGTATTTTCTAAAAATATCAAATCACTAAAATCTGGTCAAAATAAAAAAATCAACATTTTGGTCAACTCTAAGTCAAAATTGGGTTAAAACTTCTAAAAATCATAACTTTTGATAGAAAACTCCAAATGGAAATCTACCACCTGTCTAACAACTCATAATTAGGTCTAGTAGTTATTAAAAATCTAATACCCTTTAATTTCTCTCTAATTCTAAAAGTCAAATTTTGACCCTTTAATTAACATATCCGGATAATCCTTTAAAATCCACTAACCCTCTTAAATTCCAGAATTTTCTTAATAGGCTAATAAAATTCTCAACAAATCCATTAAAATCAGGAACCAACTCCTTTTTATATTAATTAACTCTTTTAATTCCAAACAATTTAAATCAACTTAATTAACCCTGATTGCTACTAGGTAACCCAGGCCTACGATGCTATTAGCTTAGCCCAAAGGAAGGTGGAATAAACTTCACGGCCTCGATGTGAAACAAAGGTAGTAATAAATTAACTCTTAAAACATACTTAATCAAAATTCTTAATATATTAAAATTTAAACATTAATCTAAATTCCCCTTTTAAGCCTTAACAAATCAAGAATTTTAGACAACTTTAACAAATCACCCACTTTAGGACCTACCCCAGCTACACGACCTTTTACACACACTTTAGATGGTTTGCTAGGACAACAACCTCTAGATCTAGGTTAGGCTGGTGTTTACTTTTCTGCCGTGTGCCGGATTTTTCGTAGTTTTTACTGCATGTTGTGGATAAAATTGCTTTGCTGTGTCTACTTACTTTTTATTGTACTTTGTGGAGGGTTGATGTGTTTGGTGACTAAATTATCCCTAGAATAGGTATGATCTGAATGTTCACATAGTTTTCTACAGGTGGTCACGTTCATGCAGGACAATGAAAAGGGGGCTAAGTCAATAAAAAATTACAAAGGTACTTTAGCTGCTAAAGCCCCCAAATAAAAAGAGCGTGGTCAGTGTGTTTACTTTTTTTTTTGCATATATATAACTGCTTGAGAATAAATATATCATGATTTATTAACTGCTTAGGATAACCTTGCAGGAGAGTCTAGAATTTTGATTTGATATAAATGTAATTTGTATAAGTGTCAAGTGTTGTGAAAGTGGAGTTTTGAATTGGGATACATAGGTCCAAAGCTTGAACTCCAAAGAAAAAAGGACACCCCTTAGGGGAGTAGCCCTTTTCTATTTAGAGATCCAAATTTGGATCACTTCTTTCCTACCCAAAGAGGAAAGAGTGGCCTTCCCCTCAAGGAAATTGCCCTCTTATCCATTTGGGTTGCCTACTACAAAGAATTCAAGAAGCCTGAAGGAGATGAACCCGAAGGAGAACAAGATTGAAGACTTGAAGACAAAGAGTATCCCATTCAAAACCACTTGCGTCTCTACTAGGTTTAAAATCCGGGTTGTTGTCAATGGTGCCCGGCCACTTTACTTTCTGCAAAATTCTGATTTGTAATAAGCAATGTAACTTTGCTTATGGACATTTATTAATTAATTCATTTATATTTGATGTGTTGAGATGATTGCCTTTAGGATTGCCTACTTTTTTTAGTTTTTTGGCGTTTGTGTGCCGATTTTATTTTCACCTAGATACGTAAGACTCGTAAGGGTGTGAAAATTTTTATACTCGTAATCTTAAAAGTTTAAAATTTTAGTGAGTCTAAATAACATAGAAAGATAACGAATTTAGGGAATTAGCTGGGGATCAACCCCGGGGTCGCATGCATATTTCTGCACTACTCTCTCTTTATTTTAGACCCTTCCCGCCTACGGGTAGAGTCCGGATAGTCTGACCTATGAGGACGAGGTGCCGGACCTGGCGAAGCCCAGTCTTCTAAAAAAATATTTTTTAAGTCTGTTTTTAAAATTTCAAGCATACTTGATTTGAAGTTGTCAACTAGCATGCATCGCATTAGAAACAAATTAAAAGAGTCAAAATTTTAATTGCATTAGTCCTTAGCATTTTGCACCCAACATAAGTTAAATGGGCCAATTAGGAAAATCTCTAGATGTCGGCCCCAGCACTCCAAAACTTTAAATAAAATGTCCATACCACTCTTTCATAAAAGACCAGACTCATCTCTTTTAAATAGAATAGGTGATCAGCTGGCTCCCCAATCTAGGCCGGGGTAAGTCCAGATTTTGCACTGCATTAGTTAAGTTCAGATGACTGTGGTCCAGTGTCCAAATTTAGATTTAGGATCAGGGACAGATCTTTGATTATAATGCCCCAACCTTTGGGAATATAATCTCAAATTTCTAATAAAATGCTCAACTCTAACTAAATTTCATTTCAATCCAAAATTTAAAGCCTAACACTTAGCTTAGATTGGGGTACTTTTGAATTATTTCAGAATCTATAGGTTCCTCCTACCTCTCCTCCGTTGACTTCGGAAATAAGTGTTCAAAATTTGATCCAATCCCGATTGAAATTCCAAAGTCACCTCCTTGATATCATTCCTAGAAAATTTTTAAAATAAAATTTCTGCCATTATTTTAATCGAGAGTATTCGTAAGGAATTCAATTTCCCTATGATGTAATTAACTACGAGGGCTTGCGCTCGTAGGAGATTTAGAATCCACATCAATTTTTCAAAAAAAAAAAAAATTAATATTTCTTTTGGGGAATCAAATTTATAACAATCGTTATTGTCATTATCGAATGATTGCTAACAAATGATATTTTCTTTCTTCGGGGAGATTTATCATGTGTTAACATAAATTCGAATATGAAATTAATGATCACTTCTCTTGATTATCGTAGTCGAAAATTTGATTGAACTTCGTTTTGACCCTCCGGGGTCATATGTGGTTCTCCCTTAAATTAGACTATAATAGCCAAGTGAAAATTTACAATTCTGGGTCTAAACCCGTTAGGAGATTTTATCTTCACCTTCTAAGTCGGTATACCATAATTAATGGTTTGTTCGACTTCAGAATTGAAATTTAAATTTAATTCCCGATTTTCCCAAAAAAAAATTTAATTAAGATTTATTTTGCACCTTGCAAGGAAAATCGCCTTTTCAACACCAACATATGGATGGTCTATTCTAAATAATGTTGAGTTCATAGTTGTTACATATGATAAATAAAAATTCGTAGTTGCTTCTATAAAGCATGAAGCTTGGTAAAACCTTGTTTATGGCATTTGCATGCATGTGTAAGCAAGCATTTAAGTTATGTTTGGAAAATCTCCTTTGTAGATCATCACATATGTACCAACCCTATCCTTCTTGCTAGTAGCAGACAATGCAATTCACAATTCATCAACTATTTCATATTGCCTACTATAAGACAATGAGTGGACCTTAATCCTAGATAGATCATAGGAGAGGATCAATTGTAGTCAATGTGCATGTGGGAGTAGACAAAGAGTATTCTATAAATCGCTACATGCGGGGGTTTAGATCATGGGTTATACAATACATGTTGAAAACACCAACTGAGCCTCCTACCATTTACTATCCTCAAACCCCTTCAAGTGACATTTGGTAAGTCGTACTTAATCATCATTTTAATAGCCCTATCACTTATGTGAATCCAGCGTATTTAAACTCAACAAAATATTATCGATGTAGCTTGCGTAGGAAATGATACCGGCATCACCGGCGTCGAAACCGTCGGAAATTCCGCCGGTAAAAGCCCTATTTCCCAAAACTGAACCCCTCTGGCCGTAATTCGTTTCCTTCCATTCTCTCACTTCGCCTGCTTCGCCCGTCGCCCTCCGTCGCCGTTCGTCCCTAGTCGTGGTTAGACGCCGCCGACGGTCACCGAACTTCGCCAAGCCTCTCTCATTCCTAGTCGCGCGCCGCCGAGGGTCGTAGAACGACTGAAGGTATTTGTTTTCATTTTTTTTCCTATTTCGGTTGGATTACATATAGCATATCTTTTTGCTTTAATCATGGTTGTTATCACTAGACATTTGCTAGAGGATGTACATTGGTGCATGCTTTTTTTTGATGATATTGTTCTTGTTGATAAGATTAGAGAGGGATTTGAAGGTAAACTTTGATTATGGAGATCAACATTAGTCCATATCTTTTTGCTTTAGTCATGGTTGTTAGCACTAGACATTTGCTAGAGGATGTACCTTGGTGCATGTTTTTTGTTGATGATATTGTTCTTGTTGATAAGACTAGAGAGGGAGTTGAAGGTAAACTTGGATTATGGAAATCAACATTAGTCTATTTTTTTTGTTCTTTAGTCATGGTTGTTAGCATTAGACATTTGCTAGAGGATGTACCTTGGTGCATGCTTTTTGTTGATGATATTGTTCTTGTTGATAAGATTAGAGAGGGAGTTGAAGGTAAACTTGGATTATGGAGATCAACATTAGTTCATATCTTTTTGCTTTAGTCATGGTTGTTAGCACTAGACATTTGCTAGAGGATGTACCTTGGTGCATGCTTTTTGTTAATGATATTGTTCTTGTTGATAAGACTAGAGAGGGAGTTGAAGGTAAACTTGGATTATGGAGATCAACATTAGTCCATATCTTTTTCCTTTAGTAGTTAGTAGACCTAGTGAGGGGATTGTGACTTTGTGCGATCAAGTCATTAATAAGTGTAACACGTTTTAAATATCTTGGATCTACTATTCAGAGTGATGGTGAAATAGATATGGATATTATAATGTCTTTTTAATTATATATATATATAAATCCATTACTTTTTTACTCTTATATATAGGTTATGGATATTAAAAATCGAAGAAGTTGGATGTATAATCAATTATCTCAAGGTCGGGAGACATTAACAGATAAAGTCATCAATGGGGTGAACTTTTTCATTCAGTAAGCGAAACAGCTGCCCAGCTTTATATAAGAAGGAAAGTTTCGATGTCCATGTTCTAAACAAAAAAATCTAGTGCACCTAGAACCAAATGATGTAACTGTTGATCTGTATCGCAGAGGATTCATGCCACGGTATTGATATTAGACTTCTCATGGTGAGTATGAGCCACAATTTGATTATCAATACGGTCCTTCTACAAGTAGTAATGTTGCTGAGGTTGAAAACATCCATCCAAATTTTGAGGAATTAGTTCATGATGCAACTGGAATTCAAACTGAAAAAAATATAGAAGAGTTGCCGAATACGGAGGCACAAAATTTGTATGATTTATTGCATTCTGCCCAGCAATCAATCTGGAAATGGTGCATGACTCACTCAGAATTATCTGCTGTTGTGAAGATGTTAAGCATCAAGACTGAATATAATGTTGCTCGTGAATGTTTTAATCAATTCATTGGGCTGCTTAAGGAAACCAATCCGATAGATAATTTAATTCCTACAGATCTATATCGGACAAAGAAGTTAGTTTCCAAACTTGGTTTGACATACATAAAGATAGATTGTTATATGAATGGATGCATGTTATACTTTAAAGAAGATATCACAGAAATTATATGCCGTTATTACAATGCACCAAGATTTAAACCCAAATCTAGAAATAGAAGGAAGCAGAAGGATGTGCCTGTTAGTAGGATGTTCTACTTTCTAATAATTCCAAGACTACAACGGCTATATGCATCCATGAGATCTGCTGCACATATGAGATGGCATAATGATCACATTCCACAAGAAGGTGTTATCACACATCCATCAGAAGCAGAGGCTTGGAAGCACTTTAATCGTACACATCCCACATTCACGGCAGAACCAAGAAATGTCAGATTCAGTTTATGCGCAGATGGTTTTACTCCATTCAGTCAGTCGGCTACACCGTACTCATATTGGCCTGTAATACTCACTCCTTACAATCTTCCTCCAGAGTTATGTATGACTACTCCTTATATGTTTCTATAACTTATAATTCTAGGGCCACATAATCCAAAATTAAAGATTGATGTATTCTTACAACCTCTGATTGATGATTTAAGTTTATTATGGGAAGAGAGAGTAAGTACATATGATATCTCCACCAAACAGAATTTTACACTAAGAGCAGCATTACTTTGGACAATTGGTGACTTTCCTGCATATGGTATGCTCTCAGGTTGGAACACTTCAGGCAAGTTAGCTTGTCCATATTGTATGGAAAATACAAAATCATTCACTTTAAAGTATGGTAGGAAGAACACTTGGTTTGATTATCATCGAATGTTTTCGCCTCAAATTCATCCTTTCAGGCAAAATAAAGAAGCGTTTACTAAAAATAAAATGGTGATGTTTCAACCTCCTCCAAGATTCAGTAGTGAAGAAATTTTTGAATGAGTAGAGTTCTTGCCCACCATAATGGAATCTCCAACATTAGCTGAGATTAGATTGCCAGAATATGGTGTCAACCATAATTGGACCAAGAAAAGTATTTTTTGGTCCTTGCCATATTGAAGAACAAACTTGATTAGACATAACTTTGATGTTATGCAAATAGAGAAAAATGTTTTTGATAATATTTTCTATACAGTTATGGACATCAAAGAGAAATCGAAAGATAATATAAAAGCAAGGATGGACTTAAAGGATATTTGTAGAAGAAAAGCTTTGGAATTGAAGGATGGTGGAGCCAAAAAAATTCTCAAACCCAAAGCTCCATTCATATTAACTTTAGAACAAAAACGAGCAATTTGTGAATGGGTGAAGACTCTACGAGTACCTGATGGATATTCTTCCAATCTAAGCAGGTGTGTTGACATAAGATCAGGGAGATTATTCAGATTGAAAAGTCATGATTATCACATCTTCATGCAATGTCTACTATCCACTGCTTTTAGCTATCTGCCATATCAGATTTTAAAGCCCCTGATCGAGCTAAGTGTCTTCTTCAAATATTTATTCTCTTCTAAATTAAATGTGAAGAATTTGATTCTTATGTAACAGCAAATTCCATTCATTTTGTGTCAACTAGAGAAAATATTTCCTCCAGACTTTTTTGACTCTATGGAGCATCTACCTGTTCATTTACCATATGAGGCTGTGGTTGGTGGACCTGTTCAGTATAGGTGGATGTATCCTTTTGAGAGATATTTAAATAAACTTAAGAAGACCGCTAAGAACAAATCACGACCCGAAGGCTCTATCTGTGAGCATATTTAACATACGAGACAACTCAGTTTTGCTCGTATTATTTTGAAACAATATCTCAATCATGTGAAAGTTCAACATCTCAAAATGTTGGTAAATCCTCTAATATATCTGTATTCAGTGGAATTGGGGAACCTTTAGGCGCTAGCACCATGCGCTATTTGACCGATAAGGAGATGGCAGTTATCACATTGTACATCTTGCTTAATTGTGATGAAGTTGAGCCGTATCTCGAGTAAGTATGAGTTAAGTTGTTTATATTTTCTGTTTTCTTTTAGACTTTGTTCTAAACTCAAGACAAAAATTTGTAGGAGGTTCATTGATGGTCTTAGTACATCAGAAGAAGGAGAAGTCCAGAAGATAGTGGAAAAAGAATTCACTGTTTGGTTTAAAAATACGGTATGTTTTGAATAATTATTCTTAATTAATGAGTTAATTATTTTTGTAATTAATATTAGTAACAATAACATCTTATACATTTAAAGGTACACACTGAAGATAGTTTGCAGTATTCAAGATTATCTGAGTTAGCTTGGGAATCAAATAGATTAGTAAAATGTTATCAAATATTTGAGATCAATGGTTATAAATTACAAACAAAAAATTTGTGTGAAGGAAGAAATACAGAAAATTTAGGCGTATGTGTAAGAGGGAACACCCATACAGGGGATGATTCTGAATACTACGGGGTATTACAAGAAATATTAGAGGTTGAATATCCCGGTCAGAGGAATACTATGTATCTCTTCAATTGTGAATGGTTTGATCCAGTACCAAATAGAGGCACGAAAGTTCATCCAATTTATGGTATAACAGAAGTAAAGCGGGCTAGAAGATATGCAAAGTTTGATCCTTTCATCATTGCTAGTCAGGCAACTCATGTCTATTATGCTAACTATCATAGCGGAATACGAGGCAAACAAGATTGGCTGGTAGTTATGAAGACAAAACTAATGGGAGTATTTGAGAAAACCACCTCAATACCATCAGCACATCAAGAAGAGTTTATGTCTAATTTAAAAAATCTCTCAATCTATGTAGATGACCAAATCAGAATTAATGAGAGTGAGTTGCAGTTAGAGGAGGTAGATCTAACCATAGATGAAAGTAATGATGAATCTGATAGTAATGGGAGTGTATCATCTTATGCAAGTGAATCAACAAATGATGAGTTAACAACATAAGGTAACTTAAATTTTTCTTAGCTACTGCACTGCATTTTATTTTACTTCCCTGCATTTTACTTTACTGCATTTTTTTTAGCTACTGCACTGCTTTATTTTTTACTCCCCTGCATTTTACTTGACTGTATTTTTTTTAGCTACTGCACTGCGTTATTTTTTATTAAATTTTTGTTATAACTCATATTTCTAATATTTTTTTTTTATTTATGTGCAGATGGCTTCAGGTGAGGAGCCTAGTAGAGGATTGATAAAAAATATTTTTAACAGACGCACTAAGAAAATCACTACAGCTGGACCACCTAGGCCAGTACGTACTAAGGGGACCACCTCGGCTCAGCCTACTACACAGCCTCAGCCTGCTACACAGCCTCAGCCTACTACACAGCCTCATCCTACTACACAGCCTCAGCCTGATACACAGCCTTTACCCACTCATGGAAGCAGTAGCCCACAGTTTTACTCACGAGACCCCCGATTTCCTTCACCATATCCAGGGCAGAGTACTCCTTTCTACCTATACTACACACCCCCACCGTATGTTGATGCCCCTCCTACTTATCTATTTCCACCATATGCTCCACCATACTATCCCCCACCACCCCATCAGCCTGCTACAGCTGGACCTTCGATAGCAGCTGGACCTTCGACAACAACTGCAGTAGAGCAGGAGACAGATGGTAGAATGTTGATAGCACCTGAGGGTGACACGTACGTACATTCTCTTTTATTTATTTAAACTAACAAATATTTATATTTTATATTTTATATTTGTTTCATATAACTTTATTTTTATAGGTTCTACCCATCAAAATAACTGACACATAAAATACGGGACATCATACGGAGCAGGTTTGACGCTCCTTATGTTTCTTGGAAGAAAGTCCCGAAAGAAGTCCTGGAGATGTGGTTTAGAGAGTTTGAGGTATTTTTGGGTTTTAGTTTTTATGTTAAATGATTTATTCTTCTTACTTAAGCTAATAATCTTATATATTATATATCATATGTATTTGATTGCAGAAAGAGTTTTGTTGGCTGCCCCAACACAATGACAGGATTAGAAAGAATTTTGAGAAGCATGGGTCTACTCGGATGCGCGACATGTTCACAGATATTAGAAAGTCTGGGAAGCGACCATTGTGGATTGGAGAGGTTATATGGGCTGAGTTGAATGCATCTTGGGGCAGCGAAGAGTATAGTAGGAGGGATCAAAATCGACAGAACAAAGCTTATGATGTTGGTGGGTTGGGTAGTTCACTTCATACAGGCGGCTCTGTTCCACATATTGAGCACAGGCGTCGTTTGGTAATGAATTTTAAATATTTTTTAAAATTATTCTTTAATCTGTATTAATAAAATTCTCTTAATTCAAACAGAAAGAGATGCTTGGTAGAGAACCAACTCCTGTTGAATTGCATAGTTGCACTCATAAGCGATAGGAGGATCAACAATGGATTGATGAGAGATCAAGAAAAGCCTATGTAAGTATATTTTTATATATATTTAATATTTTCTAAGTTTTAGTTTAACTATATATATTTATATTATACTTTCACAGGAGGATTATACACGGCTTCGAGAGACTCATGTCGCATCAGGTGAGGGCTCTTCTGGCAGCTTTGTGGAGTATTCTGAGTATCGCATCTGGTCGCAAGCCGTCGGAGGAATGCAGCATGATAGAGTATATGGCTTAGGTGCGCAAGCTCAGGCATACGAGGGGATGACCTCCTCTACTGCATCCAGCTTCACATCCAGTTCGCATGAGTCCTTGCAATCTCAACAAATAAGTGCCCTTCAAGCTGAGCTAGAACAAGTAAGGAAATCACAAGCTGATTGGCAAGCTCAGCTGCAAGCACAGGTTCAAGCTCAGCTGCAAGCACAGGTTCAAACAAATATTGAGCAACACAATCAGTTATTGGATGAAATGCGCAAGATGAGGGAGCAGCTGAGTGGAAAAGACGTAGCTCCACCTGAGGAGGAGTCCACGGAGTCAGAGTAGTTTAATTTAGTTTATATAAACTTGTTTATTTCTGTGAACATGTTTTATTGAACAGTTTCTTTTAATGTGATGTTTTTAGTTGATTGTTAGTACTGAACTGTTTCTTTTAATGTTATAAACTGTTGTGAAACTGTGGTGAAATTGTTAATCTGTTGTATTGTTACAATTGAAATGTTGTAGAATTGATTTTTGTATAGGTTTGCAGGTGTGGAAATTTGATTGTTGGCTGGGAAGGAAATTTTTTTTTGTCAATGCTACAGGTTTCCGGCGGATTTTGCGAAGGAACTGCACCGGAAAGGACGATACAACGGTGACGTCTTTGTTCTGTCGGAAATTATCGGCGCATGTTCTGGCGCATAGTCGGTCGGTAATTAGCGTCGTATATTTTGCATCGCAAGCGAAACCATGGGGTTTCTATGTCACACTTTGCGGCTTTTTATCCGCCGGTAATGTTCGGCGCATACTGCGACGTTAATTACCGACGCATATGGCGCCGGAATTAAGACGTTTTTTTACATCGTCAACAATCCATTTTTTTCGCCGGTAATGCGTCGTAAACGGCGCCGGAGAAATTTTCGACGCATATCTTGCGCCGGAAATAAATTATCGATGCGACTTAAACCGGCGGATAAATATACGCCGAAACATGCACCGAAAACTATATTTTCCGTCGGATTTATAAAATTTCCGGCGGATTTTTTTCGCCGGTAATAAGGGGTTTTCCTGTAGATGTTGGCTTTTCCTCTTATATCGATTAAGGCCCATCATAAGACTTCTTCCATTACCCTACATAGTAGGATATGCCATCATGGCTCAGTCCAGGGTATGTTCATACCACCACACAACCTACAGGCCAGGTTAACATTGAGCAGCATAACTTATGATTATCCTTATGGGGCAGCATAACTTATGAGGTAGACTAGTTCAACCACATCAACACTACAAAACTGACACTGATGCCATACTTTGTAGGCCACGGTGGATGCATTAAATTATGTATGTTAGAGTTATTATAATGTATCTTATTTGTGTTGTTCTTTATTGTAATTTGTCATGTATCATGTACTCTTATTTAATATAGTGTCATGAGTAGTCATTACATCCATAACCAACTAGGGATTTTATTAAATACATGTTGGTGGTAAGCACTAATTATAATGTGATAAGGAATAAATGTCTCTTTAAAAACAAACAATAAATAATTTCACTTTCACATTATAGCTAGGAATTTAATTCCATTAATACTAATCAGTCTTTTATTATTAATATATATTTCATTAAAAAAATTATGTCAACTCGTCTGATTAATAGGCGATTTACTATTAGGCCCAATCATTCTTTAAATGGGTGACTTTAATTTTTTTTTTATTTTTTTTGGTAATTAATTAATTACTTAATTTATTTATAGAATCTATTTTAAAATTTACCCTTAACTTATTCAACATTTAAATTTTTTATTTCAAAATATTATATTACCTTAAATTTTGTTAAGGAAAAAACCTTTATGATAATTGAACAATGATGACATCTCACTTGCAGGAAACCACTTCAATAGGATGAGAATGTAAAGAAGAGGAAGGGTATTGTGATAAGGAAGTTGTGACAGTGTGAGAAAGTCATGATGGGATCTAGAAGAAGGGACACCATAAAACCCAACCCGAAGGGGTCACAACAACACTTGGATCCACGTTTCTTTGAGGATAATACCTGACTTTACTAGTAGGTCTACCTAGGGAGCAGTTGAACTTGTAGGTGAGAGTGGAGTGTGTTGAAAGAGAATTAGAGGAAGACTACAGATCTAAGATCAATAGAAATATTTCTACCAGTTCAAGGGATCCCTTAGGATATATTTTAAAAGTTTTATTTTCTAAATAGTACCCATCACCTTTTATTTATACTATTTTTGAGTTACATGAAGGGCTACATGGAAAAAAAAAATAAATAAGACTATACATTTTACATGTACAAAGCTATACCACACTTTATGAATGTGTCGCACATTGATTGGTGGTAGAGTTAGGGGGGAGAATTTAGCTTCGGGTGAGTGAGACAATACTAAGTTGGCACTTGCAAGAGACATAGATGGTGAGTTCCATTATGACTGGCATGTTTGTGAGTTGGCATCAAATTAGATAGATTCTATAGAAGCAACTGGTTGGTAGTTGTTGTCTTATGCTAAGTCAAGAATAATCTTGGAAGAACGGGAACGTGTATTGAAGAAGCTAAGATTATGTGATGGGAGCTAATGAATAATATAGTGGTGAGTGACAAGCTGTTTGCCTGATAGATTGCCCTTAACATGCACCATTTATGAAGAATTGCCTATTTGGTTCAAGCAAGTGTCCAAAGGATTTCCTCTTCATGTTGAGTATCATTATCACAACCCAATACTACTTGTTAAACCCCTCTGAAGACTTATATTCATATACAAACACAACACTAGAAAAGATATTAATGGGACATAAAATGTATACAGTGGCGAAGCGTAACAGGATCGACGTGTGTTATTATTTATATTATTTAAAGTCTTAAGTTTATATAAGTAAATAATTAAATTTAGATGTTAATTATGTAATTAAGTAAGTTTTTAATTGTTATGATTGAAAATCCTACAAATAAAAAAATATTATAAAAAAATCCTTTTATTTATTAATTATTAATTTTTTATGTTCCTTGTGGCCACTCTCTCTTGTGTAGGAGTGGTTCAACCAGCCGGTTCCATTCGTCAGCATGTTTCTATTTTTCAATGAACGTAGTGCTCAAAACTCATATATTTGTTTGAACTTCTGGGAGTATTTGCTTGTAATTACTGGGCTTCTATTTTCCTCTATCAAACTTCTTCAGGGTTGTCAACATCTTCTTGGTATAAATTACTAGACGATTGACAAGGCGAAAATATAGGCATCGTTTAAGACAGTTTTGTATTTCATTTGGGACAACTTTTTACTGTTTTTTAGAATAATTTTTTAGAACAAATTTTTTTGAAATTAGAAATTTTTGTGCTTGAAAACTGCTTCAGAAAGCAATAAAAAAGCTACACAAAATAAAGCTATAGACCCTGCTTTTTTCTGCTTTTAAGAGATTTTTATACTAAAACAACTTTATAAAACAATAAGAAAGTTGCCCCAACTAAAATCATAAACTTCTTCCATTTACTATATTGGTTCAAATTTGCTTCCTTTCTCAACATTTTTTATTAAAAGGGTTTAAACGAAATTTTAGGTAAGAAAATAAGCAGTGGCTTCCAACCAATAAGATAATAAATTATAGAGTTCAAGAAGTAGTCATATAAATTAGCCGTCTAATTGAAAACTCTAAAGACTTGTCAACGTCGCATATGTATTCTTAGGACAGATCTTAAGGCAGCAGATTATTTCAAAGGATGAATGAGTTTTTTGTTTTTAGAGGGGGTAAAATAGGATTGAAACATGCTTAGTTTTAAGGGGCAAAATTAAAAAAGAACTTTTTTCCATAGAGTGTTTTGCAAAAAACATTTATGAAAGGGCAAAATATCTAAAATATTTAATTTATTAAGAAGAAAATTTTTTCAAGAGGGACAATCAATGAAAAATAGTATTTTTTATTAAGAAAATGAAGAGTGAAGGAGATTCTTTAAATTAAAAAAAAAAAAAAATCCTACTCATATTCGTAGCCTTACCCAATAATAATAATAAGGGGGATTTACATATATACATACCACTTTATTTCATGCTATTTATCTATCTAATACTCAATACTTTAATATTACATTTATACCACTCATATAAAATTTTAATACCAAATATATCACTCTTATATTTCATTCTTACCACTCATACCATCCTATAAACTTTAATATTTCATTCAATGCATCAGTATTTATTCTATAGATGATCTGCATGTAATATTAAAATTTTAGGTGTTAGATATATAAATATCAAAAAATAAAGTGGTATGTATGTAAATCCCATTAGTAGTAGTAATAATAATAATAATAATAATAATAATAATAATAATAATAATAATAATAATAATAATAGTAATAGTAAATTCCTAAACCAACAAATTACAAAAATACCTTACAAAGTCGATATTTATGAAAGATTCATTAGCATAGAAGATGCTACTGGGAAAGTAGCAGTGGCTAGATTTCTTTTGGGGAAGGATAAAGAATTTTGCACCTCCGTTATTATTATTATTTTTTTTAATGGAAAATTGAAGGACTAGCCCATTTTCATTAGGATAAAAAGAAGATTATAAGAAGGTAAAATCCATAACAGCCCAATTGAGAAGAACATAACAAGAGAGCTGCAAAAAGCTATGCAGAAAATCATAGCAAGAAGAAAATTGAACCGGTAGACATAAGAGAATGAACAAGAAAACACAAAGAGAGCATCAAAATTTAGCTGGATCTCAGGCAACAACATCATCCAATGCACTGTGTATTGAGTGACGTGGCGCATCTAAATTAGCCTCCGGATGCATCCGGACACTGCACATAGTATTTTTTTTTGTTTGAGACAGCTTTCTGGCTCATTTGCTTTTCTGATAGCAACCACAATTTTGTTTGGCTATTGTTGTTTTGCTGCTTCCTCACAATTTTTCAGAATATTTTGTAATGAAATGTCATTTTTTACAACTATAGTAGCGAAAATATTTTCTCTATAGCTACTTCAAAACCAACTTTATAAAACATTGTTGCCTTCCCAAACAAACCCTTAATTGTATTTTTAATAATTTAATTTTATTGAAGGATAATATGTGATGAGTAAATTAATAATTTGCGTAAAAAATTAGATTATTATGACATGAAATATCTTAAATAATCCATCTAATTAAGTCTTTCCTCTTTTCTTTTCTATTATTCCACCCTTTAGCAACTATATTTGAATAAGCATTGAGTCAAACAAACAGGTTTGGATCCATTTCATGAGCTTTGACAAAAAATCTTATATGATTGATTGTTGGTGTAAAATTAATCTAAAATTTTCAATTCAAATATGAAATTTTTATTAAAAATTTCTTAAATTTACCATAAATTATAGAGTTAAAATTAAATATTTCAAGGAGATGGATCCTTTTGCAAATTTTGATTTGTCCTTTCTTCTGTAATTATCCCTAAGCATTCTTCTATTGTAGATTAGATCCAAATGTTTAGCTTAGGCATGTAATGCCAAAACTATGGCTTAGCTAATTTTCTCAACTAATGGGACAATATAATATATGTTGAGCTGTTAATATTTTGTCTGTGATAGAACAGCTAGACATTTGCATTCTTCTAAGTGTGCCAAAATTTTTGCTGAAGATATTATATTATGCCACAGTTTGTTTTATTTTGGAGTTCTTGACAAAAGCATTGAAATAAAAATAAATTGATCTTATAATTTAAAAATTTTCAAAGAAAAATATTTGGGTCAGATATTTTGATTAAATTTGTAGGTTGATAAATGTCAGAAGACTTTTGAAAGCATAAAATAATATTTGATGAATCCTTTAGTATTTGGATGGTCCTATTTCAGGGAAGTCATTAATCCTATATAGAGCAGCTTAAAGTGAATTCTTTTTCAGTAACTTTTTTTTTTTTTTGGAATGAGGGTATCGGCTTGCTGCCACGTAAGCTTGTGACGATCTTGGCGATGTCCACTAATCCCTCGGCTAGTCTACCAGCAACCAACCTCATAGGTGCAGGACCCACAATTTTTTTCACTCCACTTAAAGAGTCGTGCCGTATGAGAGGGGATTCGAACTTGGGATGAGGGGTTCCCAACCAAGCACGCCCACCAACCCACCTAAGCCCGGTGGGGTAGATTTTTGCTTCCAACCAAAACAAAATACCCTCCAATTGAGAAATATTATCTAGCATTGATCTTTGCTGCTCAGAAATTAAGGCACTGCATGTTGTCTCACAAAGTAAATTTAATATCTGGAATAAACTCATTGTAATATCAAATGACTCATCAGACATTATCAGGAAGATTAGCTTGACGATTATGCTACAATTTGATATTTTAGAAAGTCATTGGATTTATATTAAAATAAACTTTTATAAATATGATTGATTAAAATGGTCTTATAATTTAAAAATTTGAGACTTTTCTGGTTGAAAAAATAAGATGTAGTTATTATTATTATTATTTTTAGTATAAGATATCATGAATTTCAAAATCATGCACGTAAACAATTAGTTAATTACAAAGAGAAAATTTAGAGGATTTTTAATAAGAGGAGATGTCACTACCAAAAAATAAGGTTTTCGCAGCATAAATTTTAACTTTTCCTGGCGGTTATAACCGCCACAAAATTATTTACAGCGGTCATTAAACCGCTGCAGAACCGCCGTTTTTGCCTTCCGCTGCAACGGCCTTCCGCAGCGGTTTTAAGACCGGCAGGGTAGCTTTTTTATAAAGTGTTTTTGTGCAGCGGTTTAAACCGCCAGTAATTCCCAGAAAGGTAGATAGTGAGCTCTTGGTTTTGGTCCTCACCTTAATTTACTAGTTTGTGTTAAGTGTCATTGTGGTGCAAGAATAGAAGCAAGAAAGGACTAGGGTTAGTGAGGAGGTTGGTTTGGTTTTTTGTTGTTTTCTCTGCCCACTTTGTGCTTAGAGTACCCCACCATAAATAAAACATAAATAGAAGGAAAATAATTCAATACTTGTCATCCTCTTACTATGCTTTTGTCTTCTATGAGTTAGAATAAATTAATAAGTTAAAATTTATGCTGACGATCACAATATTACAAATATTACAAATATGACTTGCGATCACATATGTTTGATCGCAACTAATTGTCACCACATTAATTTTAGGCTTCATTAGGGACTGCTTTCTTACTGCTTTCTAAATCAATTTTCTAGTACAATAATTTTTTGTTCAAAAAATATTTAGACTTAAAGCTACTTCAAAAAACAGTAAGAAAGCAATTCCAAATGAGACCATAAGGTTCATGTGGGACGCCTTTCTTACTGCTTCATAAAGCAATTTTTTTAGAACAAAATTTTTAATTTAAAAATTTTGTAGTAGAATGCTACTTCATAAAGTTATATAATTTTGAGATCCCCACAGGAATTTTTTAACTATTTCGCTAAATAATTTGAAGGCTTCACTAATCATGAAATAAGTTATATAATTTTGAGCATATCTTAGCCTAATCCATCTCAAAGGTGCTTTCTTTAGTTAAGATCAAAGCATCAAAGAAAGTTGTTGATATCAATAGATTTTTATCCTTGTATTAACGACATAAAATAAAACCACACATATGGGGCGAATTATTACGTCACCGGAAATTTCGTAATCAATTTTGAAGATACATACAATACTTAGAAGATACATATTTTTTTAGTTTTCAAAAAATCCATCCTTTCGTTGAAGAGTGTAATTAGAGAATGATGATGAACTATAAAAGATTGGTCATTGAAGGGGATAACAAAAATGTTTTCAATTTCATCAAGAAGATGGTGGAGAAAGTAGGTAATGATTCCATAGATCTATCTTTTATTAAAAACTTTAATTTAGTTGTATTTAATTTTGTTGATAGAGGAATCAATAATTTAGCTGATCTATGTGCCAGCTGTGCATGTTTTAGTTCTTTTATTTGGGAAGATGTGGTGAGTAGTAAAGCAACGTAGATCTGGCAAATGATAGTGCGAAGAAATTTCAGGATTTATTACTGGAAGTATGAGCACAATTATACCATGGCTGTTAGTCATTCAAGAAGTTATCATTGATCTTAGATTTATTTTGACTAAAGTGATTACACTCTTGGTATGCACGATCTTTTGATCAATTGATTGAAGCTTTCCTTGATGGTTCATTACTACCTAAGAATACATATGAAGTGAAGAAGATTATGAAAGTGATCGATCTTGGATATACAAAGATAGATGCATGTCCAAATGATTGTTGTCTATTTTGGAAATATAGATTCAATCAAGTGGTATGCCATATTTATGGTTCTTCATGGTAGGCAAGTGCTAAAAAAAGTTCAAATGGAGGAAGAAAAAGCAAATGAAGTCTGCCAAGGTTGTTCGTTACTTCCATTGATTTCTATAGGCTTCAAAGAATATTTAAAAAAAAAAAATCTACCAAAGAGATGATTTGGCATACCAAACAAAGAAATATATATGGGTTGTTACGGCATCCAGCTGATGGAGAAACCTTGAAATCCTTTAACTATATATATCATGATTTTTCTTTAGATCCATGTAATGTTTGTCTCACATTAGCAAGTGATGATTTTAATCCATTTAAGATTATGAGTAGTACATACAACATTTGGCCTGTACTTTTGATTTCATACAACATGCCTCCTTGGATTGCAATGAAACAATCATCTTTCATTCTGACTACTTTTATATCAGGGGAGAAGAGTCCGGGAAATAATATTGATGTTTATCTCCAACCGCTAATATATGAGTTGTGTGAATTATGGCATAGAGTGATAACCTATGATGCAGCCTTTGGACAATCTTTTAACTTACGAGCTACATTATTGTGGACAATCGATGATTTTTCTGCTTATGGTATGCTTTCTAGTTGGAGCACTAAATGTAGATTTCCTTATCCTTGTTGTGTCGAAAATACATAGTCTTTGTGGTTATATAGAGGGAAGAAATTCTAGCTCATATATGGGTCATCATCATTGGTTACCAAAGAATCACTTATTTTGCCAACATAAATAGTACTTTAATAACATAGAGGTGATTTGTAAAGCACCTACAAGAAATACTAGTAGTGACATTTTATAACAATTACAAAATGCGCATTTTTCTTTGGGAAAATCAAGAAACTTAAAAAGAAGATGTAATGCAGAAATAACTGAACATCAAATTTTGAAGAAAAAATCAATTTTCTTTGTAATGCCTCATTGGGAGTTTAATTTACTACCACACAATCTTGATGTCATGTATATTAAAAAAATATATGTGATAATTTCATTGGTACTTTACTTAATCTTGATAAATCTAAAGTTAACTTGCAAGCACGACAAGATTTGATAGATATTGGAATCAAGTGTGAGATGCATCCACAAAGTCTTATAGATGGTTCTTATTTTTTGCCCCCAACTTGCTTCACAATGTCAAAAAGGAGAAGTTGATGTTACGTGAAGTTTTAAAATATTTAAAAAAGCTAAAAGGTTATGCATCTAACATTACAAGGTGTGTTAATGTTACTGAATGTAAGATTGTGGGTTTTAAAAGCCATGTTTGTCATGTGCTTATTGAAGAAATTCTACCAATTGCTTTAAGGTCATGATCCTCTTCCGATGAAATTATACATATTGTTGTGGAGATATCAAAATTTTTGAAGTCATTTTGCTCCAAAGTTATCAATCCGAATGAGTTGGATATGCTACAAAATAATATTGTAATAATATTATGTAAAATGGAAAGATCAATGCTCTCATTATTCTTCACGATCATGATCCATCTACTTATTCATTTGACCGAGAAAGTAAAATTAGGTGGTCCAGTTCAGTATAGATGGATGTATCCATTAGAGAGGTAATTCAGTAGTAGTTATTCATTAATATTAATAGTATTCATATTTATAGAAGTTTCTTAATGGTTTTTATTACTTTCAGATTTTTCTTAGTTTGAAAGACCGTAGCTAACAAAGCACAACCTCAAGGTTCTTTTGCGGAGGGTTATATTGCTGAAGAAGGGATATCTTTCTGTTCTAAATATCTGGATTGATCTCAATTTTTGAATAAGACTGCAACAACTGAGGAACAATTTTTTTTTAAGTTTTCAAGTGGTGGTACTCCATTCAACTTAGATGATAATTCATTGATTCAGGTACATCGATATGTCCTTCGACATTATTTTAATCTTGAATGCTATAGACAATGTTTCAAGGATGAAGAGAAGAGAAAGTGACGTGGGCATACACATCTAACAATATCAGATTTTGAGAGACTTAACAATGAAAGATTTCACGAGTGGTTGCGTGTCACAGTAAGCGCGCTATAGTATTTTATATTTTTTAGACTTCATAAATGACATTAAAGTGGACTTCATAAATGACATTAAATTTTGTATTCCTTGCTAGGTTTCAAGATCAATTGATATGCTAATCTTCGAAGAAATTAAAGCACTAGCTAAGGGTCCCAAAAAAATTGCATATATATACAAGGGTCTTCTCATTAATAGTTATATTTTCCACACAAAAGAATGAGATGAAGGCAAAAATACATAGAATTTTGGTGTTGTTAATACAACAGAGATTGGGAACCTTAGTTATTATGGAAATATTAATGATATCATTGAAATTAATTACTTTAACATATTCAATGTGATATTATTTAGATGTGATATGGCAAATACAAGTTTAACGAGCTTACAATAAGATGAATTTGGTTATACTAGTGTGAACTTCTTAAGGTTTATTCATACGAGTCAAAAACTTCAAGATGATCCTTTTGTTTTCTCTTCACAAGTGGAGCCTGCATTCTATATTCAAGATGCCAAAAATATGAATTGGAATTCTATTGTAAGAGTTAAACTATGAGATGCATTTGATTGTAAGTCTTTAATATATTGCACTTTATATATTGTTATTTATATATTGTTCTTTATATGTTTTTCTTTATATGTTGTTCTTTGTATAGTGTTCTTTATATATTATTTTTTATATATTGTTCTTTATATTTGCTCTTTATATATTACTATTTGTATATTGTTTTTTATTTGTTGTTTTATGTTAATGCTAAACACTTCATTTTTTTCTTTGCAGGAAATAACAGGAGATAGTCTTTTCAAACGAGCAAAGAAGGCAATATGCAGAGGTGAATCAAGTGGAGGAGGATCAAGTAGAGAACAAAGTAGTAGGGAGATTGAAACCCCTTCTACTCCAGTACACCCAAATTCGTAAGAAGAGTTTGAGGACAGTAGGACCCATGAGACTGTAAGACATTCATTTTGCGGCGCAGCTCCAGCCCCTGAAGAGGGGGTATAGCTCATAAGTATTATTTTCTTTTTATGACATTCATTTTATTTCAAATTTATTATGATATTCATGCTTATTCATTTATTTTAAATTGCACAGATGAGCAAGGGGATCCTATCAGGCGTAGGGGGTGAACAACATGTGATGATATTCAGAATATGCTGCAAGGGACATGAATTCATATAGATGTAAATGAAAATAACTTATCTTATAACATCTATGAGTCAATTTTTCTAGGAACATATCTTGGTGTAGTAGCAAGAGATCCTGTTTTGGCTCAAATAGCCTTTCCTAATTAAAGAAATAAGGGTATGGAGCCCTTCAAAAAAAAGATGTTGGCTGAAGTTGAGGTATATATATTTCACTAAAATTTTAAATTTTTTTTTTTCAATTTTATATCATTAACCATATCACATTTTCAAATTCAGACAAAATATGAGTTTCCCGGTCATATACGCCATTGGATTCTTCAATCCCTTGGTGTTAAATGACGTAATTTTAAAACCAATTTAAAGGTTGAGCATTGGGATAGTAAACCAAATGATAAAATTATGAAGACTGTTTCAGCTGGAGTTGATCAAATGCAATGGTGCCAACTTGTTAACTAATGGTCAAAGCTAGAGGACCAGGTAAATATTGAGATTAAGCTTTTTTTGTTAAAATATTTTAAAAGTGATAATTTAAAATTATCATGTATCATAGAAAATGGCTACTAAAAAATCCGTGAATGCCAAAAAATAAACTTGTCCTCACACAATGGGTCGTGTGAGCTGAGTTCGGAGATAGAAGGAAATGGTATGAATTTAAATGTTTAATTATAACAATTAAATGCTTGATTTACAAACTTAATTTTTTATTATAAATTTTTAAAAATCTATTAAGGATAGATTAAAATTATGGAAAATCAATATAATTCATAAATATGGGACCTGGTCATCTGAAGATGCTATGCAACGATGGGTAAATTTAAATAGTGATTCTAAATTATTTTTTATAATCAGCTTTTCAACAGATTTAATTATATGTAATTGTAATGTAGACACAAGCATGCAGTCTTCTTGCCGAGGAAGGGTTGACACTTGAAGAGGAAATCATTGAATCTAATGAGAGAGTTTTTAGCATAGTAATGAGATCAGAACATTCAGGTCGAGTTCGTGCATAAGGATTTGATGTCACTCCAACCCGATACTTTCCTCAAAGTACAAATGAAGCAGATGGTGATAGTGGTAGTAACTTTAGTTAAATAGCAAGTCTACGAGAGGAGTTCAACGCATTTCGTGATGAGATGAGATAATTTGTGCAACAGTTTCAAATGAATCAACCACCACATGGAGGATCTGAAATGGTATGAAAAAAATAGTAATTTAATGTTAATTGTATATTTCTTAATTATCAATATCTCATTAACTTCATATTAATTTCAAGGTGGCAATGACGATTCATCCAATGCTTGATAGTCTTCTAGAAGCTTATGTTTGTTCTGCTAATAAGTTGTAGTATTTATTCTGATGCTTCGAGTTGTATGGACTGTAGTGGATATTTCATGTATTTTTGAATTGATGTTGTTATGATTTTGAATTGTACAGTGATTCTTGTAATGTTTGAACTTGTGATGCTTAGACTTATCTATTTATAATTTATCATGTATGATTTTGCTATTCTTTGTTCCCCATCTCTCTTTTGTCTCCTATTTCTTTCCTTAGTGGCTTGCTTAAGTGGCTTGCTGCTCTACAAATTACACCTAGCAGTTCAATTCTATGTCCAATGGCCTCAGCTACAGAGGAAATATAAAAGAGCTCACTATGTTGGTTGCCTCATGTATAGTGAATATTACTACCGAGGACATTGATCATCACTGTACGTTGACTCTTCTTTATTTACCACTTTGTATTTGCTTTGATCAGAAACTATGTATTATTGACTGGCTTTTTTCTTTCTGCAACAGGGAAAGGTGAGCCCGGCTAAGTTGCTCTTCTATCGAGCTTGTAAATAGATTCAGGGGCTACCGTGCAATGCAAGAGTGTAGCTGGTTATTGATAAGGAACTGTGATAAGCTACTATAAATGCGCTAATAAACTTCTAGTTTTCCATGCTTTTGTTTTATTATATGCATGCAATGGCTACCAAAGATTCTTCTAATGATCTTAATTCTGTGTCAATTGATATTTTAGATGCTTGTTGTCTTGCTTGCTAGCAGGACAATTGGGTGCATTTTAATGTAAGCTCCTTATAATTTATCAAGTTATATAATATTTATGTTTTGTTTCGGATAATTTTTTACTGTTTTTTAAAATAATTTTTTAATATAAAATTTTTTAATTTTAAAAAAAATTATACTAAAAAGTGTTTTAGAAAGTATTAAAAAAATGGTCTCGATCAAAATCTTAATCTGCAAATTTTTGTGACACATAACATCCAGAGATTCTTCCACTTTTATTAATCCCGATGTCTATGTGTTCTTGAAATTGCTAGAGTACATTTGTTGAGGCTTTGATGCAATGTACTTGCTCATAAAATATTAAATGATTAATGAGTCTTTTTTTTTTTTTGGGAAATTTGGGGCAAGGCTCATATATTGATCAAAAGGTGGTTACAAGTGTAGTAAAATTAGCATTTAAAAAAAACAAAAGAGAAGGGGCAAGCATCAAGGCCCAGGGAAAAAGACAACAAAATTGTTACAAAAGGCTCAGTAAGAAGCCGAACTGAGGAGAAGGCTGAAAAACTTTCAGCGTCAAAAGGCTAACGAACCATCTCCCGGTTGCCACCAGAAGCCACAGAAATAGTCCAAGGGTGCAGGAAAATATTGCCAGGCCAAAATTGGACCAAAAGGGCCAAAAGGAGGCCATCCAGGGAGAACCAAAAAACCGCAGTTCGACACATCATAGCCCGGTAGCATAAGTCTGATCCACCTGGAACCCATTTTGGCGGATAAAGCAAGAGGGGAAGGAGGCAGTAAAATTCTCCCAGTTTTTCCATCTGCGGGATTTAAGAGCTATAGCCGATGCAACCAGATTTAGCACAGCCATAGGAGGAGCCTTCTTCTGTGAAAATCTTCTATTGTTTCTTTCACGCCAAATGAAGTAAACCAGACAACAAATCACTAAAAAACTGAAATTCTTTTCATTTGAATTAAACCTCTGAATTTCATCAAAAAACTCAAAAATCTGAAAGATAGTAGGCCTCAGCAGGAAATTTCCAACATCCGGAATCAGAGTATGCAGCACCTCAAAAGAAAATCCACATTTAAAAAATAAATGTAAAATGCTTTCTTCTTCTCTTTCACAAAGAGGACAAATAGGATTGATAAAGATGTTACGCTTGCTTAAGATGTCAGCCATTTTAAGCCCTTCCATAACCGCAAGCCAAGCAAAAGATGAGAAACGAATGGCATAGTGTTTGTGCCAAATGAACTTATGCCAGGGAACTTTTCCATGATCAGCAAAATAAACATTTTAAAGGTTTTAAAATTGGGCTTGCCCTCTCCAATCCAAGATATATTCCAGTTGTCATCAGAAATGGGGATGGAGTCCACAAGGGAGCAGACCACATCAGGTAGCCTTCCCCTTAAGTTCCAAAAACCATTAATGATAAAATCTTTCACCTCAAAGAATGATGAAGGAAGGTGTGGAAAAAGATCCTTTAAAGATTTGCGGTTGAGCCAAGGATCCCAGGTTAAAGAAAGTTTGCTGTTAGGATTAATAATATGAAACTGAATAAGGTGCTTAATACGAGCAGCAACAACGCAGATGGATTTCCAAAAGGAGGAAGCAGATTGCGGTGGAGGCTTGTAAGGGGAGAGGAATTTAGACTTGAGCCATTTAGAGGTAAGAGTGCTGGTGTTGTAGAATCTCCAAATAAAGCTACAATTGTGCCCAAATTGAATGGAGTTGATATCGGGAATGCCTAAACCACCAAAACAGGTCGGTAAGCAAGCTTTCCTCCAGGCAATAAGATGCAGTTTCTTCTCGGTGGTCGATCCATGATAAAGGAATTTGGCACACATTCTATCAATACATTTGCAGCAACTTTTAGGTATTATTGCACCCCGAATCCAATAAGCAATGGTATTGGCAATGGTGAATTTGAGATATTGAATGCGCCCTGCAAAAGACAAAAACTTAATTTTCCAACCAGCAAGTAGAGCAAAAAGTCTTCTCAGGAGTGGTTGGAAGTAAGTAGAGGTCAATCTTTTGGTAGAAATGGGGATGCCAAGGTATTTTAGGAATACATCAGAGGAGGTGAAACCAAGAGTCCTTTTGATTTCATCAGTCAAGGATGAAGAATGGGAGAAAAGGATGGAACATTTGTTTTTGGTTGTTTTCAAGGCACACAATTTTCTCTTTTAGGAAATCAGAATTGCTCCAATTTTTCTTTTTTAGCGATTAATGAGTCTTATTCTAACAATATGGAGTTCTCGATTTTCTGATAGAAGTGATTAGAGTTTCTCTAGTAAAAATCTATAAATAGCCTATATTTGTACACATTTATAGGACTTAGGATGGAGAAAATTCTTGGGTTTAGATAAATGTATTATGTATAACTCTATCTGTCATTATCCGATGCGAGCTATTTGCTGACATCAACGCCCGCCATTGGTAGAGGTGCAAATAAGCGGAGCTTAAGCTAGCTCAAGTGTTATTTGGCTTGACTCGTTAAACAAATGAACCATTTTTTTTTTTTTTTGCTTTTGTTTGACTGGTTAACCTATTTAGCTAAGCATGAGTTGCTCACAAATATAAAGTCTACTTTGAAGTCAATTATGAATTATATAATATGTCATTATGTATATGTACATATGTATCCATGCAAATATAGATGAATGAAGTAAAATTTATTTATTTTCTTTAATTCTGGGCGATTGTGATGGTTTTAACTGCCACAACATTGCAGAAATGTGGCAGTTTAAGATTTTCGATTAAGAGGACGTTGACCCAAATTCTCAAATCAGCTCCTCCCAGTTCTTACATCTCCACCTAAAGATATTCATAAATCATGTACAGGAGCTCCTAAATGCTACAAGTTTTCCAATAACTATAGTGAATGCACCATAAAAAACTATCAAAATTCTTGATGTATTAGAAGAAATCTCTTATATGCTAGAGATATTTGACGATGTAGAGTTTCATGACTTCATAACAAACTATATAAAAGAGAGGAAATATAGAGACTTTCATGCGAGTTCCTAATGATAGAAAATTTGGTGGCTTAGAAGAAGATTTCACATGAGCATTAGTTAATTATTATATGCCACAATTTGTTATTCAATTTCAACATATAGTAGTAGATTGTCATGCTATTTTACATAGTTCATAGACATTATTTGTATTTCTTCTTTAGTTTGTACTGTTATGATACTCGAAAACATAAGTCTTTATGTAGTTGAGGAGTTTAGTTATTTGATTGGATTAAAAAATCGATATTATTTAATATGGTTCATAAGCTTACTTTATGATTTTATGGAATGCAAACTTTGTGTTAGATTAATATTGCAGGTTTGTAAGTGACTATGGTTTCATTTGGGACAACTTTCGTATTACTTTTAAAACTGTTTTTCAATGCAAAAGTTTTTTAGACTTAAAATTTTTGTACTAAAAAGTTGCTTTAGAAAGCAGTAAGAAAGTTGCTCAAACAAAATCTATATTTAACATCATTTAAATATCAATCAATACAACTCCATTTTTTACTAAATCAACAGAAGTTATTCTATATACTATTTTATTGCATATACAAGCATATAGATTTCTTACTCCTTCCATGACTTTTGACTAAAGTAGAGATAAATGAGTATGAGAGTTATTTTGTGGACATTTTGTTAGATTTCATAATATATATATTGAGAATAAATATTGAATGATTTACTTTGCAAGCTAGAATACTGTTATGGGTAATGTAGATCACATAGAACTAATTATAGAGCAGTTCTTGAAATTACTTTGTTCATTCTAAGATACAATGAGTCCATAAGAAAACTTCAGAGATATTCTAAAATTCCAAAGAAACTATAAGTATGCAATTTTCTGTTGGTCTTCAAACATTGATTTATTTAGCAATCGATATTATTTTACCGGAAGATGATACAAGGTGCATGTCATATTTCAAGAACTGTATTAGAGCCATTGACAAAAATTTTGTTAATCTCACATCCTTTTAAAAGTTCAAATTGCTTACATATGGAGACATCATTCTTCAACTCAGAATGTCATGTATGTACGTACATAATTTAAATATGTATTTAACATTTTTTGTTAGAGTTCACTTTTATGTATTGCGCTAGTTTATTAGTATTGAAGCATACAATAATGTTTGTTATATGCATTGATGTTCTTCGTGTAATGATATTATCATTTTGAACTTCATACTTTCAATAATCACCTTAATTAAGTAACATAAGATTTTAGTACTTCAGCTCTAACAACGATAATTTGACTTGTGATTATTTTTCTATAACCACGCCTTGTAATGCTTGGAGGAAGATATTTTGATACATGCATGTTTAGCTCAATATTTGTAAATCCAACTACTTATGAAGATCTATTGCTTTACATGGTCTCTAACATAATTAATAATAATTTAATTTATGTGTTACTTTGATGAACAACAATTGGTTGGTGTTTCTGATTAGTATTGTAATCACATAAATTCAAAATTGGATCTTTCTCTTGAACCATTGTAAAAGTAAACATCAAGGTCGTGAAAATCGAACCAGCAAGAGTGATTCGAGGTTCGACTAATTCGACCGGTTGAATCAGATGACGTAATGAATAATAATATTATTAAAAATTAATAAAATTAGCTATACCTCTATAGCTATTTGATATCCTACTATTCTTATGGATTTCATTGAATTGTATTGACAACTCAAAAAAACTAATAATGCAATACAACAAAATTGTATTGATCTTCACATCAAACTATAAGCTTCATCTACTTCAATAATCGCATAGTTTCATACTTTTATATTAGGTACACTATCAAAATCTACAAAACATAAACAAATAACACAAAGCACAAATGTGATATCAATTAAGTCTATAAAACATAAACAAATATTTTACAAATAACTTAAAGCGGGGTTTATAACTAAACTAATAAATGGAGAGTAATTGTAACAGTAATAACGACACCAAACAACGCACCTTGCGTGCTCTAGGTTCCCGCGCGAGGTGGTCCGTCCATCCCATTGCTCCCGGTTCCCGCACATAATTATCAAATAATATTGCATTGGGGGAGGAATGCATACCAATTGTTGATATTTCATTATGTGTTGGGCATTGAGGAATGCATATCATCTTCAATTTTAAGTAGGCCAACAATTTTTCTAAAGAAAATTCCGCCGAACAAAGCCCTACTTCATGTCCCGTGCTCCATCTAATTATGTGAATTTTTCTTATGTTTGTTCTCACACAAAATCCCTCTCCTATTTGACTCTTCTGTTCGCCACTCAGTTTGATTGCTTCCATTCATCCATTTCCGTCGATTTTTCTCCATCCAACTTCTTCTCCAAGGCCATTTACCCCTCATACTCTCCCTTTACTATTATTTCGTAAGTTTTCTCCATAGATCTACTCTTCATTTTTTTTGCTGATATTCATGGTGTACCTCTAAAATTTGTGTACATCTTAAACCCATTACAATTTTTTGTTGAAAAATGCTAAAATGTGATAGTGTTGGTTTGTTGAGTGAATGTATGTAGTAATTCTAAGATTTTGTGCATGCAAAAAATTTCTATCTAGTTTAGGATGCTAATCGATTAAATTATATGTTATTTATCATCAAGTTTGGCAGGCCTTATGTTACCTCATAAAGTCAATGTAACTTATGTGTATAGGCTTAGAGGAAATGCGTCCTATATTGTGATTATCATTATGAATACCATAGGTTTCAACTTACAAAACCAATATTTACTGAGTTGCCTCCACTAAAATTATTTCACAAGTTTCATTATGTGTTATGAGTATTACAACATAAATATCACTTATGGATAGTGACACCCTAGGTTAATTGTATCTAATAAATTATCGTAAAATGATTCTAAGGACTCTATGTTTAAGGTCAGTTAGCATAATGAGTTTTAAAACTTCATATCTTCTATTTAGATAATGTCTCCAAATCATTAATGCAAATACAATCTCAAATAACTTCATATAATGTGTAGGATATATTATTTCATAAATTTTTAGTTATTTGTACGTATATGCTACTACATATTGCATTTAGATAGAACCTAATTCCTCTAATAATGCATCACAATAATTAAACATATTTGATGTTTACATTAATGCATTGGAACACTTTTATTATCTGGATATTAAAGATAAATATTATTGCTAAGCTCAAACATATCTTATCATACATAAAAGAAAAAGCTTGTTGGTTCGCATCCACATTGAAACCCAATGGTGATAATATTTGATAATAAGAGAAACTAAAAAATTGATTTCTCTTATAAGAAGCTTCTTCTATGCTATTAAGAAATATTTTAATGATTAGATGGAGAAAAACATTTGATCAATTTATGTGTAGGTCAACATTGGTCAAGTGTGATATAGATATTATGAATTAAATATATTGGATGTATAATTGATTGATGTTTGGATAGTTAATAGATGACTTCATTAATGGGGTAATTTTTTTTTTAAATCCAGGAAGCCTATCAACTTCCTCCTTTATCTCAAATGGAATATTTCATTATCCCTATTCCAAACATAAAATTAAGTGCATCTCACACCAGATGAGGCCGGTAACTGTTGATCTATATCACGGAGGATTCATGCTAAAATAATGGTATTAGGCTTGTCATGATGAGTATGAGCCACATTTTGACTCTTCGTGGACCAGTCTATAAGTTCTAATATAGCTGAGAAAGAAAATATTAGAATGTTTGAAGAGTTTGTTTATGATGCAGCTGAGCCACAATTTTAATAATATACAAAAGAGTCACTGAATAAGGTGGCATAGAACTTTTATGATTTGTTGTATGCTACTCAACAACCAATTTAAAAGGAGTGCACTACTTACTCAGAGTAATATATCGCTGTGAGATATCTACAGACTTTAGAAAGTTAGGAGAGTGATCGCTCTAGATTGGTGAGAGTGTATGGGCCAACCTAAGCAGTTTTTGGGGATGCCTATATTACACTAAGATGATGGACTAGAATAGACTAAAATCATGCTTTTGATGTCGGGGGCATATATAGTGCCTTCCATACTGAGGGCTTAGTTCCACTCACTGAGCACATGTGATGTTTGATAAGAATTTTAACATATTTGAATAATTTATTCAGTTATGAATGCTAATATAAGTTTATTGTAGAAAGAGCTGTTGGGTAGATAATTGATCGATATTGAGTTGTATAGTTATACCCATAAGCACCAGAAGGACCAGCTGTGGGTTGACGGGCGATATAGCAAGAGCTTATGTGAGTATATTAGTTTATAATTTTAAGAGAAATGTTTTAACAGTCAATTATAAATTGATTCATCTTATATTATCTTTTATAGAATGAGTATACATAACTTCGAGAGAGCCAACCCGGAGAAGGAGAGGGATCCTCTAGGGGATATGTAGATTATTTTGACTATTGTATTTGGTCATAGGTGGAAGATGGCCGAAGGTATGAATTTATGGATTAGGCTTGCAAGCCTATGCATACGAGGGACAGTCCTCGGGTGGCTCCAACTTCTTAAGAAGCAGCAAGGATAGTTTGTATCGCGAATAGGTGGCTGCCCTTACAACAAAGCTAGAGTATGTATGAAAATCACAAGCTGACATGCAGATGAAAATATAAATGTAGTAAAGTTAGATATTGGAGGAGCTGAAAGGAATGAGGGAGCAATTCAGTGGAAAGTAGCCAATATCGACAGGGTAGGAGAATCACAATTAAAATAGATTCTAACAAGATTATATGTGTTTGTACATTTTATGCTATGTTTTTATTGTATAAGAACTTGATGTTTATTGTAGAAGTATTTGGTAATTGTAGAATATTTGCTTTTTATTCAATGTGTAATTACTTTAACATTAGTATTTATGTGCAATATTAAAATGTGAGGCTACTTTAACTATTTTGACTGTCTGTGATTGTAGAAATATTGTATTATACAATAATTGAGGAAAGGTGGTGATTTTTTTTCTATTCTGAAAGTTTTGATGGAATTCAGTCTAAAAAAATTATTGGAAATCACCATACGAGAAGTTATAAAAACATTTATGGTAGGCAATGTTAATAAAAAATTCCGGCAAAACTGTTTGCCAACAATTCCGAGAGTTTAACCATTGGACACTTCCGCCGCTATAACGAGTAGAATTACCATCAGATTAACTGCCATAATTTTTTGTAGGTAGTTCCGCCTGAACATTGGCAGAAAAATCCACCAATAATTTGACTTAAAGCACGTCATTTTTGGTTCACAGTTCTGCTGGAAATTCACCAGAAAAGGTTCTAGCAAAATTTAAATATGCCATAAAGTTGACTTTCAGGAGGATTTAGCACATTTTCGAGTGGATTTGGCCACTAGAAATAAGCATTTTTCATGTAGTGAGATAAAGCAATTGCAATGATTCTATAATTCAAACATTCCATGGCCTAAGATGAAATCCACGATATTGATTCTATAATAGTCAACCGGAATGCCCCGATCTACTTCTTAAATTGCCAGCCCGACTTCAACATTATGACACAATAGTAAATAAAAGTAAATTTATAGTATTTCAACACAATAATGGCACAAAAGAGTTAAGGAAACCACAAAGGTGGAAGAATAGAAGGCTAATAATACCACAAAGGATGTCTCCAGCAGAAATGTAGGAAACGACTAAAAACAATGAACACATATGGGACAACAACATCTGAAATTGAATTAAACTAATCAACCAAATCCCATGCCAAACCATATAAACTAGCCATTGCTAAGAAATAGAAAACATATTCCTTTCTAAAAGCAATCATAATACGTATAAAAAATACTAATATAACATAAATTAGATCAACTGAAGGAATCAAATAAACTTTGCTCAAGTCATTGCTTGATACAATGCTCCAAACGAGATTAAGCATGTTATTTCCATTTAACTTGCTTAGCTTCAACAAATTTGGTTGTTAAATATAGCAGTTGATGCTCATTGAGAACACAATGTACCACAGATTCTCTAAATAAAAATGACTAACTGAATGGAGACCAGCATCTATGGAAAAAACTTAGTGCTAAATCAAGCCATTATAAACTTTTCTTACTACAAGATAACGAAAACAAAGGTTTCATACACAGTATTTTGCTTCCTTCAGCCATAAACTTTGATCGCATATCATGACACCTTCTATTTAATGGGCAAATACATCTCAAGAAACTTAAAGCTGGAATGACCATTGATAGCAGCAAGCTACAAAACATCAGAGAATTGCCAAATACAGTCAAATAAATTTCATGATTAAAACAAACATATTCCCACATTAATGGATTAGAAATGACATAAATCCCCCCTAAAAAAATTCCCAATTTATGCAAAATTCTACTTGTAATCAAATGGTTTTCAAGTTTAACAAAATCTTCTGTAAGATATTGCGCTTCAGAAAAATCATATTTTATTAAGAGAAAAAAGAGCTTAAAACATAACAAAGCTCAGATTTAGATCTATTGGAATAAAAGAAAATAAAAAAACAAAGCTCTGTTTGTTTTCCTTTTTTTTTTTACTGATTTGAGCTCCAAGCAGAAGGATATCCCTCAAAAGAAAGGGAATCTTGAACAAAATCCTAACATTCTATTTGAACTCTCATACTAATCAACAAAGAAAGAGTTCAACTTAGATTGGACTTTAAGGGAAAAGGAAGACTAAATACTGGAATACATGCTAAAATATTGATATCGTTGATGAAAACCTTACTAATTGACTTAGAAAATCATAAAGAGACAGCCGGAAGAAGAAGTAATTAGAAGAGCTGAGATGAAAACTTTTCTTACCCATGTAATCCATGGCTTCAAATTTCATTTTAGTACATGAACTATCCATTTCAAAATTGAACTGGTTTCTTCAATTCACTTGTTCTCTTCACGAATTCTAAGTCTTCAAATAGAATATCTTCATTGTAATCAGAAAACTGGCAAATGTTTGAAAAAAATATGGATTCATATAGGCAATAAGATTTTTAATGGTTCTGTAAACTGGCATCTTATATTTACACATGAAAGAAGGAACAAATTGCTCATATAATCTGAAAAACATTAAAAACTTGAATCAGTAGCTGCACTTACTTGGCAAAAGACACATCATTTTAATAAGAAGACCCTTTCAACCAAAGTTAAGAACTAGGAGGATAGTCACTTGGTAAACAGCCTACATTTATAGAATAACTCCATAAGTGGCACTAATGATATCAAAATAAAGAATGACCATGATTGCATGTAAGCACATCATTTTAATAAGCATTTTAGTGGAAATCAAAACTCATATCTGTAATAAAATGTTTCTCCACATCACAACCATATTATTAGTAAAGTTGGACTAAGTAACATTAAACATTATAACTATTTAGATAATAAAATTCATATTGTCATACGTCAATATCTGCATATTGTCATACATCATAAAATCCTTATAACATTTCAAAATAAAACATCGATCATATATAATGAAAATATCATGCCCATTTATACTATGCCTTCCCTCTTCTACACATTGGATTTCAACTAGACGAAAATTAATCATTAACTCCATGTTATTAATATAAAAGTCATCAGTAAAAAAATAATAAATAAATTAATAAATAAAAATATCTAATTTTGTAATTTTACATACCATAGTTGAGCTTCCTGGTGGTAGATGGATTCCTTGATAATTTTTCATGAATTGTCTCACTTCACTTTGTAGTGTTTGCACCACCTCATTAAGTCGTATAACTTGATCAAATGCAGTATTACCTCTACAGTTGTTGCTTGGAGTCGTGGTATTATGGAGAAAATATCTACTTGGAGTGACCCCAAAATCCTATGTTCGTACCCTCCATGGGTGTTCTGGCCCCATAATTGTCTTGAAGACTTTCTCATTGGCCTCAAATTTTCCATCTTCTGGCATCAAACCTTCCTCAGCAAGCATTTCAGTAGCATGTGACTATATATATATATATATATATATATATATATATATATATATATATATATAGTTAGCAATCATTAAATCGATCATGTGAAAAGCTTATGATTTTACCCATTTTTGTCTGGCCTCCTCAGATGATCATGATCCATCTTTACGCTTGCGATTGATTTTTCATAATAACAGGTGTTCTCATATAGACTGTAAAAAACTAAAAATTAATTTCATTAATAAAAATATAATATATAAGCAATTGGAATACATACCATTTCTTTTTGTCTCCTTACAGAGCTCACTCGACCCATTGTATGCGGACAAGTTTATTTTTTTATAGCAATTTCAACATTTTTGCTGCCCTCTCCTGCAACAAATAATCGTCATATTAATTTCATTATTATGAAACTTAGTAACATGATTTATTTTACTAACTCATCTTGTCCTGAGGTTGTGACCAGATACTAACAAGTTGACACCACTGTATTGGGTCTACTCCTCTAAGAACATCCTCCATGATCTCTTGTACTGGTCTACTATCCCAGTGCTCTGCCTTCAAACTACTTTTATAATTGCACCACTTGACTCCAAGAGATTGTAGTATTCAATACTTCATATTTTTTGGGAACTCAAATTTGGCCTAAAGAATGTTAAATGATTTTAATTATTAAACAAACATAAATAACATACGACTATTTGTTATGATATTTACCTCTATTTCAACTACCATCTTCTTTTTAAAAGGATCCATGCCTTTATTACGCCAATCTGAGAATGCGATCGGTGTCAAAATAGGATCTCTGGCTATAACCCCTAAGTATGAACCAAACAGAATAGACTATGGTATATTACATGGCACCATATTTTCATTGTCTTCAATGTGAATCCGTATATTTAGTGGCATGCTCTGTATGTCTACACAAGTAGTTCGACCTCTCTTTTTTATCGGAGCCCCCTCATCATCTGAAAAAATAAAAATGTAAGAGGCAATTATATGATTAAATTATTAAAATTGACATAAATAAATAAATATTTAAGTGAACAAAAAACTATGAGCCAAGTTCCATCCTCCTTCGGTGGCACCCGCTGTCTTAAATCTTGAGATGATTGAATCGGCAACTGATCGTTATTATTGTAGTCATTAGCATTAGATTAATCTGGATACACCGAAGTCGATGTATTATTAGAAGTTCTATCAATCTGCTCTACACTAGAAGATCCTCGATGTGTAACCTTTTTAGCATGCCGGAATGAGCCACTTCCCGTCATTCCCATTAATTCAAACAAAAAGAAAGGGCAATTATTAAAATATCATACACACATGATAAATACAAGTCAACTAAATGATTGCATAAATGTTATGTACAAGTCATCTACATTCATGGATTTTTGAAATGACCTGAGAAAATATTTGGAAATGATAATATAGTTACTAATGCTTATTTCACTTCAAAGTTTTCCACCCAATGTTATAATATCCAATTTCTCAACATGCAGAATTGCAGCAACTTAAACAAAGCATTAGTTTGTTAAAAACAGGGAAAGGAAAAGCCAAAATAAAGAGCTTGAGGAAACCAATTTAAATTTTGATTAAAAATTCAATAAACAGTATCTAGTGGAAGCCTATGAAACTCGAGTTGATGCCAATTCCTATTGCTAATGATCTGAAGGCAAATGTTGGATGTGTTATTGCAACAGCATTCATCCTATGGTTACTTGAGTTATTGCAATAGCTATTAAATGATTGTGAATTCAGGAAATAAAAATATATCAATGTCATACGACAGAATATTATAATTCTCAAAATGCATAATATTAAATTCTAAAAATAAAGTAAAATGACATACGATATAATATTAAGATTCTCAAAATACAGTAAAATGGAAATATGCATTTTGATGGAAACTAAGTTCTGATTAAGATTCTCAAAAATACATAAAAAATATCTGAAATTGAAATCCCACATCTCAATCATATTAAATGTATGTAAATTCTATTGAGAAATGCTTGAATCAAATAGATCTCTAGCCTTTACTCATAAGACAAAATTCCAAGTCTTATTCTTTGGATCTTCAATGAAAAAGATGGGCTCAACTTGTGATGAGAAAATAAATGGATCATCTGCCCATCTATCACCTGTGTGTATTAATCGTGAAAAGTTAATCAATGTATTTCCGCAATGATCTACTTTAGTGCCAGCTGAAGTTGTGTTAGTCCAATCACACTTGAAAAGACCACACGAAATAAGTCGGAGTAGTTAAGCTCAATAATAATCATTCAGTCGACCATAATAAGAAAATTTTCCAACTTCAATTTTGTTAACAATGCCATAATTTTGTGTTTTCTTCTTCTCATCACGAGCTTTAGTATGAAATTCATAGCCATTAATATAAAATCCTTTAAATCTTTGTGTGATTTGCTTAGGACCAACTGCGAGGGATCTAATTTCTTCTGAAACTATTGAATTTTCTATACATATAATCTAAATAAAAAATTATTAGTCAAATTAGGCATATGACATTGAAATTGAATAAGGAGAGGTTTTGATATCTTACTATTCGTCTGAACCAACCATGAAAATGTTCGTTAACAAGTTTATCAAGAGCAAATGGTGTTAGAGGAAAGTTGTTGGCTTTTTTTTGTCTATCTTCCTCCTTGTACAGATCAATATACTTTGTTAAATTATCACAATGTCGGAGCACATATCTATGACCTTGAATCAATGATAGGTCATCTAACACAAATATATACACTTGATCCAAAGGTTTACTGGCAGTCAAGAACTTGTAAGAAACACCATCATCATTAGATGAAATTCTAGTAGATATGGACTTGGAGAAAGTCGGCAGACCATCCAGATATTTTGAGCAAAATGAAATTCCCTCTTCAATGATATATCGCTCAGCAATTGATCCTTCGGGTTGTGACTTATTTCCAGCCAAATCCTTTAATACTAAAAAAAAATTGTAAATTATGAAAATGTATGTTAATATACCCCAATAAACAATAAAATATTGAAGTAATAAGAAAGATATATTACCTCTCAAAAGGGTACATCCATCTATAATGTACAGGCCCGTCAAGTCTCACTTCTTCAAGCAAATGGATGAGCAAGTGAACCACGATAGTGAAGAATGATGGGAGAAAGTACTTCTCCATATTACATAAAGTCAATGCAATTTCCCTCTGTTTCTTGTCAAGTTCAATTGGATTTATGACCTTTGAGCATATGAATTTCAAGAAATGTGAAATCCCAACAATGATGATCAAAACTTTGTTTAATGGTGCACATGATCTTAATGCAATAGGCATAATATCCTCAATTAGTACATGGAAATCGTGGCTTTTTAGACCCATTATTTTACACTCTTTAATGTTTACACCCTTAGAAATATTTGATGAATGACCCTTGGGTAACTTCATATTCTTGATAACTTCACAGAACATTATCTTATCCTTCTTAGACATGGTAAATAGAGCTGGTGGTAAAATATAACTACCATATGAAAGAACATGAGTATGTAGTTCAGGCTTTACTCCAATTTGAACTAAATCTTGTCGAGCTTGTAAGTTATCTTTAAATTTCTCAAGGTCTAGCAATGTAGAAATGAATTTATCAAAAATATTTTTCTCTATATACATAACATTTAAATTATGAGGTAATATATTATATTGCTAATAACATAAATAAAAAAATATTAATTTCTTCTTCCACTTAGTGACCACACTATCATTGATAGACATTGCAGCTTCGTGCCCTCTCTTCAATATTTTTAACCTATCTTTATTAATTTTTCAAAGAGTGAACTAATGATTCTATAATTCAGTACAAATTTCACTACCAGAAATTCTTGAAGGTGCCGATCTGAGTTCATCTATATTATCAAAGTATTGTTTTTGCTTGTGAAATAAATGAGAAGATGAAAGCCAATGTCGATGACCCATATATGCAAATTTCTTACTCTTATATAACCGTAAGGACACTGTATTATGGGCACAACATGGACAAGCAAACCTTCCTTTGGTGCTCCAAGCCGACAATATGCCATATGTGGAAACTGATTGATAGTCCAAAGTAATGCTGCATCCATCATGAAATTTTCTCCACTTGTTTAGTCATAACATTGAACACCTTGACATAAATGTTGCAGTTCATGAATCAAATGTTTGAGATAAATGTCAATGTCATTTCCAGGACTTTTTCACCTGGTATAATCATTGAAAGAATAAATGATGATTATTTCATTCCACTCCAAGGGAGCATATTATAAGGCACTATAATCACTGGCCAAATGCTGTATGTACTGCTCATAATCTTGAAAGGATTAAAATCATCAGTGGCTAAACCAAGGCGAACATTATATGGATCTGCGACAAAATCAAGAAATCTATAATCAAATGATTTCCATGCTTCTCCATCAGCTGCGTGTCGCAACATACCATTTGTATTTCGTTGTGTGGTATGCCAAATCATATCTTCTGCCAATTTTTTGGTTTTAAATAATCTTTGAAGTCTTGGAATCAAGGGAAAATATCGAAGAATTTTAGTAGGTTTCATTTGAACTTTTTTGTCTTGTGCAATATTACTCTTTTGATTAGAAGCCCATCTTGATGCTCCATAAACATCACATACATTCTCATTTAACTTATCTCCTCAAAATAATGTGCAATCATTAGAGTATGCGTGTATCTTAGTATAACCAAGATCAAAAGCCTTCATTAATTTGTTAACTTCATATGTAGTTTTGGGTAATGAAGTTCCTTCAGGAAATGCTTCAATAAGTAGCTCTAATAATATATCGAAAGATCTTGTAGTCCAAGAGTTTAGACATTTCAAATGAAATAAATGTAATATGAATGATAACTTAGAAAATTTCTTACATCCCAGATATAATTCTGCCCCCACATCTTCTAATAACTTTGATTGTTTATCATCTTATTTATTTGAATATTGAGTAAATTTTTCATGCTGATCAACTAAGTTAATCGATTCATTGATTGGAGCAAATGTATCCCTTAACAATCCTTCAATATCATCTATATGTGGTTGCTCAATTTGAGTAGTTTGTGATTCAAAATCAGACATACTAATAACACCTTCATTTTATGAACCTCTTACAAAAACTTGATGATCCTCCCCATGTCGATTCCAAATAATATATCCCGTAAAGAATCCATTGGTGATAATGTGTTCCTTAATAACTTGTACTAAATAAAAGTATCTGTTGATGCATAATTTACATGGGTATAATATCTTTCGTGATAGATTCTTACTACGACTAGCAAAATATAAAAAATCTTCAACTCCTTTGTTATATTCACGACTCCATCTTGACTTGGTTATCCATCTCTTATTCATTTTAAAATTGAACAGCAATTTTTAACCATTGACAATAATTAAGAAATCATTGACAATAAATATAAGTCATCATGTCAAGTTAAATTTTAACAACTGAATGCTACTAATTGCTATCTTGAATTTACAATAATTAAGTGCCCAAATCGTTTGCCTAGTAAAATAAGATCATCACACAAAATAAACATAATATCCTCTCATAGACAACAAAGGCACAACAGTACCAATAGTCGCCTAATAAATCTTCCTAATATCCACTCATTCAAGTTTTAAAACTAAACTAATCATGCAATAACTTCCCCCTCTTCTTAATGTTTGGAATTAGGTAAGACCAAATTCAAATCACCAAGTAAAAATAAAACAACAAGAAGAGCTAAAAATGCATGTTATTATAGAAAAAAAAAACAACAAGAAGATTAACAAACAAAACAAAATAAAAAACTAATATAAATATTACCCAATGTTTGCTTAATTTTAGGTATGATTCAAGAAGTAAAAGGAGAAGAAGAAAGCGGCGAATGACTAAATAATGAAGTTCTTGTTAGAAGGGAAGCAGATGCGTTGGTGTTGGTGTCGCTATCGCCGTTGGCTTCATTGTTAGCGTCGGATTTGGCATCAGCCTGGGCATCGTCGATGGTTGGGGAGGAGGTGACTGCGAAGGATGGAGGTCGCTCGCGGAGGAGATCGTGAGAGGTCCATATGATGTATAGAATGAACTAGGGCTTTAGCGTCGGCTTCGACATCAACGTTGCCGTCATCGACGTAGATCATGCTCGGAGGAGATCGCTTGAGAGAGGTTATGCTATGAGGAGATCGAGAGAGAGAGAGGTCTGGATGAGGTTAGGGCTTATTTTCCACGGTTTATTTTTGATTTGGCGCCTTAATTTTCATTCATGTATGAATTAATAACATAAAAGAAGCGATTTAAGACCGCTGTGATTTATTGTCTACAACAGCGGCATTTATTTTTCTACAAATAAATGCTGCGAAAACATATATTTTTAATAGTGTAAGTAAGATTCAACAAGATAAGAAAAGGTTAGACTAACTTAAACTTTGGGTTTGGGTAATGTATGTGTGTGTCTGAGTGTGTGTCCACATATCTTCTTTCATAAAGAAGAGAATTAAAAAATATTCATAAAAAGATCTATCTATGTCTCATTTACACATTTACATCATTATCCTAGCATGCATAGCTAGACATTCATCGTTATATATATTAATTTTTGTTTTAAGTATACTCACTCGCAAACTAATATGAAAATGTCAAAGATGATATTTTTCTATGGTGAGTTAGTTATAACAACCAAAAATATTAAAAATATTTTAAAACGAAACTTTGAATATTTGAACTAAAGCGCTTCAGTACTATGCTTGAGAGAACAACGAAGCTATGCTTGAGAGCACAACAATGCTAGAAATCACCAATGCTGCATTAACACTCTATTCTACAGTAATTCTAAAATATGCATGCTACACTCATTATAGGAAAATCGTCCATTATCGACTGATTTTTTCGGAGGCCTATTTTCCCGCGGCAGAATTTTTTAGAAGAATTTCGGGCGGCTTTCTGGCCGTTCTATTTTCGGCAAGGGTTTTTAGCCGCTTTTCTTTTAGTTTGTAATAATTTTTGCAAAATCATATATTCCTAATTTAATTAATAATTTATATTTTAATTTAATTAATTATTAATTTAAATAACTTAGCCTAATTAATTATCAATTTAATTAATTTTTTTTATTAATTATTAACTTTAATATTTCATTTTAATTAATTTTATTATAATTAATTATTAATTTTATATTTTAAATAATATGTTGTTAAAATAAAAATTAATTATTTTTAATTTAATAACTTTTTTATTTAATAGTTTATGTTAATTATTTATTCATTTTACCATTTTATTTTATTTTATTTTAAAATTTAATTTTTTGTATTTGTATTATTAAAATATAAAAAAGTATGTAATATGACATATTTTACTCCAAAACAAAGTGGTTGAGTCTTTGTATTCCACACACTTAGGTCCTGAATTTCGGGCAGCGCGCTTGGGCGGGCAAGTGTGTGGGCAGCTGGCAGTCAGGCTTGCGGATCGATTCTGGCGGGGTAGTGGGCACAGTCGGGTTGGCTGGGTTAGGCTTGTGCTGTCTGGTCCGGCTTGCAGGCTAGTAAAGGCAGGCAGCGACGTGGTCAGGCGGACTGCTGGGCCTGTGTGGTCTGGCGGGCTTGTGCATGCGGGCAACAAATAGTAAGGCTGGCCAGTGTGGGGCAACTTAATTTAAATTATTTTTTAATTTTTCGGTGGCTTTATTCCACTGGAAAACCATCGAAAATATTTTTCTGCTAGAAAAGACCGTAAAAAATATTTATATTTAATTTTTCGGTGGCTTTATATATAAATTATGCTTAAACATATAACATAAAGCAATTATTTATATATAAACTAATTTTTATTAAATATAAATTAAAAACGAAGATTGAAAATACTTATATTTAACTTTAAAACTAGTAATTATTTATTTTTTTTTAAATATATAAACATAAATATAATAATTAATTATATTTAATTTTAAAATTATGTAATATATTATATATGTATGAATTTTATTTATTTTTTAGTCTAAAATTTCTTAGAATTATAAAATTTTAAAGAATAAATTGTCATTATTATTATGTTAATTTTATTATTATTTATTACGTCATTCAGTTCAACCCTGATTCAACGGGTCGAACCGATTGAAGCATGAACCGCTCATTCTTCCTGTTCATTTGTCCAGTCCGGTTGTCCAAACTTTCTATAAATAAATTTAGATCAAATAGTTGTCTTTCCTGCGGCTGTACCATGACTTTAGTGGACAAATAAGTATTTAATAAAAAGCATAGTAAATTCATTTGATCACATCACTCTTTTTCTATATGATTATTTAAAAAAAAAATCTGGGAATTATGTTTGTCTACTAATTCTTTTTTTTATTAAAGATTAAATTTAATAGTCCCCTAACAATTTTTAAATAACTATTTTAGTCCCAGCTATAATGTTATTTCAATTTAGTTCAACGTTTATGCAAAATTGACTCAAATATTTTTTTTGAGGGTTAAATTTGGCATTAAATTTATGAAGTCATTAGACTAAATTGAGAACAATTTTTTATTACAATTATAATATGAGAAAATGACTTTGGAGGAGCTAAATTAAGGCAATATAATATTTTGAGATTAAGCCATTAAGGCTTCGTTTGTAATGACTTTCAACCAATTTTTTAAAGCGAATTTTTAGTAAAAAAATATTAATTTTTGTACTAAAAAGCTGCTTTAAGAGCCAGGCTGAAAGCTGTCTTTGTTTGGGATGACATTCTTAATGTTTTCTAAATAAGCTTTTTAGTACAAAATTTTTTAATTTAAAAATTTTTTACTAGAAAATTACTTAAAAAAAAAGTAAAAAGTGTCGTTCCAAAGGAAGCCTAAAATTTTATTTGGAATAATTTTCTTATTACTTTTTAAAACAACAGTTTAGTATAAAATTTTTATATACTAAAAATTATTTTTAAAAATAATAAAAAATTATTTTAAATAAAATATAAATTAATCATTTACAAATAGTTTAGAGATTATTTTGAGAATTTTTTTTGTTTTCATTAATGAGGATCTAACCTACGGATAATAATCTGATCTAATATGAGCTCCAATAGGTAAAAACCCGCATAGACTTTTGCTGTTCATTTTTAGAGCGAATCCACAGTGAATTTGGATAAGGTCTCTGAAAGCGAAGGGTGGGCCCACTGAGCTCTCTGCGGCAAGCGGCTGCTATTAATGTTAACGATGCCGTGCCAGTTCAGAACGCGAACGCAGATGACGTCGCACTCAATTAATATATAAAGCTTTGTTTTTATGCGCCTTCCCGTACGCTTCTCGTTTTACCCTTTTTAATTATCGCATCAGTGTCGCTTCCACCACTCCACGATTTCCCATTCTGATACCGATCAATTTACATCCACGTGCCCGCACCGAACTCTCCTCCGAGCGCATCCTAACCGTACGATACGTGCGCGATATAATAAAATTATTACTGAAAAATTTTAAATAGATTATAATATATTAACTCATCCCAAAAAATTATCTATAAAATTATATATTTATGATAATTTTATTTTATTTTAAATTAAAGAGATTTTTACATGTATAACATCTAAAATTATTGATAATACATATTCAACATCTAAATTTTTATATTTACTAATATACCACATAAATTTTTTTTTCTTCTATTTTACCACTCTAGTAAAGGAGGTTTTATTTGGTTCGGTGTAAGGACGCAGAGGAAGATTCGGTCGTAGGAAAAATCGCGCATATACCGTGGTGGACCGAGTTTTTCAAAAACTCGGTACACCACGGTATAGGCCCGATTTTGCCTACGACCGAATCTTCCTCTGCATCCGGTCGGAGGTCGTAATAATTCTTCCTTGTAAAGCGAAGAGATATTTGTATTCACTGTGAAAGAATGTCATTGACTGGAAGACAGTCTCTGATAGTGATTTTTGATGGAAAGTTTAAACAGATTGTTACAATTGATTAAAAAAGTGATTTTAGGTGGTATATTAATAAATATAGAAGATTAGGTGTTAAGTATGTAAAAAATCTCTAAATTAAATTATTTTAATTTTTATCGTCCTATATTTCATGATATAATATTTTAATTTTTTTAATAATATCATAGTATTTTAATTAAATTTTTTTTATGAAAATAAATTTAATTAAATTTGAGATAAATGTAGTTCCAATAATTTATATATTAATTTCATTTAAAATAAATAAAAAATTAAAAAAATGATATTTTTAAAAAGAATTTATTTATTTAATTTTATATTTAAATTATTTAAGATAAACTCATACATATAAGACAAATAAAAAGACTAAAATCCAAAATCTCTTAATTGAAAATCTAAGCTCTCAATCAAAATTTCGATGTGTATTTTCTTTTTATTTTTTCAAGTAATAACGTGTCCGATTCATGATTGAAGCACACTTGTCAAAGCAGATCTAACGAACACTAAATAATAAATTCCTGAACCGTCTCAAGTAGCAGCAGGATAACAAAGGGCCTGATAGAAACTTTGGCCATCTTTCACTCGAACGATTGTATTTACTTCGTATGAACAGCCGTTGGATTGAAGGAACTGACTTGGAAGACGATGTCAGCGATCAATCATTGCTAGCCGTCATATTCACTTCGTCGATCGGACGGCTTCTGAACTCGGCGGCGAAAATTCTTACTTCAGGCTTGTGTGGTCTCATTTTGCGGGAGCTCGTCGGTTGTTCTCGGTCTTTATCATCCTGTTCTCAGTCTCTCTTCCTCATTTCGGGAGCTGAGTTTCTACGGGATCGGAAGATGGCCTCAGGCGACGGCGGAGAAGGATGCGGGGAGCAGGAAGTTGTTGCCGTTGAACTCCCGGCGCCTGTGGGTTGGAAGAAGACGGTCTGTTCATTTCTTTGTTTTCTGTATTTTGTTTTTTCTTCTGTTTGCTTTTTGTTCTCGTTGCAGAGATTTGTTGGTGCACCTTTTTCTTTTTTGGATTAGGAACTTGCTCTCGTCGGTATGACTTTTGGTTCTAAGGTTGCTGGTTTGGTTGAATTTTTTTTCGATTTTGTTGATTCAGTGGAGTGTATTGTGCAATTAAGGTTTTTATTATATGTAGGAAACGGTTTTGATATTGGAATTACTTGATTGATAGCTTAGGTTACTTTAATAAGTTGATTATCCTCAAGGTTGTCTAGAATTCTTCAGCAGGAGTGTTTTTTTTTTCTTCAGCTGGTTTATGTTGTTCGAGTTGTTATACAAGAAAAATTTGGTACTTCTGTTTATGAAGCGTGGATTTATCGGAAGAGGGATGATTCCTGTTTCTTCCTCTAAGTCAACGGTTTTTGTTGTGCTTATCGACAGGAAATTCCTATTTAACTCAAGGGATGGCAAGTTTTTACCTTTTAAAATTTTTTAATAAGATAGAGGATTTCTGCTTTGCTTCTTATGTTATATGTTCATTAGACTGGGCGATGGTCTGAATATACGAATTGGATTTGTAATTTATGGATGACTAGTCTAACATGTGCTGTTCCCCTTATACCTTCTTTATGAAATTGAATATTCCTCTGTAGGATTGTTTAGTATGGAAAAGTTCTATAGTTGAGTGTTTTAAATGGAATTGTATTCTTCCTTGATAGAAGTGTAAGAATGGGCTAGTTTTTATACTGGTCTTACTGCAGTTTTTTCATTTTATTTTATTTGGCTATGTAGCGAAGAAGATGAGATTACTTTAAGTTCAATCTATCTCTTTGTAGGCTAGCAGCAGAGTTTTATATAAACATAGATGTTAGAGAGCAAATTTTGTCAGCTTCAGAACAGTATGAAATTTTCATAGCTCTATAAACAAATAGGTGTTTAGAATTCTTCAGCAGGAGTGTTTTTTTTTTTTTTTTTTTCAGCTAGTTTATGTTGTTCGAGTTGTTATACCAGAAAAATTTTGTACTTCTGTTTATGAAGCGTGGATTTATCGGAAGAGGGATGATTCCTATTTCTTCCTCTAAGTCAACGGTTTTTGTTGTTCTTATCGACAGGAAATTCCTATTTAACTCAAGGGATGGCAAGTTTTAGCCTTTTAAATTTTTTTAATTAGATAGAGGATTTTTGCTTTGCTTCTTAAGTTATATCTTCATTAGACTGTGTGATGGTCTGAATATACGAAGTGGATTTGTAATTTATGGATGATTAGTCTAACATGTGCTGTTCCCCTTGTACCTTCTTTACGAAATGGAATATTCCTCTGTAGGATTGTTTAGTATGGATTTGAGTTCTGTAGTTGAGTGTTTTTAATGGAATTGTATTCTTCCTTGATAGAAGTTTAAGAATAGGCTAATTTTTATACTGGTCTTACTGCGGTTTTTTCATTTTTTTTTTTTTTTTTTGGCTATGTAGCGAAGAAGATGAGATTACTTTAAGTTCAATCTATCTCTTTGTAGGCTAGCAGCAGATTTTTATATAAACATAGATGTTAGATAGCAAATTTTATCAGCATCAGAACAGTATGAAATTTTCATAGCTCTATAAACAAAATGGTGTTTTTGAAGAAGTATGCGGAGGGAAAAATATATTTGGCACTTTGGTATTATAGTTCGACATGTGACCAGGGTAGTTCGTGCTTCTTTGTTTGACCATGGATACCCGTGGTTTGCATAGAACTGGTTTCTTTCATTTTTTAAAGATTTCACCCAAATAATATCTGTAATAATGAGATGCTAGAACATTGCAAACAATAGTTTTATCAATTATAGTTAAGTTGAATGCAACTTCACCTAAACAATTTTGCACCTAAACAATTTTGTAAAAGCTGATCGGGAATTAACTTGAAACCATAGTATGGTTATATTAGCATCCTGCGGAACCGATAAGATTTTCTACATTTTTCAAGTGGTATACAAAGATCTTAGATTTTCCTATGAAATCATTTTCAACCTAATTCTATCTCTTCTTGTTGTTTAAATTTCTCCTTGCATGTGTGATTTGTGAAGTTAGTTTTGTAATCCCAAACCTTTTTAAATGGAAAATATTTTTCTTTATCTCATCCCTTTATGTGGAGGTTAGAACATTCTTTGAAGAAAATGATCTCTTAGTATTTTTAACCCATTTAACATGAATTAAGGTACCATTTTGATGCCATAGTTCCCGTTGCTTAATTTAAGCTTGTAGGAATCCCAATTGCTTTGATATGAGATGGTTAAATCTCATTTTTATTTACTTAATTAATTCAATGCCAATTAGGCTGAATGAAGGTTTTCAGAGTCTCCAGGATAAAAGCTTATCAAACTTATTTCCCGGTTTAGGGTCACTTTTTCGCTCTGTTTGTGAGAAAAACATTATTTTTTCTTTTCTCATGACAAAAGCTTATCAAAATTTTATCTTGAGTATGTTGGAAACTTTTATGGAAGTGGATAAAAGGTCTGGTGTTAGAAGAGACGAGATGGAGATTTCCTAAGAACATAAATGGTTATCAGGAATTGTCAGTTCTCTTTTTGCTTCATGTTTTTTTTCTAACATGGAAAATCTTAGATAAACATTGATTGGTGCACGTCAGTTATCTTAAGATGTTTTTTAATGATATCTTTCTTGAAAAGTTTTTATGAAGAATGATGTCGTAACTTGGAAGATCTTAAAGCCAACATATTCATGGCAGAAAGCTTTTATAAAGAGAACTCATGTATTGTTGGAACTTCAATATCTGATATGAGGTTTAGAATTGTGAAATATGAACTATTCTAAGTTTTTAATAACGATGACTGATCTCATAGAATACCAATCAAAGTCAAAAAGAACGTGTTCCTAGTCCTAATTAACGTACTAATTTTGTATTGTCTTTGTATTAGGCATTGGGGCGTCTTTGCTTGCAGGGAAGCTTATTTGTTTCCTAATTTAGGTTTCGTTTGGGACAGCTTTATCATTGCTTTCTAAAATAATTTTTTAGTAAAAAAAATTATAATTTATAAATTTTTTAAACTAAAACACTGTTTTATAAAGCATTAAGAAAGCTATACCAAACAACAACAACAACAACATCAAGCCTTTATCCCACTACGTGGGGTCGGCAAAGAAAGCTATACCAAACGAACCCTTAAAATGTTTATTATGAACCTATTAGCCTAGGTGCTGCTATTTCCTTTTGGGAGTTCAGTTTTCTGATTCAGCTTGTCCTTATCCAAGAAAAAGTATTATCAGATGGAAATTGTTTTGCCTTTTCAAATGTTAGATTAATGCTGGTGTTTCCTGTTGGGAATTCAATTTTCTGATTCAGCTTGTCCTTATTCAAGAAAAAAAATTTATCAGAAAGATATTCTTTGCCTTATCCACTATGGAATTTTGATTGAGAATGCTCAGATTTCAGGACTAAAGCTGAAAGAGAAGGCAATCCTATCCATCAGTGCCGGTTTCTGCATGTCACCATAAGTTATGTTTCTCTTCTTTCATTTTACACTTTAAGAACATATTATCATATAAGTAAATAACCAGACAGGACACTATAATTTTGTGTAGATGGAGTAATACAGATAATGCAGTGTCCTTTTGAACCGTTAGAGATTCAAATTGAGCTCTGAGTGTTAACTACTCTTTGAAGGATCATGATATTTGAATTATTAGGTTACCATATTAATAAAGATCACATATGTTCAATATTTATTTAGAATTCATAGTATTTAATCTTGTAATATATTGTGATTATGGAGTATATTTTTCTTTGTTGTACTTTCCTTATTATTGTTTTTTTTTTAAAGCTTTATATAGGCATATTTGTATTGTCATTAGATATTCAAATAAAGATGTAGAGTTTTATTTTTTCTACCATGGTATGAGAGCCAACGCTCTTAGTTCTTTTGCCTTCATCCTATCTCTTGGCTTTTGCTTTGTCAAGATCTCGTGAAGATCCACGAGGATTCTATCTTTCTTCGCACCCATTGTTTTTCGATGAGTTATTTGTTTTTATGCAGAAAAAAACCTAGTCATCCTGCTACACTACACTGCTAGATTTCAATCCTGAATAGCCTGGTATGATCTCCGTTGAAAATTAGATTCCTAAGAAGTTTAGTCATTTTCAATTTTGTCATGATGGGAAGCTTTTCTTACTCTGTCTATTAATGTGGATGAATGTCATTCATCTGGCAGGATCCAATGCCAACTATATCTTCAGATTTCATTCTGTTCTTTGGATTGTAATAAATCAGTTTCGCCGCCATCTTAGCCTTTATTTTTCCTATATATTTAGGGACTTCTAAAATTTAGCTATATTTGTTCGGGCTAATAATTCCTTTCAACCTAAGGTAAACCCAGAATCTTTTTTATTTGAGCACGGGAGTGGCAAAAATAGCTGATGAGAATTTTCCATCTCGTGGAGTTGGATAAGAATTTTGCCAATTAGATGTGAAGTGTTGTGGTATTTGACTTCATTTGTCTCTTTCATCTTTAGGATGTAATTTATATATTCTTTCATTTATTTTTATTAGAATTTAGGAATAGTTGAGACATAATTAAGGAAAAATGGTGGAGAGAGTGTTACAAAAAGTTATTGTAAGGAAAAGGGTGTTGCTTTTGAGGAATGGAGAAAAATATCACGGAGACTTGTAACTAGAGGTCATGAAAAGAGGTGAATTTCATAGCAAAAGAAAGAGCATTTACTGATTTACATAATAAGTTATATATCATGGAAGAAGAAAGAGATATTAAATAGTCAGGACAAAACATAAGAGATTAATAAGTTTGATCAAATTATATGCCTTAAACACATTGATAAAAATATCTTAGTTGAAGGGGAGACCAAAATGCTATTTTGAGAAATTGTTGAATGATTTATAGAATTAATATTTTTGGAAGAGGATAATGAGCTGATTAATACAATATTCTATGGTAGATTGATTCAAGTAATGGAGGATGAGTTAGATTTGAAAATGAGGTGTAAAGATAAAATTTTAGCTTTTGATTAGATATGTATTGAGATTTGAATAGTTATGAGCGAGACATTAGATTAGTTTGATTGACAAATTTTTTATTAGATACCAAAAGATTGGAGAATAAGCATTTTTGGTGCCAATAATTAAGACTATACCAGATGCTTAAGATTGTGATAATTACATTAAATTTAAACTTAGAAGCTACTCATTAAAGTTAGGGAGAGACTAATGGAATTAAAATTAGGAAAAACTGAACTGTTACAAAATAATCAATTTAATTTCTGATCCAAAAGATCAATTATAGAGGCAATTTTTGAGTGAATGCAATTATGTATATATAGTGTTCGAAAGAAGGATCTTCATTTGATTTTTTATTTCCATTAGAATTAATCATATGTGTATTAAGGAATACATTTTGTTTCAAAGATATTTTGATGTTATCAAGGTGTATTTTAGAGCGTTGTCTAAATTAGTAGTTGAATTGACAAAATATTTGCAAACATAATTGGATTACATTAACGAACAACATTTGATTCATATATTTTTTTATATTGATTGTGTATATTCATACCAAAGATATTCAAAAGAAGATAATCAGATGTAGTTTTTTTGTGAAATGTCTTGTTCTAATTGGTGAGACCTCTTTTAAATTTTGTAAAAAACCGGAATAATGGAGAATATGTTTGAAAGATAAAAGATTTCTGATTATTAGAACAATTATTTGCAATTTTAATCATTTTTAATTCATTTTATTAGAATATAAAGTGATACTTAGGTGTGATATGCTTAAATATCTTGGATCCATTATATAGAAGAAAGAGGATATTACTTGAGTTGAAGTTGGGTGGTTAAAATAGAGACTTGCTTTTTAAATATGCCAAACCCAAATTAAAGAATATTGTACTAATTAAGTATAGTTGTTTCCTGTCTATAATATTATGACACAACTAAGGAAATTGCTGTGTTTTTGTTTGTTTGTCATACTTATATGTTCTGTAAATCCAAGCTGCTTTATCCATGCTTTTATTTTTCCACCTGCAGTTTACTGCCAAGAAAAGTGGGAGATCCAAAGAAAATGAAATTGTTTTCATTGCGCCTACTGGAGAGGAAATAATCAATAGAAAACAACTGGAGCAATACCTTAAATCCCATTCTGGTGCTCCTGCATTACATGAATTTGATTGGAGCACAAGTGTTTGAAACTCCCAGGAGATCCGCAAGAATCAGTGAGAAGGCAAAGGCAGTTTCTCCACCAGAACCTCAACCAAAGAAAAAAACGATCCAGGAGATCATCATCAGGACCTACTAAGAATAATCCAAATATTGAAGCTGCTCCAGAAGAAACTCCAGAGAACAAAGATGGAGCACTCGAGGAAGCTAATCATACAAAAATGTCTGAAGCTGCTCCTGCAGAGTATAAAAATAAGGAAAAGAACCCAGATGAGAAGGCAATAACTGTGCAAGATAATGGGATAGTCTCTGATAAGATTGATTATGAAGGAAACATTGCAAAACCAGTTTCAGATACTCATCAGCCTGTGACCAACTTGTTTGATGAGCTTCAAACTAATACTGGAGAAGATAACCGGTCTTCGAATGTTGCCGAGGATGTCGAAATCAAAAGCGCAGAGGAAAAGGATGAACAGCAGAAGCCGCAGAGCTTCAAGCAACCCGTTCGAATCGAAGCTCAGCAACATCTGGCTCCTACTTTGAGCTGCTGAAATGTATTCCCAGACCAGACTGAATTAGCTGTAGTGAAGAAATAAGCTTAAGGTGTAAAGGGGAAAAGACCATTGGCTGTCAACTGGTATTTACCAATTATTAACTTCTGGAGATCTTTGTTTATGTTATAGTAAATTTCTGTATCTGTGTGTGCTTATTAGTTTGTGCCTTATGCCTTTAAGTGGTGTCTGTCAGTGTTTATATATACACTCTGTTTGGGTTCTGAATGAATGATTGTACTGAAATTAGAAGTATTAGTTGCTAAGAGATAGAGCTAGAAAATTTTCTTAGTAAGGGCACCAATTAATGATTGTAAAAATTTGCTTGATATAGATTTTTATGTTTGATATAGTATTTTTAAAATTTATTAGTAAGAATAAGATTTTTTTTATTTTTATTAATGATTTAAATGGTTAAATTATAAAACATAATAATATTTCGTTTCAGGAATATTAAACTGTTAATATTGATGCTAATAATTTTGTAATTATTTATGTTTATAATCTTATTTTAAAAACTTGTATTGTTATCTTTAGATAATAATTTCAATTTATACTAAATATAATAATAGAAACTTGATAAAAAAGAGTTATGTATTTAAAAAATATTGTAATATTAATTATTTATGTAATATACTCATTTAAAATGTATATGGAGGCTATAAAACCCATGGCTAGAAATAGCTGAAACTTCAAATTTTTTTATTTTTCAGTTTTACAAGTAGAAACACGCATGTAATTCTCATATTTCAAAGCATAGAAAAAACTATTTACGCATTTAACATTTAATTGTGCTAATTCTTTTTCTTCTAATATCCAATCAGTGAATGGTGTTTCAATTTTAATATCATCAATAAGTCTAGTAGGTCTGGTATAACACTAATATCAACATGCGATAGTCAAGTGATTATAGAAAAGTAAATATATGTGTTTTCCAAAAATTAAAAGGAATGTTATCAAATAGATGTGGTCTAAGGATTGAATATCTTTCAGGAGTATTTCAGTTTCCAAAATTAGCCATGATCGTATCTCTGATACTACTTGAAAATACATGTAGGTTGTTAAACCTAATAAAATTGTATTAAGACTAACCAAGAGGGGGGTAAATTGATTATTTCAAAAATTTCGTTCTATGTCAATCATCTTTATGACCTGCCAACGATGCAAATTGAACAAGTTTGTATGGTATGATCTAGGACAAAAGGAATTTCATACTCTATTAATTGTCTATATGATTTGACATTATACAATGCGAACAATTCAAAATAAACTAGTTTGAATGGTACGATCTAGGACAAAGGAATTTCATACTCTGTCTGTCGTCTATATGACCTAACATCGTATAGTACGAGCAGTTCAAATTTTTAATCCTTGATTTGATTAACTACATTCTGGAGGAAAAAATTGTCAAATCATATAATACGATTAAATATCGTATAGTACGGTCAGACTTAAAAAAAATTACTACTCTCCCCATGTGTGTGTGTACGATTACCCAATTATAATTACTCTTGCTCAGACTCAAGAATAAAAAGCTAGAAATATATAGACTTTATTAGTTTATTACATGACATCCTATTCTACCAATGCCTTGAAGTCTTCAGCAATCTGAAGTAGTAAATGAATTCTCTAAAATATTAGTACACACAAAAATAATAAGAAATATCTAATTCATGCTAGGAGAAACAATAAAATCACCAGAATAATAATATTTTGGTATCATAAAAAAAATCACATTCTCAATATTGTTTCTAACAAATGGCATATACAAAATTGTTAATTGGTGTGGTTTTAGCAAATGATTCTCTTATTGCAAATCGCTCCAAACTTATCTTTGCAAGGGTGAGTGTCCAAATAAATACCAAATATATCCTTCATAATGATTTTCAAATTAATATTAGGTGTAAGGACATTTACTTTCCAATTATTTATGAATGGAAATCATTGTCATGTATATGAAATGACATGTTTTCTCATGACTCTAAATCATACCCTAAATCTACAAACAAACTTTCAACTGTCATCCATGTCATCCCCTCTATTCTCATGGTAGAAGTCTAAATAAAAGACCCCCTCCAACCTTATCCCAAAATCAACATTCCCCACACCGACTTTTAAGTACCCACCATCTTATTAAGCTCAATACTGTTGAAACTCGTTCACTATGAATTAGGTTGTTAAACCTAAGCTTATGTCCCAAGGCTATCCAAGAGGGGGGTGAATTGATAATTTAAAAAAATATCCCTCTTTTGAGTATGTTGAACCGAAAATAAACTTTAATGAGTTTTTAGAAATAGTTTTTCAACCACAATTTTTAGAACAGAAAAAGTAGAAAATAAAAAGCTATAAAAATAAAAGACACAAGATTTATAGTGATTCGGTCAAAACCTGACCTACATCCATTCCCCGGAGGCACCATCCGAGTATTGCACTAATACCAATAGTGTCTCTCCTTTTGCACCCACAGCAAGGCAGAAAAGCCTTTACAAACACTCTTTCCACCACTACCCGGTGCGGCAGAGAATCGTCGTCCTTTTACACTATCCCCAGTATTGGCTGAGAACCGTCAGTCCTTTCACACTATCGTAGTGTGGGCAGAGAACCCTTCGGCTGTTCACACTCTCCTAGTGTCGGCAGAGAACCGGATCTCCTTGACAGATCTCCTAACAAGAAATCTAGAAGGAAGAAAGAAAAGTGAAGTAATCCCAAATCACAAGTAGAGATTCTTACCTTTGAACACCAAGCGAAGCCTTCACGCTCCAGTGGTAGGAATCCTCCTTTGAATGCTCTCTCACACTCTCTCCTTGACTCTTCTTTCAATAGGCACGAAGATCAATGAGCAAAAAGATTGGATGGTAGTAAAAATTGGACCTTATATGTGAGAGACAAGAAAAACCGTCCAAAACTTCAAATATTCAAGCCAACACAAAATGGATCGTCCCGTACGATTTTAGATCGTCCTGGACGATTTTACTTAAAGTTTCAAAAACAAACCTTATGTATATTGGTACGAACTATGTTCGTATACGATCATCATCCCGTATGAACTAGGTTCGTCTGGTACGATCGGTTATACCATAGGTCGGTTCCCAAATAACAGCAGGACGTAACCAACTTTTGTAAGTCGGTTCACATCGTCCTTGGACGAACAGTACTTCGTCCGGATGAAATTTTTATAGAGAAGAATTCATCCTGGGACGATTTGGGTTTCGTCTGGACGAAATTTTTACAGAGCCCAAGTCGTCCTGGTACGATATAAATTTCGTCTGAATGAAATTTTTATAGAGCCTAACTCGTCTTGGGATGAAAATAATTTCTTCTTGGACGATTAGGACTTAGAAAAATTTCCTCAACTCCTGTTCGTTCCATTGCTTTTACGAGGAGATAACTGACCTGATCGTCCCATACGATCAGTACAAATTTTGTAAGATCTCCTTAAGTGTGTGTGTGTGTGTTTTTATTCACTTAATTACAATCACTCCCTCTCAATTCAAAGAATAATTTAAAGCTTCAATTTGCAAAGGATTGTATGGTGAATTTGATTTGAAGTCTTCATAGTTTGGAGTTCGATTTTCCTGAAATATTAGTACACACAAGAGCAAAAAACAAATCTTCCAAAAAGTGTTAGGAGATAACTACACATAAAATAATAATATTTGGAATCATCAAAACTATATAAGTTGCAAGGATATAAAACATGCTAATAGCAACTCTCTTAACAATCTCCCCCTTTTTGATGATGGCAAAACAATTATTGTTTGTAGGATTTTAAATTCTAAGGATCTCCTAAACTCCCCCTGAATTGATGAATACATAAAAATAAGGAGGCATTGATTCAAAATTTTTATTTTTCAAAGATTTTATACAAAAATATTTTATACAAAATCAAAATAATATCACACAAAAATAAAAAACCACAAAAAAACAAAAAAACACACAAAACACAACGATAAAAACACATATTCACAAAAGAACTACGTCACACAAAAGAACTATTAAAAAAACAATTTCTCCCCCTTTTTACAGCTGCAAAAAGTGAAGAAGAAAAAAGACTTGAAATGTAAGCAGTAATATGAAATTCATTTGATAATTTAACCTTGAAAGTGAGTGAAATAAGTTATGCAAATAAAATTAAAATTTTAGACAAATCATATAAATTCATATAATTTAAGAAGTGATATAACATAGTTGTGGCACATTTTATCAAAGACATGAGTCAATTTAGACACTAAGATAGGGAAAATCATTGCACTAAGGATGAATAAAAAATTGTATATTTCAAATTTCAATAACAATTATAAATGAACATAAGATCAATTTGAATTAAGAGCTTAAAAGAGTTTGGAAAGAAATAACTACCACATGTGGTGCTTTGCGCATCTTTTTCACAGTTGTGGCGCATTTTTGTACAACATTTTTACTTTGGGCTTATTTTGTGCCTCTTTTTCACATTGCGAACCTTTGTGCATTCCTTTTGATTTTTTGTACTTTGATAAAATTTGCAAGAGTAATTTTATTCTTTCCAAAAATAATAATCTAAAATTTCAAATCTTTCTAAGTGCATAAATAATGATTGATAAGTGAAATACAAAATAAGAAATCATCGCAATTGCAATAATAATATTAACCATAAGCCAGTCTAAATGAGAGACATGAAATTGAAAATTCTAATAATATTAAGTTATAATTAGAACTTAAACTTAGAATAATTAAATTTTCTAATGAATTTAATTTTAACTTACAATTCAGGTTATAGCACAATTAAGATTAAAAAATCTAATAATTTTCATAAAGACTAACAAACATTTCAAAAAAAAAAAAAAATCAAATCAAAACACAAGAACTAATATTGATATCACTTTGAAGATATTACAATGATACATCAGGATATCAATACAAAATAAAATATCTGAAATAAAAAAGAAATACAACAAACTACTAAAAACAAACAATAACTAACACATAAAGTAAAAGCAATAACTATACAAACACATAACATCAAGTGCATCTATCACTCAGACGGTCCGTGATCTAGAGGAGGAGGAGGAGCAGTACCAAAGAGATTAAAGTATGTATTCAACATAAGTACATTTGTACTAATATTATTCATTTGTCCCCTTAAATAACCTATGTCATGTTGATATTGAGCATCCTGCTATTGAAGATGAGTCTCAATTTGATCAAAACGTTGATCAAAATGAGTCTCTAGCTGATCAAATATTTGAACCAAATTCTGATAATTTGGTTCGTTTGCAGGAGCAGGTGCACCTTCTGGCTCTTCTTCTGTATCACTTATGACATGTGCTTTACCTGATTCCTCCTTGAAGATCGCTCTAAATGATCTGTCATTGTAGTAGAGCGGTTCTTCATATTCTTGATTTGGATGAACCAAGTTGTATTTCTTTTCCAGAACATAGGTAACTAAGTGTCCTAAGGCAATATTCCTTTTTCTTTTCTATTCTACATGACCAAATTCAGAAACCCCATAAAGATAGTCAAGGATAAGTTGGGCTTCATCTATAGGCTCATTTGACATGATTAGAAAAGTCACCATAAAGAGAAGGGGGGTAATATTGACTATATCACTAGCTTTTGGAATGATTGAAGTTCTAAGAACATGTTAGATGATGCGTGCATTCCGGACAAGACCGGATACCTTAGCCATAAGCTCATTTAAACCATTTCCTCTAATCACCCTATTGATTTCATACCATTTATATTGATCATTGGTGATTAAGGTATGGGCTCTTTCTCCCTCAGTCCTTAAATTTAGAAATGCTCCTAAGTCATGCTTGGTGATTTCAACTTTTTGTTTGAAGACATAGGAGCGAATCATAGAGTGGTCAGAGTTGAAGGACATATTGGCTAGAAAGTAGTGAAAGGTTTCTTTGTTATAGAGGTGGACGAGGGTAAGGATAAAGCGAAACTGAGTTGAAGCAAATAAATGCATTACTTGAAAGGTGATATCTTCTTGGATTAGGATCCGGGAAGGGGTTATTTTCGCTGAAGCAAACCTAGGAAAAGAATCCTCATTTACTTTGGACAAAAAATCTTCGGATGAATTCCTATGTGGTTTCTTGGCTAAGACCTTTTGACGCTTGCTTGAACTGGCCATTTGAAAATGATCTATAGTAAGAAAGGATTTGAAAGTGATGTTTAGACAGTGACAATTGAGTTGAAAATATCGCCTATTTATTAAAAAATGATTCATTCGTACAAGACGAAAATAATTCGTCCCGTACGAAAATATTTCGTACAGATGATTCAATACAATCAGTGAAACGACTTTTCGTAATCAATGCGACTTACGAAGCGTCCTTTTGTATAGACTTTTTGTCCAGGGACGATCAGAACTTATATCATTTTAATGGAAGTTAAAACCGTCCCCTACATCGAACCGACATGTGTTCGTCCAAACGAACCAAAGGTTCGTACGTACGAAGTTCATATTAAAAACTACCTTATCCATTCAACCGCTTCATTCATTCATACCATCGATTGAAAAACAAATCGTTCCGGACGATCATGACGATCGTACATACGAAGTACACTAAAAATTGCACTCAAATGGTTCAAAATTGACAGTTTGTCACACTACACAAATCGTCCCGTACGAAAATATTTTGTCCCGGATGATGATAACTTAAAAAATTTTGATTTTTGCACTCAAACAAAACTAAAATTCAAAAACACAAGAAAATACCAAAAACAATAATGAAACACAGACTCTAAAAGAAAAAATCACACAAATAAAATCATAAACATACAAAAAACATATAATAATCAAACATCAATGTTGCAAGAATATTTTTATTTAAGCATTTAAATCAATCACACCAAGCCTTGTTCTTAATGTACTGAAAGTATCAAAGGCTAAAGATTTTGTAAAAATGTCTGCAAGTTGATTTTCAGTTGTAACATGAATGAGTTCAATTTCTTCCTTGGATACATGATCCCTTATGAAATGATGCCTTATGTCTATGTGTTTGGTTCTTGAATGTTGAATAAGATTTTTAGAAATGCAGATAGCACTAGTATTATCAAAATAAATTGGTATAGTGCCTATAATTAATTCTAAATCAATCAATTGTTATTTCAACCAAAGTACTTATGCCACACAACTTCCTAATGCAATATATTCAACTTCTGCAGTAGATAGGGCTACTGAATTTTGTTTTCTACTAGACCATGAAACTAATAAATTTCCAATGAACTGACATATTCCAGAAGTGCTTTTTCTATCCACCCTATAACCTGCAAAGTCAGAATCTGAATAACCAATTATTTCAAATGAAGAGCTAAACTTAGGATACCAAATTCCTAAGTTCTAAGTTCCTAACATATATCTTAAAATCCTTTTCACTGTTGTCAAATGTGATTCTTTTAGATCTGATTGAAATCTAGCACATAAGCAAACACTAAACATGATATCGGGCCGGCTAGCAGTCAAGTAAAGTAAAGATCCAATTATTCCTCTAAATTTCTTTTGATCAATAGATTTTCCCTTAGGGTCCTTATCCAACTGAACTAAGGAACTCATTGGAGTACTAACAGATTTAGCATTGTCCATTTCATACTTTTTGAGGATGTCCTTAACATATTTTGACTGACTTAAAAATGTACCTTCCTCAATTTGCTTAATACTAAAGCCTAAAAAGTAACTTAAGTCTCCCATTAGACTCATCTCAAATTTACTACTCATTGTTTTAAAAAAATTATCACAAAGATTTTAATTTGAAGATCCAAAAATGATATCATCCATATAAATTTGAACAATGAGTATCTCCTTTCCACATTTCTTCAAAAAGAGAGTTGTATCCACACTTCCTTTTTCAAATAATCTTTCAAGTAGGAAGGTGCTCAACCTCTCATACCAAGCCCTAGGTGCCTGTTTTAATCCATATAATTCCTTTTTCAACTTGAACGGATGATTTGGGTATTTAGAATTTTCAAAACCTGGAGGTTTTTCTACAAAAATATCATCTTCAATTATCTCATTTAAAAAGACACTTTTGACATCCATTTGATATAATTTAAATCCTCTAAAATAGGCAAAGGCTAGCAAAACCCTAATTGCTTCAAGTCTAGCTACAGGGGAAAAAGTCTCCTCAAAATCAATCCCTTCAATCTGATTATACCTCTTAGCAACTAATCTAGCCTTATTTCTAATGACTACTCCTGAGTCATTCATTTTATTTTTGAATACCCACTTAGTTCCAACTACACTTTGATCTTTTGGCCTTGTAGTTAATTCCCAAATTTTATTTCTTAGAAATTGATTGAACTCTTCTTGCATGGACAAAATCCAAAATTTATCAGATAGTGCTTGATCAATATTAGTAGGTTCTATAGTTAAAATGAAGGCTGAATGATTGACTTCTTTATTTAATCCACGCCTAGTCCTTACACCCTCACTTGGTTTACCTGTAATCAATTCCCTTGAGTGATTTTTAGAAAATCTCAAATCTCTAGGCAAAGGGTTTTCTATCTCCAAATTTTCTTCCAAATTCAATTTATCGATCTTTTGAGAGTTAATCTCAATTTCATATTCTATAATATTTGACTCTTACATATTATCAGATTCATCAAATATAACATGTGTGATCTCCTCAATTACCAAAATTCTTCTATTGAATACTCTATAAGATTTTCCAACACTTGAGTATCCAACAAAAATTCCTTCATCTGATTTTGGATCAAATTTTCCTAAGGAAGATTTTCCATTATTATGAATGAACACCTTGCAACCAAAAACATGCAAATGAGACAAATTTGGTGTTCTCCCTTTTAGCACTCATAGGGTATTTTATTCAATTTAGATCTCACATTCACCCTATTCAGAACATAACATGCAGTGCTAACCGCCTCAGCCCAAAAATATTTAGAAAGAGAGTATTCTGCCAACATTACTCTAGCGGCTTCTATTAATGTTCTGTTTTTCCTTTCGACTACCCCATTCTACTGAGGGGTTCTAGGTGCAAAAAAGTTATGATCAATTTCTTTTTCCTTACAAAATTCCTCAAATATCTCATTTTCAAATTTCCTCCATGATCACTTTGAATAGAAATAATTTCACACCCTAATTTCCTTTGAATCCAAGTTAAAAAATTTCTAAATTCTTCAAATGATTCACTTTTATGAAATAGAAATCTAACCCATGTGAATCTTGAATAATCATCTACAATCATAAATCTGTATACCTTTCCTCCTAGACTCACAGTTTCAACTGGTCCAAAAAGATCCATATGCAAAATTTCTAATGGTTTACTAGTTCTAAGATCCTTATTGGACTGAAAAGAGGACTTCACTTACTTTCTTAATTGACATGCATCACAAAGGTGGTCCTTAGTAAAGTCTAGTTTTGGTATACCTCTCACTAAATTCTTTTGGGTAATCCTCCTAAGGTTTTTTATGCTAGAATGTCAAAGCCTCATATGCCAAAGCCATGACTCATCAGATACAGTTTTCAAACAAAAAGTAGTAGGAGATTGAATGCAATTTAAATCTAGCATATAAATATTGTTTACCCTTTTTCCATTCAAAACATTTTTACCATTTAAGCTTAATTTGCAGCTAGTAGGAAAAAATTTTACACTATAACCCTTATCACATAGCTGGCTTATACTTAACAAATTATGCTTTAAGCCTTCAACCAATAACACATTGTCTATAAAAAAATTATTTAGATTTTTAATCATACCTGATCCAACCACCTTCTTTGTGGTATTATCTCCAAGTGTAACTTTGCCTCCACTCCTGGCTTCCAGCGTTATGAATTGAGCAGTATCTCCAGTCATGTGCTTTGAACATCCGCTGTCCAGGTACCATATGCTCTCACGAGGTCTTGTGTGAGAGCGACCCTCTTCTTGATCTGACTGATCAAGATTGTCGACCATTAAGCATAGATTAGTGACTTCCTCTTCCTTTTCTGTTTCTGATGAGTCCGAAGTTGAGTCCGCCCAAAAAGCTCGTTGGAACTTCGTTTTGCCCTTCTTCACAAATGGTTTCTCCTCTACCTTCTCCTTGCTAGGATTGGCTTTGAGTTTTAGGCAATTAGTTTTGATATGACCAGGTTTCCTACACTCATAGCAAATTATATCATTTGAAACCTTGCCATTTCTATTAAATTTATCTCTATTCCATTACTGACGTCTCTTCTGCTTCCTCTTTAAAAAGTTCTGAATTGTCTAGTCATCAATGCAATGTCGTCTTCATCCTCAGGTTGTGAGTGTTCACTCTCAAACTCTTCCACTTTTAGTGCTATGTTCTTCTCCTTTCGTGGTTCACCTGCATCAATCTTTTTTTGGCTAACTCCTTGCTCGTAAGAAATAAGTGAACCAAGAAGATTGTCAATTGAATAAATGTTTAGATCTTTAGACTCTGTAAATGCAGTAATTTTAGCATCATAAGCAGTAGGTAAACAACGAAGAATCTTATTAAGCATTTCAGCATTCGTTAGTTCCCTACCAAGAGCATGCAAAGAGATGACTGTTTGTGTGAATCTTGTGTACATGTCAGAAATGGATTCATTAGGTTTCATGCGAAGCAGTTCATAATCATGCAACAAGATATTAAGTCTAGATTGTTTAACCTCATTAGTCCCCTCATATGTTATACATAGTCTATCCCATATGTCCTTTTCACTTTTGCAAGTGAAAACCTGCATGTAGTCTTCTAATTTTAAAGCACAAAAGAAACTATTCAAGCATTTGGCGTTTAGTTGTGCTAAGTCATGTTCTTCTACTGTCCAGTCTGCAAAAGGTGTTTCAACTCTAACTCCATCAACTAATCTAGTTGATTTTGTATATCCTTCATGGACTAAGATCCACATATGATAATCAAGTGACTGTAAGAAAGTAGACATGCGTGTTTTCCAAAAATCAAAAGGTATATTATAAAACTGTGAAGACTAGTAATAAAGTAACCCCCAGGTGTGTTTCGATTTCCAAATGTAGCCATCTACGTTAATCAAAAAGTAGTCTAAACTTATGATTGAAACAAAGCTCTGATACCACTTGTTGAAACTCGTTCACTATGAAATAGGTTATTAAACCTAAGCATATGTCATAAGGCTATTCAATAGGGGGGATGAATTAGTAATTTAAAAAATTATCCCCCTTTTGAGTATGTTGAACCGAAAATAAACTTTAATGAATTTTTAGAAATAATTTTTCAACCACAATTTTTAGAACAGAAAAAGCAGAAAATAAAAAACTGTATAAATAAAAGACACAAGATTTATAGTGGTTCGGTCAAAACCAGACCTACATCCACTCCCGGAGGCACCCTCTGAGTATTGCACTAATAGCAATAATGTCTCTCCTTTTGCACCCACAGCAAGGCAGACAAGCCTTTACAAACACTCTTTCCACCACTACCTGGTGCGACATAGAACCATAATCCTTTTACACTATCCCTAGTGTTGGCAGAGAACCGTCCTTTCACACTCTCCTAGTGTGGGCAGAGAATTCTTCGGCTGTTCACACTCTCCTAATGTCGACAGAGAACTGATCTCCTTGATAAATCTCCTCACAAGAAATCTAGAAGGAAGAAAGATAAGAGTGAAGTAATCCCAAATCACAAGTAGAGATTCTTACCTTTGAACACCAAGCTAAGCCTTCACGCTCTAGTGGTAGGAATCCTCCTTTGAATGCTCTCTCAAACTCTCTCCTTGACTCTTCTTTTAATAGGCATGAAGATCAATGAGTAAAAAGATCGGGTGGCAGTAAAAATTGGACCTTATATATGAGAGACAAGAGAAACTGTCCAAAACTGAAAATATTCAAGTCAACATGAAATGGATCGTCCCGTACAATCGTAGATCATCCTAGACAATTTTACTTAAAGTGTCGAAAATGAACCTTATGTATATTGGTACGAACTATGTTCGTACACGATCATCATCCCGTACGAACTAGGTTCGTCTGGTATGATCGATTATACCATAGGTCGGTTCCCAAATAACAGCAGGACGTAACCAACATTGGCAAGTCAGTTCACATCGTCTTGGGATGAACAGGACTTCATCCGAAAAAATTTTTTACAGAGAAGAATTAGTCCTGGGATGATTTGGATTTCGTCTAGGACAAAATTTTTACAGAGCCCAAGTTGTCCTGGAATGATTTTAGATTTTGTCTGAACGAAATTTTTACAGAGCCTAACTCATCCTGGGACGAAAATAATTTCATCCCGGACGATCAGGACTTAGAAAAATTTCCCCAACTCCTGTTCGTTCCATTGCTTTTACGAGGAGATAACTGACATCTCGTCCCGTACGAACTAGGTTCGTCCCGTACGATCAGTATAAATTTTGTAAGATCTCCTTAAGTGTGTCTGTGTGTTTTTATTCACTCAATAACAATCATTCCCTCTCAATTCAAAGAACAATTTAATGCTTCAATTTGTAAAGGATTGTATGCTGAATTTGATTTGAAGTCTTCATATTTTGGAGTTCAATTTTCCTGAAATGTTAGTACACACAAGAGCAAAAACAAATCTTCCAAAAAGTGTTAGAAGATAACTACACATAAAATAATAATATTTGGAATCATCAAAACTATATAAGTTGCAAGAATGTAAAACATGCTAATAGCAACTCTCTTAACAAATACTCTAGCCTAGATCTACATAACCCCTCCTTAGAATCTCTTTCCACTTCATCTGACCTTACTGTCGTTTTGGCAATGCTACCTCTGACCACCTCCACCTTGTTCTTGGAGTCTACTTCTTCATAAAGAAACCTTTCCACATTCCTTCGTTAAGCTATACGAAATTGTAAAAAATTGTTGCTCCCTTGCAACCAAAAACACTAATCATCTCCCAAAATTAGCCTATCATTAGTATGATTGTGATAAAGCTTAACTAGGATTCTAATATGGGTGATTTTAGTCTTAGGAAATTCAATTTATTTCATCAAGAAGGTAATTTAAATAATTTTCACACTCACCTAAATGGTAGATTATGGATTAAAATGAACTCTTCTTTTATTTCATTTACTTCTTTACTGGCTCATACTCAAATGGTCCATGGAATTCTTGTTATCTTTCTCTTTATTAATGTTATGGTTACATTCATTTATATTACAAATGGGTCTTCTGAAAGGAAAATTCTTTGGGACAACTTGAATACCTTAGCTACCAATATTACTGGTTCTCGGAGGGTTCTTTAAGATTTCAATTATGCTAGGAAAGAGCATGAAAATATTGGTGGAACTCTCTTCACCCTTCAGAGTTTAAGGATTTCAATTATTATGTTTTCAACTTAGATTGATTGAACTACAACACTGTGATTTATCCTATTGTTGGTATAATAATCAAATTGATAGCCCCATTAGATGTCTCTTAGACAAGGCCTTATATAATAATGCTTGGTTGAGTTCCTTTCCTCTCTCTTATTACAAGATTTTAATCCCTAAATCCTGGGATCACTCACCTATTCATCTTCGCACAGATTTACCAATCTCTTTTTGACATATTTATGTACATGAATTACTGGTCTCATAGTTCAAACTTCTCTAATATTGATCAATAAGCTAAGAATATGCATGCTCAAGGTGACCCTATATTAACCTTTATAATAGTTCTGAAAAGTTGAAGAATTTTATTTAAAATGACCAATGGTACTCCACCTCAAATATGAATAAAAAAATTAAAGTTCTTAAAAACAATCAAAATATAATTTTTAACAACCTTGAGGAGACTCCTTATAGACAACTGCCTTTTGGCAAATGTCCTTGCCAATCAAAAAGAGCTTATTGAGGCTCTAAATGTGAGAATAGTCGGTTCAAACAAATAGCTAAATTTTTTTGCCTATATAGTGGGGAAGATGATCTTAAGTTCCTCTATAAAAAGATTAAAAGAAGAACCAACACAAACTTGATGAGGGAAATACATGGGGAGAATGGTTGTATTTATTCTTTAAGGGGTATTTCTTATGAAGCAATAAACTACTTCTACAATCTCTTCAACAAGGACAAGAGCCCCCATTCTACTAATTTATCTATCCGTATTAGTCCTAAGCTCTCTTGTGTCGCTCATGAGCTAATGGAGTTCTCTTATGAAGAAATTAAAGCAGCTCTTTTTTACATTGGCAATGATAAAAATCTTGGCACATATGTTTTTTTTACAAAAATTTTCAAAGGCGCATAGTATATCATTACTTCTTCCTTTATTGAAGTTATTAAATACTTCCTCCACACTGTCAAAATGCCTACCACAATCAAACATTCAACCATGAGCTTAATCCCTAAAAAACTCCAAGCTTTTTCTATGCTAGACTTTAGACCCATCTCCTTATGCAGTGTTACTTATAAGATTATTGCCAAACTTTGACTAGTTATTTAAGGAATTTTCTACCTTTTTGGATACATCAAGCTTAAGCTACTTATATAAATAGAAGAGATATAGCTGATAACTCCATCCTTGCTAATGATATTACAAGGGGTTTAATATGAGATCTGCACCTCAATATTTCTATTAGATTGACTTTAAAAAGGTCTTTGATAATAAGGATAGGGAATTCCTTTATAATCCTATGTTGGCTCTTAACTTTCACCCTATTTTTATGAATTGAATCAAGGCTTGTACTCATAGGTGTCATAACCCAACCCAACATAATCCATACACTGAATAGGCCATGTCATGTTGGATCATGACCAGACAGTTCCCAAGATCTATTTGGAAGGAATTTATCATTTCACTCTTTAACAGAGACACGGAGCCACTAAACATTAAATTTAAAATGCAAAAAATAACTCATCAATTTTTCATTTTTCATAAAAAGCTATATTGTCAAAATATTTATATACATAGCTGTCATGGTACATAATAATCATATAATCATCATAGAAACATCATGAATTGTTAGAAAGAATCTATCAACATACAAACATACCTAGCACATGAAATTTTCTACATTTATGTACTCAACCTACCCCTTTTCCTTTCACTAGCATAAAATTAACACATGTAGAAAGAGTAGAAATGAGCAAACCATAGCTCAACAGGCTATACATAACCTATCTAATTTCTTAATAATAAATAAAATATGAAATAAATTGATAATTCTACAATCATAGAAATAGTGAAAAACACTATTCATATAAAAGCGTTAACTAACAATTCAAAAATGTGTCACTAACTATAGTGTCTCACATATCAAATGTTTAACTATTTTTAGCTTAGTCTTAACACAACAATTAAATCAAATAGCTGAAATATCACATAGTAATAGGTAACAGAAATAACACATTATATTAGTCTGCGTTTACATCAATTTAGTATTTAGTTAACTACAGGACAGTCTTTGATTTCTAACAAAAAATAAGTAAAAAATCAAAGAATTTTCATTGAAAATTTATGTCTCTAGTGTATTTTCGATGGTAAAAAGCACGTAGGAAATAGTGTTTTTGGGATATATATATATATATATATATATATATATATATAGATTTTTTTTGACAAATTTCTAGTATAATTCTGATGAAAAAATGTTCAAATCATCGACAACCAATATCCATCGGTAAAAAAAAAATCAACCAAAATTTCTATGGTGAAATCCTTCAGAATTTTCAATGGATATTTTTGTTGTAATTTTTTTCACAGCCATATCAAACTTTTTTGATGAATAATCTATCAAAAATCTGAAGGAAACTTGTATCAAAGATTAAAAATAAAGCTCATCAGTTTATTTTATTAGTGATACTAATAATAAATCACAACATTTATTATCAACACATTATATCATAAAAATATAACTCAAAACTAATAATTATTCTAAAAAGTAGTCATTATATAAATATTTGAAAAAAAGCATATACTCTGAAATTGTATGAAAAAATGATACATTTTATTAAATTGATCACAATATAAAGCAAATCTAATCTTCCACAGTCTCCTCACTCTTTTTAGCCTCTTCAACCTTCTTTTGATATTGTTGTTCCACGACTGCTCGAAGCTCCGCATGCATTTAATTTTGTTGTGTGGGTATATCAACTTGAACTTGTCACAATCACTCTATCCCCTTGATCAGAACAACCACCTCTAGCTAACTATCTCCTAAATATTGTTATTCCTATTGGTTGCTGAGCTAGATGACTGTGACTCATAATTGTAAGCTTGTGAGCCTAATCAGTATACTCTCCCCTTGTGCATGCCTCCCACTGCCTATGATCATGTGTTTTACTTGGAGTACTATGTAGATCTTGAAGAGGATCCTTCACTAGCTAAAGCTTGCTTCTCACAAATTCGTACATAATCCTCCTGTGACATGAAATATATAAAAAACCTTATAGATGTAATTTGTGCATGTAACTAGTATACAAATTTTAAAACTCATATAATCTTTCTTTGATATTTGATCAACCTACTGTAATCCTGATGGTGCTGATGTGTGCGTGCATGCAACTCCAATATAGTGGGCTCTTTGCCAAGGATTTCTTTCTGCAAACAAATGTGTTAAATGGAAGAGAGAGATTGTCATGGATGAAATTAAGCCTTCTCCTGCAGGATTATGGTGGATTTTTTTGTCAAAAATTAAGTAAAATTTTGAAGAAAAGTCTATATGGACACTTAACCACCAACAAAAAAAATTTTGCTAGTGTAGCCTTCATTAGTATCAGACCCTTATGAATCTTAGTACAAGGAATAATAGAATCAGGCCCTTATGACTCTTAGTGCATGGCACAACAATATTAGACTCTTATGACTTCCAGTGCATAACACTATTCGTTCATTTTGAATTAGACTCTTATAAATCCATTTGGATGCATATGAACATCAATAAATAATTTCCAATATTTCTTCTTTTACACAATTTCAATCACACAAATTTAGAATTATCAATAATTTTAACAGATATAAACATAATTAGATATATCATAGAATTATATAGAATTTCACACCTATGGTATAGAGTCGAAATTTTGGAGTAAATTTACACACACATTTCAATAGTTTCCAATCATAAAATTATTCACATATTACATTTAGAGCATCATTTTGACACTTTTATCATTCTATAGCAACTATCAAAATCTGCACACACATCAAAATACTCAAAGCTCTGTATAATAAAAAATAAGTAATAAAAATTTAGAAAATATATTAAAATATGTATGATAACAATAAGAACAACATACTAAAAGTTACACACTAAAAATTCCCTAGATATTATAATATCCCCATTTTTGTGCCTATTGTGCAATTAAAAAGTTAGAAATTCCATAAAAACATGTAATATTAAAATTAAAGATAGGTTAAATGCAAATCTCCAGGATCTAGACAACTTTCCTAACTGTCTTGATGGATGAAAAAATTATGAAGACCCCCGAATCCAAATTTCTCTATAAAAAATCTTCCACTCTTTCTCTCTATAATCAGTGAATCCATTGAATGAGAATGAATTTGGAAAGTAGAATTTTAGTGAATTTGGATATTTTAAAATTGGGATTTTTACATACATAACACTTAAAAGTTTATTATTTACGCATCTAACATCCAAACTTGTATATTTTCATACATACCACCTAAAACTTATTTGACTTCTAAAATATCATTCCATCTTTTTCTAGTTAAAACCCGCCCGATATCACACACACTGGCTCCTTTGTGCGTGAAACTCATCTTCCTGTTCATGAAAATCGTCCGCCTGCTCCCTCTCTTTGGCTCTCAAAAAAATGGGGTTCGACTTGCTACTCTTTTCCCACTCAGATCAAATGTTTTCTTGGTTCTAGTCATCGCATCATGCCTTGAACCAGGGAGATCACGGATCAACTACCTCTGTTTGGCCGACCCTACTTTCCCCTACAAAATCAACCTAATTTATGTTGTCAAGGAGTGTTCTTTCTTGATCTCTTACTAAGAGCTAGAGCAACATTTGGTCTGGGAAGAATGTTGATCAGATTTAGATTAAAGATAGCCAAGTAGGTATGCGAGTGATTTAGAATATGAGTACGTGTCAGGCTTTTACTAAGTCAGTTATCTTGTTTGACTAGCAAACATGTCTATACAAAGAGGTTTGTACAGATGTGTATGGCAGATCAAGGCTTGGAGGGAGCCAGCCGATTGATCTATCTAAACATCTATCTAGTATTGTTCCCAAAGAGAGGGAGCAGGGAGCATGCGAGAGGAAAAGAGAGTGAGCAGGTGGATGGTTTGTGCAGTATCGGGTGGATTTTGATGGAGAGAAAGTTGGAATGGTATTTTAGAAAGTCAAATAAGTTTTAGGTGATATGTGTGTAAATAGGAAAGTTTAGTTGTTGGATGAGTAAATAAGAAACTTTTAAGTGTTATGTATGTAAAATTTCCTTTAAAATTTTATAACACAGTGCATGGCGCCTGAAGGCTCAACATTGTAATGCTCCTAGACCCCCAAATCTTAATAAGAATATAAAGAACATAATGCCACAACACCTAGAATCAGCACCGTAGTGCTCCAACATTGAGAACCCGACACCAAAGTACCCAAAACACAGTACTACAACATTGTAGTGTTCTGAAGAGATTTTTACACATAGAACCCCTTAGGATAATAACCACATCAAGCCTTTATCCCACTATGTGGGGTCGGCTACATGAATCTTTTTCCTCCACTATGTCCTATTAAGAGTCAAATTATCATTTAAATATAATAAAGAAAGGCCATTTGTATATTTTCTATCCAAATCTTTTTAGGTCTACCTCTACCCTTTTTAACATAAGTCAAATCAAATACATCTACTTTCCTAATTAGGTCATCAGAAGACTGCATTTTATGTAACCAAACCATCTAAGACAGCTCTCTCTAATCTTATCTTCCACTTGAGTTACTCCAACCTTTTCATGTATATGCTTATTTCATATCATGTCTCTAACAATAAAGCTACTCATCCACCCCATCATTCTCGTCTCTACAACACTTAACTTAATATTATGCTTCTCTTTTAATGGCCAACATTTTACACCATAAATCTTATATAATTTTCCCTTAACTTTAAGAGGGGCTTTTTTATCACACAACAAGCTCGATGTATTCCTTCACTTCAACCATCCAACTTTAATTCTACTAATTATGTCCCCATCTATTTCACCATCACTCTGAACAATAGACCTAAAATATAAAAAAATGTGTGCTCTTATTAATGAATTGATCACTCAAACTCACAATCCCCCCACTAGATCTATTATTACTAAAATTACACTCAATATATTCAATTTTAGATCTACTCAAATAAAAGCCTTTAGAATCTAAGGTTGACCTCCATAATTGAAGTTTACCTTCAACTCCCTCTATAGTCTTATCAATAAGAAGAATATCATCTATAAAAATCATACACCAGAGTACAACCTCTTGCAAATGTTTAGTGAAAACATCCATGACTGAAGCAAAAAAGATATGGGTTTAAGGTCGATCCTTGATGTAATCCCATTGAAATAGGAAAATACTTGGTCAAACCACCTTATATTTGAACATAAGTAACAACTCTTACATACATATCCTTAATGACTTTAATATAAGCATTATTAACCCCTTTCTTTTCTAGAATACTCCATAGCACTTCTTGTGGAACTTTATCATTTGTTTTCACTAAATCAACAAATATTATATGGTAAATCCTCTTTATTCTCTCTATACTTCTCCATCAAACCTCTAAATAAATGCATAACTTCCATAGTAGACCTATCCAGCATGAATCCAAATTGATTTTGAGAAATATTAGTATCACACCACAACCTATGCTCCATAACTCTCTCCCATAGTTTTAAAGTATAATACATAAACTTAATTCCTCTATAATTCACACAATCTTGCACATCACCTTCATTCTTAAAAATAGGATTCAATACGCTCATTATCCACTTATCTGGCATCTTTTTAGCCTTCAAAATAATATTAAAAATTTTAGTAAGCCAAGAAATTCTTTCATCTCCTAAGCATTTTCACACCTATATTGGAATATCATCAGGTCATGCAGCTTTTCCACACTTCATTCTTCTTAAAGCCTCTCTAACTTCATTTACTAAAGAATCCCTTAGGACTAACTTCAAGAAAAATAATAATATAAAAATTTCATAGAATTGCAAAAAATGCATAATATCAAGCAAGCAAATCTTATTAGATCAGTTCAAGTCATCACATGTTATTTTGATTTCTACTACAATGGTCTTTACAATCTCCCCTCTTTAAAAGAATGATATCATCAACATTTCAATACACAGAGTTAAATATATCAAGATAAAGATGCCTTAATTTAGATTCATTCTTCAAAGTTGCTCCTATAGGAAATCTATGCCACCATCATATATTCACTAGTAGAATTATTTTATTTCTTTACTGACTAACATCATAAGCTAGAATACAATCAAATTATTCCCTATAAGTCATATTAGGCTGCACTTTTATTTCATTTTTTGAAACTCTATTTTCAAAATGGATGTCCCATCTCCTTAGAGAATAAATATAAAACAAGTTATATATATCAGACATATGATTTGGCAATAGTAAATGATACCAAAATTTTCATCTCTCTTTGTTATCTTAAAAGATCTAATATAGCTTAAACCTTACTTTCCTTCTCTACCAAATAAAATCACACCCTTCATAGGATTGACTTTCATATACACAAAATAACCAATTTGAAATTCTATGAATTAATGCTTTATATCATAACATTTTCTTTGTCTATCCTAAACTAATTTAAATATATCTTGAATTTGTTTTATCTTTTTAGTAACTTCATCTACAAAATTAGCCATAATAGATTTCTCTCTCCGATCTTTATCCATAATAATGGTGTCCTATAATGATGGCCATACAGAGCCTCATATAGTGTCATCTTGTGGCTAAATTGAAAGTTGTTACTGTAAGAAAATTCAATCAATGGATGCAATCTTCTTAGCTCCCAACAAAATTAATTAGTTATTAGTAAATCTTCTAGTATCTAAATAGTCAAGTTAGAATTACTATCTATACAAAAGAAAATTAATACTTAAATTCAATCTAGTTTTAATATCTTCCTAGATACCTCTCCATAATCTCAAAGAAAATCTATTATTGTGATCAGAAATAACCACCTTCGATAACCCATGCAATATAATAATCTCACATACATAAATATGTACTACATTTTGGAATCTGTTTGCCATATTGAAAGAAAATATACTGACTTTGTTAATCGGTCAACCATGAATAAAATTGCTTCATGACCCTATCTAAACCTCATAAATCCCATGGAGAAGTTGATGGGGGTTGTGGAGTGCACTTTTGAATTGTTAAAATGTTTAAGGCTCTATCTCCCCTAAATAATGCTTATGTTTTCTTTGATATATATATATATATATATATATATATATATATATATATATATATATATATATATATATATATATATATATATATATATATATATATATATATATATATATATATATATATATATATATAACAAACTGCACTTAATATACCCAAGTATATATCTTGAATCAAGTAATAAAGTGATAGACTAGAGTGTCAAACCCATGAAGAAGTATGCTTTCTAGTAATCAACTATTACCATCCACTCTAATTACAAAATCATCCTATTAAAATAAAAATATTTATTGTGGAGTTTCAATCACTAAATAAAAATAGTAAAAATAATGGATACAATATTTAAATAAAATATTTTGGAATAATAAATGTAAATTGCATATCTTTTCTAATGGAACACTTATTTGTAAATATGATTCAGAGTATATGCATCCTTAGATCTCTATTGAGCTTGTAGGGGTGCAAAAGATATCTACTGATCTCCTATAATTATATCATCTAATTAAGAACCTGGCATATTTTATATCATATGAAAACATACTAATTTAATATTTCTAGTTGTTCATTCATTCCTCCATTTAGGCTATATATTATACTAAGTTTTAACTACGCATATGGCCACAATGTGTATCAAATAAAGAGGGAAAATATAAAAACATCATGTAACTTTATAGCACAAGAATCCTCATTAGTTCTTAATATATTCTATATATCATCAATTCATAGCTAGAGAATTAGTCAGACATGAAAGAAAATATAAGCAAACTCATTTTCATTAAAATCATGGAAGAACAAAACTACAAGAGAGTGATATCACCAAGAAGGATCAATGTATCTCATTTACACTCCTTCCTTAATGTATATAATTGCTCAAATAAACACTGACTACATACTCTAATGATTGCATCTTACACTTTGTAGTCTCCCTTAGAATAGACTCTAAGAGAGATTTAATGAAGTACTTTGAAAAGTAATAAAATTAGACAAGTGACTATACTCTCTTACAAACATAATATCACTACTACTATTTATAGGATAACATAGTAATATCAGGTAGCACAACGGTGCTTGAAAGAGTAGCGTTACGGGCCCCTTGAAATGAATTAAAGCTCCAGCACTGGTTTCTGCACCGCGTCTATGCTTGATGATGTGGAATGTTTACTTAGTGAACAGTCACATCACTTCACTAGCAGATTGTATTCCTTGGAAGTTACAATTGCTATGCCATGATAGTGATGACTTTCAAAAGCTATAGTGCTTGATGGAAGATTTGGCGCTAAGGCATGATAGATTGTGCCGCCATAATGCTTAAATTCATAGAACACAATGCTTCCAAGCTAACCATTTTGGCATTGAGACACTTGAAGATAGCGAACATAGTACTACCATGTCTATGTATGGCTCTTCAGCGGTATGGAAGATGGCAATATGACATGAAATTATAAAACACTACTATTTTGTACGGTACTTTAGATTTTTTGCCATTTTTTACTTTTTCTAAACAGAAATAATTAAAAGAACATATTTAAACTGATAAAAGCACATATAAAAATATAATAAAATGTACACTTATTAAATTCTCTCCAGCTTAAATTCTTATTTTTCCTCAAGAAAATAAAAATTTTGTTATTATGCTTAATTAAATAACCAAAGTAAAAATTGATAATTTAAAATTAATAAAATATAGGATAATAAATCACAGTCTAGAAGTAGTAGACACAAAAAAGTTATTATTATAGTTTGGAAAATATTAATAATTATCCTAACCAATCATTCTTATCATTGCTTAATTGGAAATTACTTGTCATGAAGATAATCATTAACTATTAAATTTTTAATTGAATAATGTAGATAAAGATTTTGATGTGTTTGTAGTTAAAATTCAATTTTCATCAGTTCACCTTTATTTGAATTAGTTTTTCCATCTTATCCTTTATGAATTTTAGTATTAGATTGCACTTTGGTTCTAAGCTTTTAACTGATACTAATATTTGAATGTACTCATTTTTTTTCTTTATTTCTTTTCTTTTCTTTTTGAACTCTTTTGAGTTTTTTTTTTTTAATAATTTTTGCGAGTACATATATAATGATTTTGAATATTAGTTTTTCTTATTATCTTTTTATAAACAATGATATTATTTTAAGAATTTAATAGATTTACTAGTTTAAATTTGGCTTGCTTTATGATTTTTAATTTTAATATACCCAATTCTATTATTTAGTCTTAATTATTAATTTTTCATTTAATGATCAATGTATAAAAAAATAACTTATAAATTTTAGTTAAGTCAATAATTTAAATGATCTAAGTTAATTAATTTTTAGTTTTTCCCAATCTATGAAGTATAAAGTAATGTTCATCTAAACTATAATATAGAGTTATATTATTATCCCGATTTTACATAATTTTTAATTATCATTTTTATTAAGGATATAGATATATTTAAGGAAAGTAATATAAAATTTTAAGTATAAGGGGAATTTCATACAATATAAATAATAACACAAACAAACATAACAAACACATGTTTTCATGAGTAATATAGATAGATAAAATATGAGATATAAAATAATAACATAAGTACAGGATAACTAGTGTTTTAAGGTACGATCAGATATAACAATGGCTTTAGTATCCATGTCTCCAAGAATAGGGCCATCCTTCATATATATGAATTCTTCTCTAAAGACAAAGGAAAACAAAGATAACATACATATTAAAAAAAAAAAAGAAGATAACATACATATATCCTCTCTCTCTCTAAAATTAAGCACATAGAAAAATGATGATTCTTATTCTTCTAATTCATAAGGTTTCAATCTATGCCCCTTAATCTTGAAAATGTGAATCAAAAACTTCACATCCATGCATCTTCTTCATTTCAGTGTTATATCTTTTTGTATATAATTGAACTTCATTTTAAAATTCATGTAGTTTATTAATGATAACAGAAATTTGATTGTTGAGAAGAGAAAATGAATCTTGATTTTTTATTTGCATTTCACTTCAATTCCTAGAGGATGAATGCTTTCTTTTCTTCACACCCATGGCTTTTATGTTTTAAGAATGAAAGGAGAGTACTCAACAACACTTTACTCTGAAAGATCTGTCAAGGATAGAAAATAATACTTCCAACTTATCATTTTTATAGTTTTAACTAGTTTTGGCAAGACAAATTTTAAATTTAAAACAAATGCTTCCAAGCCTAGCGCTACAACACTATACTAAGTGCAGTGGCTTTCCTTCTTCTCTCAAAATTTTAAGCAAACTCTAATGATTATTATTATTATTAAAAATAACAATCCTACCTAACACATCTAACCCAAAAGATGGGTAGCCTCCCTTTAAGCGTTAAGTTTATAGTCTTCAGCCATACTTAATAACATACTAAACCCAATTCTAGGTTTCCTCCAACATAGTGTTAAGTTTATAGTTTTCAGCCAGGCATGCCAATATTTTTCAATTTTGTTGGGTAAATTATTCCAATCTTCAAATGACTTCTACTAAGATCTTTTTCTTTTTATGATGGGTTAACTTCAATATTGCTATGTAAAGATCTAAAAGGTCTACTATTAACTCAAATTGCAAGCTGACTTAATTGAGTTTTTAAATTTTTAATAGAAGTGGCTTGGTTTTGTAATTGATTCCCCAACTGTATTAATACATCTTCAAATATTAATTTGTTATTTCTAAATTGATTACTTTGATTAAATCATGGAGGATATGTAAGTCTAGGATTAACTATAAGTTGTTGAGGAATGTTCCAATTTACTCCTTGATTATTCTACTTATTATTCCATTTATCATAACCACCAATATTATTTGACTACTTTAAATTAGGATGATTCCTCAAACCCAGATTGTATGTATTTGAATAGGGATTATTTTATCTTCTAATTAGATTAATATTTTCAAACCCTTGTACATTACTATCTTCAATTGAATTTTGATCCCCTAAAAATTCAATTCTTAATCTAGATTTACTCCTATTCTATTTAACGTCTTAGAAATTGCTACAACATATGTAGTTAAGATAAATTCATAAATTCTTGCAACTTTTTTAAGATTTTCCCTATCAGCAGGCCATTAAAAATTGTTAGTAGCCATTTTATCTACTAATTTATATGCTTCCTCAAATAGCTTAGACATAATGATCCTAGCTGCAGTATCAAATATAACTATAAGAGATCATACTAATATATTATAAAATATTTAAATAACTAACCAATTAAGTAAAGCATGATTAGGGCATTTTCTAAGTATTTCCTTAAATCTTTCTCAATTCTCATAAATGGATTATCCTTCAAACTAAGTAAAAGAAGTTATATCATTTCTAAGTTTGATAGGTTTTGAAGGCGGGAAATGCTTAGCAAGAAAATTATGAGCCAACTCATTTCAAGTAGTTATAGAGTCTGAGGGTAAAGAATTCAACCACATCTTAATTTTTTTTTTTAGAGAAAAGAAAAACAATCTATGTTTAAAGCATCATTTCTAACACCATTGTACTTAAATGTTGCATAAAGTTTTAAGAAAAAAAAGTTAAATATAAATTGGGATCTCCTATAAGAGTTCCTCCAAACTAAGAGTTTTGAACCACTTGAATAATGGTATGTTTCAATTCAAAATTATTAACTTGGATTGTAGGTATATTAATGATATGATGAATTCCATCTACTTAAGGGTTTGCATAATCTTTAAGATGTCTAGAATGATTTTGATCTAAACATTTTCAAAATCTTTTTGGTTTTTTGAATTTTAAAAAGGTTTCTCAATTTCAAGATCAAACAATAAAAGTTTTTCTATGGCTATAAAGCATGCAACCAAAAATATATAATAAGCAATTAAAGAAATTAAAAATAAAAGATATAAAGTAGGTCTAACTAAGCAGTTATTCAACAATATAGCTAAATTTTATAAAAAGTAAAATACTTATCCGGCAATGGTGCCAAAAACTTGATGGGTGCTATGGAGAGAACTTTTGAATTATTAAAATGTTTAAGGCTGTATCTCCCCTAAATAATACTTAAGTTTCTTTGATATATAAAAAAAATAGCAAACCACACTTAATATATGTAAGTATACATGTCAAATTAAGATATAATAGAGTGTCAATCTCACGAGGAAGTATGCTTTCTAGCAATCAAATATTATTATTTACTCTAATTATTAAATTATTCTATTAAAGTAAAATTGTTGGTTGTGGAGATTCAAACACTGAATAAAAATAATAAAAATTATGGATACAATGTTTAAATAAAGTATTTCAGATTGATGAATATAAATTGCATGTTTTTTCTAATGATACTCTTATTTGTAAATGTGATTCATAATATATACATCCCTAGATCTCTATCATGTTTGTAACGGTGAAAAGGATAATTGTTCCCGTCCTATAGTTATATTATCTTCTTAAGAACCTAGCATATTTTACATCCTATATTTAGGTATGAAAACATACTAATTTAATATTTCATGTTGTTCTTACATTCCTCCGTTGAGGCTATATATAGCATAAGGTTTGAACTATACATATGGCCACTATGCATATTAAATAAAAAGCAAGAAAATATTAAAAATATCATTTAACTTTATAGCACAAAAATCTTCATTAGTACTTAATATATTTTCTACATCATTAATCTAAAACTAGAGAATTAGCCATACAAGAAAGAAAAGATAAGCAAACTTATTTTCATTAAAATAATGGAAGAATAAAAATATAAGAGAGTGATAAAACTAGAAATGATCAATACATCTCATATATACTCCTTCATTAACATACAAAGTTGCTCAAATAAATATTGACTAAACACTCTAATGATTATATTTAACACTTTTCTAGTCTCCTTTAGAATTGATTCTAAGAGATATCTTAAGTACTCTAAAAAGTACTAATATTAGATAAGTGACTGAGCTCTCATACAAATATAACATCACTACTATTTATAGGATAACACAGAAATAGTAGGTGGCATTATAGTGCTTAAAAGAGTATCACAATGGTGCCCTTTAAATGATTTAATGCTCCAACACTGGAACTTCTGCACAGCCGTGGTGCTTGCTGATGTGGAACAATTACGTAGTGAATAGTCCCATTTCTTTACTGATAGATCATGTCCTTTGGAAGTTACAATTGCTAAATTGCTGTGTTGATGACTTTTAAACATTGCATCGCTTGATGGAAGATTTGGTGCCAAGCATGCTAGATTGTGCCACCATGGCACTTGAAGTTTGACAACACAGTGCTGCTAAGCTAATCATTTTGATGATGTGGTACTTGAAGATAGTGAACAAAACACTTCCATGTCCAAGTTCCATGCCTCAATAGTGTGGAAGATGGTGTTGTGACGTGGAATTATCGAATGCCATAGCATTGTAATCTACTTTTAATTTTGTATCATTTTTGAGTTTTTTCTGCACACGAATAATTAAAACAACACATTTAAATTGATAAAAACGCATATAAATATATAACATAATTTACACTTATCCAAAGTACATAGCCATCTCTTCTTATACTCGAGTAAATGTAAAGGCTATAGTAAGCCAGCAGGTCACTAATGTTCTGCCTTCACCATTTGATAAGCTTCACATTTAGATACAAATTTAGCTACCTCTCATTTCAATATGGGCCACTTGAACAAATATTTTAGATTATGATCCATTTTACTAATTTTAATCTAAATTATATATCCAAAATAATGAGATTCATACAAAATTTCTTTCCTTAAACCTACACCACTAGGAACCCTTATAGTTTAACACTACTCAAACTTTTACCTGAAGCTTAAGTTTTCTTCTAGACTGAATTAAATCTACCAATTTTGTATACTCCTTATTACACTTTTGATTTTTATGAATCCTTTCTTATAGAGTAGCTTATATAATAATTTGAGATAGTACATATCAGCTAATCTAACCACTTCCAATTCTAATCTTTCCATATTATAAATTAGAGAAACATTAGATGTCACTATACAACCAACTACTCCAATAAATTTTTTACTCAGAGCATCAGTTATAACATTAGCCTTACCAATTTGATACTGAATAATAAGATCATAATCTGCAATAAATTCCAACCTTTTCCTTTATCTCATATTTAACCCCTTTCAAGTGAAAATATATTTTATACTCTTATGATCAGTGATAATTTCATGTCTAACATTGTATAGATATTTCTTCTAAATCCTTAATGTAAAAATAATAGTTTCCTGCTCTAGATAGTTAGTAGGATAGTTCTTTACAAGTAGCTTTAACTGTTTAGAGGTATAAAAATCATTTTACCATTCTGCATCAGTATACATCCCTATCCCTTCAATGATACATTATTGAATAATTGAAATCCTTCAATACTAGATGGACAATTCATGATAGGAGTTGACACCATAAAATTCTTTTATTTTACAAAACTATTTTTGCACATAATTCTTCATTCAAATGGCACTACATTTGTGTTAGTCTAATTGGAAGAATTAAAATCTATGAAAAGTCTTTTACAATTTTTTTATAGTACCACATCATACCAAAAAGCTACATACTTTAGATACCCTTATAGGGCTTAACATATTTGTAACAATCTATTTGTTCTAGAGATATATAGATATTTCATCATTGTTCACAATATGCCCTGAGAATGAATACTACTTAACCAAAATTCACATTTTTAAAATTTGGCATATAATTCATGTTGCCTTAATATATTCATTATAATTCTCAATTAAGCTGCATGATCCTCTTCAATCCTTAAATATACCAGAATGATGTCAATAAAAAAAAATTATAAACTGATCCAGATATCTTTAAATATTTGATTCATTGGATCCATAAATACAACATGTACATTAGTCGCCCCAACATGCATGAGTAAAACCTCACAGTTTCTATATTGGCTGCTAAAAGCTATCTTTTTCACATCCTCCTTTACTTTCAACTTGTGATACCCTGACCTCAAGGATATATTTAAGAATACAGATCCACCTTCTAACTGTTCAAATAGATCATCAATTATAAATAACAGATATTTATTCGTAATGGTTACCTTATTCAATTTTCTAAAGTCAATACACATTCTTATTGCTATGTATTCTTTTTCACAAAAAGTATAGGTGCACTCCATGGGGATACATGTGTATAAAGAACCCTCTATCCACTAACGCTTGGAACTAATTTTCAATTTACATCATTTTGTAATTTCCATCTGGTACAGAGCTTTAGCAATTGACGTAGTACTAGGTAACACCTTAATAAAGAATTTTATTTCTCTATTTGGTGGTAATATTACTAGTTCTTCAAGAAAACATTTCACTGCATAAACACTCTCAATTGCTTCAAAAATTATTTGTTTTCATCTCACAAGTGCTAATTATACCACATTTTCCTTTTTTCCATAAATATTTATCAATTTCAAAGCTAATAGTAATGAAGACAATACCCCTCTAACTCCTTGAAAGTTAAAAACTTTCACTACCCAAAAATAACATTACCCTCTCTTTCATACACTCAATATGAGCGCCATATTTACTTAACCATTTCATTCCTAGAACATTAAATTTGGTTAGGGGCAGCAATATTAGTTCATATTCCAGTTTTCTATCAGAAAAATCTATGTCTATACACATATATGACTTACTATCATACAACCCTCAATAGGTAGATAATAGATAAACCAGATTAAAACATAACAAAAGATAAATTCAATAATGCAAAATATTTCTCAAATACGAATGAATGGCTAGCTCCGCATTCAAATAAAATTTTATAACACTGAGAAAAAATAGAAACCATACTTGTCACCACTTTAAAAGCTTCTTTTACCTCGTGATGAGTTAAACTTTACACTCTGATATGTACCTAAGCTGAACCAAATGGAGCACCAGACAATCTCTGAGTTGACTATTCTCTACCTCTACTAAAAGATCCTTTACTAAAAGTTCTAAGCATGGCTATTCTCTATCTCCCCATAGATACATTAAATCATCTCTCTGGTCCATCATATGGGTAATCTACTATTATATGCCTAGTATTACCACACCTAAAATATTGCATTATCATCGTGTAACATTAGCCCAAATGCCTACTTCCACAAGTTAAACATGTGGGGTAGATCACTAATAGAACTAATTAAGCTACCACAGATAGATATAGTTGGGTCCCTATTAGAATCTCAAAGCTCGAATATACTCCTCTTCCCACTAAACCTAGTTATAAAACTTCTCCACCAAATCTTTTCTTGCTAGTAGTTGAATGCTACTAAGTTGTTATCAGATCATTTTCTACCATTCATGTCATCTTTACCAACTCAGAAAAATAAAAAAAAATGGAATTAAACCAATGGCTTCCTCAAACTATCTTTGAGATCTCTAAAAGATCTATAATATTTCTTTTCAAAAGTACTAACAAACTTTTGATTATACTAAGCTAGTCTTATAAATTCTACTTCAATTACATACTATCTTACTTCCTTACACTGGACTTGGAAAGAATTCCTATATTTATTGTCTAGTAGGAGGTACAACCCACTAATTGAATTTATTAATAAATTTCTCCCAAGAAATCATGGCATTCCCATATACACAACAATCTTGGTGGAGAGTTATCATATAATCATCAAAGATGCACTATCATTACGAGAAATAATATATCAACCAAAAACTATACCTAGCGCATTAAATCTACAACCACTATTTACTAGACTTTCCCATTTTCCTTTCCCTAGCCTAAAACTATCACATGTAGAAAGAGTAGGTATGCGAAACCATGGTTAGTAGGCTACACAAAATGTACCTAAAGTATTAATAACAAATAAAATATTAAATAAACAAGTTATTCTACCATCATATAAATAATAAAACATGTTATCTAAATAGAAAAATATAATAAAAGGTTTAGACCAGTGTCACTAACTATAGCGTCTCACATATCATATGTTACTATTTTCAACTCAGTGTCAACACAACAATTAAATCAAATAGTAGAAAAAATGCACATGCATAACAAACATAAATAAATACATTATATCAATTTCCCTTTACATTAGATTAGTCTCCAATCATAATAGACCAATCTCCTTCTTAGACCCTTATACCTCCCAAATAATTTATAGATATAGAATTTGGTTCTTAGGACTCTCTATACATAAAATATCAGTATCAAATATTTATTACTTCTAGTGCATAACACAATAGTATTAGACCCTTATGACTCCCAGTGCATGGAACCATTTATTCAATCAGAATCAAATCCTTATACCTATAATTGAATGCACATGAGCATCAATAAATAACTGCCATCATTTCTTTCTTTCTCACAATTTTAATCACATAAACATAAAAACATCAACAGTTATAACATATATAAATATAATAAGACACATTACATAATTATATAGAATTTCATAGTAATGGTAGAGCAGTCAGCATTTTGATGTAAATTTACACACACTTATCAATAATTATCAATCATTAACCATTCATAGATAATGTTAACTACAACATTTAGGAGCTTTTACCATTCTAAAACAACTTTTATCAGAATACATATACATATCAAAATACTCAAAACTTTGTATAATCATATATACTCGATGAAAATTCAAAATAAATATGTCAAAATATGTAGAATAATAAAATAATAACATACTAAAATTTACATGATGAAAATTCCCTAGATGTTAAAATACCTCCACTATTGTGCCACTTGTATAATTAAAAGCCAGAACTTTAATAAAAGCCTATATTATAAAAAATAAACATACATTAAATGTAATCTATATCAATCCGAACAACATTCCCAAATGGTGTGATAAATGAAAATATCCCAAAACACTCAAATCATACTTTCTCTAGAAAACCTCTTACTCTTCTCTCTCTCTCTCTCTCTCTCTCTCTCTCTCTCTCTCTCTCTCTCTCTCTCTCTCTCTCTCTCTCTCTCTCTCTCTCTCTCTCTCTCTCTCTCTCTCCCACTAATTGATGGATCTAATGTATGAGAATGAATTTTTTATAGTGGAATTTTAGTGTATTTTGATATTTATAAAAATTAGAACACGACATCGTAGTGCCTAAAAACCCAACGTTGTAGCTCTCCTAGAAAATCCTAAAACCAATTTAGAATATAAAATACACTAACACAGTGCCCATAACTAGTGCCTCAGCACTCCATCATAGAGAACCCTGTGTTGTTGTGCCCAAAACTTAACACGGTGGTGCTCCCTAGAAATCTCTTATTCTACACAAAAATAGAGAAGATGGTATTGAAATGCCTAAATAGTAGTGCCACCGCACTCCCAAGGGATTTTCACATAGATTTTCATGCATATAAACCCTTATAACTAACTTTAGATAGAAAATAATATATAACTTTAACATAATTAGAAAAAATACAGTATTTTAAGCATGCCAAACTTACTAGACTAGTTTAGGTCATAAGGTTATTTTGATTACTACTATAGTGGTCCATATAGTAGGTTCCTTTCTTTGTAATGATAAATGGAGAAACAAAAGTTTATTTCAATTATAATAATTTTTAGAGAAAAATAAGCCCTTTCTTGCATTTTGTTTTACCTTCATTATGGATGCCTCCTCCAAAAATATGGATGATGCCTAAAAGGGCTCCTTTAATCCTATACATAAAAAAATGCCCTCCTCTCACATCTCATATATGGTAATGAGCTACATGTGTTTAGAAGAGCTAATGACCTCTCCATCTCTCAACTTCACTCTCCCTTAGAAATATTTGAGAGGTTAAATGGGCTAGTGGCTAACCCACAAAAGTTTGTTGTTTGTTTTTATGACTCAATTTTTCCTTGCTAGTTCATCTACCAAATACTCTAGGTTTTTGTCAAAAAACCCTTCCCTAGAATTATTCGGGTATCTCTATTATGGTTACTAAGACCAATTACTCATATTGTTCTATCATTATGGATAAAATATTAGGTTGGCTAGAAGGATGGAAATAAAAATTACTTACATTTGAAGACAAATTCCAACTCATTAGTTCTATTAATTGATATTTTATTTTCTACTAGCTAAGATCGATATCCTACACCAAGAACCGTAGAAACAAATCACCAACATTATTAACAATTTATTATATGGGAATGATATTAATCCTTAGCCTCCATTACTCTCCCTAGAGATAAAGGTTATCATGGATTTCCTTCAATCAACACTCTTCATGCATTATCTTGAGCTAAGGTCATTTGAAGATTATACAAGATGAAATCCTTCCTCTTTGATTGGTGTAATAAAGCTTATGGCTTTATTTGGTGTAAGCCCCCTTTCAACTTCATTCCTTTTTGGAAGCAACTACATGACTTTGTTCTCAAATTAAAACACTTGATAAATTTTAAGGTGACCCCAAACTGTCAACTATCTGTCTTTTTTTTTTCTATGGGCTGAATGGTAAATCTTTGGTGAAAAAGTTTGAAATTAGTATCTTTAATAGTTAATGTTGCCCTTCTCACTTTGTTATAGCAGATTTTGTAACTTTGGAAATTGGGTAGTTAGCTTTCTATTATGAGAACACTTCTCTAGATCCTTATTAGTTACTATATAGATCTTTTGCCACCTTAGAGGGAAATTTCACTACAGTTGAATTTTGTTGCTTTCTCAAAGCGTATTTTTGAGCCCTTTTATTTTGTAAGATTTAGGGTTCATTCGGGTCAATTTTCTTACTGCTTTCTATAACAATTTTTTATTATAATTATTTTGAATAAAAAAAAAGTAGTATTTAAAAGATGTCCCAAATGAACCCTTGCCTTTCTATTCATCATCCTATCTCCTTGATTGTAAATATTAGTTCTCTTTATTTTGTGTAGCTTAATTTGATGTAATCAAGAATGTAATGTTTTCTTGATCAAGAAATGAATGACGTGCGTGACTTTTACTTTATATAGAATAAATAAATAAATATTTTTATTACAAATTAATAATAATAATAATAATAATAATTGATACATCATTAAAAAATTCATCAATTGAGCATAGATCTTGATGCAGCATTATAATTGACATTAGGCCATTCAAATTCCCATTTTAATAAATTTATAATTGAATCAAATGCTTGTATGGACAAACCTAAGAACATTCATGTGTTATAATTAAAAATATTCTAAAATCAAGTTCTTAAATTTTAGTAAAATTTTTATGATATTATTTGCAAGACCAAACAAACTTTGAATCTCATGTGCTTCAATTAAAATAAGTGTCTTGATGAAATGAATCAAAGTTGACTAAGATCACTCAATTTGATGTTATTATAATAATTAAATGCTAAAGAATAGTCTACAATCAAGAGAATCAACACTGACATTTCGATAGAGAAATTGGGAAATTTGAATAAAATTATTAAATTTTCACTATGAAAAATTAGACTCTTGTTGTTCACATAAAATAGAGTTGAATTTAAATAGTTAAAAAATATAAAGAACAATAAAGGCATTTCCAACAATCGACATTAAAAATCATCATTATCAACTATCATTACCTAATTTTCATCATTACTCAACCATTGTTGCTCCACCATCATCTCCTAATAATCATTGTTCAACCTTCATCACCCAATCTTCAAATTTTATTTGTCATCATTCAAACTTCTTGTCTTAATCACCATCATCACTTTTTATTGCTTTCTCATTATTCCTTACAATAGCCTTGGGAGGTCAAGCTAGTTTTCTCCCATCTTCTCCAATTTCTAGAAAGAGCATGCTTTTATAATATTTCTTTTATAGTAGTCTATTTATATTGAGCCAAGTCTGAAGGATTTTTCTTTTATGGGTTTTCCATATAAAAACTTTGGGATCATTGTTGAATTGATTTTAGTTATATATGCATGACATATTCATATAAAGCTTAGATGTAAAACTGCTTATATTACGACAAATATTCTAGTACATAACTATTTGGTGCTATATGTGGGAAACTCTTTGAAGCATTTTACTAATACTCATCTAATGGTTAACAAGAATAATTCCCATGATAATAAAACTTCTTACCCAATTCTCATCAAATCCAAGAATTAGCTCTCAAGAAGGAATGTCATAAGTTAATAGTAGATCTTGGTGCATCAAGCTTAAATCTATCAACACATATAAGAAGTTGGCCAATAGAGAATATAATCACAACATGGAGGATTCCACCTACCACAATGTCAACAATAGAACATGGTTGATTAATTAAACATGCCTATTCAAAACCCCCTTATCATCATATTTTAATTCCTCTTGCACCACAACCTACTATAAATCTCCTCGACACAATTAAGTTCACTCATACTTTTGGCACGGCCAGGAAAAATTACAATCCCCCAATTTCCATAGTTTATTTAACACAATATTCATGGACACCTTTCATGATATTATACTAGATGAGTTACAATAACTTGTTAAAAATTTCCTTTGAGTGATAAGAATCGCTGACTCCCAGTATAATTTTTAGGAGTCTTCACTCTTAATTAATGTAATTTTATATCATCGTATTTCAATGGGCTTCAAAATACTTATTATAGATTGTTATCATTATTTTTAAGTCCTTACAAATATTGCAATCACCATAGGACCATTATGTAAACCTAGTAAGCTTTTAATACAATCCTATGTAAAGTTTTCCCACCACTCTCAAGGTTTAAGCCCACATTTAGTTCTACTCTCACCAATAGGACTATCCACAATTTTAATCACCTTATAAAATGTGATATAATATCTTAAGCTGTTATGTATTTTGGATCTCTGATGCAAATGGATTCATTCCTAACCCTGTAGAGATTACTTCTCACTACAATGTCTTTTAAGTTTCTTAAAATCTCATGTATTGATTCTTCATCATCCAATGTCATGGAATATTCATGCAACACATTTAGAGATTTTTCATGTGTCATACATGTTCCCTCTATTTCTCCAAATAAACCCCTTCAGATGGAAATAGCTATGTTATCGGCTTAACATTTCATAAGTAGAGATAGGCATAGTTCTGGTGGGAGAGAGGCCTCTCTCTTGGACTGAATGTCGCATATCTTTGTGGGGAAAATAAGCTTAGTCTTCTTTTTGTTAGCTTGGTCTCCATGACAAAAGAGCCAATAACATTTCATTCATCAAACCACAACACTTGATTTTTTTCTTTTTTGGCTTACACTACTCAACTACATCCACTCACTCAAGGAGGTAAGAGCCAAACATTTTGCATACTAGTGAAAATTAGAATAAAATCCTTCCTTAATCAACTACAAATATAATATGTAAGGGATTACATTCTCTTTTAATGCATTCCATATTGCTTTATCCACTGAGATAATATAGAGATAATTTAAGTTCTTATGCTTAGAGTGATTTAAAAAGAAGATAAGTAGAGAACCTTAAATGCATATCTGAGAGGCAAGGAAAGATATTCCCTTATCCTCTGCTCTTATATAGCATTCAGACTACTTAGCTATATCCCTCGGGGTGAAACATTAAAAAATTCATGCAATTACATCGAACTATCAACCAAGAAACTGAAAAGTCCCCACACAATGAAGGAAAAGTTCAATAGAAGTCATAAAGGAAAGAGGTTCTATCTATATCCTTAGCTTCTCATCTAGAAGCCACATCTAATCCTAGCCTATCTATTCTTGCTTCCTCAAATTCTACCTTTTGTCCCAACCTCAAAGAGAAAGAAGAAGACTACCCTCCTTAATTAGTTATTATTTGTCCTAACTGGATAGAAAGTCACTATATCTAACTCATAGAGGTTGCAATGACTCAAGCTAACTAACTATGTATTTCCTTCCTTATGTATTTACCTCTCAATAACACCTATCTCTTTGAAAAGAGCTTGAGGCATCTCTTTACAAATAAAAAAGAATAGATAGAAAGAATGGAATTTGAAAATATTTTGGCTTTAACAATAAATATTATAATAAGATGTATATATTGATTTATCTAGTGTAGCTATTTAGGTTAAGTTCATCCTCACTTGCTTGCTAGCCTTATAAACTTTAATATTTTATTTTGTGTATCTCTTAAACATGATTAACACAATAAAATTTCTAGTTTAATAATTATTTATTCATGTGCTTGGGTTTTTTTAATGATACACATGTTTTCTGCACAAGCTCTATTGAAATCATTAATACAATTTTTCTTAGTATATTTTTCATCATCAAAATCTATATTACTCTTAGGCTCATATGGTCTCTCTCTCTCATTTTAATAATTAAAAAAATACATTGAAAACTTTTAAGCCGTAAGGAGGCTTAGGTGACGAACTCTCCCCCTAATGATAAGCTTGTAGTGATGAAAATTTTACACTTAAAAATAATAATCAAAGCTTAAAAAGACATCAAAAGTATAACAAAATATTAGCAAGATAATGAATATTAATATATGTGATGACTACTAGCATTAGACAATAACTATCGTTAATAAAATAAAGAACGGTACCAACATAGCGCATGATCATCTACTCTCTCTCATACTAAACTATCTCTCCCCTATACTACTACCTTTCTCCCTCTTAATGACAACAAAATGGTAAATTACTAATATTGGTGTTTTTTTAGTCTGAATTGAAATATGACATAAAGATGACTTGTCTCAACTTGGTAAACTACATAAAAATATATATAATAAAGGATATTATATACCTAAAAGTCATTTGAGAGAACAAAAATGATCATCATCCAAAGATTTTATAAATATGTATCTAAGATGGTGGTCTATGATGACAAACTTCACAACCCCATCACCAGAGTTACATGATCCCAAGTAAAGTGATAATTAATCTAAGTGTTTTCATTATTTTAAGTGAAACAATTAGATTTTTTGTTAAATTAATTGCACTAGTGTTTCCACATCTAACTAGCATATGATAAATTAAGTCCATGGCCCTCTCATTGTTGTTTAATGTAAAGTATTTATGCTAACAACTATTTCTAGTGACATGCACACCATTTACAGTATATAAAGTAATGAAGTTCTGCTTCCTACAAAATTAAGATACTAAGAAGAGTCCTAAGAACTAATAATTATTTAAGGTGCCCTTCCAATTGATTGCGCAACCTAAATAGTCAATGTTGGATTAACCAACAAACTCAAATGATAGTTTATTCTTAGGATACCATAATTCTTGGTTTGGTGCATAGGATATAACCAAAAATTATCTTTATATATGATAAATGACTCCTTGGTATCTAACTAAAATCTTGCACATAACCTCCAGTAAAAATAATGTCATGTATTATAGCTATCAGGTAAGGTATAGATCATATCTTCCCTCTATATAATATTTAGGCCATTAAATTTTCTCTAGCATCTTTATCTAGCTTAATTGTAGGGCTCATGGGGGTGCTAATTAATCAAAATCCCTTTAGATTGAATTTAATGAACACATCATGAAAACGCTATTTTTGAGATATAAAGAGTCCATCATCCTCTTATTTCACTCGTAATCAATGAAATGGAACAAGTTATCCCATTAAACTCATCTCGAACTTTCTACTCATTATTGTGACAAAATCATAATATAATGAGCCATTTGTAGCTTTCAAATAGAATATCATCTACTAATATCTAAGTCACAATTATCACATCTCCAATTCTCTTAATAAATAAAAGTCAACTTTTTATTTACTAAATACCAAACTAACCAAAAAGATGCTCAATCTCTCATACCAAGCTCTAAAAGTTTGTTTAAATTTGTATTATGCCTTTTTTTAATTTAAACACATAAGAATGTTATGTAAATCCTGGTAGCAACTCTTCATAAACATATTTATTTTTTACACCATTTTCAAATGTACTTATTACATCCATATGATATAATTTGAATCCTTTAACACAAGCATATACTAACAATAACCTATTAGATTCTAATCTAGTTATATGGGCATAGGATTCTTTAAATTCTATCCCTTCAATCTAGTTATAATTTCTAGCTATAACGCTTTAATCATTCACATTATTCTTATAGACCCATTAGTTCCTAATAAATTAATCATGTTCCTCTTGTATTACAATCACCCAACCCCCATCCTCTAATGCTTCATGTATACTAAAAAGCTAATTTTGAGATTGAAAAGTAAAATGATCTATCTTCCTTCTAAATGCACTCCTAGTCTTAACAATAAGAGAATGGTTTCCTATAATCAATTCCTTAGGATAACTAAAAGCATACTTCCACGTGTTATGTAATTCAATTGCAAATAGATCATCCTCAATCACTTTAAATTAGACTAGTCTCCGATTCTCCTATCTATCAATATACTCATCATCTAAGTCTCTCATCCAAAATAGTCTATAAGTATATTAATTAAATGACACATGGATAGATTCATATTTAACCAATGATCTCTTATTAAATACACTATATGTCTTATTATGCTATGAATTTCACAAGAATACACCTTCATCTAATTGAGTATCAAATTCAATCCAACTTTTCTTTTCAATTTCAATATAAAACACATTCAAAAATATGGAAGTGAGATGCATTAGGCCTATTTTATTTCCAAGTCCCATAAGGTGTTTTCTTAATATTAATCTAATAACTAGCTATATCTATTACATCAAACCAAGAATATTTGGATAAGATAAGTTCATTTACCACTTTTCTAGCCATGTATAATAATGTCATATTCTCTCTTTCTACTATTGTATTCTATTGTGAATTATTCGGTGCTAAAAAATATGTCTAATCCCAAACTCATCAAAGAAATCTTAAAATATATTATTTATAAATTCTCCTCTATGATCACTTCTAACACAAGTTATAATCAAGTTTTTTTCATTATGAATCCACTGCAAAATATTTATAAATTTTAATACAGTGTCACTTTTTTTTTGCAAAAAATATAATCAAGGTAAATCTCAAATAGTGCTCAACTATCACATACCCAAATTCTTTCCTCCTAGACTAATAGGGGCAGCTGGTCTAAAAAATTCATATGCAATAAATCTAATAATCTAGAGGTAATAATTTGATTGTTGGGCTTAAACAATATGCAAGTCTACTTACCTAACTGATAGTCAACACAAAGGTGGCCCTTAGGGTAAGCCATCCTAAGTAATCCTTCCACCAAATCATGTCTAAATTATTTAGTTGAAGTATGCAGGCTAGTATGGCAAAATCATCAATGCCATAGCCAAGGATCATCATAATATTTTTTTAAATATTTTACGCTAATTACAAATTAACTACTCATTTTAAGAAAATATATGTTATTATATATATAAACTATAAAAATTACTTCAATATTTAACTTAATCAAACACTAAATAGAAGAAAACTAAACATTATACCATCTATTTCATAACTCACTGATATTAATTAGATTATTCATCAATCCATCAACTAATAGTATCTTCTCAACGGTGGAGTCATCATAGCTAATTGTGATAAATATCTTTCTTTTTGGTATTATATATTGATGACACATAAAAACTATCCTTTGGTTCCAGCGAAGCAAATAATTATGCCCTCCCATCATGCATCTCAAGCACCCACAATATAAATATCATCTGCCTTTATTAGTCCTAACGTGAAGGCATATATATATAAAGTACATTTTGTTAGCTTGGGAACCAAATTGTTTTACCAATGAGATAAATGGAATGAATGAATAAATTGTGCTTGTGGTAAACACAAAACATATTCATATGTGAGCTTAGAATCCAAATATAAGGAGTTGTTTTATATCTAAAACTAATCTTATAATTTTTTGAAAAGTGTTCTAAGCTACTACAAGTCATGCATTTAACATATTTATGTGCATATGATCTAGAATGTGAAACTCTTCTAGTGTTAGGGGAAACATGAGATGCATTTACACTAGGTTTTTTGAGTCAACCACTACAAGTATTCAACATTAGAAACTAAGATTCTCTCTAGACAATTTATCAATTAAAAATACTTTTTTTTATAAACATTCATTTTTTCTAGCACATTTTAACACATTCAGAAGTTCCATAAAATGTAAATCTAAATTAACATATTCTTTTTTTTTTAAAATACATTATATCTCTTCTTCATGCTAATTAGGAGTTTATTCTACTAAAAAAAATGTATCATGTAATTCATCATAAGTCGTATTTTCATTTACCTTTCCCGAAGGAATTGTTGATAGCCATCAAACATAGGGTTGCCTCTTAAATAAAGACTCTATGTTTTGTGACATTGCTATCATAGTTTTCTCAAGTAACTTTTAATGCTTCATTGCACTTCTTTTTTTTGTGTTTGTTTCCTATTTTATTTAAGGAGCACTCAAACATTGAATAGCTAGGCCTGTTGCACTGGAAGCATGTTAGGGATTATCTTTTCACCTACAAAATCAATCTTTTATTTATTTTTCAATTTAGGACTATTTTGCTAAAATTTGGTTCTTATACAAAATTTTCATGAGCGTCTTTCTAAGTTGACATAATTGGAATGCCAAGATATTAGTGTCACTCTCTTAAGGTGATGAATCAATATCATTTAAATCGCATTATTTGAGAGCCCCAATCTACATCTTCTTAATCATATTATCTTCCTGATCTTCTAGTGAGCTAATTTTTTGCTTATGTGCTATTAGAGAATCATGCAAATAATCAATAGTATAAGAATTGAAATTGCTAGCCTTAGAAATTGTTATTACCTTTGGATCTCACTCTTATCTTAAAAGAATATATATTCTATTTACCTATTCACCATTTGTGTGATCTTTGCTAATTGCGCTAAGTCTGTTAATGTTCTTCATAAACCTTCCAAACATTTTTGTGATGCTCTCTCCAAGTATCATCATGAATAGCTGGTCTTCCTACATTAAAATGTTAATCCTTATTTTTTCTTACCTTGTTCTTCCCATATATGTGATGGCCAACTTATCCCATCTCTTTTTTCTTTCTCAAGTTACATATTCTTATATAATCATCATAGTTTAAAGGACAATTTAAGACTTTAACTCCCATACCATTAAGAAGTTCTAATTCTAACTCCATGGATGTCCACTCTTTTATGAGTTTTGAAATCTCTTTCCCATCTATGGTGATTGCAGGGGGCCTTACACCCTTTCAATATTAGATTCCAAATCCTTATATAACATGATTGAAGATACATCACCATTCTACTTCTTAAAAGTCAAAGAATTTGCCATAAGACATTTTTGAAAAATGTGCAAACCCTAAAGATTACTTTCAAATGAAAGTGAAAAGATATCGTGCCTTTGATACTAATAATAGATTTTATGTATGGCTAAGTATCTGTTTGAGATAGCTACAGCTTTTTAGAAAGGTGATTGTAAAACAGTTGTGAAAAAATAGTGAAAGCTGTTGTAGAAAGAAGCTTCTTAGCATAAAAATTTATTGAAAATACTAAAAAAATAACGACCAAACAAAAATTATGATTGTAGTGAGAAAGTTGCCCAAAATGATGCCTAAGAGGGGGCATAAATTAGGATTCTAAAAAATTCTATAGGTTTGCACAGGATAAGCTAACATAATGAAAAGCAATAGTTTAAAAATTAATAAAAATAATTAAAAAAAAAAAGCAAAGATAATCAATCATTCAAACACATAACTTTTATGTGATTCAACTGCAACCTACATCCATTCCAAGATGCACATCACACTTAAGATTTTATGCATAACCTCCACTAAAAAATACATTGCAAAGAAGTATTTACACCTTGTTGGGCACAGGCATCACTTTTAGGTGATATCCTCCAAAACACATAACATAAGTATAAGTAAAATCTACAAAAAATAAAATAAAATACAAATAAGAGCAATCTTACACATAGATTCACTTTTGGGTGAAGAGATGAAGCTCATTAGCTTCAAAAATATCTAAGCTCTTTTTTTAGCAAGGTAAGTGATTATTTCCTCTCCAAATGATGCTAAAATCACAAAGGGTTTTTTATAAGGGAGTAGGGCTTAGTGATTTAAGTTGAGATGGTGGCTCCAAGATTTTATAAAATATTTGCCTTAGATCAAACACAAACTATGATACATATACTAAGGTGCTAGGGTTTCAAAATAAATATTAAAAATTGTTTAATATTGAAATCCCATATTTTGCCCAACTATTAATGTTTAAACTTGGCCAATTTATAAACTTGATTTAGCTCCAAATAAGTATATATGTGACATTATTTATTACCAAAATCAATATTAGCTAAGGCTCATTATACTTTTTTAGACCCTTCAAATACTTTGTGGATGCCAACACAAGCTCCCAGAGTCTAACAATAACTAATTTTTCAATATCTCAAACTAGGGGTATAAGTGAGCTGAGCTGGCTCGCAAGTCGAGCTTATCGAGCAACGAGTGAATCTATTATGAGGCTAAGATGAATGCCTAAAAGAAAATGATTACAAGTAATTAATTTAAATTCAAATTCTGAAAGATCACAATGGAAATAATCACTTACCTTGCTAAACGCCCATAAAATTCAAGTATGAGGCTAAGATGAATGCCTAAAAGAAAATGAATCTATTATGACAATGGAAGTCATAAAAGAGAACTACATTACAAACAACGAGCTCAAATCTGGCTCGGCTCGAAAGCTCATTGAGCCGCCCTATTAAATTAAAATATATTTAATAATTAATTTAAATTAACATTATATCATATATTTTAATAATTTTAAATTAATTCTATATTAAAAAAAATAAAAATTCTAAAAAAGCTGAATTTTTTTAATTTAAAATTAAGAAATAGAGCTTACCAAACCAGTCGAGCTTGAGCTTGAGCTTAGTAAACGAGTCAAGCTTAGCTTAATTAGGCAAAACTCGACTCGACTAGACTCGTTTATACCCATGTCTCAAACCTTTGTATCTTTACAATAGTGAATACTAAAATTTTCAACTACCTCTAGTAATATTTTGAATAATTTTATATATGACAGTAAATGTTTTAATAATATTTCCATAGAATAATACTTAGGCTGTTTAGGCTTTATTTGGGACAACTTTCTTACTATTTTTTAAAATAATTTCTTTATTAAAAATTATTAATATTTTTTAATAAAAAAATTACTTTAAAAAATAGTAATAAAAATATTTCAAATGAAATCTTAAAACTCGTTTTTCATGTGCAAATTTAATTGAAATTATCATTCTTTGTTATCATTAAAATACGTAGCGCTCTTAGGCTCTTACGGTCAGCATCAGTCGACCTTCCATTAATTATTATGTCCGGACATAAAGGCCAATGATCATTCTATCATTTGATATCTCCTCCATTTATAATCTCTTTTGAAGGATTTGAAAGAGAAGGCTTTCACGTAAAAAAGGTTGTGATGCTTGCCTTTAAAAGATTGTTGCGACATAGATGAGATCAAGATAAAAATTTTAAAAGAGATTATTGTGGCTAAAGAGAGGAAATTTTAAGACAAACATTAAGGCTTCATTTGAGATGATTTTTTAATTATTTTTTAAAATAAAAATTTAGTACAAAATTTTTAATTTTTATATTAAATCTTCATTTTAAGAAGCAATATAAAAACAGTCCCAAACAAAACCTAAGGCTTCGATTGGTACAGCATCAATCATAATTTTCATTTCAATCACCTAAAAAAAAATCATAATACATCTATCAATATCAACATAAAAAGGTTAGAATAGCTCCAATGGAAGATAAGATTAGAGAGAGTCATCTTAGATGATTTGGTCACATAAAACGGTGGCCTTCCGATGACCCGATTAGAAAAGTAGATGTATTAGATTTGACTTATACTAAGAAGGGTAGAGGTAAGCCTAAAAAGACTTAGAAAATTATTACAATTGTCATTTCTTTATTAGATTTAAATAAAAATTTAACTTTTAACAAGACAATGAAGAAAAACGATTCATGTAGTCAACCCTATATAGTGGGATAAATATTTGATGTTGTTGTACTGTTGTCTCCGGATCTCCTCTGCCTCTTGGAGGATGACTAATGTTTTGTTGGGTTTTCATACATAGAATCTTTAACAAATCCATCTTTTAATCTGTTTGATATATGTAATAAAAGATTTTATAGTCTTTATGTCATCTTAAACATGAGATTATATAATTATAGAGCAATTATTTCATGCAATTTTTGAATTATACAGAGCATAGCACTATTAAATAGCTCAAAAACTCCCTGAGTTCCTCAGCCTGATAACAGAATGTAGACATATTAAAGGTTTGAGCTACAAATTACACTTTTGTGTATACATCTACTGAAGCCATCAGGTCATACAATAAACTAATTGCCAAAAAGAGTACAAGTATATTTACCTGGAAAGATTTTCTGCATTCTGGTGCTTGGGATTCAAACCAGAGCCAATTCAATACCAGTATTTTGAGAAATTATTATGTGCGGACACCGGACGGTCCGTAGGTCAATCAGAACGCGCCACATCACCCGGTACCCAGCACCAGCACTGAACAAAAAAATAACATGGCGCATTCTGGTTGGCCGGTGTCTGCACAGAATAATTTATCCCAGTATTTGTCATATAGATTAGTGGAAGAACCGACGCCGGCAACGTGTAGACCCGAGCTCTTCATATTCCGACTTGGATATACACATTGATTCAAAATCAGGGCTAGATGCCAATAATGATCCACCTCTCCACACGCCTTTAATGGGACTATTAAAAAAAAAAAACAAAAGAAAGATGAATAACTACCTACTAAAGAGAAAAAAGAGAAAAAAGAGAAGGTTAAGGGTGAGAAGTCTGCAAGCTCACTCTTCCTGGCTAGTTATCTTCACTCGATAGTCATCTCGTACCAGTGGTCGCAACTCCCTCTCTCTACAAGATTTCATAAAAGAGTTTAAACCATGCTGCTGCATTCATGTGTACTGAACAGACAAATTACAATGCTAATCATCTTACAGCCTTGCTGCAAATCGAGGAAACAATGTGCTTCCACCAGTCAGGACAATGCTGCAAAAAAGATCTCAAGTTATTCAAAGAAAAACAATAAGAAGAGAAGATATTCTGAAATTGACATCAGTAGACAATAAGCATTACCTCTCAAAGAGTACAGGATGAAGATATGGATGGCATGCATGAACAGACCTGACGATACATTCAGCTAGTCCAGCTTGATTCATACCTGTGGAAAAGGATAGAAGGAACTGTTCATAAGATCATGCAATTTAAGATGAAAGATAAATACCTTTATAGTCATCTTGAAGAAGCAGACGCAGAAGGGTAATTCTCATATCATATGCTAACCTATGAAGTACTCAATCATTCAAATTAATTAGCTAAGTTAATCCCAACAAATCGTACAAAATGTATCAAATTCGGCCAATACCAAAAACAAGGAGCTTGGATGTTACACAGGTTTTCCTTGCACTTGTGGGTCACAGTTTTCTGTGATAACCTTTAATACTGTGACGTGCTCAATGGAATTTTCATAGGTCAAAAGATATCAGAAGAATAATATAAAAAGAAAAAAGGCCAAAAAACATAGGAAAATAAAACAAAATAAATCAACACTTTCATTCTTGAAGCGGGTTCCTTGAGCATGAACTTCAAAACTTGTTCTAATGTAGTGTATACAGAAAAGAATAAATCCTAACAATATAAGCAAAATATATTTGCATGAATTGAAATATGAAATTGGTGTTATAGCACATTGGATACGTGAAAAAGTATGTTGGTGTATAAATGTCGAATGATTTCCCTGCACCCATAAACTTAGCTTTTTGGTCAAAAATGGGGTTCGACCACCGGTACACCAAACCCAACCTCCTTTTTGTTCCAACTCACAAGTAATATCAAAGTTGTCAATTCGGATAAGATTAAGTTGTTCATACCGTCTGTGGTTCCCACGAGAATTGTTACATAAGTCAAAGCAAAGTTCAAGAGTAATCAACAATGTTGATTCCAAAGTAGAGGCTAGTGCTGGTTTCATCAAGTATGCAGCGGGTGGTATTAACGTCAGGTGACGAGGTCATTTTCGAGGCATCGAGGACTTATGATGGGAGAAAAGGGAGTTTTGGGGTGTTGTAAGTCTCGACCAAGGTCTGGTTGAGCTGAAAAGAAAGGTTTGAAAAGGGAAATCAAGGGGTACAATTCAAAATGGATAAAGAGAGGACAAGAGAGATTTAAAGGAAGACAATATTTAAAGGCAAATATTTGTATTCATGTACCAACTCTAAAACTAGTGGCATAGTCGTTTTGTGCAACAATTGATTTAAGTAAATCTTTCACGAATTGATTATGCTATTGTGGGCTCCGAAAATTCGGCCCCAGCCTCCGCCCGCTTTGCTTCTTTTTTTTCCCGAGGGGAGTTTTAATGGAATTAAGTTCCGGGGTAAATTTTGGGAGGCAGATGGGTTTGTAGATAATACACTACCCAGATATTTCTCCCTCATTTTGTGAGGACTTTATGATCTGAGTTATGGTTTCCTATAGGCGCAAGCCCCTATAGTTAATTACCCCTCCCGATAATGAGAGAGAACTTTTGATTAAGGCTAGTCGTCAATCAGATACATATAAATACATGTTATCTGGCATATAGTAGCAGCATATAGATATTTGTAATGGTTGGAGAATTTGGGAATTTGGAAATTTGAAGGTTTTATATTTGAAATTGAAAATTTCACCATCTTTCTTTTAAAGCGGATGGTGGGGGAATGGATGATGGACCCAATCAAAATCTCATGGTTCCGTCATCCTAGGCCATCATGGTCCATAGTCTACTTAGTCAGAGGAGGTAGTCGACCCAACCTAACAAAATGATCCTTGTTGGCAAACATGGGTTGATTCGTCCAAGGATACCTTGTAAACTTGGGGTGAGTATTTGCATAAGGGGACAAATTTAAATCCACCTTAGCTAACAGAGGGCTTTGTGCCCTATCGATTATATTCTATTGATTCATATCTCAAAGATTTGATGTCACTATGGAACATATTGGCTCTGCCCATAACCGCTATTTAGTGGTGCCATTTGACGGCAAAACCACTTCGTTCAAAGGGCCCCGAGTCATAACCGTTTATCCTGCGGTATCATTTAACGGCAAAATCGTCTGTCATAGGAGATGTATTACGTCCTTATTGATAGGAGATTGTTTGACAATGGATCTTAATGATATTTTCGACTAGGCATTAGCTCTATGTGAGCTGAAGTATATTTCAATTTGTCCACTCCGGCAAACTATTGCGGGGGTGGATGAATTTTGCTTCAAGTGTTTGATAGTGGAATTTCAAATTTTAAATACCTTTGATTCTTGGGATTTTAGAATTTGAATTTTATGGGCATTTGGATATTTGGAACACTACTGTTGCTAGGTCCCAAGTCCTGGATGAGAAAAGTGGAGGGTTGCGTTAGGTAGTCGACAGCCAGCGTAAAACATGTCAAATAATAATGTTATGCATCCTTTAAGAAATTGTGTTAATGCTAGGGCGTCCCGTGGAAGCGCGTGCTGTATGACCTGAATACAGTGACAAGTGTGCAAGGGCCGCTGCACCGGCGCCCGGGTGCAGTGTTAAATAGGCAAGGGTTGCCACATCAAGGACAGATGTGGGCAAAAAAGCTAGTTCATAAAACTAAAATTAGGATAGAAACTTGGAATATAGGTTCCATTGCTGAAAAATTAATAGAATTATTAGATATTATGATTCATAGGAAGATAAATATTTTGTGCATTCAGAAAACTAAATGGGTTGGAGAGAAGGCTAAGGAAATTGATAGTTTAAGATTTAAACTTTGGTATTCATATAGGAGTCGTACTAGAAATGTTGTAGGTATTATTATAGATAAGAGTTTGAAAGGTAATATTATAAAAATTAATATGATTGGAAATAGAATTATAGCTTTAAAAATTGTTGTTGATGATAAGATTGTTAATATTATAAGTGCTTATGCTCCTCAAGTAGGTTTGGATATGAGCTCTAAATTAAATTTTTAGAAAGATTTAGAAGAATTATTACAAAAGATACCTCTACAAGAAAGAGTTTTTATTGGAGGAGATTTAAATGGACATGTTGGTAGAGAGGTAGATGATTTTAAAAGCATTCATGATGGCTATGATTTTAGAACAATAAATGAAGGTTACAAGACTATTTTAAATTTTTGTTTAGCTTATGAATTTTCAATTGCTAATACCTTATTTAAGAAAAGGAATGAGGATCTCATCACTTATAAAAATGGATATAGTATAACCCATATTGACTATTTTCTAATAAGAAAATTAGATCGGTTAGATTGCAAAGATTGTAAAGTTATTTTGAGTGAAAATTTATGTACCTAACATCGATTATTAATTTTGGACTTTAAGATTAAGGGGCAGATAATAAAATAAAGTAAAACGATATTCTAGGATTAGATGGGGGCATTTAAAGAATATTTAAAAAAATATTTTTGAGAGTAAGATTTTATTTGTACGAGGATGCTAAATATTATGTGGGATAAAGTGGCTAGTGATATTAAGAATATTGCAAAAGATGTGCTTGGAGTATCAAAGGGAAAAGCTTTTAATAGTAAAAATAGTTGGTGGTGGAATCAAATGTGCAAGAAAAGATTAAGAATAAGAAGATTTGTTATAAAAATTGATTTAATTTTAAAAATTTTGATAAATGGAAAAGATATAAAGAGGCTCGTAAGGAATCTAAGAAAGCAATATGCGATGCAAAGACCTTACCTTTTAGTGATTTATATAATATATTAGATACTAAGGAGGGAGAAAGATATATGTATAAGATAACCAAACAAAGAGATAGGAGTAGTAAGGATTTAGTTCAAAAGAAGTGTATTAAGGATAAAGATCAAAAAATATTTTTCTTAGAAGATGATATTCAACAAAGGTGGATGAGATATTTTGCTAAACTTTTTAATGAAAATTGTGAAAAACAGATTGACTATAGTGACCTTAGCACCCTAAATGAAAATAAAGATTTCAATTTTTATCGGCGTATTAGTAAAATCAAAGTTAGAGAGGCTTTAAAAAAATGAAGAGTGGAAAAGCTGTTGGACCTGATGATATTCTAAAAGAGGTGTGGAAATGCTTAGGAGATGGTATTTCTTGGCTTACTAAACTTTTTAATACTATTTTGAAGACTAAAAAGATGCCAGATGAGTGGAGAATGAGTGTATTAATTCTTATTTTAAGAATAAAGGTGATGCACAAGATTGTGCGAATTATAGAGGAATTAAATTAATGTGCCATACTTTAAAACTATGGAAGCGAGTTATGGAGCATAGGTTGTGGCCTGATACTAATGTTTCTCAAAATCAATTTGGATTCATGCCGGGTAAGTCGACTATGGAAGCCATACATTTATTAAGAGGTTTGATGGAGAAATATAGAGAAAATAAGGAGGATCTACATATGATATTTATTGATTAAGAAAAAGCATATGATAAAGTTCCAAGAGAAGTGCTATGGAGAGTTTTTGAAAAGAAAGGAGTTAATAATGCTTATATTCAAATCATTAAAGATATGTATGCAGGAGCGAATACTTGTGTTCAAACACAATGTGGTTTGACAAAGTATTTCCCTATTTCGGTTGGGTTACATCAAGGATCAGCCTTTAGCCCATATCTTTTTGCTTTAGTCATGGATGTTATCACTAGACATTTGCAAGAGGATGTACCTTGGTGTATGCTTTTTGTTAATGATATTCTTCTTGTTGATGAGACTAGAGATGGAGTTGAAAGTAAACTTGAATTATGGAGGTCAACATTAGAGACTAAAGGTTTTCGCTTGAGTAGATCTAAAACGGAATATATGGAGTATAATTTTAGTAGTAATAGACCTAGTGAGGGGATTGTGACTTTGGGCGATCAAGTCATTAATAAGAGTACACGTTTTAGATATCTTAGATCTATTGTTCAGAGTGATGGTGAAATAGATGAGTATATTATCAGCAGAATTCAAGTTGGATGGTTGAAGTGGAGGAATGCATCGGGCTTGTTGTGTGATAAAAAAGTACCACTCAAACTTGAGGGAAATTCTATAAGATGGTAGTGACGCCTACAATGCTTTATGGTGCTGAATGTTGGCCATTAAAAGAGAAGCATAATATTAAGTTATGTGTGGTAGAGATGAGGATGCTCAGGTGGATGAGTGGCTTTACCCTTAGAGATAGGATACGAAATGAGTATATACGTGAAAAGGTTGGAGTAGCTCCAGTAGAAGATAAGATTAGAGAGAGTCGCCTTAGATGGTTGGTCACATAAAACGGCGGCCTTCCAATGACCCGGTTAGGAGAGTAGAGGTATTAAATTTGACTTATGTTAAGAAAGGTAGAGGCAGAACTAAAAAGACCTGGTTAGAAAATATTAGGAATGATCTTTCTTTATTTGATTTAAACGAGAATTTGACCTTTAATAGGACACAATGGAGAAAAAGGATTCATGTAGCCGACCCACCTAGTGGGATAAAGGCTTGATGTTGTTGTTGTTATTGTTGGGCGTTTGGATATTTGGGAGGCATTTGAAGGTATTTGTGAACCCCTCCAGTTGATAAACATTCAACACGGCCATCATTAAGGAATATGGAGTCATTTAAAAATACTTTGTATTTTGTGAGAATTTTGGAGGCATTTAAAATGATTGGAGTTAACCCCTTCGGTTGAGATCTTCGTTCAACATGGTCATCATCGGGGTGAATGGGGTCATTTAAAAATATTTGTATTTTGTAAAAGTTTGAGGGCATTTTAAAATATTTGAAATTAAACCCTACGGTTAATATTTGCATTCAACACGGCTATCATTGGGGTGAAAGGGATTATTTTCCTTTGTCGATTGAACCCTGTCGACTCTGTTAGTTTGCCGACAGAGGATCGGGTTTCATAGGTTTTATGATTTTGTGAATGAATTTTCTTCATTGAAAGCCTTGAAGGCCTAATATGAATGAATAAAATAAATATCGCAGTCGACCTCGCGACTGTATATTTATTTGATGGTTCGAGTCATGTCGACTCCTATCTACTTGCATAGAAGGATCGGGCTCGAACTTGGGCTTATTTACTGACCTAAACAGCATCCTTAGATGTCACGTGTGTTCCTACAGCACACTCATCAAGGCCCATGCAGGTAGTGATTGTATTTACCCCTTTAGTGTACCTATGTGTGTACAAACTACTGTGTATATGCAGGGGGTACTTTAGATTTCAGTGGTTCTTTTACGGTAACTTGTAAAAGCTCGAGTTTGCCATAGCTCTTCTATATTTGTCCAAAGGCGAAATGTTAGATGCATGACCACTATTTATCAAGAAGCTTGCAAGCCTCAATAATCTTATCCATTCAATGTTCAGGACCTAGTTGAATTGAGACTCACTCAGTCCTTTGAAAATAATGATTTGATCTGGCTTTCTCTTCTCATGACTCGTATGGAAATCAATAAGCAGCTTCCGAGTTATGTCATTATCATCATTTTTTTGTTGTTGGCTTTGAGTGTACATTATAACGATTAAAGGCACCCCGCGTTGTATAGGAGAAACATATGAGATATTAATTCCCAAAGTGATTGTTGTAGCCCTTAGGATGATTGGAATGACGGATGTATTTCTATCTATAGTTGTGGGTTTGGACCATCAAACTTTGCATTAATCTTTAACAGCACATTTGTCAAACATGGCTTATTGACTCTAGTGGGCGAGATGCAGCTTGTGTTGACATTGGATATTTGATATTGCTGCATTTAATATTAGCCCCTTATACATGCTGATCAACGAGCCGCTGTGTTATCTTGCAATTTTTAGTGTTCATGGGGATTGTTACAAGTAATTGTATGTCGACCAGTGTTAATTCTAGAAGACTATACTATTCACTTCCTTCTGTATCAACCTTCAAAGCCCATGGGCATCAATATTCTTTATTTAGTCAGCCCCTGTTGACAGGTGGTTGTGTTCATTTGCAAACTATATAATGTTGAATGTAAGGAGGTTGTTATATCATTGCTTATAGTCATCATATTGACTTCCTTCATTTGTAGACAACTCACTGTAGTTATGTGAAGGACCCATCATATCCACTGTGTATCCTTCATAAGTGAGATGAATTTCTTGTAGACAGGGTATGATTGCAAACTCCTTGTTTCCACATGTTGTTTGTAACATGTATGACGCTGTCACATAAATCATTCACTTGATTATAAGCAAATTATATTTATTGACAGCTTGCATTATCAAATTCAATGATCGATACTTATGATTTTGAGATAAGTATACACTCATTGAATTAAAATTTGATTCTCTAATTATAGTTCAAGTTCGGATCCACAAGTCCTTTCTTCTTGTTGATGGTTACTTGGTTTTCACCTTCAATTGTGGGTAACTCATCTTGCACATGTGTTGTAAGGTTTAGTAAAATATCCTTATGCCTCCACTTGCAACTAGACAACACATTGCTAATCGATGAAGGTCATATGGTAGTTGAATATTTACTATTCACTAGGATGACCATGATGCATTTAAACTTTGAATTGCTCATTCATCCAAAGCCCATTCTTGTGTATTCCATCCAAGTTCTTTATAGTTTATGTTGTTAAAGTATCTTGCGATCGGATTCGAGTTCAAGTCATTTGTTATTTGCATCTGAGTCCAGTTCAATATCATTTGCTCAAGCTTGTTTTGAGTTTGATTTTATATTCAAGACATGGTTCATTGAGGTTTGAGTTCTCATTCAATTTCATTGGCAAGACCAGTGCGTATGAACTATGTCACATTCAAGTCCAAGCTCCACTTAATGTTGTACAGTTCGAGTTCAAAGTATAAGTTCAAATGCTTGTTCAAAGTCTTCAGAAGTTTTTGCATGTTCAATTACATATTCAAATTGATTTGAATTTGGCTCCAGTCTGCTCTAATTTTACTTGAGTTTAACCTTTTATCAACAATTTAGATTTTGTTCAAGTCCAAGTTCAAGTCCAAAACAAGTCTTATGTAGTCCGTGTTAAGTTCAATTGTTGATTCATTTATATCCAAATCATGTCCAAGTAAAGTCCCCTGTTGTGCTCAAGTCCTTGTCATCTTGAAAGTTCAATTTCTTATCACTTTGGTTAAAGTTTAAGTTAGATCCCTCATTTGCATTTGTCCAAGTTTGAGTTCAAGTTCACAAGTCCACTGTAATTTCTCCAAGTCTTTGTGTGTTTCAGGCAAAATTTCAGCAACCTCACGGCGCCTCCCCCATTTGAGAGAAAACTATAGGAATCTGGGCCTTCCCATCACGCACAATAAATGTGTGTATGGTAGGTGTTCTTAGACACCGCAGCCGTGGTCTTCATTCCCACCACGCGCAATAAAGGGGTGTATGGGGTCTTTGAATGTACCTGTTTTAAAACAGTTTGGCTTTCCCCATGCTCGATGGTACTTATAAGTGACCTCGCATCGGCGTAGGCGTCGCACCGGCTTCCCATCCCACCATGTGCAATAAAGGCGTATATGGGCGGCTTTTCCAGTGCACTGCGAACTTCGAGAGCGGAATTTGAGTTTTTTTGGAAAATTTATACCTTCGCGGGATTGTTGGTGGTGTTGGCACGCAAGGAGAGGCCAAGTATGCATACATATTTAATTTATAATCAATCATAAATTAAGTATAGTTAGTTATATTTAATATTAAAATTAATTGCAAATTAATGGGATCTTATTTATAATTAATTATAAATTAATTATAATTAGTTATATTTAATATATAACTAATTATTTTTAATTTAAAACTAATTATAAATAAATTAAATTTAATTTATAATTAATCAAAAGCTAGTTATAATTAATTATATATTAAATATAATTAATTATATTTAATTTAAAATTAATTATAGATTAATTAAATTAACTAATTATAATTAATTTCAATTAATCATAATTAATCACTACTAGTAATCAAATATAATTAAAAGTAATTAATTACAATTAAGTTAATTAAGAAAGATTTAGGGATTGCTTGGCAAACAGATTTATACAGGATTTACACATATAGTGATCTAAATTTAAGTAGGATTAGAGCAAGATTTATGTTAAATCTTCTCACAGAGAATTAAATCCTCATTTCCCTCATCTTGTCGTAAATCCTTGATTCACTAAATTTATAGTTCAGCGAATTTAAGGGATTCAGCCGAAGAAGCGTGGATGGAGAGAAAGTTACCTCACGCAAGCGAGCTCCTGTTGCTTCCAATCAAATGTCCCTACTTCCAACCCGACGAAGAGCATCGTCAAATGTGCGACGTCGAAGGAGGGAAATTCGTCGGCTAGGGCTTTGAAGGAGGCGTTGGGTAAGGGCTTCTATGGGGAAGGTAGAGGCAGCTAGGGCTTCTATTGGGGTTAGAAGTAGGGGTGTCAATATTTGACACGACCCGAAAAACCGACCCGAAAATTTTGGGTTAGGGTCAACCCGAACTCGAAACGGGTCGGGTTCGAGTTCAACATTTAGACCCATTTCAAAAATTGGGTCGGGTTTGAGTTAACCCTTTGACCCAAAATTGACTTGATTTTGACCTGAAAACCCGATTTTGACCCGGCAACCCGAGATTGACTTGTTTTTTACCTGAAAAAGAGGAGATAGACTAGTTTTGACCCGAAAAATAGGAGATAAACCTGTTTTTGACTCGAAAACTAGTAATTTTTTGTTGGAAATGGGTCATTCGGGTCGTGTCGAGTTGACCCGGACCCGAGCGAGTCGGGTTCGGGTCAGGAAAACTGACCCATTTTTAAAAATGAGTCGGGTTCAAGTTGATCCGAATGGTTTCGGGTTCGACCCGAACCCGACCCGTGAGCTGAAATTGACACCCCTAGTTAGGAGTCGGAAGGAGCTCTGTGTGTGGGAGTTTGGTCGTGAGAGAGGAAGGTACCAGCACTAGAGCCTCATTCCCTCCGGTATTTAACTACGAGTAAGGAAATATAACACATTCAAAGCGAACGTGGGAAGGAGATGACATAGGATGGCTTTGACGTGCGCAGGACGTCTGATTGCTAGATCTTCGGGATTTCGAGGACATGCAAGACGGAGCCGGACAAGTACATGATCTTTCTTTCTTTTTTTTTTAATGCCGTCAAAGGTCAAGAGCTATTTTTATCCTCATTCCTTGTAATTGATTTCACTAAACAATGTAAATTGAAGATGATATTATATACACTACAGGAAAAACGCTGAAAACCGGCGGTTTTTTCAGGCGGTTAGTCTAGATTTACCGGCGGTTTTTAATGTTACCGGCGGTCTAACGGCGGTTTGTAAACCGTCGGATAAAATGGCGAAGGAAACCATTTCCGACGGCGTGTTACCGGCGGTTTATTTTTTCGGCGGTTTTCCGGCGGCGAATACCGCCGGTAACCACCGGAATTTTAACCGTCGGTTTGCCGGCGGTTAGGCCGCCGGTATTGTAACCGCCGGTAAGCCGCTGGTAACGTTACCGGCGGTTTTCCGGCGGTTTAAAACTAGCGTCGTCTGGTTCGTAGACTGCCGGACGGCGCCGTTAGACCGCCGGTAATTTACCGGCGGTGGACGGCGGTTATAGCCGTCGGTATTACCGACGGTTTAAACCGTCGGGTGTCCATCGTAGAACCGCCGGCGGCCGTCGGTAACCGCCGGTAATTACTGGCGGTTTAATATTATAACCGACGGCTTATCTTATCCGTCCGGTATCGTTGTTTCCGGCGGCCAAACCGCCGGTTAGCCGCCGGAAACCTGTAGCACCTGAAAAAAAAAATTGACAGCATCCCCTCTATTTGAGGGAGATTCACCCTAAAGTCTAAACCTGCAGAAAAAGCAATATATGTTGGGCAACACGCCGCTATATTCATCACAACCAGAAAATACAAACAAAATCAAAAATTCATCATAACATTACAATCACAAATTCACAAGATAGTTCATGATAATGTTACAATTGTTTGAATAGTTGCTATTTGAATGAGTTATATTTATGCAACTTATGTAGTTTTGATGATTCCAAACATTATTGTTCAAATGTATAGTTATCTCCTAACAATTTCAAAAGATTTGCACTTGCTCTTGTGTGTACTAACATTTCAGGAAAATCAGACTCCAGACTACGAAAACTTCAATTCAAATTCAACATGAGATATTTTGTTTAATTGATTTTTTTTTAATTAATTTTGAAAGGGAGTGATTGTAATTGAGTGAATAAAATCTCACACACACACACACACAAATAAGGAGATCTTGAAATTCTATACTGATCGTACAGGACGATATTTATCGTACTGGACGATCTGTCAGTTATCTCCTATAGAGCACTTGGAACGAATAGGAACTTGCTTTGAAAAAATTTTTCTAAGTCCTATTCGTCCAGGACGAAATTTATCATCGTCCCAGGCGATGGGTTCTCTGGATAATTTTCGTCCAGACGAATTTTGACCATCGTACGAGGCGATGGGTTCACTGGAAAAATTTCGTACAGACGAAAATAAATATCGTACAGGACGATCAGCTCTCTGGAAATTTTTTCGTCCGAACGAAAAAACAAATCATCGTCCCAGGCGATGGGTTCACTGGAAAAAGTTCGTCCAGACGAAATAAATATTCGTCCAGGACGATCAGCTCTCTGGAAAATTTTCGTCCAGACGATCACATTTTCGTTCAAAACGATAAAACCGACTTAGAACAGTTTTCAGCAGTTTCTAGAACCGACCTTGCAATAACCGTTCGTACTGGACGAACCAAGTTCGTACAGGACGATCAGCTGTACGAAGTCAGTTCGTACACATATACAAATTGGGTCGTTTCAGATCGTTTAAGTAAAATCGTCCAGGACGATCCAGAATCGTACCGGACGATCCACTGCGTACAGAATTGAATATTTGCAGTTTTTGGGCGGTTTCACTTGTCTTTTATATAAAAATAGTCCAAATTAGACTGCCACCCAATCTTTTTGTCATTTGATCTTCGTGCCTATTGAGAGAATAGCCAAGGAGAGAGTGGAAGAGAGCATTCAAAGGAGGATTCCTACCACTGGAGCGAGAAGGCTTCACTTGGATTGCTAAGGTAAGAGTCTCTACTTGTGAAATTGGATTTCTTCACTCTTTTTCTTTCTTCCTTCTAGATTCTTGTGAGAAGATCATTCAAGAAGATCCGGTTCTCTGCCGACACTTGGAGAGTGTGAACAGCCGAAGGGTTCTCTGCCGACACTTGGTGAGTGTGAACAGACGAAGGGTTCTCTGCCCACACTAGGAGAGTGTGAAAGGACGAAGGGTTCTCTGCCCACACTAGGAGAGTGTGAAAGGACGAAGGTTCTCTGCCTACACTTGGAGGGTGTGAAAGGACGACGGTTCTCTGCCAACACTGGGTTTTGTGTAAAAAGGACGGACGGTTCTCTGCCGCACCGGGGAGTGGTGAAAAAGAGTGTGTTGTAAGGGCTTCTCCGCCTTGCTGTGGGTGCAAAAGGAGAGTCACTATTGGTATTAGTGCAATACTCAGAGGGCGCCTCTGAGGAGTGGATGTAGGTCTGGTTATAGACCGAACCACTATAAATCTGGTGTCATTTACTTTACAGCTTTTACGTTTCCGCACTTTAAATTTCAGTTTTAACAACTCTGTGGTTGAAAAACATTTTTCTACTAACCTTAAAAGAAAATTTTATTTCGGTTCAACTTTAACATTAAGAGAGTTTAAAATTTTTAAAACTACCAATTCACCCCCCTCTTGGTAGCCTTGGGACATTTACTTAGGCTTAACAACCTAATTACTGGACTCAACAACAATCACAAGTTCAGAAGTTCACAAGTTCTAATTAATACATTCATCAAACATAATAAACATCTAATCATCATCGGTATCCTCACTGTCTGCAGATGGCTGCTCCTGTTGGTCCTTCTTCCTTTGTTTTCCAGCTCTGTAGGATTGCAACTCTGCTTGCATTTCATTCTGAGCCTTCCTCATTTCTTCAATCTCTCTAGCTTGAACCCTTTTCATCTCTTCAATCCCTTTTCCTCATTTCATTACTCTTGCCTTTAACATCCATAATTGTATTAAAAATATTATCCATAAAGTTCTTCTCAATGTGCATAACATCCAAGTTATGTCTTATCAAATTAGTTCTCCAATAAGGTAATGTCCAGAAAATACTTTTTTTAATCCAATTATGTTGAACACCATAACCCGAAAATTTAGATTCTGATAGCATTGGATAATCAATAATTGTTGGAATGTTGGAAAGTCTCTGTAGTATCTCATCACCACTTAATCTGGGTGGAGGAGGTGATCGCTCAATTCTGTTTTTAACAAATGCTTTTTTATTTCTTCGGAACTGATGATTAGCATTTAGAAACATACGATGACAATCAAATCAAGTATTTTTCCCTCCATGTTTTAATGTGAAAGCTTTACTGTTCTCCATACAGTAAGGACATGCTAATTTCTCTGCTGTGCTCCAACCAGACAACATACCATAAGCTGGAAAATCACCGATAGTCCACAGCAAAGCAGCTCGAAGGAGAAAATTTTATTTTATTGATATGTCATATGTGAGCACTCCTTCCCATAATAATTTGAGGTCATCAATTAATGGTTGCAAATAGATATCAATCTTTGCCTTCGGATTATGTGGTCCAGGTATAATCAGAGTTAAGAACATGAACGGAGTTATCATACACATCTCTGGTGGCAGGTTGTATGGTGTTAATATAACTGACCAACAAGAATACGGTGTAGCTGTTTGACTATAAGAAGTAAAACCATCAGTATATAATCCCAATCTTATGTTGCGGGGTTCAGCAGCAAATGAAGGATGCACTCGATCAAAATGTTTCCACGCTTCAGCATCTGATGGATGAGAAAGAACATCACTTTTTGTTATTTTCTCCTTATGCCATCTCATATGGCCTGCTGATTGATGCATAGAGCCGCTGAAGTCTTGGAATGATTGGTAAATAAAACAAACTGGAATATGACACATCTTTCTTTGGACGACGTTGTTTTCCCGAGTTTTGCTTAAAACGAGGAGCATTGCAGCTGCGACAAATAACTTCTGCTACATCATCCTTATAGTATAACATATATCCATTGATACAACAATCAATCTTTGTAGCAGTGAGACCCAGCTTGGATACTAATTTCTTTGTTCGGTACAAGTCTAAGGGAATTAAATTGTCAGCCAGATTAGTTTCCTTCATAAGACCAATAACGTCATTAAAACACTCACGGGGAATATTATACTCAGTTTTAATACTTAGCATCCTCACTGCAATGGATAATTCCGAATGCGTACTGCAACCTTCCCAAATTGGCTTTTGAGCTGAATGTAATAACTCAAAGAATTTTTGTGTCTCTGCATTTGGTGGCTCTTCCACATTAGACCTTAAATTATGACCTGTTACATCAAAAATAAGGTCTTCATAGGGTCTACTCATTTGATCTTCATCAAATATTTCATAAGCTGTAGATGAACCGGCATGAGCATCTCTATGTGGCTCGTACTCGCCATGTGATGTCCAAATCCAATAGTTTGGAAGAAATCTCCTACGATATAAATCAAGCTTCACATCATCGGGCTTTAGGAATGCTAGATTTTTATGCTTCGAACACGGACATCTAAACATTTTATCAAACTGAAAGGAAGGCAGTTGAGATGCAACTTGAATGAAAGTTTCAACTCCCTCTATAAATTCAACTGTCAATCCTTTTCGACCCGGCAATAATCTGTTATACATCCAATATCTCTCTTCTTGGATAGTCATTTGCACGTTGAAGTAAACGTACCCTACATGTTGGAGGCATAAACAATCTGTTATACATCCAAATAGATTTTTATGCTTTGAAGGACTTAATCATGCTCTAAAAGAACAAAAGCTTATCCATATGTTGCATTTAAATAAAATAAACGCATAGATTTGATTTGGGGCCTAAAGGGGCAAGGTGGTCAACCCTGGTTGACTTGGTCAACCGGGTTGACTCAGGGTACAAGTCTAGGCCCAACAGACTCGACTCGACTCTCTGAACCCATTGGAGAGGGTCTTGGGGTTCGACTTGGTCAATTTGACCAAGTCAACTCTTATTAATATCTTGATCACCCAATGCCATAATCCCCTCACAAGGTCTATTACAACTAAAAGTACACATCATATATTCAGTTATAGATCTATTGAAGCGAAAACCTTATAAACTTTATAGTTGACCTTCATAATTCATGTTTTCTTTCAACTCCCTTTCTAGTCTTATCAACATGAAGAATATCATCAGTAAAAAGCATACACCAAGGTACATCCTCTCACAAATGTCTAGTGAGAACATCTATGAGTAAAGTAAAAAAGATATGGACTTCTTGCTGATCCTTGATATAATCCAACCGAAATAGGAAAATACTTGATCAAACCACCATGTATTTGAACACAAGTAATAGCTCCTACATACATATCAATAATGATTTAAATATAAGCATTATTAACTCCTTTCTTCTTAAGAACCCTCCATAGCACTTCTCTTAGAATATTAACATATGTTTTCTCTAAATAGATAAATATCATATATAGATCCTCCTTATTCTCATTATATTTCTCCATCAAACCTCTCAAAAAATGTATGACTTCCATTGTAAACCTACCAAGCATTAATCCAAATTGATTTTGAGAAACATTAGTATCACACCTAAACCTATGCTCCATAACTCTCTCCCACATTTTTAAAGTATGAAACATTAACTAAAAAGATAATATAACATGGAGTAGCACCAAATAATCAAAGAAAAACCATAAAAAATAACCTTAAAATAGAAATCGGATTGTTTGGGGTCGGAATCGGTCGGCGGTCGGGCGTCGGAGTAGACTCGTCGGCGGCGGTCGGACTGGGGTCAGCGGCGGTCGGAGTTCCTTCGTCGGGGGCTGATCGGACGAGCGGAGGACACGGTACAGCGAGCGACCGAGAGAGAGAAGGAAAGAGTGAAAATGAAACGAGCGGAGCGAGGCGGCTCGTATTAGGGCTTTTACCGGCGGTCTGGACCGCCGGAAAAAAATCACTTATCAATGGCGGTTTAGACCGCCGGTTCATATTGATGTCCGGCGGTTTATGGACTGTCGGTATTACCGGCGGTGTATCGTAGTTAAGCCGCCGGTTTGGCCGTCGTTAGAGTCCGACGGCTAGACCGCCGGCGACGCCGCCGGTAATACCGACGGTTCATAAACCGCCGGTATTTGACATTTTTCCTGTAGTGATATATCTTTGCTTGTTACTTTTAGATTGGTTTAATTTTTCAAATAAGAGGTTTTAGAGAGAGAAATGACAAGAAAAATATGAAATGGATGGAGAGGAATTAGAGAGATAAAAGGAAGAGAAAAAATACAGGGAGGTAAATATTTATATTGATGTATCGATCTTTGAAACTAGGAGAGTCTCTATGTTGTAGTGCATGTGAGCAAAACATCAATGAACAATGTAAATTTGTTGCGTCTCATTTTCAGTTCTTTTGTATAGTTAGTACGATTTTCATCCTTGTTCTTGCCATTATTCTTTCTAATATATATGCATACATTTTTGAGAAAGTGAAATCATGAGGGAAAACATAAAATGGAGAGAGAATAAGTTAGATAAAAGAAAAAAAGAATATTTTGTGGTAAATATTTGTATTATTGTACCCATCTTTGATGCTAGTGTAGTTGCATGTAAGCGAAACTTTGTTGCATGGTTTAAAATTGCGCAATATGAGGCTCGCCTTGAGGCCCGCCTTTGCGCAATTCCAGTGAAAAGCGCCTTGAGGCTTACGCCTCAAGTTTTTTTTATGAGGCTTACGCCTCAACTTGGTTGAGGCCCGCCTTAAGGTGCGCCTCGCCTCACTGGTGTGAGGCTTACGCCTCACCCGATATATATTAAAACTTACATAAATCCTGAAGTAAAGCAGCAAACAAATCACACTTCGTTTACCCCATAGTCGCAGAAACTTCCTCTCAACTTCTTTAACTTCTAACTTGTCGTCATTTTTTAACATATTATTTGAGTATTATATAAAAATTTACTTTTAACATTTATTTGCACTTAATACAATTTTTTTATTATGAGGTTCACGCCACAAAATGCCTTGAGGCTTACACCTTGCCTTACAAATAAAAAACGCCTCAATACCTAATTGTGCATTTTTAAACATAGTGATGACAGTGCTGATGACTTATGAGTTCTTATGTGATATGTCATTGCTATTTATTTTTTGAATTATATGTTAATTAAAAGAATACTGTGATTTGGGAAAGATGGAGTTTGAGTTGAACTATATTTCATGTTGTCTTATAATTGGGATATTTTGATTTCACTTCATATCTTGTGCATTTTTATGTTTTATATATTATTTACTCATTAGTATATACAAAATTTATCATTTTATGTTTACGCAATTTTTTTATTTTGAGGCTTACGCCTCGCCTCATGAACGAAAAACGCCTCAATACCCAATTATGCAATTTTAAACATTGCTTCGTTGAAAAAAGTAGATTGTATTGTTCTTTTTTTTTAGGCGTTTTCTATCCATACCATCATGAACACACTTTTCCCCAACAACTGATATTAGAGCTAAGTTTTGAGGTTTTGAAGGAAAAGTAAGTTGGCCATTGATGATGGAAATGTGAAGACCGATAAGGCTAAGATTTCAAATACCGGAAGACGTAGATTGAGAATTACACTTAGAATAAATAAAATCTACACTTACCTCTCTTGGAAACGAAGTCAATAACGAAGAGCAAGAGGATTAGGATCTCTCGGATAGAAAGGCATTGGGAGTCATAAGCTTGACACTTAGAATAACAACTTCAATACACTACACAAGATGCCCACAATTAGAGTGATGAATGTTTTGCCATATATATACAAGAAGCCTTCGACGGTGATAAAGGTATATCTACTTTTAAAGTTTTTTAATCTTAGGATGATAGATGTTGCTTCTACAGTGGAATGTATCAACAAATTAAACCTATCCTGTATCAATGAATGAAACCTATCCACAATTTAGTTGAATTCAAATAAAATTAGCCTCGGCTATGAAGCTCATGACTTGAACTTGTAATTATCATATTTGAAGAGCTAAGAGAGAATTGTGATGACGATCAGTAATCCTTATAGGTTTTTGATCCTAAAAGCACAAATATATTACTGAGTTGATCATAAATAAGGACATTATCAGAAGAATAAACTTATAGCTCTTCTTCTACTTAAAGTATAATAAGTAAAGAAAAAACTACGAAGAAAACAACCAAGGCAAATCCAAATCTCAAAGAATGTATACCAAAAGTTGTAGCCAAACATGCTAGAAAAGTGGCAGAATATGTCACATGAAGAGATTGTCTACAGAAGAGAGATGAGCAAGATTCTAACCAGAAAGATGAATATGTTAATCTTGAAATTGAATAGATCAAAGATGCACTAATCCTTAGTTATGATCATCCAATTAAGTATTGGGTCGAAGACTAACTCTATCTTTTCACTATCCTCTTCATAAACAGCTTATATATAGAAAACCTTTATCTAGTTGATGATAAGCCCTTGAGAATTATGGGAATTAATAAGGTTCAAATCAAAAATGCAAATGGGACCATGAAAGCTTCACAAGGTGAGGCATATTCTCAGATTGAAGAAGAATATAATCTCAATTGGATAGTTGTATGAACAAGGATATAGCTCAACCTTTTGTAGTAATACTGTTAGACCGGTCCACTGGACCGGATTACGAGCGAAACAGGTGGAGGTTTTTCGTCTCCTGTACGTAGGAGCCGACCGCCCAGGTTTGACAGAGCCGTTTTGGAAGGATTTTTTAAGGAGTTAGGAGGGAAATTTGAATGTAGGGATTGTTTAGAGATTTCATTTTGAATTTTAAGCATTAAATAGTTGGTTTTCCTAGCGTTAGGGCATCTTGAATTTGGCTGAAATTTGAGATCTCTTAGGTTTAGGTTTCCTTTGGGCTCTAGCGGTGTCTAGAGAATTGGGAGAGATCGATCCTCCTCTCGAATTGAGGATCACTTGTATCTTGTTTGTTTTTCTTCTGTTAGTTGATATTCTCAATAAAGTTGGTTGTTTTTCTTTGATTTTTCCTCTACTTGTTGAGTATTCTCGCTTATTTTGTCAAGATTCTTAGGTTTCAATTGAGATCTTCAAGTGTTTCATATAAAATTGGTATCAGAGCACGTCGGTCTAAAGGGAACCAATGCCAAAAGGAAAGCGAAATTTTGGAGGGAGAACTTGGGCAACTCAAAGCACATTTTGAGGAGAAGATGGTCAATTTTCAAAATTAGATTGCATCCATCAATGAAAGGATGAAGGGAATGTTCGTCATGGTGGAAGACATGTTGAAGAAATTGCTTGAAGAAAAAAACAAATTAGCGACATTGGAAGCAAAGGAAACTACCAACAGCCATGGAAGAGCTGGGAACCCTAACACGATTAGGGGAAGGAAAAATTCAGAAGTGGAGATCCTGGAGAGAGAGAAGACGAAATGACTCCTCTAGAACCACTTTCTAGAGAGGAGATGAGCATTGGCTACATAAGAAGGGGTGCTAAATTTGTAAGGAGAGAGGATGATTTCGATTGCCTGGGTGCTGATTTTGAAAAAAAAAAAAAAGACGGGGTTTTAAGGAAGGATTTGGGTATGAACGCCGAAGGGAAGAGCACGATAATTGGGGAGGCACCTCCTCTTCGAGGAATGAGAGGCTATGGAGGATTCAGGGGAGACGGGAGTGGCCAAAGGTAAGAAAGCTAAAGATAACCATCTTTGAGGGTGAGGACGCACATTGGTGGATCTACAAGGAGGAGCAATACTTTGCAGACAATGGGTTGACAGAGGAGGAGAAATTGACAGCAGGTATACTCCAAGGAGCCGACACTAGGTAGCCTCTGAGAGACTCCAAAGGAGAAGACTGTAGGAAGGGGAATCGAGGGAAACTTCAAGAAGATCATTAAGAATCAGCTGTGGGAGAAGATGATGATGGGATTGTCTTTCAGATGTGATGAGTTATACACCGGGGCACAAGTGTAGGGATTGAACTCTTCAAGTTCTTACAGTCTATGATGACGAAGAAGCTGAGCAGGGGGGTGGGAGTGAGGCATTGGTAGAGGCGGAAGAGCTGTATTTAGACATGATAGATGTCTCATTGAACTCAGTGATGGGATTCACTCAAAATTACAACATGAAGTGAGAGCAGAAATAGAAAACAGTGAGGTGCTGGCATTTATAGATAGTGGGGCTACCCGCAATTTCATCTCTAACTAGGTCAAAGACCAATTAGGGGTGAAACACATAGACACAAGGTGTTATGGAGTGATGATGGGAACATGGAAGGTGGAGATGGGTATAGGAGTGTGTATGGGAGTAGTTTTAACCATACAGGAGGTCCAAGTGAGGGAGACTTCCTTCCATTAGAGTTAGGGAGCACTGATGTCATGCTGGGGATGAAATGGTTACAAACCATGGGGGATAACAAGGTTAATTGGGGAGCACTGACAATAGAGCTAGTGGTGGAGGAAATAAGTGTGGTGATTAGGGAAGATGCAGGGTTATCCAAAGTTATAGTGTCTCTCAAAACCATGGTGAGGACCATGAAGGAGGTGGAGCTGCATAGCTTAGAATAGATCAAATTGGAGGAGGGAGAGACATTCCTCCTTCAGTACAGCTGCTTATTCAACAGTTCAGCGAGGTCATTCAGCCACGTCAAGGATAGCTATCAGAGAGAGAGAGAGTAGGAGCACACTACCACCTTGAGGGAGGGGGTATCAGTAATTAGTGTCAGACCTTGTCGTTGTCCTCAAAATTAGAAGAATGAGATTGAGAAGCTGATATGGGCGATGTTGAAGGCAGGGATCATCAAGCCCAGCATGAGTCTTTTTTTAGCCTAGTTTTACTAGTCAAGAAGAAGGATAAGAGCTGGAGATTGTGTGGACTACCGGGCCTTGAATACGGAGACTATACCGGATATGTTTTCTATTCCACTGAAAGATGAGTTATTGGATGAGTTGTATGGAGCGATGTATTCATGAAGATGGATCTAAAGTTTGAGAACCATCAGATTAGAATGAGAGAGATGTATGTTCCAAAGACGGCATTCAAGACACATGAGGGACACTACAAGTTCTTGATGATGCTATTTGGCCTCACCAAAGCTCCTGCTACATTTCAATCCCTCATGAACAGAATGTTCCAACCATACCTCAGGAGATTTGTATTGGTTTTCTTTGATGATATTATGGTGCACAGCAGGTCGGACGAGAAGCATTTGGAACACTTGAGGGTAGTATTAGAGGTGTTACATGAGCATCAGTTGGGAGCTAACCTAATGAAGTGTTGTTTTGCACATCCTGGTGTGGAGTATTTGGGGCACGTGATATCTTAAGTGGGGGTAGACATTAATCAAACCAAGATTGAGGCAATGCTGAAAGGGTCGCTACCTAAGAATCTGAAGGAGCTCCCTAGGGTTGACTGGGGACTACATGAGATTTGTGTGAGGATATAGCACTATAGCATGACCACGAACAAAGTAGCTGAAAAATGATAGCTTCTTGTAGGGATAGGTGATATCCATGCCTTTGAGAGATTAAAGAAGGCCCTACCAAATTTCAGCCAATTATTAATGGTAGAGATTGATGCATCAAGGTATGAATTAGGGGCAGTGCTTATGCAAAATCTTAGACCTATAGTTTACTTCCACTGGGTGTTGATATCCAGAGCTAGGCTGAAGTCAATCTATCAGAGAGAGCTAATAGTCATTGTGTTAGCTATTTAGAAGTGATAGCCTTACTTATTGGACCGACATTTCATTATCAGGTTAGACCAGAGGAGCTTAAAATACTTGTTAGAGCAAAGGATGCTAACTAAGAAGCATCAAAGGTGGCTATCAAAACTATTGGGGTATGATTTTGAGATCCAGTATAGACCGGGGTTGGAGAACAAGACGAATGATGCCTTGTCCAGATATGTGAGGGAGTTCCAGTAGTTAGCAATTTCGATACCACTGATATTGAATTGGGAGACCAATAAGGAGGAGAGTGTGTAGAACAAGGAACTGAGGGAACTGAGGGAACTGAGAGAACTGAGAGGGAATAGAACAAATCTACTGATGGATAAGAGTAGCCACCCTGACTATTCCCTTAAGGGAGAGAGATTACTATACCAGGGGAGGCTCATGTTGCCACAAACCTCAGTCCATATTCCACACATTATGTAGGAATTTCATAGGAGTGTTGTTGGGGTCATTCAGGGGTGCATAAGACATATAGAAGATTGGTGATAGAATTGTATTGGAAGGAGATGCATAAGAATGTGTAAGAGATTGTGGCTAGATGAAAGGTATGCAAGAGAAGCAAATATATGGCCATGGCTCTGAGGGGGTTATTGCAACCCTTAGCTCTTTCAGATAGTGTGGGAAGAGGTCACTATGAATTTTATAGATGGGCCCAATCTGAGAGATTTATAGTGATTTTTGTGGTGGTGGACAGATTGAGCAAGTATGCTCATTCCAAATTCAACGCATCTCCTCAAGCTAAAGAATAAATATCATATAATTCGATGTTACAAATTATGTCTCTAAAGTTTGATCAAAATAGAGCTTTGGTGAAGATGTCTACAGTTTGTTGCATGGTAGGGATATATTTCAAATTAACAGTCTCACTAGTCACCTTCTCTCTGATAAAATGTTTATCAATTTCAGCGTGCTTAATACTGTCATGATGCATGGGATTCTTAGGTATGTTGATAGATGTCTGATTATTACGCATCATCATACTAGAAGATGAACTCATTTATTCTAATTCACTAAGAACCCTTTTTATCCAAATCCCTTCACAAATTCCTTTTTCTGGTGTTCTGTGCTCAGCTTCTACACTACATCAGGTTACCACTGATAGCTTTTTATTCCACTAGGCAACAAGATTATGCATGAAAAAATATTAATACACAACCAATCTATATATAAGTACACTTCAATCTTAGGGTTCTGTCTTTTTGAAGAATAGGCCTTTTTTCAGTGTCATCTTTAAGTATTTAAGAATCCTGTAGAATGCTTTCATGTGTTCTTCTATAAGACTGTGCATGAATTGACTTACAACACTAACTAAAAAATCGATATCTGGTCTCGTGTGAGAAAGATAGATCAAATGTCCAACAATCTCTAATTTCTCCCATTGTCTACAAATGTATTTTCTTTCTCGATGTCAATTTTCTTCTGACTGTCCATAGGAGTATCAATAGGGTTTGCATCCAATCATACTCGTCTCTTTAAGAAAATCTAGAATATATTTTCTTTGAAAAACAACAATGTCCTTTCTTAAACAAGCCACTTCCATTCCAATGAAATATTTAAGATTTCCAATATCTTTAACTTAAAACTCTTCTGACAAATATTTCTTGAAATTATGTAATTCCTCCGCATCAATCCCAGATAGAATAATATTATCGCAAAGACTATCAATATAGCATTTTTCCCCAACGTGAGATTCCTTAACAAACAGAGTAGGATCAGATTGACTCTGTATGTAACCTATCTTTAAAACAACATTTGTGAATCTATCAAACCAAGCTCGGGGAGATTGTTTAAGGCCATACAAGGACTTCTTGAGTTTATAAACCTAATTTTTAACAATGCTTTTTTTTGAAACCAGGTGTGATTTTCATGCAGGCTTCCTCTTCAAGGCCACCATTTAGAAAGACATTTTTATGTTCAGTTGTTATAAGTACCAACCTTGGTTAACAACCAATGGAAGAAGAATTCTGATAGAGTTAAACTTTGTGACAAGAGCAAAATTTTCTTGATAGTTTATCCCATAAGATTTTGTAAATCCTTTAGCTACCAACAAAGCCGTGAATCTCTTAACTAATCCATATGCTTTGTACTTTATAGTGAAAATCCATTTGCTCCCCACGTACCATTTCCCAGCTAGCAAATCAGTAATAGTACATGTTATATTATCCTCAAACACATCAATCTCATCTTGCACTGCCATCTTCCACTCTGAATTTTGTAATGCTTCTTGTATTATGCTAGGAACTTGAATATCATCACGAGAAGTAGAAAATGTTATGTAAGATAGTGATAGCCCTTCCTAAGTAACATAATTCTCAATTGGATGGCCTATACATCTCTTAACACCCTTCTCCTCAATGCAATCGGGATGGTAGAGTCATCAATGTTGGAAATTGGCATATCTCCATCCTTATCTGTACATATATTTTCTCTAGGTTGACTTGAAATTAGGTCAATATCTTGGCCACATGCTTGCTGTGATCCATACTCTAGCTCCTTATCTTTTTCTTCACTTGATGTAGACTTGAAAAAACTCATTAGCAAGTTATGGAGCCACAGATTAAGCAGGAACGGAAGAAGAAACATTTTTGCACTGGATAGATGACTAAACAGGCCCAGGAGTGGACAAGTATTGCATACAATCTTTGGGCACAAGCACGAGTTGAGAAGAACTTGATGACTCTGATTGGGCAAAGGGCACAGACTCAAGAAAGAACTCCCAACCTTGATGTTCATTTATGCTCTCCCCCTGAACATGAGATTTGGAATAGAAGGATACATGTCCAAAGAAAGAGACATCCATGGTTGTGTAAAATATTTTGTTAGTTAGAGAATAACAATGGTATCTTTTTTGAGATGGAGAGTAACCTAGAAAAATACACTTATTAGCTCTATGATCAAATTTACTACAGTGTTAAGGACACACATGAACAAATGTCGTGAAACCAAATACTTGAGTGGTAAATAAGATATGGCTGCATGGATGTGAGGAAAATTTGACAAAAGAAGATGACGTGGAGATTACAAAATTAAGGGCGCTAGATGACATATGATTGATCAAATAGATAGCAATGAGAATGGCTTTCCCTCATAAATAATTTGGAATATAAAAGGAAAATCTAAGACACCGCGCAATCTCCAAGAGATGTTTATTCTTGCATTCAGCCACCCCATTTTGTTGAGAGGTGTTAACTCAACAACTTATGTGGATAATCTTATAATTTTAAAGGTAAGTATTGAGACTACTAGTGAAATATTCCCTAACATTATCTTATTTGAGTACCTGAATTTTAGTGTTGAATTGATTTTGAACCATAAGATTGAAGGTTTGAAAATTTGTCCGACCTCAGACTTTTCTTTCATAAAAAAAATTCAAATTATCGTTGTTTGATCATCAACAAATATCACCAACCAACGAGTGGTAGAAACATTTTTATCTTTAGGGACCCTACACATCACTATGGATCAAAGAAAAGACAGTTGAAGGTTTGTATGGAATTTGAGGATAAATTGTTCCAGTATATTTTGCAATCTGATAAGTTTCAAAATGAAAACATATTGGAGTTTTATTGAAAAATAATTTAGGAAATAATTTTGCAATATACACAAAGCTAGGATGACCAAGACGATAGTGTCATAATATAATTTCACTATTTTTATTGACATTGAAATTAGACACATAATAGAAATATTCTAATAAAATCTGAGAGTGGACGCAACTTGAGAAGCTTGGTTTGAGAATCTCTCACATGGGAGGAGATAGAGCACAATTCAGCACTTTCATTCATCTTCCTCACTTTTAAGTCCTGAAAAATATACATGTTTGGATAAAATTTAATAGCACATTGAAAGTCACGAGCTAATTTGTTAATGAACAAAAAATTACAATCCATGTTTAAAACATGTAGGGCAGAGTTGAGATACAACTCTTTAGTAAATTGGATGGAACTTGTTCAAGTAATTTTAGAATTTCAACCATCACCAATATGGACATAAAAGTGACCACTACTTAGCTTGTAATTTTGGAGAAGGGTAGGATCTCCTGTCATGTGATCAGAAGCACTAGTGTCAACTATCCACGGCCTCAGTTCTCCTTTGTTAGTAGTGAAGGAAATATGTGAATTTGCTTAAGCAACTAAACTTGCCCCAGTAATGCTACCACTACCAGCTTGACTAAATAGTTTCTACAACAAATCCATTTACTTTTTGCTAAACAAGCAAGGCTCGGGAACAGGAGCACTCTTAAAGGTAGAAGCCACATGTGCTTTGTTGTTTCTATCAACCAGTGGCTTTGGTTTCCAATCAACTGGTTTTCCATAGAGCTTCCAGCAAGTCTAATGGTAATGACCTGATTTCTTATAATAATCACACCAAGGCCATTCTCATTTTTTACTATCTCCACAATTACTATTAGATGATAGAAAAGTAAGAGCAAATAAATCCAACGTTTATGCGGGTTGTTTCTTAGATCCCTCTATAGATTCCATCGTCACTTTCTTTCTACTTTGTTCACGCCTAAACTTTGAGAAAGCTTCTCTAAGATTGGGCAGTAGTTTGACCTCTAACATCATCCAACTCCTTGTTAAGTCCTAAAAAACCTTGAACAACCTTTTATTGTTCCATAACCTGCTTGTGCATTACTGTATCTTCCAGATATGTCTATGAGTGAGTTTTGAATAAATCAGGTTATTGTTAATACCATGCAAGTATGTTGTAATACTGAGTAACAAACTACCCCCTTGGCGGAAGTCATAAAGTACTGATTCAACTTGAAACAGCTCTGAAGTATTTTTAGAGCTGCATAAGCCTCTTTAGCTGCATCCCATATTTCTTTTGCAAGCCCAAATAATAATAAATTTTCAACTATATCATTATTCATGAAATTGGTAAGTCGTGATACGATCATACTATTTTCAATCTTCCACTTTCTGAAACTCAAATCTATACTCTGGCATTGTTGTTGCTCCCATGAGATACTCATAATTTCCCTTACAAAAAATAAACAGCAATACAAATTGTGACCACTGCAAATAATTATGGTCATTTAATGTAATGTGTCTTGTTATGAGAATAGGAGAAGAATCACTACCACCAAGATTTAGAATTTTTGAACTGCTTTCTAATTTTGGTGTCGTGATGCCGGATGTTTGAAATGAGGTCATCCCATAATGCAATTAAGAAGATGAGGGGAAAGTATGAATAAGGTTGCTGGAAATATAGAAGAAGGTTGGGACGAACACTGACTAGAGAGAATCGGTTAGAAAGAATCGGCCTTAAGAAAAAGAGAAGAGACGGTAGAAAGAATATGCTAGAGAAAAGCAAAGTGAAGGGATTAGGGCTCAGAGAACTAGCTCTGATACTATAAAGAAGTTCTTAATTTATTATTCTTCTTGTTAAAAACTGATATATCTACATATATATACTAAAAAAATATTTAATAAAGGAAATAACTAATTAGCTTAATTATTTCCTAAAATTTAGGAAATAGAATCATAAGAAACTAATATGGGCTTCGAAAATTTGCAACCCGACCTCTCTGCGACCGTTTCTTTTTCATTAGTGATGAAAGTTAAAACGAGTTTAAGTTTCGTGGTAAATTTTTAGAAGGCAAATTGGGTGTTAGATAAGATACTACCCAAAGATCCCTAGTTTACTTAGTCAGAGGAGGTAGTCGACCCAACCTGACCAAAGGATCCTTGTCATCAATCATGGGTTGCTTCGTATAAGGGTACACTGTAGACTTGAGGTGAATGTTTACCTAAAGGGATAGATTTGAGTTCGCCTTAGCTAACAAAGGACTTTGTGCCCTATCAGTTATATCTTATTGATTCATTACTCAAGGATTTAGAGTCATTGAGGAACATACAGGATCTTACTATGACCGTATGACGCTAAGTTAATGGTACCATTTGGCGACAAAACCACCAGGTCAGAGGGCCCCGGCCATAATCGTTTACCGTGGTGCTATTTGGTAGTGAAATCGTTGGTTACATAACATGTGCTACGCTCTTACTAGCAAGAGATGATTTAAGAATGAATCCTAATGATTTCTCGACTTGACTTCACTTTTTATGAGCTGAAGTGATTTTCAAATTTATCCACATTAGCAAACTATTATAGAGAGCGGGTGAATTTTTGCTTTTAAGTTATTAGATAATTTATTTCATCTTAAATAGCTTAATTTTTTTTTAATGTTTTGAACATTCATTAAAATTGGAGCCCTTAATGATTGATTTTGATATTTGAGGGCATTTAAAAAGTATAATCTCCTCGGTTGAGATCAGCTTTCAACACGACCATCATCAGGGTTTATGAGTACTTTGAAAAAAAAGATCCCCTTTGATCGAGATTTTTGGTCAACACGGCCATCATCGAGGATTTGTGGATATTTTCATTTCATTAGTTGAACCTTGTCAACTTTGCTTACTTGCAAACATATGATCGGGTTCAAATCCTGATTTTTGGAATTACTTGAAAATATCAGAATCGGGGGTATTTATTTTAATATGTAAATTTTCTTTGTAAGAGACTTTGAAGGCCTAATATGAATGAATAAAATTAAATAATTCAATTAACTTTAATGAGGATCGATTTTGAGAGTTTATATTTTTGGTAGTAAACATTTCTTGTAATAGACTTTGAAGGACAAATATGAACATATAAAATCAAATACTTTGGTTTGTGTTATGACTATGTATTTGTTCGATGCTATGACCATGTATTTGTTTAGTGGTTCAAGTCGCGCCAGTTCTAGTCCATTCAAAGATAAGGATCGAACTTAAACTTAAGTTCACTTTTAACTCTCGCAGCATCTTCAGACATCATATGAATACATATATCACGCTCGTCGGGGCCCATGCGAAAACATGCTTTTGAGTGCATTTGCTCAATTACACATTGTTATGTGCATTTGCATTATTATTTGATGTATGTTTGCACAATTACATATTTGCGTGCTTCATGATTTGAACAATGAATTTACATAGTGTGAATAATATATTTATATGATTTGCATGATGCATTATGTAGTTATATAATTGTTGCATGATTGGCATAATGCATTTGCAGTATTAACAAAATGTATTGTGAGGCTGGACATGACACATATGTATAAATGGCACATAATGCATTTGTGTGATAAGCATAATAAATTTGCATGATGATTGATGTATTTATAGGATATGTGTAATCATTTGTATGGTACATTTGCATAATGCACCTATACTAAATAATGCATTTGTATGATTGGTTATTACATAATGTGCTTGCATGGTATTTGATGCATTTACATAACATACTTATATATATTTCAATGTGTATATCTGATGCACTTACACACCATTTAGCATTTGTGCATAGTACGCTTGCATGTGATTTGGTATGTATGCATGACATATTCGTTGTTGCTTAGTCACAGTAGATGTTAGGTGACACCACGGCCGAATTTTGTATTCCTTGCTTGGTAATAAAAACGGTTACAAGTCTTGAATACTTGTTTATAAAGCATAACATTTCCTTGCCTACTAAAAAAATAGTCACGGGTACTTAGTTTTTTTTTTTATATACATACGAATTTCTCCGCTAGCTAATAAAAGCGGTCACGGGTACTTATTTTATGCATACGAATTTTTTCACTCATTAATGAAAGCAATCATGTGTACTTATATTTATTCATACGAATTTTCTCATTCGCTAATAAAAGCGGTCACGAGTACTTATATTAATGCATATGAATTTTCTTGCTCGTTAATAAAAGCAGTCACAAGTATTTATATTCATCCATATGAATTTTCCCGCTAGCTAATAAAAAAGATCGATACTTATATTTCCCCGCTCGCTAATAAAAGTTGTCACGAATAGTTATATTTCCCTGCTCGCTAATAAAAGCGATCACAGGTACTTATATCATGCATACAAATTATAAAATAGCTAGATTCGGGGTTATACCTTGTATATATTGTTGCGTTAGAAGCATTTGCAACAAACTTTAAGACTCAAAATTGACAGGTGCAGGAAGCCAACTCGAGGTTGTTGCTTGTGAAGCTCTAAAGATGACTATTTGTATATGGTAATTGTGTCAGATTGGATTGAAGAGATGAGAAATATATTGGCATAAAAATATTAAGCATTTGACCTTCATCCATAAACTTAAGTTTTTTAATTGTAAATAGGCTGACCACAAATATAGTCAGCCCAAATTTACACAACCCCTCCCCCTAAACACTCTCAAATAACCTAGCAACCATCAGATTGCATTTGTCCAAGTTTGTATGTAAGTAAATAAAAGTAAAAAATATAACTGAACCAGTAAATTTACAGTGCATATGTTCTGCAACAGCCCATCCAAATTTATTTAGAATTCGTCATCAGGACTAACCCAAATCAGCTGGACAGAACATCATCTCAGGAACAAGAAAACGTTCATTTGTAAGGTTGAATTCCTGCATCAAAGAGAAGTGCGTTAGCATTTCTACTAGCAAAAAATGCCCATTCTTTGTCTTAAACGTGTTTAGATCCTACGCTTTTATTCATGTCCATTCTCTTCCTATCCTCCCTTTTCTCTATATCTGCTTGACTATCGACTACCGGTATTCCTAGCGTAGTAGAGCATCCATCAGGTAGTGAGAGAAACCTTTGTGCTTCGTCTATGTCTTTAACAAAACCCCTTGTATGTGTAATGCCATCGGGGAGAACATAAGTGCATCTGAAAGGATTGTCCTTCCCTGGTTTCCTTAACAAGATTAAACAGGAAATAGTCACATAAGCCAGCTATGAACACAGAGGTTGTATGGCTATAACATGAAATAGAAAGAGAAGCATAATGCAATTGTGAATCCTTCCAACAAATTAATGCAAATATCTTCCCAGCCGGGGCAATTTTCAATGATCAGTTGCCAAAAGGCCACAATTTTATAATTTCCTCTAAACAAATTAGAAAATAAATGAGAACCTTACGCTGAGATACTATAGTAATCCGGAACAGAAAAAGCATATCAACTTCTTACCTGGCAAGTTGGAGGTCGTTCAGGACGTCAAGAGATACGAAGCACAGCTTCTCCTTGGCGTCATCTATGATCAGGGTTTCATCCATAAGATTGATAGAACGATAGGAAACGAGCTCCTTGAGGTAATTCGTGAGTGCCTTCCCTCCGAGGTCTAGCCTCTTCACACCATAGTTCAAGGTGAAATTTTGCACCACAGGAGCGGCGTGGGTGAACGAGAAGCCGCAATCAACCACCAAACTGCACTGCGCCATCGCTGCCAACCCATCCACCGGCCGTCGGCTTGCCTCGTACAGGTGTACAAGCGAAGGGGCGTCGGCGACGAAGAGAGATTGAAAACCCAAGTCCTCGAAGACGACCTCATCGGTGGCGCGCTGGATGGAAGGGGGGTTGAACAGGGGTTCAACGAGAAGGAGCGAGGAAGTTGAGGGGTCGGCGCGTAGAAGAGTGCGGATTACGCGATCCCAGATATCCTTCTGCAAATCAGGATTGATGAGGTAGCCGCGGTCGAAGGGTCGGCGGATGGAGACGGAAGTAATGTCCGACTCCGCGGCGAGAAGTTGGTCGGCAACAAGCCATTTCTTAGATGAGGTGGGGCGGCCGAGGCAGTTGGGGACGACGGCGACCGGGTCGCGGTCACCTCCGAAGCCGGCCTTGATAAGACCGCCGCCATTATCAAGGACCACCACACTTGACATCTCACTATCTCAGGCCGCTGGACTGATAGCAGCTAAGTGTGATTTCACTCGACATCTCTGTATCTCCATCGGTCCTATATTTTTTGAAGAAGCCATGGCCATATAATTGGAGAAAGATGTAGCCGGGGTATAAATTAAAGTTTTGCTTGGATCAAAATGCTTATGTTTTTTTTTTTTCTTTCCTCTTTTTTTTAATGATGGCTTGCTTAATTAAAATCTATCTCGTCTCCAAATATTTATGTTCGAATAGTGTAATGATATTCCCCTGTTCAAAATCATCTAGGAGAGATTATTAAATGCTGAGTCCAAACCTAAGATGACGTAAGATGTGTTCGAATTTTGTGAGGGTGCGTAGCAAATACAGTTTTATAAAAATAATTGTGTATTTGTTGTGTATTCTCACAAATCCGGACAATTTTGACTCGGCACGTAATAATTTCTCCGGATATAGAGCAATGTTTGAGAGAATTCAAATACGAAAAATATGATTAGTATGAGGAAATAAAATTAAAATATAATTAAATATGATTTGAATAAAATTTGGATAAGATTCAAATAAAGTTTGAAGAAGATTTGAATATGATTATAACAATATTCAAACATAGTTTACTTTCGTTTCATTTGGGATAGCTTTTGGCGTCTATTTTTTCATTATTTTCAAGAAATTTTTGCTCTAAAATACTATTTTACTCGATGCGGTTCTTTTTCATCCTCCTTGTGAAGGTAAAGAACTTCGCACATCTTTTACACCCTCTTGATAAAGACAGAGAACCTCACATTCCTATTTCACCCTCCATGTGAAAGAAGATAACTTTAAATCACTATCACCTTCCCTGGTACGGCGGAGTGGTCAAGCCCTTCGGCACCAAAGAGGTCTTTTTCCCAAAGCTTTCCTCAAAAAAAATCTTGACACATGGAGGAATTCAGGTGCAGGTTCGCCTAAGAAACCATGTGGAACTCCCTCTCACACTACCTTAAAGCCCACTAGTATCTTCTCCCTCTCTTAAAAACTCCACCCTTTCTCTCCGAAGCTCTAGGCTCTCTCTTTAAACTTTCTTTAAAAGAAAATAACTTAATGAATTCTGAAAAGACTCTTACAAACTCTTATGAGAAAGCTTAAATAAAGAGCTTAAAAAACCTTAAAATTTAATTTAGTTGACATTGATCGTACATTATGGTTCCATATTATGCAGTACAATTAGCTCAAATGGCCCTATTAGTATTGTACGAAGAATAAGCCTCTCAACGATCAATTCAAGTATCTGTGATTATCGTCTAGTACGATATAAAGCATCATCTAATATGATTAGTTCAATTGAATTAGATTATCATCATGTACGATTGGTGGCAAATAATTACTTTCCCATGCAAAGATCGAGTCATACATTATGATTGGTCCAATCATTCAGTATGATATGATTGGATCAATCAATCCAAATTTAATCCCCTAATTATGGTATTAATTTAGGCAAGATTTGATTATATCATATAGTATGATGCCTATTGTATCGTACTATTAACACAAATTTTGAATTTAAAATATTGCCTAAATAATGACTGGCAATTGCGATCTTGATTTCAACTTATCATCCTGAATGATATTAATCATACATTATGATAAATTTAAATAGAAATAATTATGCTAATTAGTTGTTATAAGAATTTTTTTGAATAGCTAATCATATAATACAATATGTATCGTACAATATGATTAGTTCAAAAAATTACACTTTTAATTTTCTCACTATCTCACTCCCCTAAGTGTGTATGTGTATGATCACGAGGCTAGCATATACCCTTACAAGAATTGACTCAAGAAATAAAAAATAAATAAATGTATATTACATACTCTTTTAATACACCCTATTCTACCCCAATCTTGAGCCTGAATCTTCATTGAATGGTTCATGATGTACCTAAAATATTAGTACACTCACAAATAAATGTGAACTAAAAATACTAAGAGAAATAAAGAGATAATCAATAATATTTGTTATCTTCAAAAATATAAACTCAGAAGCTCGAGTTGCAACAATCTTCGCCTTTTTTATGATAGCAAACATTAGTTGTTGTATTTATAAACTAATAATATTTTCTCATAATCTTTCATTCACTAAGAGATTTATATTAAAAAAATAGGGAAAAATATTTATGTATTTATTTTTAATTTAGTCTCCCTTTCGAATCACCAAAAGGAGAGATAATACAACAAATAAATTGAACTACATGCATGAAATAAGAAAATTTTATAGAAGGGAAAGAAGACAACTAAAACACACAACACAGAAGGATAAAAAATGAAAGCATACAAAAAGAAACTACAATATATAACCATGCATAAAACATAACTATTATAAAAAATAAAGAAAATAGATAAACAAAGACATAAACAAACCTTAACATACTTATACATAATCATAGTTAACAATTGAATCCTGAGCCATTAAGCATAGGTTCGTTACCTCCTCTTCTTCCCCCTGTTTTGATGAGTCAGAGGCTAAGTCTGTCAAGGAGATTTTTGCTTCTTTTCATTTTTTCCCTTTTTTACATTTGATTTATCCTCACCCTTTTCCTTCACAAGGTGGTTCTTAAAATTGGGGCATTAAAACTTTAGATGTCCAAGTTTCCTACACCCAAAGCAAATAATAACAGAAGAAAATATATCATTTTTACATTTGCTCCAATTTAGTTGATGCTTGTGCTTACACTTTAGGAAGCTTTTGAATTAGCTTATTATTAATGCAATCTCCTCACTCCTATCTCCTAAGCCATTTTTATCTGTCTTTGGCCTTTATCAATATAGTCTTATATATTATCTTATCGTCTGCATTCAAAAGTCTTTGACTCACACTTTGCTCGTAGACAATGAGTGAGTGAAGCAAATTATTAAAGGAATAAACATTAAATTATTTTGAATAACATATATTAGTAACTTTGGCATTAAAATTATGTCGTAAACAATGTAAAATATTATTGACCTTCTCAAAGTTTAAAAGTTCTCTACCTAAAGTATGTAATTATGTCAATATTTGAGTAAACCTAGTATACATATCTGAGATAGTCTCATTAGATTTCATACAAAAAAGTTCATAATCATGCAATAAGATGTTCAACCTAGATTGTTTAACTTCACTAGTCTTTTCATATGTAATGCATAGTCTATCCCAAATATCCTTGCTAGTGGTATATGTAGAAACTCTCATGTAATATTTAGACTTAAGTACACATAAAAAATAGTTTATGCATTTAGCATTCAATTATGCAAAGTTCTTTTCTACTCCATTCAATAAAAGGAATATTAATTTTGAATATATTAACAATACGTTAAGGTACAAAGTAACTAGTTTATATCAAATATCACATGTGAAAATCAATAGATTGCAAGAAAGTAGACATGTAGATTTTTCAAAAATTAAATGGTATGTTATCAAATAAAGGTGGATGGAAAAGTTCTTCGTGATGTTTCTATTACTGAAATTTTTCATGGATCATTTTTTCAAGGTTTTCTAAAATGTTATGTCACGACCCAACCCGACCGGGACGGATCCCGCTCGCATCGGGTCGTGATGCCTGAACTGAAACTGACTAAACTGATTCCAGGATCTGGCTTTGGAATTTGTTTCAGAACTTTCTTCCAAACATTACATACAGAAACAGACGCACACAGAGCTACTATAAACATCAAATGCAGCGGAACAGATCATCTATCTTTTCGTCCTCAAAAGAATCATATACAAATACAGCTCATGGCTTTCAGACAGAAAGAAAAGCAGAACAGAAAAACCATGACTGTACCAAAATCAAAAGGACAAAATACCTATAACAGATCGAACTCTGAACTTCTACTCCTGGACTTCTTTCCCCTTCCCAGAACCTGAAAACCATGCAGAAAACAAGGATGACTGGACGATCCATACAGGAAATTTTTCCTGTAACTTCTGTACATAATCTGGAACAAAACTTGAACTGATCGTCCCGGGACGATCCATGATCGGCCTGGACGATCTGTACAGAACTGCTGTTACATGTTACTTGTGAGAATCGCTCTAATACCAATTGAAAGTTTGATATAGGATATTAAGCCTCGTGAATTGTCCCTAAACACACCAAGAGGAAGGTGAATTAGTTATTTAAAAATCATGCTTTAAATAAAAAAACAATTTTTAAAAATTTTAGCAACATAAAATAAATAATTTGATTACCTGATGTGGAAGAAAATAAACTTAATAATAATTATAATAATAGTGATGATCATTAATCAACTCAATATAATATCAAGCATAGATTTTTTTAACATGCAATTTTCAGGAAAATGATTCGCAGAAAAGTAAAATTTAGAAAGTAAAAATTTAGAATGAACACACTAGAATTTTATAGTAGTTTGATTAAAAAATGACCTATATTCCACTCCCTAGAGTCCTCCTCTTTAAATATTGCACTAACACTTTAGTGTCACTCCTTTAATCCTATAGCTAAGTGGAGAAGACCTTATAATCTTTTCATCAACCTGGTGCGACAGAGAACTTTGACCTCTTTGTCACCCCCCTTGTGAGGGAAGAGAACCTCGTACTTCTTTTAGATCCTTTTGATAAAGATAGAGAACCTCACACTCTTTCTTCACCATCTTGGTGAATGAAGAGGACCTTGAGTCACTTTCACTTTTCCTAGTGCAGCAGAGTAGCCGGGCCCTTTGACACCAAAGAGGTCATCTTTCCAAAACTTCCCTTAATAAAAATCTTGATACATGGAGGAACTCAGGCGCAAGTTTGTCAGAGTAACCATGTGAAACTCCCTCTTACACTCCCTTAAAACCCATAAGGATCTTCTACCTCTCTTACAAACTCCACCCTTTCTCTCCTAATCTCTAGGCTCTCCCTTCAAACTTTCTTCAAAAGAAAATAATTCAATGAATGTAAGAAAAAAAAAACTCTTACAAAGTCTTATGAGAAAGCTTAAATACATATCTTAAAAAAATCCTAAAAATTTAGTTCAGCCTACACTAATCATACAATTTGATTCCATATCGTACAGTACAATTAGTTTAACTGGTCTTATTAGTATTATACGAAGAATAAGCCTTTGTATGACAAATTCAAATACTTAAGTTGATTGTCCAGTATGATATAAAGCATTGCCTAGTATGATTAGTTCAATCGAATTGGATTATCATCCCGTATGATTGGTGGTGAATAATTATCATTCCATTCAAAGATCGAGTTATATAGTATGATTAGTTCAATCATTCAATTTGATATGACTAGATCAATTAATCCAAATTTGATCCCCTAATTATAGGATTAATTTAGGCAATATTTGATTATATCGTGTAGTATGATGCATGTCGTATAGTATGTTTAGTACATATTTTAAATTTTAAGATATTGTCTAAATTATGATTGACAGCTGAGATCTTGATTTCAACTAATCATCTTATATGATATTAATCGTATAGTATGATAAGTTTAAATAGTTGTAGTTAAAATTATGTCAATTAGTTATTATAACGATTTTTTGATTAGCTAATTCTATTGTATGTTATGTATCATATAATATGATTATTTCAAAATATTACACTTATAATTTTCTCACTATCTCACTTCTCTGAGTGTGTGTGTGCATAATCACCAGGCTAGTAAATACCCTTAGAGGACTTGACTCAATAAATAAAAAAATAATGGAATATTACATTCTTTTTCAACACAGCCTATTCTACCTAATCTTGAGCCCAAAATCTTCATTGAATGACACATGATCTACCTGAAATGTTAGTACACTCACAAAAAAATATATATATATATACACTACAAATACTAGGAGAAATAATGAGGTAATCAATAATATTTGTTATAATTAAAAAATATAAACTTGTGAGCCTGAGTTATAATAGTAAGGATCAAAATAAGTTCCTCAATGTGTCAAAGTTCTTCTCCCATAACATCACAAGAGACATCAATAAAGCTAGATTGGGTTAAGTACATAAAGTTTATAGGGGGGTCAAAAGTTGGTTGGGTGACATGAGAAGATATGTTAAACTTGTTTTATTAAGGAGGTGAGGGTGAGGTTGTGGTGGGGGAGTCATTTTAGTGTGATGGTGATAAGGCCATGCATGAGTGCCCTTAAATTGACATGCTCTAGCTTATAAACATTATGATAGATGAACTCCATAATGTTATAATGGTACTCGTATGAAATAGGCATTACCCCTATAATTTATTAGAAAATTATTTTTATAATGTCAAGAATTCTTCTAATAAAGTACTCTAAATTATTGTCTTGTTAAAGAACTATATTAGTAGAGTAATTATTTTATTTCTATGCATTGTATAAATATTTACAATTATATATATAAGATAAGCTCGTAAGGGATGCCAAAATTTTTATATGAAAATCATAATAAGGGCAAAGCAAATGGGTGAATGGCCTATATGAAACAATCCACTATACAAATATTTAAGCTCTCTCCCATTTTAGTTCCCTTTCATGTGGATAATGGGTATGTATTTATAGTTTTCTAAAAGTGGCATTATGATAATTTTAGCCAAAATCATTAAACACTCTAATGGATGACCATGATTAATTTCATGAAGTGATTAACCCAACGAGTCACTACAAATCCCTTGTGATCTTGGGTGATGGCACTCGAAGATGGCCCTTACCTGAACTTGATTGACTTCAATCACATAAGGAATGGGAGAAAGACCATGAACTTATTTAAGCCTATACCAATAATGCACTTAGAGGATTTATTCATATTTTATAATTTTTTTGTGTGGCTAAGGCATCCTTTATATTTTGGATGTGTTGCTCCTACGACTTGATCTTGACTAGAATGTTGTATGTACATACCTAAATGTTCTATCCTTTTTAGTCATTGAAGAATTGATCTATCATCCTTTGGTAGGTCACCTTGACATTCTTCAAGATGAATAGTTTTACCTTATAGTAGCATACACACTTACCAGTAATGAAGGATGTCTTCTCACAGTTGCTAAGATGTATCTTATTTAATGATAGCCAAAGAAAGCATCATAAAAACCCATGACCAAAAAATTAATCATTGAGTTAACTAGGAAGTTGATCTTTGAAAGTGGATACATATATTTAGGGCAAGTTGAATTTAGATTTATGAAGTCAACACACATCCTTCATTTTCCACACACTTTCTTAACCATTACCGCATTTGAGATTCATTCGGATTATCAATAGAATAATCATTCAAGTCTTTTAATTCATTTATAGCAGTGACTTTCACATGAAATTTATCAGAAATAAAACCTATAATTTTATTAATCTTTTCAAAGTTTAAAAGTTCTTTACCTAAAGAGTGTAATGATGTCACTATTTGAGTAAATCTAGTATATATGTCTAAGATAGTCTCATACGATTTTATGCAAAATAGTTCATAATTATGTATTAAAATATTCAATTTAGATTACTTGACTTCACTAGTACCTTTATTTGTAGTACATAATTTATCCCAAATATCCTTGTTAGTAGTATATGTAGAGATTCTAATATAATCTTCAAAATTCAAAGCATAGAGAAAATAATTCAAATATTTAGTATTTAATTAAGCATAAGTTTATTCTACTCTACTATACTCCATTCCGTAAATGGAATATCAATTTTGACTTCATCTATAATACATGATGGTATAGAATAGCAGTTTGAATTATATGCCATATTTGATAATATATAGATTACAAGAAAGTAGCCATACAAATTTTATAAAAATAAAAAAGAAATGTTGTCAAATAAAGTTGGTCATGTGATTGAATATCCTTTCATAGTATTATGATTTTTAAATTTAGCCATTGATCATTTTTCAAAGAATTTTTAAAATTTAATTTATGAATCCCGCTTTGATACCACTTAAAAGTTTGTGAAGGTTATTAAATCTCAAAGAACCAGTCTAAGGCTAACCAAGAGGGGGGTGAATTGATAATTTAATACTTATTTAATAAAAAGAAAAACATTGATAAAGCTTTTTAATATGTCTGAAAATATTAATTTTATCCCCTAATGTAGAAGTAGATTAATTTTATAATAGCAAAAAAATTAGAGTTTGTCAACCACACACTAAATCATAGAAAAACCTTTAGTGACTCTCCTTTAGCACCCACAGCTAGAGGACCTAGAATCCTTTTTCACCCTCCTGGTGATGGAAGAGAACCACAAGTCCTTTCACAAGTAGAGAATCTTGAATCCCTTTCACATTCTCCAGTTCGGGGAAGTAGCTGGGTCCTTTGACAACAGAGATATCTTCTTCTTCCTAATACTTCTCTTAAGATAAACCATGACTATGATGGTACTAAGGTGCAAGCTTGCAAAGCAACTGTGTGAAACCCCCTCCACACTCCCTTGAAACCCACAAGAATATTCTCTCTTTTAAACTCTGCCTTTTCCTCTCTCTCTCTTTCAAGGCTCTCTCTTCAAGTTTTCTACAGAAGAAAAATGACTCAATGTATGCCAAAGACACCTACCAAGCATCTTGAGAAAGCTTAAATAGAGGGCTCTGAAAACCCTAATGATTTGATTCTATTATTAAAGAATGTCTAGTATGATCATTAGATTGTCTTGTATGATTAGTACAAAATAACCCTTATAGATAATACGAATAGAATCATCATGTATTATCAATTCAAGTGTCATCCCATGTATCTCTCGGGTCGTCTAATACAATCGTCCCCAATCATCCTAAATGATCTAATTAAACAATTTAATCCTAATTAGACACTTAATCACAAGTTTAATTTAAGCATGATTGTCAAATATTATATAGTAAAATACGAATCATATGATATTGTTAGACACATATTTTGAATATTAAAATATTACCTAAATTAATGATTGGTAGCTATGATTCCTAATTTAAATAGATTATCATGCACCATATGAATCATGCAATATAATTAGTTTAAAATACATGATTATCAAAGTTAGCCATTTATATGAGTTGATTGTATAGTACTATTAGTTCAAAAATTGAACTTCTAGTTTTGACTCAATCCCACTTTATGTGAGTGTGTTTGTGCATGGTCACCAAGCTAGCATACACCCTTATAGGACTTGACCTCAAAAAATTAAAAATACATCAATGAATATTATAAAATGTTTTACATCATAACATATTATATCCAATCTCGAGTCTTGAATCTTCATTGGATGGTTCATGGGGTTTCTGAAATGTTAGTACACACACAAATAAATATAGAATGCAAGTAATATGAGACATAAAAATGTGATCAGTAATGTCTGTTATCATCAAAAATATAAACTCGTGAGCTCGAATAACAAAAAAATAGGAGATTTATAAGAATACGATTCTGTGATACATAAACATATGGTGTCTAGAGTCTCGAAATCATAAAGGAGATAAAATCATTATAGTTAAGTGCAATCTTAGTTAGAAACTCTAACAAGCTTGATAGTGATGAGGAGTATTTATGTTTTGATTCACAACTTCAATTTAAGGGATCTATCTTTTGCATTCATGAGTTCTAAACTCAGTTCAGACATCAAATATCGTTCCGTACGATCGCAAGATCGTCTAGTACGATGTGCAGAAATTGACCTGTTAGAGCTATACGATGACCAATTAGTACTATACAAACAATTAAATTGCATGTTCGTACTGTACGATGTCTGGTACGATGTGTTGTGTGAACAATTCAAAAAAAAAAATAGTTCTTCCAGGATGAAGCATGGGATGACCAAAATCATCTTTGTTGATCGTATAGTACGATCCAGTTCATACAATATGATCAAAATATTAAAATTAAGTCGTTTTGATTGACTAATCATAGGATTAAATTAGGCAATATTTTAAATAACATACAGTATGATCCTGATCATACACTATGATTAGATTAACTTTTCAAATTTAATTTTTTTCCTAATTTAATGGATGACGTGCTTTCTAATTATAACAGATCATATAGTACGATGTGGTATTTGTATAGTATGATTAGTTATATTTTAAAAATATTTTTTCAGGAAAATAAAATATTTTAATTAATTTTTGTTACACTAGATCATATAGTACGATATAGATCATACAGTATGATATACAAAAAAAATTAAAATATTTAAAATCATTTTTTGCTCCCTCTATGTGTATGCATGATCAACAAACTACATATATCATTACAAGTCTTGACTCAAGAAATAAAAATTACAGACTCATTTAATATAATCAATTATACGCAATCTTGAGTCTTGAATTTTCAAAGAAATATACATGATGTACCTAAAATATTAGTAAACACACAAACAAATATGCACTATAAATACTAAGAGAAATAAAAGATTAATCACTATTATTTGTTATCATCAAAATCATAAACTCAAAAGTCCAAGTTGCAACAATCTCTCCCTTTTTTATTATGATAAATAATATTGGTTGAATTTACAAATTGAAAATATTTTCTCCTAAACTCTCCCTCACTAAAAGAATTACATTAAAAAAATAAGGGAAAGCTTTCTTTTTTTTAATTAAAAAAAAGAAATAACAGCAAAAATTAAAATAAAATATAACCAACTACCATACTTTCTCCCCATTTGACATTAACAAAAATAAGGGATAAAATAACACATAATATAATAACGAAACAAAAACATATAATTATGATAAAAAATAAAAAAAGTTAAACATACAAAATAGATAAACAAACAAAAAAAACACATAAACAAAACACACAAATAAATCTTAGCATACATATACCTCATCATCCTGCTCCTATTTTGATTATTCAGAAACTAGGTTTGCCCATGAGACTTTTTTGCTTTTTATCTTTTCCTTATATTACAATCATTTTATTTTTTCTTTTTTCTTTACAGGAAGAGTTTTTAAGTTGGGGAATTCAAATTTCAGATGATCATGTTTCCTACACCCAAATCAAATAACATTAGAAGAAAATTTAATATTTTTATCATTTTTACCATTGCCCCACTTATGTTGATGCTTATGCTTGTGCTTCAATAGACTTTCAAATTTGTTTGTTATCAGTACTATCTCCTTACTCACATCACCTACTAAGCCACATTCATCCGTATCTTTAGCTTTTAGCACTATAGTCTTCTCATCACCTACATCCAAAAGTCTTTGACTCACACTTTGCTCGTAAGCAATGAGTGTGCCTATTAGATCATCTATAGAATAAGCATTTAAATCTTTTGATTCATATATAGCCATGACTTTGGCATCAAACTTATCAAGTAGAGAGCATAGAGTTTTGTTAACCTTTTCAAAGTTTTAAAATTCTCTACCTAAAGCATGCAATGACATCACAATATTTATAAACCTAATATACATGTCTAAGATCGTCTCATAAGATTTCATACATAAAGGTTCATAGTCATGCGTTATAATATTCAACTTAGATTTCTTGACTTCACTTGTACCTTCATATATATTGCATAATCTATCCCAAACTTCTTTGCCAGTAGTACATGTAGAGATTCGCATGCAATCACCAAAATTTAACGTACAGAAAAAACAATTCAAGCATCTAGCATTTAGTTAAGCATTGTTTTATTCTATTCTACTCCATTCAATAAAAGAAATATAATTTTTAACTCCATCTATAATACGTGACGGTACATAATAGCCATTTTGAATCATACGCCACATTCGATGATCGATTGATTGCAAGAAAGTAGACATGCGAATTTTTCAAAAATTAAAAAAAAATATATTTTCAAATAAAAGTGGTCGTGTGATTGAATAGCCTTCCACAATATTACAATTTCCAAAATATGACATGATTGATTTTTTCAAGGTTTACTAAAACACTGTTTTTGAAACCCACTCTGATACAAATTGAAATTATGATATGCATCAAGAGAGGGGTAAATTCAATGATTAAAAATATCTTTTTATAAGTTGAGGCAGAAGCGAATTACATCCATGATAAAAAGATAAATTATCAATTTCACCCACACAATTAATCGCAATAAAAATGAATGCAGAAATAATAAAGGAAAGAACACACTGATTTATAGTGGTTCGGTCAAACCATGACCTACATCCATTACCCGGAGGAACCCTCCGAGTATTACACTAAACTTTTAGTGATTCTCCTTTAGCCCCCACAACTAGGTGGAGAAGCCCTTTCAAAATCACTTTCACCTTCCCTGATGTGGCGGAGGAGCTGGGTCATTTGACACAAAAGAGATCTTCTTCTAAAAACTTCCCTCAAGACAAACATTGAAGTCGATGGTACTAAGGTGCAAGCTCGCCCGAGCAACCGTGTGAAATCTCCTTCACACTCCCTTAAAACCCCCTCCAAGGATCTTCTCCCTCTCTTAAACTCCACTCTTTACTCTCTCCCTTCCAAGTTCTCTCTTTAAGTTTTCTCCAAAAGAACGAAGACAAAATGGCGGCTAACGACTCTTACAAGGATCTTGATCGTATATTACGATTAGAATAACTTTTCAAATTTAAATTTTTGTCTAATTTAATGGACGACGTGCTTTCTAATTATAATAGATTGTATAGTGCGATATGGTGTTCGTACAGTACGATTAGTTATATTTTAAAAATATTTTTTAGGAAAATAAAATATTTTAATTAATTTATGTTACACTAAATCATATAGTACAATACAGATCGTACAATACGTTGTACAAAAAAATTAAAATATTTAAAATTATTTTTACTCCCTCTCTATGTGTGCATGATCAACAAACTAATATACATCATTACAAGACTTGACTCAAGAAATGAAAATTACATACTCATTTAATATAATCAATTGTACACAATCTCGAGTCTTGAATCTTCAAAGAAAAGTGCATGGTATGCTTGAAATATTAGTAAACACACAAATAAATATGCACTGTAAATACTATGAGAAATAAAAGATTAATCGCTATTATTTGTTATCATCAAAATCATAAAATCAGAAACCTGAGTTGCAACACCTCTTTAGTATTTAATCTATTATATAAATCATTAAAAGCTATGCTCTTTGCATCGCAAGTAGCTTTCTTAGGTTCCTTACGAGCCTCTTTATATCTTTCCCAATTATCAGATTTTTTACATATAAACTAATTTTTATAACAAATCTTCTTATTGTTTATCTTTTCTTCCACATTTTATTCCGCCACAAACTATTTTTACTATTAGAAGCTTTTTCTTTCGAAACTCCAAGCACATCTATTGCAACATTTTTAATATCACAAGATACTTTTTCCCACATAATATTGTCATTCTCATGCACAGATAAAATCTTAAGATCTAAAATCTTACTCTCGAAAATACTTTTGTTAATATTCTTTAATCCTAGAAAATCATTTTACATACATATATTCATTCATTGTAAAAAATGGGCTTCCATGGTCTAAAATACTTTCATTTTCATTGGTGATTAATCTTTATATATGTATATACTTTAGGAAAAAAATGCATTGGTTGTCTTTAAGGTCTTTAGAGCAAAAGTAGAGATATATGTGAATGAGGTAGAGATGGTGAGTATTATGAAAATAAATTGAAGATACATAAATATTTGATCCATTTACAAAGTTCTTTCAAGTGAGTGGGATTTTTGTCCAATATAATTTACCTGACTCACCTAATTAGAATGGTTTAGTTGAGAGAAAATAATAAATATTAATGGATATCATGAGGAGCATAATTAGTAGCTCTAAACTATTTAAGTCCTTATGGATTAAAGCTCTTAAGATGATTGTATACATATTTTACCATGTTTGAATGATGGTTATTCCAAAAATTCCTTTTGAATAATGAAAAGGTTAGAAATCATGTTTGCAACATGTATGGAGATGCCCATGTGAAGTAAGAGATTGCAAGCCAAAAGAGAATTTGGACCTAAGGACTATTAATGGGTATTTTATTTGATATATTGATAGTTCCAAGCGTTACATATATTATCATCCATCTAACAACATTATGATAGTGGAATCAAGAAAAGTAAAGTTTCTTAAAAAATGATTTGATTACTAGAAATGATCAATTATATACCATAGTTTAAAAAGAAATATATCAATGTTCAACCTTCCATTTTAAGTGCCATGCTAATTATTATACACAACACATATAAGTCCAAATGGATGTTAGATAGCTAGTAGTTTAGATTCCAAAAAATACTAATAATAAATCAATAGATCCAGTTGTTCATGAGTTACCTTATACAATTAGGTAACCAATTTCATAAGAAAAGGTTGTTATAATATTAAGGAGATATATTAGGGAAAGACAATTAGCAATTCATATCGGCTACATTATGTATTTTTAAGAGTTAGACTATAGCATTGGAGTTGAACATGATCATGAAACATTTTCACATCTCATGAGTTATAAAGAATTCATGTTATGATTTGATGCCATAAAAAAGAGATAAATTTTATACTACATTATGGAGTTTGTGATCTTGTTAAGTTGCCTAGTGTTGTAAAAGTCATACAATGAAATGAGTTTATTATATAAAAAGAAACCTATTGAGCAACATAGAGATATATAAACAACAATCATTGCTAATTGATTCACTAAACAAGTGCATTAATTCTAAGGATATATTTTCTCCTATATTTAAAAAAGATTCATTACAAGTGATCATAGCACTTATTGAACATTTTGACTTAAGATTTGTATTAAATGGATATAAAATTGTATTTCTCAATGGAGAACTAGAAGAAAATGTTAACATTAATTTTTAAAAATGATTATTCTCTAACGATGGTGGGCATTTGGTGTGCAAGTTTAAGAGTTTTATATATGAATTAAAATAAACCTCTCATCAATGGTATTTAAAATTTCATTATGTGATTTCTTCATTTGGATTCATATAGTATAACATAAATTAATGTCTATACTAGAAGATTCGTGGGAGAAAAATTTCTTTTATAATCCTAGATATAAATGATATTTTACTAGCAAATAACGATAAGGGTTTGTTGTACGAAATGAAATAATTCCTCTATGGAAACTTTGACATGAAGGACATATATGTCGCTAGTATTAAGATACAAAGAGATAGACTTCAAGACATCTTTGATCTCTCAAGAAATGTATATCATCAAAGCCTTAGAGAGGTTTAGGATGAAATATTGTTCATCAAGAGTAACATGTTCAAATTGAGTTAGTGCTTGAAAAATGATTTTGAAAGGGAGGACATGAGAAACATTTCATATGGTTTAGTGGTTCATAGAATAATGTATGCTTATATTTGTGCAAGACTTGATTTATATTTGAAATTTTAGGCAGATATCACAATAATCCAAGTATATACCACTGGCAAGCTATAAGTAAGGTGATTATGTACCTTCAAGATACCAAGGACTACATATGTGTAACAGATTAATAGTTTGGAAGTGACTGGCTACTCTAATTCTAACTTTGTTAACTGTTAGGATTCCAAAAATTTGACTTATGGGCACATCTTTATGTTTATCGATAGAGCTACGTCTTGGAGGAGCACTAAACAAACTTCGACTTATAATTCCACTATGACAGTCAAGTTGGTATATTGTTTTGAGCCTATCTCGTATGATTTATGATTGAAAAAGTTTATTTCTAGACTTAGAATTGTGAATTGCATATCTAAGCCATTGAGGATATAATGTAACAATTCAACTACAACCTTTATGGCTACAAGAACAACAAGAGTTGTAGTCGAATCAAGCACATCAATATTAAGTACTTAGCCATATCATAGCATGTTAAAAAGAATTTAGGGGTTATTCAACACACAAGTGCTTCTTTGATGATAGTTGATCATGTTGATCCTATTTATCTTAGATTTTTTGATTGGTTTCTTTGCATGGAAATTTTTTAGTTTCTTAAATTTTTGACCTTTTTTGAACAAGTCATAATATAGACCAATTATCTCTCTAATAGGCAGAGCATGGACAATTGCCTTTCAACTTTTTAAAATTCCCATTTGCTCTAAAATTTTTTCTACAGTGAATAGAAAAGATAAGAGAGTGAAAACTATTGAAAATTATAAGATTTTAAATTTTAGGTCTCTAATACTTCAGTCTTATTGAACAATATATACTATCAATTTTGAGATTAAAAAAAAAAAAAAAGGCAAATGACAAACCATCAATGGTGCACATAAAATAAGTAACATAAAACCATCAAATTTAAAAGGACAAATGTGTTCTACCATATTAACCCTATGTTGAGGTGCAAGCAAGTTATGCAGACTCATAAGTCAACTCATAGTTGACTCGATAAATAGAGTTAGGAGACTCGAAAGTCAACTCATAGTTGACTTGATAAATAGCTCATGATATAAACTCAAAGAGTTAATGAGCCAAATTTGAGCAAATTTTGACTCAACTCGTCATCTCGTGAGCTAGCTCGTTTTAAAAATAGTTATAGAAGATGCAGTTAAAATGTATTAGCATTTAGAATTTTGAATAAAAATAGTTAAAAGTATGTAAAAATTACAACTTTCTTATATTAAATGATTCTTTGTTATTTTTTCTTCTAATTTCACATTCTTTCATCATTTCATTATAATAATTGTTTGAATACTTATTTTCTTTCTTTCATAATAAATGAGCCGGCTCGTGTGTTGGCTTGAATTCGTACAATAAAGCTCGAGTTTGAACTTGATTAACTAATCAAGCTCAAGCTCAAACCAATAGTGACTTCGAGTTCAACTCAACTCGTTTACACCCTTAACTCCAAACAATTTCTAATACATTACCAGCATAAGCAATAGAACTGGACAACTAATACAAAAGTAAACTAACAAAAAAAAGGATCTTATGCTCCCAATAATACAAAATATAAAAAATCTTTTGAATGGGCATAAAGATCTTCCAGTAACAAAAATCACAATTTGTAACTACCATGAGAAAAAAAAAAAGATAAGAACAGCATTATACCAATACACCAAACATGAAGCCCAAGCAGGAAGATCTTTTACAACAAAAAAATGTTCCAAATTATTAAAAAGAGTACTCATCTGTTCCAATTACCAAAACTAGTAAATAAAATGAATGAATTGAGAAAATAAGAGTAATCTCTCTGTTGAGTTAGAGCATCTAACCAACTCCAATAAAAAAAATCACCAGAAAGAACCCAAAACTGGCCTGAGAAGTCAATATGATCTCAGCAAAAGTAGAGACTCGAATCAGTTATTATCTTCCTCTTCATCTATCAGAATCTTCTTGCAAGCTTCAAAGCACATAAATGATATCCCAGCAGCAGGAACCAGCTTTAAGCAACTTGGTCCCAAACCTTTATAAAGCCCCCCAACCCCTTCTTTCTCAAGTATGCTCAAAAGCGCATGAAGCATGTTCTTGTAAACCTGCCTGCCACCAACTGCTCCAACTTGCATGCGTTTTCTTGCTACTTCAAGGGGAAATGTAGCACTGCTTGAGATTGCACCAGCTGCTGAACCCATTAGAAGGGTTGCGAAGTTGCTAATGTCTTCTTTCTTGCAGATTTTCCGATAAGCTTTCTTTAGCATATCATAGGTGAAGTAATTCGTTGCGGCGTATGGTACAACGCCGATTAGACTTGGAGTGAGACCTCTGTACAGTTCTGCAGGGCCTTCCTCACGTATTATCTTGAGAAAGGCATGCAGGAGATTGTCATATACATCTTTCTGCAGTTCAAAGATAGCATGTTAAGTCAGCAAAAATAGTCTAATGAGCACAGAACCTTATTTTTTAAAGCATAGTGTTTGCTTCAAACTGTTTTGAACTAAGGCAACTACAATATGAGTGGAAAACACTATCCCAGTGGATTTGAAAAGAAATACAATTTCTTTCAACGAAAATGAAGCTTCTTTGGGGATAATTATCCTGTGCGGACGCCGAACATCGTCCGGAGACCAACCAGAATGTGCCAAATCACCCCTTGCTCGATACTGCGGCTCGGTACGGCTGACATTCTAGTTGGTCTCCGAACGGCGTTCTGCGTCCGGTCTCTGCACAATATAATTTCTGCTTTGGGAGGTCTGTTTAAAGAGAGTGAGTGGTCTAAAATTTTGCCTTTTTTTTTTACATCCTGAAGCCCGATAGGCTATGCATGTGATGAAAACCAATGTGGAATGAATATTTAATACCAAATGCTTCGAGTTTCAAAGTAGACATTTAACCATTTTCTCCAAACACAATTTTAAAATAAAATAAAAGCAGAACTCAGTTTTTGTTGATACCATCACTAGCAAGGACTTACCTCTATGGTTAATCGAGTCTTGAGCAGCTCTAGAGGATAGGTAAATAGGGTCGAGCTAATTCCAGCACAAGCTCCAGCAACCAAAGATGGAGGTATATGAAGTATAGGTTGCTCATTGGATTTTGGTGTCAGTATTTTCTTTACTGTATCATAAGCAAATAACTGCAAGAAATATGTGTAGATGAGGAGAGATAAATATCATAACATAAAAAATGATAATCTTGCTAGCTACATATATTTTTCGATCAAACACTTTACTGTTCATGTGCTAAAACATGACACATAAAACAAATGCATGAGAACAAGCACGAGTGCAACTATTGCATGTTTTAAGATTCTTGAAAAATATACAAATCTGAGTGCATTTGCCAAAATGAACAAAGCATACATCAAAGATATCTGTAGCCACCGTTAGAGCTATGACCAAGTGCTAGGAAGTTTTTCACTTGTATGAGCGCATAAAATAATAATAACTTTATTAATATTTGCACTATGTGGCCCAATATATATATATATGGATGGGACTATTGTTTTTAGACTGTCCTTAATTTTACATGCCACATGTTATTCCTTAATACAACTAAACTATTAGGCACGCACAAATATAATTATACATACAAAAGTATTTGCAATATCTAATAGTTGAATAATATTATATGTAATTTAGTTATATTGTCTAACAATTTAGTTATATCGAGAAATAACACGTAATGTGCAAAATCAAAAATATTTGTAATAAAAATAGTCTCATCTTCATACAAAACATACTAGAAATATACATAATATGTTTGTTTTGTATCAGCACGGGACTATTTTTATTATAAATATATTTTCTTTTGCACATCACATGTTATATATATATATATATATATATATATATATATATATATATATATATATATATATATATATATATATATATATAAAGCATAAAGTCATTGAACAAAATTGGCCTATTTTGTCAAACTTATGACTGATGAACTATAAAAAAGGCTTGAAATCACAAGAGCTCTCAACGAATAACTACAAAAGAAAAGAAAGAAAATGGCATTTTGAGAGAGACAATTATTAGCTTGATAAGATTCCAGTTTGCAACATTGTAACCTTTATGTCAAGATTAACAAGAAAATAATTTTTGGTCATCAAATCCTTGATAAGTGCACTAAACCACATGTACACAAAGAAGATCAAGGCAATTGAAATTTCTCATCCCTAACCCCTGAGCTTTAACAAGAACAAAAAGTACAACTACGCATCCAAGAAATTATGATACGGAATACCAACATGTTCCACAACAAATAGTAAATAAACTAGTAAACACTAATACTGTTGGCTTTTAAACTTCAATTTTTTTTTAAAAAAAGTTGATATCTAGTCGGGCATGAATGAGCCATCCTGGACTCAGAATTGAAAATTTTTATTTCAATTGAAGACAATTTCTAATTGAGCCAAAAGTGATTGATTTCCAGTGGAGTTTCGAGCTAATTTTAGTAAGGTCTATTAATAATACAAAATTATTTTAATCCCTAATGAAAACTATTATCTATAAAGCATTCAAATTTATTTATAAAGGTGTATCATCAAACATATTAGATATGAATGTACATTATATATATATATATATATATATATATATATATATATATATATATATATATATATATATATATATATATATATAGAGAGAGAGAGAGAGAGAGAGAGAGAGAGAGAGAGAGAGAGGCACGGGAGAAAGAGGGTAAGAGAAATGAGGTAATTAAAAGTGCTAAAAGCGGTTTAGGTGTGCTACAGTCGGAAGAACCATAGAGATGGTTTGAAAAAAGAATATAATGAAAAAGAAGGCATTGCATGGAAAGGAAGAGAGAAGGTGGATTGAGTAATATGAAAAAGATAAAGAACGAGAAGCTTCAGATAGAGCAATACTGAGATGGAAAACATAATTTAAAGGTCATAGAAGGGATATTATTTTCTTCTGGGGTTTCCTCCAGGGTTTTTGGGAGATGTCTTCTACAATAAATGCAAGCTTTTCTACCTAATCCATTTAAAATAGACAAGAACAAGAAGAAGGGTGTTGTATAATTCATATTGTTATGTGCAGTAATATTCGTAGCAGTATCAGGAAAGTTTATCTTAGTATTGTAAAAAATCCTACAGATACGGAGATAATGTTCATAGGATATGGGGAATTTTTCATCAAAAACCTTGAAAGGTAACCACCTTGTAAGCCTAATGGAAATAGTTCCATTACGTAGGATTATAAAGATTAATTTTCCATGTAATTAGAGGTAACTATTGGTTGATGATAGACAGAAGCGTCCAATAATAACACAAGATGTTGAACACTAGCATCTATTGACCACAAATAGAGGCGAGGGGGCAGGTAGCACTCGATGTCAGCGTTAGTCAACGATAGGTGATAGTTGATCATAGTTGGTAGATGTTAGTATTGGTCAATGGTAGATGATGATGATAATAGGAGGCGGTTTACAAGGGGAAACATCAATGTTGGTTGATGATTATTAACTGGATATAGCTCTAGAATTCTTTATGAAACTCAAAAATATCCTTTTATTGAAATCCTTCATAAATGCATAAAAACATGACCTCTTTATAGATTTTTGGAAGGGTGTTTTGGTTATTTATACCCTAATCATGAATACTCCATTTGATGGATTGGAAAGTCCCTCCTGATCATTCAAATTTTTTGGGCATCCCAATGCCCTGATGAATTCAGAATTGAGTGATATTAGACTCATTAAATTCGTCTCAATGAAGTGCTTATTTTCACTAATAGCTACACAAAATTTGAAGAAATTTAACCCACAAATGGCCTTAAGAAGCTTTTAATTATACTTTTGAGTGCTTGATTAAGACTCATTTAGACTCAAATTAATATGTTCTTAGTACCATTGATTATAAGTTTGTTGAAAATGGAGTAGGATGATCCAAGAGTCAATTCTAAAAGTTTTTGCTCGAATGCTTACGGTCTTTGAGATGTTAAAATTTACGTAAAAATATGTACTTTATGAAATGAATTTGTTTGGTAACATATAACTTTCCCCTACTTTTGAATGTTAAATTTTATTTGTCTAAAAATACTCCAAGTAATTTCATACATCAGTAAAGTTTGGGGTAAAATCATAATTTGGGGGAATTTCAAAATGAAATCATCCTTGGACATCAACATGAACCTCCCATTTAAGCCATGGAAAAAAAAGATCCACCTCAATCATAATTTCACACTTCAATAAAGTTGAAATGTCATATATAATGAAAATTTATTAAAACTTTGATTCAAAATTCTCTAAAATGGCTAACAATTATCTTGATAGGTCTTGTTAGATCTTGAAATAAGCAAAATCAAGTTCAAGGCACCAATAAAGACCTTAGGGTCCTAAGAGACTAGAAAAGGCTTGTTTAAGGTTAATAACAAGCCTGGACAATTGGCGTGTGCTGCCTCATGTTGGACGTGTGTGAAAAGCTACATGCTATTTCTTTTATTTTTCATGCTTCTTTTTTAAATTTAAATTTTGAAATTCTTTCTATTAAATGATTTTGGATAATAATGATTTAAAAAATTTAAATACCTATTTACAAGGAAAATACTAAAAGGGAAAAACCACAATCCTAGCCTAATTGAAATAGTTTCGCCATCTATGTTAAAGATTCAAATATTTTTCCTTTTCCATAATTGGAGGCATGATAACAATGTTTGAAATGTAAGGGATGTTTCATACAATAGCGGTAAATTGTATTCAAAGGTAGTAGAGTTAATGAGAAAATTTTGAAAGACTGTGGGACAATGATGCTAGTTAACCGAGGATGGATGACAATAGATGTTTGCGTCAGTAAACGACAAATGATGACTAATGGTCAATGATAGGTGACAACAAATTATCAACGATAAGCAAATATGAATGATTGACAACAGGCAATGGCAGATGGCCGACAATGAACTGAAACAGGGATAACAGAGAACGTAGAGAAAACTTGAGTGAAAAAAGTAAAAAATGTATTATTGTTGTGTTGCTACAGTAACATTGCCTGTATATATAACATAAGTTAAACTGGCTCCTAGTGAGCTAACGGTTGAGATGGTTCAGTTAGTGATCAACGGCTAGAGTTGTGGTTTGAGAAAGCCTGCGGTTGCTGTATAATAGTGGCAACCGAGCTGTGCAAGAAGGAACTGCTTGCTTATCAGTCATTTTCTTATCAACTTCCCTCAAATTGAGTATCCAAAGCATGGAGAGTCAATTTGTTGCGTAGGTGAGTAAACTGAGTTGGTGACAAGGCTTTGGTGAGGATATCAACAATCTGGTCCTTCGTGTCAATGTGGTGAACAACGATTTCTTTGAGACAAATTTTGTCCAAATGAAATGGCTGTCGATCTCTATGTGCTTAGTACGGGCATGGATGAATGGGTTGTTGGCAAGAGAGATCGCTGAAATGATGTCATAGTAGAGAGAAGTTGGTGACGGAGAGGTGGTGTGAAAGTTTTGAAGAAAGTATGCGAAGCCAGATGATGTCCGAGGGTGTAGCTGCTAGCGCTCTGTATTCTTCTTCGGTAGAAGATCTTTCCACCATGGGCTACTTTTTGACACTCTAGGAGATGAGAGTGTTCCCTCGAAAGGAACAAAAGCCTGTAGTCGACTTCCTATCAGTTGAGTCATATGCCCAATCAGAATCCGAATATGAGTGTATACTAGACTCGCCTTTGCGAATGGGTAGACCAAGGTGGAGAGTTCCTTTGATGTATCATAGAAGTCTTTTCATCGGTTTATAGTGTTTTTGTAGTGGATTGTGCATATGTTGACACAAAAGGTTGACGACAAAGGCTATGTCGGGTCTGGTGATAGGAGGTATTGTAGCGAGCCAGCGAGTTGACGATAGAAGGTTGGATTGTCATATGGTTGGTTGGTGTTAGTTTTGTTGAATGATTTAGGGGAGATGGGAGTGACGACAGGCTTGCAGTTGGAGAGACCTGATTTATGGAGAAGCTAATTGGCATACTGAGATTGTTGGAGGGGGTATGAGTTGTGTTGGATGTGCACTTATATGCCGAGAAATAGTGAAATATTGCCGAGATCCTTGAAAAGGAATTGGTGTTGAAGCTCAAGCAGTAGATTGGAGAAAGTTGGGGTTATTGCTGGTGATTAAGCTGTCATCTACGTAGAGAAGGAGATAAATTTGAGTGTTGGAAGATGAGTAGATAAGGAGAGATGGGTCAGAGTTGCTGAAATGAAAATTCCGTGAGATGAAAAAGTTGGAGATGGTGTAGAACCATTGACAGGGAGCTTGTTTGAGGCCATATAAGGCTTTGTGGAGTTTGCAAACGTGGTTTAGATGAATTTGATCAATTAAGTTGGTGGGTTGTGTCATGTATATGGTTTCATCGAGAGTACCATGAAGGAAGACGTTTGAGACGTCAAGTTGGCGTACCGGCCAGTTGTTGTGCAGGGCTATGACAAGGACTCGAATGGAGGTGAGTTTGGCTACAGGACTGAAGATTTCATGATAATTAATGCCATATTGTTGCTTAAAGCCTTGGGCTACAAGTCGGGGTTTGAGGCGGTCAATGGAACCATCAGATTTGAGGACTATTTGCAGCCGAGAATGGGTTGATTTATTGGTGGTGGGACAAGAGACCAGGTTCCTTGACGCTAAAGGGCAAAGCTCGGTGGACATGGCTTGCCGCTATTGTGGACATTTAGAGGCTTAGGTATAACAAATTGGTGTAGGTAATGAGTGAAGTTGAGATGTCAGGGTGAAGATTGATTTTGGTTTAAGATGGCTAGTTTGAGCTCCGGTGATCATTGGGTGTTTGTTGAGCTGAGGTTTTAGCGGTTGTGAGATGAGAGAGATGGTTGTGGGGAAATTTGAAGTGGTGCTATGGCACTAATAGCAGGTGTATCAGGTTGAATGGTGGTAGTGGTGGCATTGGAAGGTGCGGAGGGAATGTTGATAGTTGAACTGTGTGAGGTATTGGGAGTGGTTTGAGAGCAGGGTATTAGTAGGAGAGGGGGTACGGGTGTTGAATGGGAGTTGTTGGTGGTTGAGTGAGAGAATGGAAAAATGGATTCTTGAAATGTTACATGACGAAATATGCGAATTTTGTGGGTTTTTAAATTGTAATAGCGATAGCCTTTGTGGACATTGGAATATCCTAGAAATATGCAAGGTGTGTAGCATGGTGCTAGTTTGTGAGGTGACTGGGGGCATAACCATGGGAAGCATACACAACCGAATACTTTGAGGTGGTCGTAAGTTGGAGACTTGTGAAGGAGAAGTTGATAGGGTGATTTGTTTTTGGTGTTGGGGGAGGGTAATCTGTTGATGAGGTAGAGAGTAGTGAGAAGGGCTCCAAACCAGAAGTTATGAGGGAGATAGGTTGCGTTCAGAAGAGTTCTGGTGGTTTCAATCAGATGTCTATGTTTGTGTTTGGAGACCCCATTTTGTTCAGTTGTCCATATACAACTGTATTGATGGATAATTCCCTTATGGCTTAGAAATTTATTTAGGAAATGGGAAGTGTATTCTCCCCCTCCATCAGATTTAATGGTTTTGATAGAAGTGCTGATTTGGTTTTCTGCCATAGTGACAATGTTTAAGAGGTGGTTTGTTGTTTTTGATTTATGGTGCATTGGATATATCCAAGAGAATTTGGAATAATCATCAATAAAAACAACATAGTAGAGATAACCATTAAAGGAAGGAATGGTGGAAGGGCCCCAAACATCTGTGTGTATTAAAGATAGTAGCGTAGAATTACATGATAGTTTTGGAGAAAATGTCAGACTATGATTTTTGGCTACATTACAAGTAGTACAACTAGTAAAAGAAAGAAATAGACAGCTAAACTTGAGTAATTTGGAGAGCTTGTATAGTGTGGAGTGTTGCAGGAGGCCTAATCGGGTATGCTAGAGAACGGATGAGTTGAGCTGAGTAGTGAGGGCCGAATGAGTTGAGTTGACGGTGGAGGTAGTGATGGGATAATGGTCATTAGTGCTACGACCCTGAAGGAGAATCTGTCCAGTCAAAAGATCCTTGAGAAGAAAACCATTAGCATTGAAATGAGAAGAGTAGTGGTTGTCAGAGGTTAGCATATGAAGTGAGAGGAGATTGCAAGAAAGGGAAAGAACATGAAAAAGCTGATTAAGACGAAGCTTATGGTGAGGATGTGGTGTGGGTAGAGTCCTTTGCCACTGTTGGTGATGGGAAGATTTGTCCCATTGCCCACTGTGATGGTGTCAGCACCGGTGCAGGGAGTTGGGTTTTGTATGTTGGAGAGGTCGGCGATGAGGTGAGTTGATGCGTTGGAATTCAAGAACCAGTTAGTGGACTGTGAGAATGGTTGCTGCTGAGTGTAGAGCTGGTGAAGGAATTAAATGGGTACGGTTTATAATTGAGATTGCTTCTGTGCTAGCAGTTTGTGGCTGAGTGATCGGATTTGTTGCAGATTTGATAAAATTGTGTGTGTGTGTGGGGGGGGGGGGGGGGGTTGTGGAGTTGAAGAGCGAGATTGTTGTTGCTGGTGCGGTGGATTGAAGCGACCACGATAGTAATGCGAAGAGCAACCTCTGGTGGCTACGAATGCAATTTGAGAGGAGTCTGATTGGGAAATCTTGAGATTTTCAGCGGCAAGGTTTATTTCCTCGCTTTAAAGGAGGGAGTAGACGTCGTCTAAGCTGATGGAAGTTAGCTTGGTTCTTATAACTGTTTTGAAGGCTTTATAAGAGGGAGGTAAACCATTTAGAATGTAGAGGATAATGTCTTCTGTGCCAAGATGGGAGTCAGCTGTCGTGATATTATCTATTAGGGATTTAATAGTAGAGAGGTATTGGGTCATGGAGAATTCTCTCATGGTGACATTGTATAGTTCATTTTTGAGCTGAATCACGCGGGACCTGTTCATCGGTTGCAGCCACTTCTCGAGTGTGTCCCATATCTCATGGAAGCTCTAAAGGTTGAGGATATATGGGAGAAGGGTAGAGTATAGGATGGCATATAAGTTTTGGTCCAAGAGCTGCCAAGTTGTGTATGTAGGATTGGGTGCGGTTGTTCTAGTTGTATATGTGAGCAATTTGGGCGGCATGGGAGATCACCTGTGAGGTAGTCAGCAAACTGATTTGCTGAGAATAGTTTCAGTATCTTAATCCACCACAGAGTAGTGTTCACTTGTGACTTGTATATGAGCTATGGATTTGATGTTTGACATGAGGAACTTGAGGGAGGGGATTGTAGCTTCTGTCATAGAGTTGGAATCGGCTGCAGGAGTATCGGTTGTGCTGGAAGTTGCCATGAGGTCTGGTAGGAGGAGCTTGTTAGACTTCTTCGGGCTCTGATACCATGAACCGAAATAGGAATAATAGAGAATGTAGAGAAAACTGTAGTGGAAAAGTATAAAATGTATTATTGATGTGTTGCTACAATAATATTGCATGTATATATAACATAAGGTAAAACTGGCTCCTAGTGAGCTAACAGCTGAGATGGTTCAGTTAGTGATCAACGGCTGGAGTTGTGCTTGCAGAAAGCCTATGGTTGTTGTACAGTAGTGGCAACTAAGCTGTGCAAGAAGGAATGGCTAGCTTATCAGTCGTTTCCTTATCAGACAGTGGACATTGGCATCATTTGATGACAAATATTGGTTTTAGTTGATGGCTAGCTACGATGGAAGGGAGCAAATAAATATCATTTTCAATCAACGACAGGAGATAGTGGATAACACCAATGTTTAAAATTGCGTATTCGGGTATTGAGGCGTTTTTCATTCGTGATGTGAGGCGTAAGCCTCAAAATCAAAAGATTGCGTAAACATAAATGATAAATTTTTTATATACTAATGAGTGAATAATATAAAACATAAAAAAGCATAAGATATGAAGTGAAATCAAAATATCCCAATAATAAGACAACATGAAATATAGTTCAACTCAAAATTCTATCTTTCCCAAATCCTAGTATTCTTTTCATTAACATATAATTCAAATTTCCAAAAATAAATAGCAATGACATATCACATAAGAACTCATAAGTCATCAGCATTGTCATCACTAAGGGGTTCTTCATTTGAATCATCATTATGATGAATTGCTCTCTCCCCTTCCTCCTCTCCTATAGAGTCCAATGTCGGGCATTTACTTCAAGATTTATGTAAGTTTTAATATATATATAGTGTGAGGCGTAAGCCTCATGCCAGTGAGGCGAGGCGGGCCTCAATGCGGGCCTCAACCAAGTTGAGGCGCAAGCCTCATAAAAAAAACTCGAGGCGTAAGCATCGAGGCATTTTTTACTGGAATTGCGCAAAGGCGAGCCTCATATTGCGCAATTTTAAACCATGGATAACACACAATTGACATCATATATCTACATTAGTCAACAACAAGTGATCGAAGACAGTAAGCAACAACGTTAGAGCAACAGTAGATGATAGCAGCCAGGTGCTGGCAAGAGACAATGGATGTAACTTTGGAGCTCTTTACAAATCTCATATTTCTATTTATATGAAAATCCTCTTCTTAATAAGCAGGAACATGATCTATATTTGCTCCCCATCCCAACCCCCTCCCACCCAAGGAAAAAAAATAAAAAAAAATAAAAAAAGACCTATTGATCCAAACATTCCTGATATCAATAAGATTAGATGAATTTTCTAATGTATATCATGCATAATAGATAAAAACATAAATATTAAAATGTTATCTAAATTTAAATTGAATAATAGTAGTTTTCATGTTGGATGAAACATCTAGGATTTTGTTTTCCCCTCATTAATATTAAATCCTACTTGGTGTCATCAATGCTCCAATCTAATTGACAATCATTTTTAATCAAGAAATTTATTGTATTCATGCCAGATAATAACTCTTTGAATAAAATAAGAAAAATGTAAAGCACAATCAATAAATTTCAATAAGGTAAAGAATAGAATAACCTCACCATGCACCCAAGCAAAATGTATTTATAATTTTAGCCCTCTTGAACAAGTTCTCAAAATACATGCCTGTGACTTAAATACCAAAGAAAGAACAATGGGCATAGTTATAGTTTTTCTACAAAAAAAACCTGTTTATGCCATCAGAAGTGAAGTAAGGACAAGAAGCAGGCCAAATAAAAGCGGGGAGAAAACAAGTGAAACAAATACAGAAAGAAGGATAAAAATATTAACAATCATTTACCTCTATGGCCTTGCTTGGAGCAACTCGAATAACATTAACAAAATTTCCACGAAACAAACCAGTCCATCCTTCATTCTTTAAAACATTTTGAAAAACTTCAATGGTTGAGTTGCCATAGCTCCCTACCATCAAGTGAGTTCTGATCGTTTCTAGAGGGGCAACCATAGTTCGGGAAACAGCCCCAGCAATTCCCCCACTAATAAAGCTCCTAAGAGAAGGATCACGCACTCTGAGCCTGATTTTGAGGACATCTTTCTTCTCATTGATCTTTGCCTTTTTTACTACCACAGCATCAGCTGCTCCCAGTGCTGTATCTTGTTGATCCAGGGCAATCCTACAATTCAATGGAGGAGGTACTGCATACTTTGCATAGTGATCACTAAATGGAATCCCTACACTATTATTGCTAGGGTTTGATGAGCTTGAAGTGATACCAAAGCCTGAAGTGGCGCGACCAATGCTCGCAAACATTCCACTAGTAGGGTAAAAGCAGTCCTCAATGCACCAAGAAAGATTCAAACCAGTCAAGGGGAGGAGAACCCGATCGCTTTCATTTCCAATGGCATGCAAAGATTTCCCGGCCATAGCTCAGACTCTGAATAAAACCTCTGATCGCAATGGCAAGCAGTGGAAGGGATTGAAAACCTCTAAATTTCAGGTATTGAACTGAAATAAGAAACTAAAAAAAAAAGGCAAAATTAGAGACAGCATAGCTTGTGCTTGAAGATGCTTAAGTTTAAAGCAAACATAATTTCGCTATAAGTGCATCCACTTGAAAAATTAAAAACTGAAATTTTATATAAGAATCTAAAAAAGCAGGTCAAAAAGCAAATATATCACTTGAAATCAACGCATAGTAAGATCAAAGCCCTATATTTCTTGAATGCAACAACAATAGATGGCTTTTAGATCGCAAGCATTAAAAGGAAAGGGCTTTCCAACCTGAAACCGGAGCAAATCGAACAACAAACAGCCCTCGCCTTTATCGCTCTCCGCACCTTTCAGAGAGACGAGGAACGATATAGAGAAAGAGAACAGAGAAAGCGGAGAGTGTCGAAGAAAAAAACGCGCAGGAATTTCCCTTTGGATTATGAAACTATTTGTCGAGCAGGTTCTTTATGCTTAAAATCGCAGAGCAGAAACTTGCCGGCTTTATCAGCGCCATAAATCTCGTTTGGTTAAAGTATGCGGCGGTATGCCTGTGTGTGTTCGATGTGCATAATCTTATTCTAATTTTGTAAATTTGTTATTATAAACGTTCTAAAAAGATTTAGTTCTAAATCTTAATTTTTTTTTGGGAAAATTTGGGGCATAGCCCGTATCATGGTAAAATAAAAACAAAGTTTATACACTAACTCTACAACCATTTATAAGTATATGTAAAGAGAGCTGTGACAAAAATTGACAAAAAACCCAAGAGATTGGTCACAACTCACAAGCAAAAGGATCAAAAAAGAAGCCTGAGGGGGACACAGTAATCGAGGATCCGATCAGGAAGAACTAGATCGAGATCATGAAAGCATCAGTAAATAGAGCATCACTTAGAGCAACAATAATAGGGGACCCTAGCTGATAGAGGACAAACCAAAGAAAGTTTCTGCAGGGTGCTAAAACAACCAGGTCAAATGCAAAGAGAAGAAAGGAACAACAACCATCCAAGGGGAGAGCCCCGCCCAGGTTAGGTCCACTCATCATTGTCCCAAAATAGAGATGAGGCAGGAGGGGAAAGTGTTAGCATGCGGTTCATTCATATTATTGTGTACCTACTCTATTTACCCTTTTACCTGTATTAGCTTATTTAAAGATATATGTACCGTCACGTAGATGAATAGAATTGTCTTTCCTTTCTTTACCAATTACTCTTCGTCTCTGTTTGTCTCTTCTCTGCTAAGACTTCTTTGGCATCTCTTTCATAGTATCAAGAGCCACAAATGGGGGACCAAAGCTCCACTTCTTCATTCCCTCCCTCCTCCTCTAATCCAGCCGACCACAATGCCGAAGTCTCCATTCTAGCACCTCTCAAATTTCTCGTCTCCAACATCAAGAACCTAATCCCTCATCCTCTCAACAATGACAACTACGCTATATGGCGAATTCAAATCATCCAGCAATTTTCTGCGAATGGGTACGTCGGTCACCTCACAGACATCAATGCTCTGCCCTTTGAAGACGCACCACAAGAACTTGCACGTTGGCGACTCGTCGACAACAATTTGATCTCTGCTCTCTTCTCCACAATATCACCTTCCATTCTGCCCTACGTCATCACCTCCACCACATCTCAAGAAATATGGAACGTTCTTGAACGACGATTGCAACCTTCAAGCCGCTCGAGAGTTCTTCAGCTCAAGAACGAGCTTCACCACTTACAAATAAAAAATCTTACTATGCAGCAATATCTTTCACAAATAAAGAACATTGTCAACAACGTTGCTGTCGCCGGCTCCAATATTGACCCGGAAGACATCATGCTCTACATCCTCAATGGGCTTCTGTCTACATACAATTATTTCAAAACAACCATCTGCACCTCCTCCATTCAGCCCTTTATGCCACTTCCTATAATCAAGCGAAAGGGTGAACTCAAAAACGCCAAAACCGGAACATCAACACCTCATACAGAACACCCTCTCTGAGCCAACCTGTCCCGCAGCCCATGAGCACAAACAATCAGCGCCCAACTTGCCAAATATGTGGCAAAACACGGCACATAGCCATTAACTGTTGGCATATATGAAACTTTAAGTATGCACCAACCACTTCAAATGGGCCTCGAGCCATGCTAGCTCAACCAACATCTTACGGGACTCAAGATTGGATTCTCGACTCCAGTGCCTCCACACACTTGACGCCGGACAACACTCATCTCCAGCAGCCGTCCGCCTACAATGGCCAAGATACTGTCTCCGTCGCCAATGGCTCCACCCCACCAATTCATAATTCAGACCAAGGTTTGCTTCCGCTACTGGACACACCTCGTAAGCTTCGGTTATGCAATATTTTACACATTCCATATCTTACTCACAATCTTCTTTCTGTTTTGAAGCTAACATCTGATAACTTAATCTCAATTTACTTTTGATACTAACGGCTTTGAAATAAAGGATTCTCAGGACAATCGTATTCTACTTCGTGGACATTTCCATAACGGGTTATTTCATATACAACCAGCTCCCGAGGAGCCTCCCACCGCCCTTCATGCCATCACCACATCCTCTCAACTTTGGCATGCCCGCCTCAGTCACCCGAATAATAGACTTCTTTCTTTTCTTGCTAAACAAATTCCTGACTTTAGAAATGTATCTTTTACATTTCTTTGCGAATCTTGCAATGAGGCCAAGAGCCACAAGCTCTCGTTTAATAAAAGAAATTTCGTTTCTTCGTCACCGTTCGAGCTTATTCACTCAGATGTGTGGGGACTGACACAACAACCATCCTTAGATGGGTTTAGATACTATGTAAATTTTATCGATGATTTTACTCATTTTCATGGATTTACTTCATGCATTCTAAAAATGAAACGTTCACAAAATTTTATCAATTTTGCAGTTTAGTTCTCACACAATTTTCAACTACCCCAAAAACTTTTCGCTCCAACGGCGGAGGTGAATTCGTGAGCCTTGCTTTCAAATCTTTTCTTCAAAACCATGGTATTCTCCACCAACTCAACTGTCCGCATACCCCAGAACAGAATGGCCTAGCTGAACGCAAGCACATACATCTTCTAAATCTCACCCACATGCTCCTACATGCGTCTCATCTACCAAATCAATTCTGGGCTAAAGCCACTTCCACAGCCAACTATCTCATAAATCGTCTCCCCTCCAAATCCATCTTTCTAAAATCTCCTTACCAAACTCTCTATAACAAATTTATAACCAATTCTCATCTTCGCACCTTCGGGTGTCTCTGCTATCCTTTGTTACAACCCTACACCACCAACAAGTTTTCTCCTCGCTCCGCCGACTACATCTTCATCGGATACTCCCCCATCTACAAAGGCTACAAATGTTACAATCTCACCACACATAAAGTCCACATCTCTCGTCACGTAATCTTTTTCAACAAAATTTTTCCCTACACCTCAATGGCCACAAAATACATACCAACCCCTCAACCCGCCACAACTGACACTTCCCTTGTACTTCTTGTCCCAACTTCAGCTATTCCCCCTTCAATCCCTTTAGATAACACCAAACACCACCCTCCATCTTCTACAACTAATACCCAACCTGCAACTCTACCTGTCTATCCCTGTCCAGCACAAGACTTGAGCTCCGAACCTCATATTTCCCCTCAAATTTCCAACCATCCCATTCACCATATGACAACTCGATCCAAGTATGGCATATCAAAACCCAAACACTTCCTGTCACTTCTCAACAAAACTACTCCTCCCACCACTCCAACAACTTACATCAAGCGGCGCTAAAAATTCGAATACTAGCATCTCGCTATGGTCGAAGAGTTCTCTGCTCTACATCAAACAAAGAACGTGGCCTCTTATTCCTCCTCCGTCGAACAAGCAAATTCTTCGAAGTAAATTGACCTTCAAAATCAAGCTGCTACCTTCAGGACAAGTTGTCCGTTACAAAGCTTGACTTGTCGCATTGGGCTATGACCAAATATATGGAGAAAATTACACTAAGACCTTCATCCCCATCTCCAAGATGCCAACCATCCGCCTACTTCTTACTCTTTCCCTGCACGGCAAATGGAAAATACTTCAACTGGATGTTTCCAAAGCCTTCTTGCATGGCGACCTTCCAGATGATATATACATGCACAAATCGCCCGGGTTTGTGGATTCTCGATCACCAAACTAAGTATGCAAGCTTCATAAATCCCTCTACGGGCTCAAGAAGGTACTTACAAGAGGTTCCAAAAGCTCACAACATTCCTACAATCTCACGGATTTCGGTTTAGTCGCTCCGACCCATCTCTACTTCTTTTTACTCATCGCCAAGTTCAAATTTTTCTACTAATCTATGTTGATGATATTCTTGTCATAGGGAACGATTCTCACTACATCCAATCACTACTTCAAGATCTCAACTCCCAATTTTCTCTTAAGCATCTCGGACACATATCCCTCTTCGTTGGCATACAGGTTATTCAAAACACCAAAGGATACTTCCTCACATAGCAACACTATGTCACCAAAATTCTCAATGAGGCCGGCTTCTTTGATTGCAAGCCGTCACCTACACCACTTGCTCATGCATCAAAACAACAACTCTACGACAACAATCCGTTCCATGATCCCTCTCTTTATCGTCATCTCGTCGGCTTTCTTCAGTATCTATCAATTACCATACTCGACATAGCTTTTGCAACAAATCGTATCTGGCAACATATGCACCAGCCCACGGATCAAGACTTTCAAGCTCTCAAACATCTTCTATGCTACGTCAAAGGCACACTATCCTTTGGCCTACTGATAGTCACTGGCGATCTACATCTTCGAACCTTCACTAACGAAGACTGGGCTGTTGACAACATCGACAGGAAATCCATCTTCGAATTTTCACCTTCTTGGGTCCAAATCTAATCTTGGACCGTCAAGAAACAGGTAACCGTAGCCAAGTCTTCAACAAAAGTTGAATATCAGGCTATCTCCACAGCCACCTCAAAACTTATTTGGCTTCGTCGATTAGCTACCGAACTCTCCCTCGTACAAGACACTCCAATGATCATCCACTATGACAACATCTCTGCCATTTCTCTTGCCAAGAACTCTATCTTCCATGCTCAAATGAAATACATTGAAATTGACTATCATTTCATTCGGCAACACATCTCTTCTGGCAACATCACCATTCAGCACATTCCCTCCAAAGACTAAATTGCGGACATTCTTCCAAATTAACCATTCAATCCTCGAATGATTAGTTTTAGGGAGGATGTTAGCATGCGATTCATTCATATTATTGTGTATATACTCTATTTACCCTTCTACCTGTATTAGCTTATTTAAAGATATATGTATTGTCACCTGGATGAATTGAATTGTCTTTCCTTTCTTTACCAATTACTCGTCGTCTCCGTTTGTCTCTTCTCTGCCAAGACTTCTTTGGCATCTCTTTTAGAAAGCATGACAAATCTCTTCAGCAATTTTCCATTTAGAAATCCTCACATAGACATAATTGATAACCATGTTGCGGATGAAATGAAGAGAGGATACAAAATTCCCAAAAGGACTATCATTGCTTTCTCTCCAAATGAAATAAATGGTCTCACAAATAACCAAAAAATAGAAGTTCTTCTCCATAGAATTTAAGTGTTATGGTTCAGGAATACACTCAAACATTTGCAAAGCATTGGTTTGAGAAGGAAACCATCCAAAACTGGTAGCAACAAAGAGATGACAAAAAAAAAAAAAAGGAAATTCACATTGAAAAAATAAGTGCATAGTGCTTTCAACCTTAACCTTGCAAAAAGAGCAAGTCCTATCAATAAGAATGTTCCTTCTTACTATAACTTTAACTGTTTTAAGACCCTCATGAATGGCCAACCAAGTAAAAGAAGAAAATCTGAGAATATACCTCTTATGCCAAACATATTTAAACTAAGGAACAATGGCCAAATAAGAGAAGAAATGCATCATAAATGTATTGAAGTTTGGCTTATCTGACCCAATCCAACAGCCATGCCAGCTGGATGGGTTAAAATAGGAACTGAACAAATTTTGGAGGCAACCCAAAGAGGAATGAAATTAGTGAGAGACCAAACTCCATGCAGGAAGTAATCGTGAACCCATAAGGGTCCGGTCCCAGGCGATTACAATAATTCCAAATAGCAATGCCTTCCCACCATGGGTCCCAAAAGAAGGAAAGCTTACAGGAAGTAACAGTGACATTAAGCTTAATTTACTCCTTAATATTAATGGCTGTGAGGCAAATAAACTTCCATAATTTGGAAGAGGAAGCAGGGGGTTGTTTCCAAGGAGAAGTAAACTTGAACCGAAACCAGTCAGCAACCAAAGAGTCAAAAGAGAGAAACCACCAAATAAAAGAACAACCGAAGCCGTGGTATAGAGATTGGATAGACGGAATACCCAGACCCCCAAATCTGGTAGGTAAATAGGTCTTATTCCAAGCAATGAGATGCAATTTTTTGTCAGACGTAGATCCATGAAATAGAAACCTGGAACATAGTTTATCAATAATTTTGATTCCTAATTTATTGTGAAATATTTAGTTTTTTTTTTATATTAAGCAATTTAAAAATAAAATCTTGACCTCAAAGGCTTCATTTCAGACAAATTTCTTACTATTTTATTTTATTTAGACGACATCCATAATTTTATTTGGCCAATATTTTCTTAATGCTTAAAAAAATGTAATAGAAAGCTACTTTCTACAACAACTTTAAAAAATTATTTTCTTTAGTAGCTTTACAAAGTTGTAAGAAAACTGTCCTAAACAAAGCCTAGGTTGAAAGGCTGAGCTCTCAACTAATAGATTATGATGAAGTATATAATATCTGATTTTAATTTAGTTTTCACATTTATTTTGAAGTGTTCCAATGCTAAAAACATGAAAAAATTGTTACTGTATATTTCTTTAAGTTTATTTTTATAATTTAAAAATAAAATTCACTTTAGAGAGTTAAATAAATGAGTCTTATTGTTAACTCAAGTTTTTTTGCATTTATCCCATCTTTGTGAGAATTTAAGTCATGAGAAAGAAGATCAATTATAATCATCATTTTTTTTTCTATTTCATACACAATATAAACTAGAGAGATTGCAAAGTTTTTTTATCTGAAAATTTAAACGAGAAAATTCATCGAGCATAGGCTAACTGTGAATAGAGATCCTTATTAAGAAAAAATCAACACAATGGTGGCTTACCATGTTAGATGGATGCACATCTTTTTAGAAAATTAGAAAAGAAAAGAAGACATAAAACATCAGGATAGCTCCTCAAATGTCTTAGTAGCAAATGTAATAGAAGCAATTGATGATGTGGTTGATGATGTCCTAGGATAGAATAAATAGAATCATATGTTGATAGCATTGGAATATATTTTAATTTTTTGCTTGCTCGGTTGTTTAACTCCACTAGTTCCATAGATGGCAATGCATAACACAAACATGATTCTTATATGCAACATATTATTTATATATTTTGTAGGGGGTATTTCAATCTTCATCATGAATATTAATTGAAGTTTTCAGCAAAAAATAGTGGAAGCCATGACCATCCAAGCTCAAATTATGACCATAAGATGCTTCCTCTGAGTTGAACAAGTGAACCCCTCACTGACCTTAGTGGCCATTAATAAGTGCATTTAAGCAACAATTGTCCATATAAATTTCTCTAATCAATGTTATGAATATATTGTCATCGGCGTTGATCTCAAAGATTGATTAGTTAGGATGGATTTCAATTTTAATATTTTGGTCATCAAAACTAATTTAGAAAACTTTAGATGAATGACTAGTAAATAGTAGAGTATTGGCACTCTAATATGATGATGCATGCACATTATAAAGCTATGTTAGTATTTTATAATTTTAATTTGGTACTTTTATTTTCATTAAGTTAATCATATTATCTTCATTTTTAACCTTATAAAGGGGCAATTTTTATTATAAGTCATGATTATGTTAGTCATGTTGTGTTATAATTTTCTTGTGTGATCTTTTGTTCGCCTAACTCACTCCATGTCTAAAATCTCGTTCATTTTAACTTTAGTTGGCCAATTTTTTTATTGTTGCTTCATAAAACAACTTCTACCTCACCTTTAACCACCACCATCATTTTGGCTCCACCTCACGACCTCCATGATGATATAGCCATCCTACCTCTCTGTGACGACCCCAAGATCCGTGTAGCGAAAGGATTCATCTGATCGTTCTATTGCATCTTTTTTTTTTTTCTTTCTTCTTTTCTTTCTATCGGTTTCCTCATCTGTTGTTCATATCAATCCATACATACATATATCCAGAGCCAGAGATAATTACATTACAGAAAAGAAACAGCAGCGGATACTATAATTCACATATAGTACAACAGTCAGAGTACAGCCAAAAGAGAAATCTACACTAGCCGTACAGGCTACAAAAGAAAAAGCTACAGAACTCGACAGAAAGATCTTCAAGCTGGAGGCCCTACACCTGAAATCATTAACCACATATAATGAGCTTACAAAGCCCAGCAGGTCACCAAAGCCTACAACTGAAATCAAAACACGACACTGAAAACAATATGCAGGTTAACGAAATCAAGTCAAATCAATCAGTCGTACATGATCAATGAGTCAATGCAATACAGAAATCAATACGGAACAGAAATCAATAAAATCAATAACCAGTGGGAAATCCATAAAGCTCAAAAATCAATGCGTTAATCCATTCTCTACAATCTCTATCATAGCAATCAATAACATCAATTACATCAATACAATCGTCTAGTCGTCTTACTTATCGTATCACATCAGTCAAATCAATAGAGTGGAATTGTATCGGAACATATACTTGCAAATCAATCTATCGTTCAATCTCACTTACTTCTTATCAATACGGCAGTGTATGTATCCAAATCCATAAAAAGAACCATCCATTGACGACCACGAACGATGCTACAACAGTGAAATCGTATCAATCAATTCTGCCAGTCAATAGTACCAATCGGCTCAAAATCCCAATAAACGATCAAATCAATACGGCGAAAGATCAATTGAAATCAAATCAATACAATCAGCTTCATAAAGAAATCTATTTTACGATAAATTAAATCCATACGACAACAATCCATTCAATCAATCAATCGATAATTGGTACGACGAATCAATGTATCAATGTATCAATAGCATGTCAGGATCTGTCGTATCAATAGTATCCATATGTCAATATCATATCTATATCAATGTCGATGTCGGTATCTATCAATCGGTACAATCTATATCAATATCAGTGTCAATATCTATGAATCAATCAAGTCGATAATATCAATCGGAAAAGCAATACGATAAATCAATTGTAGCAAGTAAAATCAATACAAAATCAATAATATCAATGATCAATAATCAATCAATAAAATTAATAAATATGTTCAATAATAAATCAATTCAATAAATCCATCAATATCAATAAATCAATCGGAAATCAATAAATCAATGCATATCAGGAAATCCATACGATGCAATATCGTATACATGCAATTCCATACAATGGTCTTACTCGACAAGCACAAACACTAGCTATGATCAATGATGCTGTTGTAGAAATCCATAGTGCTATTGTAAAATCCATATTGCTGTTGTAGATATCCGCACGTTGGTTTCGATCAAGAAGAGTCGTCACTCTTTTGCCCGTCGGCCGCCCGTCGGCATATAAAACTCCTTATGACTCCCAATCGTTATATCGATGATCTATGATTTAAAGGAAAGCCCGTCGGCCCACCATCCTGTACAGGTCAAGTTCTATCTCCAACCAACGTTCAACCAGGTTCCCACTTATCTTTCAGTAACAATCAATCAATGCAATAATCGATGCAATAAGCAATATTAAAGAAATCTAGAACAATCATATCAATAAATCAATTCAATCTATCAATTTCGGGAAAATCAGAAATCGTACGAAAATCGGGCAGAGCAACGACAATCTACAGAATTTACACAGAAATCTCCAAAAATTACAATTCACCAAATTAATACAGAACGTGCACAGCAACATTATAAGACTATTCTTCTACTGCTCAAACCAATTCGGACATCATAATAAATTGCAGTCAAAATAAAACTCCGCAGAACCAAAACGGACCGGACGAAATCTGCCAGAAAATAATCAAAACGTGCAGAATAATCACATCTACAACATACCAAAATTTATGCGGTGAAATCTTCACCAGTACCAAACCGGGTACGAAAATTACTTACAAAAACACAAATCTGAGCACCATTTTACAAAACCTCAAAATCTTCGAAAACAGAAGTAGGGTTCGGAGTCCTTACAGCGAGACAAACAAAATATCCAACAGCAACGAATGACGAAAATCGCTCCGCAGGCCCCAAAATAGGACTTCTTCCTTTGCTTTTCCTCTCTTTCTCTCTCTTCAAAATATCTGATATTTTAAAAAAGTATTTTCTCTCTCCTCAAAACGAGCTGATTTTCTTATAACATTAGTCTGATCGGCCCGGCCGATCGCCACATCGTCCTGGCCGATCAGAACAAAAACCAATCGGCCCTGGACGATTTCTCAGAACGATGCTCTCGGGATTCTTGTCGTATCTGATCGTCCCAGGACGATCCAAAATAGTCCTGGACAATCCAGTCCAGAAATCACTCCAGAGAACATTCCAGAAATCAGCTGTTTTCCATGCACTGATCGGCCTGGACGATCTCACCATCGTCCCGGCCGATCCTGGGGAAAAATCACTTTTCCCAGCAGCTACAGCAAAGTAACGAGGTCTCACAATCTCCCCACCTTAGAAAAATATCGTCCCAACATTTCCCTAAGGGTACAGAGCAAAACAAAAGCAAAACGAAACAAAACAGAGCTAATCCAATCACTCAGACAATCAATAAATCGCGCAAATCACAACGAAACAGACGATAAACAAAACTCGTACCAGTCACATTTGCAGGCATTCCTTGTGCATCCTCCTCCATCTCTTGCTCATTTCCAATCAGATCAGTCGGGACAGTCGGAGCAGTCGGAACTATCGGAACAAGTCCTTGCCTAAGTTCAGAACTTGGGCATTCCGTCATTCTATGTCCATATCCACCACATCGGAAGCATTGCCCAGTCCTCTGATAACATTATCCCGAATGTCTTTTCCCACAACATGTACAAACATTAAACCTTGCTCTGCTACCTTCCCCACTTTTCTTGCTACGGCCAGAGCGTTTTGCTAATTTGTCGCTCACCATTTAAGCGACCATGTCAACAAATTTATTCATATTTGCAGATGTGAGTGGGAGATCAGTAGCAGACTCAACTTTCTTTCCTTTCGGATCCATTGGCCTGATCAATACAAATCATTCGAATCAAAATCGTGGAAATCAAATACGTATAACAAAACAAATCAAATAATGCAATCATCAACTCTGGATATAATCAAATCCTTTTTACTACACTCGCTCTGATACCACTTGTGACGACCTCAAGATCCGTGTAGCGAAAGGATTCATCTGATCGTTCTATTGCCTCTTTTTTTTTTCTTTCTTCTTTTCTTTCTATCGGTTTTCTCATCTGTTGTTTATATCAATCCATACATACATATATCCAGAGCTAGAGATAATTACATTACAGAAAAGAAACAGTAACGGATACTATAATTCACATATAGTACAACAGTCAGAGTACAGCCAAAAGAGAAATCTACACTAGCCGTACAGGCTACAAAAGAAAAAGCTACAGAACTCGGCAGAAAGATCTTCAAGCTGGAGGCCCTGCACCTGAAATCATTAACCACATATAATGAGCTTATAAAGCCCAGCAGCTCACCAAATCCTATAACTGAAATCAAAGCACGACACTGAAAACAATATGCAGGTTAATCAAATCAAGTCAAATCAATCAGTCGTACATGATCAATGAGTCAATGCAATACAGAAATCAATACGGAACAGAAATCAATAAAATCAATAACCAGTGAGAAATCAATAAAACTCAAAAATTAATGCGTCAATCCATTCTCTACAATCTCTATCATTGCAATCGATAACATCAATTACATCAATACAATCGTTTAGTCGTCTTTACTTATCGTATCACATCAGTCAAATCAATAGAGTGGAATTGTATCGGAACATATACTTGCAAATCAATCTATCGTTCAATCTCACTTACTTCTTATCAATACGACAGTGTATGTATCCATATCCATAAAAAGAACCATCCATTGACGACCACGAACGATGCTACAACAGTGAAATCGTATCAATCAATTCTGCCAGTCAATAGTACCAATCGGCTCAAAATCCCAATAAACGATCAAATCAATACGGCGAAAGATCAATTGAAATCAAATCAATACAATCAGCTTCATAAAGAAATCTATTTTATGATAAATTAAATCCATACGGCAACAATCCATTCAATCAATCAATCGATAATTGGTACGACGAATCAATGTATCAATGTATCAATAGCATGTCAGGATCTGTCGTATCAATAGTATCCATATGTCAATATCATATCTATATCAATGTCGATGTCGGTATCTATCAATCGGTACAATCTATATCAATATCAGTGTCAATATCTATGAATCAATCAAGTAGATAACATCAATCGGAAAAGCAATACAATAAATCAATTGTAGCAAGTCAAATCAATACAAAATTAATAATATCAATGATCAATAATCAATAAATAAAATCAATAAATCTGTTCAATAATAAATCAATTCAATAAATCCATCAATATCAATAAATCAATCGAAAATCAATAAATCAATGCATATCAGGAAATCCATACGATGCAATATCGTATACATGCAATTCCATACAATGGTCTTACTCGACAAGCACAAACACTAGCTATGATCAATGATGCTGTTGTAGAAATCCATAGTGCTATTGTAAAATCCATATTGCTGTTGTAGATATCCGCACGTTGGTTTCGATCAAGAAGAGTCGTCACTCTTTTGCCCGTCGGCCGCCCGTCGGCATATAAAACTCCTTATGACTCCCAATCGTTATATCGATGATCTATGATTTAAAGGAAAGCCCGTCGGCCCACCATCCTGTACAGGTCAAGTTCTATCTCCAACCAACGTTCAACCAGGTTCCCACTTGTCTTTCAGTAACAATCAATCAATGCAATAATCGATGCAATAAGCAATATTAAAGAAATCTAGAACAATCATATCAATAAATCAATTCAATCTATCAATTTCGGGAAAATCAGAAATCGTACGAAAATCGAGCAGAGCAACGGCAATCTACATAATTTACACAGAAATCTCCAAAAATTACAATTCACCAAATTAATACAGAACGTGCACAGCAACATTATAAGACTATTCTTCTACTGCTCAAACCAATTCGGACATCATAATAAATTGCAGTCAAAATAAAACTCCGCAGAACCAAAACGGACCGGACGAAATCTGCCAGAAAATAATCAAAACGTGCAGAATAATCACATCTACAACATACCAAAAGTTATGCGGTGAAATCTTCACCAGTACCAAACCGGGTACGAAAATCACTTACAAAAACACAAATCTGAGCACCATTTTACAAAACCTCAAAATCTTCAAAAACAGAAGTAGGGTTCGGAGTCCTTACAGTGAGACAAACAAAATATCCAACAGCAACGAACGACAAAAATTGCTCCGCGGGCCCCGAAATCGGACTTCTTTCTTTGCTTTTCCTCTCTTTCTCTATCTTCAAAATATCTGATATTTTAAAAAATGATTTTCTCTCTCCTCAAAACGAGCTGATTTTCTTATAACATTAGTCTGATCGGCCCGGCCGATCGCCACATTGTCCTGGCCGATCAGAACAAAAACCAATTGGCCCTGGACGATTTCTCAGGACGATGCTCTCGGGATTCTTGTCGTATCTGATCGTCCCAGGACGATCCAAAATAGTCCTGGACGATCCAGTCCAGAAATCACTCCAGAGAACATTCCAGAAATCAGCTGTTTTCCATGCACTGATCGGCCTGGACGATCTCACCATCGTCCCGGCCGATCCTGGGGAAAAATCACTTTTCCCAGTAGCTACAGCAAAGTAACGAGGTCTCACAATCTCCCCACCTTAGAAAAATGTCGTCCCGACATTTCCCTAAGGGTACAGAGCAAAACAAAAGCAAAATGAAACAAAACAGAGCTAATCCAATCACTCAGACAATCAATAAATCGCGCAAATCACAACGAAACAGACGATAAACAAAACTCGTACCAGTCACATTTGTAGGCATTCCTTGTGCATCCTCCTCCATCTCTTGCTCTTTTCCAATCAGATCAGTCGGGACAGTCGGAGCAGTCGGAACCATCGGAACAGGTCCTTGCCTAAGTTCAGAACTTGGGCATTCCGTCATTCTATGTCCATATCCACAACATCGAAAGCATTGCCCAGTCCTCTGATAACATTATCCCGAATATCTTTTCCCACAACATGTACAAACATTAAACCTTGCTCTGCTACCTTCCCCACTTTTCTTGCTACGGCCAGAGCGTTTTGCTAATTTGTCGCTCACCATTTGAGCGACCATGTCAGCAAATTTATTCATATTTGCAGATGTGAGTAGGAGATCAGTAGCAGACTCAACTTTCTTTCCTTTCGGATCCATTGGCCTGATCAATACAAATCATTCGAATCAAAATCGTGGAAATCAAATACGTATAACAAAACAAATCAAATAATGCAATCATCAACTCTGGATATAATCAAATCCTTTTTACTACACTCGCTCTGATACCACTTGTGACGACCCCAAGATCCGTGTAGCGAAAGGATTCATCTGATCGTTCTATTGCCTCTTTTTTTTTTTCTTTCTTCTTTTCTTTCTATCGATTTTCTCATCTGTTGTTTATATCAATCCATACATACATATATCCAGAGCTAGAGATAATTACATTATAGAAAAGAAACAGTAGCGGATGCTATAATTCACATATAGTACAACAGTCAGAGTACAGCCAAAAGAGAAATTTACACTAGACGTACAGGCTACAAAAGAAAAAGCTACAGAACTCGGCAGAAAGATCTTCAAGCTGGAGGCCCTGCACCTGAAATCATTAACCACATATAATGAGCTTACAAAGTCCAGCAGGTCACCAAAGCCTACAACTGAAATCAAAGAACGACACTGAAAACAATATGCAGGTTAATCAAATCAAGTCAAATCAATCAGTCGTACATGATCAATGAGTCAATGCAATACAGAAATCAATACGGAACAGAGATCAATAAAATCAATAACCAGTGAGAAATCAATAAAACTCAAAAATTAATGCGTCAATCCATTCTCTACAATCTCTATCATTGCAATCGATAACATCAATTACATCAATACAATCGTCTAGTCGTCTTACTTATCGTATCACATCAGTCAAATCAATAGAGTGGAATTGTATCGGACATATACTTGCAAATCAATCTATCGTTCAATCTAACTTACTTCTTATCAATACGGCAGTGTATGTATCCATATCCATAAAAAGAACCATCCATTGACGACCACGAACGATGCTACAACAGTGAAATCGTATCAATCAATTCTGCCAGTCAATAGTACCAATCGGCTCAAAATCCCAATAAACGATCAAATCAATACGGCGAAAGATCAATTGAAATCAAATCAATACAATCAGCTTCATAAAAAAATCTATTTTATGATAAATTAAATCCATACGGCAACAATCCATTCAATCAATCAATCGATAATTGGTACGACGAATCAATGTATCAATGTATCAATAGCATGTCAGGATCTATCGTATCAATAGTATCCATATGTCAATATCATATCTATATCAATGTCGATGTCGGTATCTATCAATCGATATAATCTATATCAATATCAGTGTCAATATCTATGAATCAATCAAGTCGATAACATCAATTGGAAAAGCAATACGATAAATCAATTGTAGCAAGTCAAATCAATACAAAATCAATAATATCAATGATCAATAATCAATCAATAAAATCAATAAATCTGTTCAATAATAAATCAATTCAATAAATCCATCAATATCAATAAATCAATCGGAAATCAATAAATCAATGCATATCAGGAAATCCATACGATGCAATATCGTATACATGCAATTCCATACAATGGTCTTACTCGACAAGCACAAACACTAGCTATGATCAATGATGCTGTTGTAGAAATCCATAGTGCTATTGTAAAATCCATATTGCTGTTGTAGATACCCGCACGTTGGTTTCGATCAAGAAGAGTCGTCACTCTTTTGCCCGTCGGCCGCCCGTCGGCATATAAAACTCCTTATGACTCCCAATCGTTATATCGATGATCTATGATTTAAAGGAAAGCCCGTCGGCCCACCATCCTGTACAGGTCAAGTTCTATCTCCAACCAACGTTCAACCAGGTTCCCACTTGTCTTTCCCAGTAACAATCAATCAATGCAATAATCGATGCAATAAGCAATATTAAAGAAATCTAAAACAATCATATCAATAAATCAATTCAATCTATCAATTTCGGGAAAATCAGAAATCGTACAAAAATCGGGCAGAGCAACGACAATCTACAGAATTTACACAGAAATCTCCAAAAATTATAATTCACCAAATTAATACAGAACGTGCACAACAACATTATAAGACTATTCTTCTACTGCTCTCAAAACCAATTCGGACATCATAATAAATTGCAGTCAAAATAAAACTCCGCAGAACCAAAACGGACCGGACGAAATCTGCCAGAAAATAATCAAAACGTGCAGAATAATCACATCTACAACATACCAAAAGTTATGCGGTGAAATCTTCACCAGTATCAAACCGGGTACGAAAATCACTTACAAAAAACACAAATCTGAGCACCATTTTATAAAAACCTCAAAATCTTCAAAAACAGAAGTAGGGTTCGGAGTCCTTACAGTGAGACAAACAAAATATCCAACAGCAACGAACGACAAAAATTGCTCCGCGGGCCCCGAAATCGGACTTCTTCCTTTGCTTTTCCTCTCTTTCTCTATCTTCAAAATATCTGATATTTTAAAAAATGATTTTCTCTCTCCTCAAAACGAGCTGATTTTCTTATAACATTAGTCTGATCGGCCCGGCCGATCGCCACATTGTCCTGGCCGATCAGAACAAAAACCAATTGGCCCTGGACGATTTCTCAGGACGATGCTCTCGGGATTCTTGTCGTATCTGATCGTCCCAGGACGATCCAAAATAGTCCTGGACGATCCAGTCCAGAAATCACTCCAGAGAACATTCCAGAAATCAGCTGTTTTCCATGCACTGATCGGCCTGGACGATCTCACCATCGTCCCGACCGATCCTGGGGAAAAATCACTTTTCCCAACAGCTACAGCAAAGTAACGAGGTCTCACAATCTCCCCACCTTAGAAAAACGTCGTCCTGACATTTCCCTAAGGGTACAGAGCAAAACAAAAGCAAAATGAAACAAAACAGAGCTAATCCAATCACTCAGACAATCAATAAATCGCGTAAATCACAACGAAACAGACGATAAACAAAACTCGTACCAGTCACATTTGCAGGCATTCCTTGTGCATCCTCCTCCATCTCTTGCTCTTTTCCAATCAGATCAGTCGGGACAGTCGGAGCAGTCGGAACCATCGGAACAGGTCCTTGCCTAAGTTCAGAACTTGGGCATTCCGTCATTCTATGTCCATATCCACAACATCGAAAGCATTGCCCAGTCCTCTGATAACATTATCCCGAATATCTTTTCACACAACATGTACAAACATTAAACCTTGCTCTGCTACCTTCCCCACTTTTCTTGCTACGGCCAGAGCGTTTTGCTAATTTGTCGCTCACCATTTGAGCGACCATGTCAGCAAATTTATTTATATTTGCATATGTGAGTGGGAGATCAGTAGCAGACTCAACTTTCTTTCCTTTCAGATCCATTGGCCTGATCAATACAAATCATTCGAATCAAAATCGCGGAAATCAAATACGTATAACAAAACAAATCAAATAATGCAATCATCAACTCTGGATATAATCAAATCCTTTTCACTACACTCGCTCTGGTACCACTTGTGACGACCCCAAGATCCGTGTAGCGAAAGGATTCATCTGATCGTTCTATTGCCTCTTTTTTTTTTCTTTCTTCTTTTCTTTCTATCAGTTTTCTCATCTGTTGTTTATATCAATCCATACATACATATATCCAGAGCCAGAGATAATTACATTACAGAAAAGAAACAACAGCGGATGCTATAATTCACATATAGTACAACAGTCAGAGTACAGCCAAAAGAGAAATCTACACTAGCCGTATAGGCTACAAAAGAAAAAGCTACAGAACTCGGCAGAAAGATCTTCAAGCTGGAGGCCCTGCACCTGAAATCATTAACCACATATAATGAGCTTACAAATCCCAGCAGGTCACCAAAGCCTACAACTGAAATCAAAGCACGACACTGAAAACAATATGCAGGTTAATCAAATCAAGTCAAATCAATCAGTCGTACATGATCAATGAGTCAATGCAATACAGAAATCAATACGGAATAGAAATCAATAAAATCAATAACCAATGAGAAATCCATAAAGCTCAAAAATCAATGCGTCAATCAATTCTCTACAATCTCTATCATTGCAATCGATAACATCAATTACATCAATACAATCGTCTAGTCGTCTTACTTATCGTATCACATCAGTCAAATCAATAGAGTAGAATTGTATCGGAACATATACTTGCAAATCAATCTATCGTTCAATCTCACTTACTTCTTATCAATACGGCAGTGTATGTAGCCATATCCATAAAAAGAACCATCCATTGACGACCACGAACGATGCTACAACAGTGAAATCGTATCAATCAATTCTGCCAGTCAATAGTACCAATCGGCTCAAAATCCCAATAAACGATCAAATCAATACGACGAAAGATCAATTGAAATAAAATCAATACAATCAGCTTCATAAAGAAATCTATTTTACGATAAATTAAATCCATACGACAACAATCCATTCAATCAATCAATCGATAATTGGTACGACGAATCAATGTATCAATAGCATGTCAGGATCTGTCGTATCAATAGTATCCATATGTCAATATCATATCTATATCAATGTCGATGTCGGTATCTATCAATCGGTACAATCTATATCAATATCAGTGTCAATATCTATGAATCAATCAAGTCGATAATATCAATCGAAAAAGCAATACGATAAATCAATTGTAGCAAGTCAAATCAATACAAAATCAATAATATCAGTGATCAATAATCAATCATAAAATCAATAAATCCGTTCAATAATAAATCAATTCAATAAATCCATCACTATCAATAAATCAATCGGAAATCAATAAATCAATGCATATCAGGAAATCCATACGATGCAATATCGTATACATGCAATTCCATACAATGGTCTTACTCGACAAGCACAAACACTAGCTATGATCAATGATGCTGTTGTAGAAATCCATAGTGCTGTTGTAGAATCCATATTGCTGTTGTAGATATCCGCACGTTGATTTTGATCAAGAAGAGTCGTCACTCTTTTGCCCGTCGGCCGCCCGTCGGCATATAAAACTCCTTATGACTCCCAATCGTTATATCGATGATCTATGATTTAAAGGAAAGCCCGTCGGCCCACCATCCTGTACAGGTCAAGTTCTATCTCCAACCAACGTTCAACCAGGTTCCCACTTGTCTTTCAGTAACAATCAATCAATGCAATAATCGATGCAATAAGCAATATTAAAGAAATCTAAAACAATCATATCAATAAATCAATTCAATCTATCAATTTCGGGAAAATTAGAAATCGTACGAAAATCAGGCAGAGCAACGGCAGTCTACAGAATTTACACAGAAATCTCCAAAAATTACAATTCACCAAATTAATACAGAACGTGCACAGCAACATTATATAAACTATTCTTCTACTGCTCAAACCAATTCGGACATCATAATAAATTGCAGTCAAAATAAAACTCCGCAGAACCAAATCGGACCGGACGAAATCTGCTAGAAAATAATCAAAACGTGCAGAATAATCACATCTACAACATACCAAAAGTTATGCGGTGAAATCTTCGCCAGTACCAAACCGGGTACGAAAATCACTTACAAAAACACAAATCTGTGTACCATTTTACAAAACCTCAAAATCTTCGAAAACAGAAGTAGGGTTCGGAGTCCTTACAGTGAGACAAATAAAATATCCAACAGCAACGAACGACGAAAATCACTCCGCGGGCCCCGAAATCGGACTTCTTCCTTTGCTTTTCCTCTCTTTCTTTCTCTTCAAAATATCTGATATTTAAAAAAATGTTTTTCTCTCTCCTCAAAACAAGCTGATTTTCTTATAACATTAGTCTGATCGGCCCGGCCGATCGCCACATCGTCTTGGCTGATTAGAACAAAAACCAATCGGCCCTGAACGATTTCTTAGGACGATGCTCTCGGGATTCTTGTCGTATCTGATCGTCCCAGGACGATCCAAAATCGTCCTGGACGATCCAGTCCATAAATCACTCCAGAGAACATTCCAGAAATCAGCTGTTTTCCATGCACTGATCGGCCTGGACGATCTCACCATCGTCCCGGCCGATCCTGGGGAAAAATCACTTTTCCCAGCAGCTAAAGCAAAGGAACGAGGTCTCTCTCTCACACACACACACACTCTCTCTCTCTCTCTCTCTCTATCTCACTCACTCTCTCTATCTATCTCTTTCTCTTTTAGCTATCAAAGTAACTCATTAATTCACCTTTGAAATATCTTCAATTTAATATGTCATACCTAATGTGATAGTGTTATGTCTATTTTGACTCGTCCCAGTAAGCCATATATCTTAGAACTTCTACATTTTATGTATGCGAATGTTATGTATGCATTTGAATGTCATAATTCTATTATGAAGCGTATCCCAACAGTCTAGTGCATGAAAATTTATAGTGGCAATTTTTCTTAGGGCGCCGCAGTGCTAAGCTTTGCAGTGTTGTGACATTGATCTCTCTATATTTTAAGAGAATTAAAAGTGATGATGCAGTACTGGAGTTCTAAATGTTGTGGCACCAAAATCAATTGTTTGTAAAAATATAATTGACTTTAGTTTGAATCTAGATAGGTTGTATTATATCTATCTTAATTTTAAGATTCTTTTGATTAAATTTATAATTTTATAGCATTAAAACATGGATAAATTTTATATCTTTTAAACCTTCATTGTATAACTTTTTTAAATTTATAGAAATAAGTTTTCTAAAAATTTCAATATTTTTCTAAATATTTCTATTTGGTAGATTGGAATTTGCGCTATTTTTAGCACTATATAAAATAATTTTGCTGTTAGAAATTAATATTGAAGTACATTTAAGGCTTCAAAATAGTGTTCTAAATAATCACTTATAATTTGCTATGATTCTAAAAAAAATGAAATTTCTACCTAGTTTGCTACTAGTACACTATAATGTGACATTATGCATTATAATTACTTTCATTTATTTTTTTAAAATACTTTTATATATATGATCTCTTGCTTGATGTGTATGATTATGAAGAGTTTTGATGTTGGAGTAAGTTTTGTTGTGTTGGAAGCACTGAGAGTCAAAAGTGTCTAAATTTTTGAATATATTGTGTTAAGTATTTGGGAGCTATACATGCGTATTTTTGATATGTTAATATAGGGAGTCATAAGGACCTAAATTCTAGTATTTATTTTTGTTCGGAGGCATAAGAGTCTGAGATAAATCTATTCAATTCTATTTGAAATATGAAATATTTATTTATATATTAAGCAAAGTTCATTTAATTTCAGTGATACGCTAGCTTTATTATATTTAGTACAATAGCCTATAATAATTGTTTTTAATTCAATTAAATAAATATTAGGTTAAGTATTGAAAATTTAGATAAGTGGGAGTCACATTTTGAGTTTTGTTGGTTCACACCAAGTCTGTAGTTTATTTCAGATCAGTGCAAGGGTAAGGAGTAAGTTGAGTACTAGGAGTTGTAGGTTTTGATAATCTGAGTCTATACTGGTATTTTTTTGGTTTTTTGATTTTATACAGTCATGCCTATTCTTTGCTTTATTTTGTCTTTATTTATAATAATGTATTATATTCTAAAAATTTTGTTATATATACATTTTGAAGATGAATAGAAAGGAATAAAATTTATGGTTAAGTATGTTTACTTTTTACTTTTTCTTAATTTATAGCTATATACTGTATTGTAGAGATTTGTTGTATGTATATTTTGATGATGGATAGAAATAAAAAAATATAGGTGAGTATGTTTTCTATGTAGTAAAGGAATATAACATCTTAAGAGATAAAAATAAATCATATACTCAAAATGAAACTACAGATGGATTTATCTTTTGAACACTTCAAAAAGTACTACATTATACTATTTTACATAACGGTAAATGTGACTTTTCATGAGTCCAAAGGATAAATACATGAATTAAGATATATCAATAGATTTTTTTTTAAAATATTATGAATAACTTTAGACCAAAATTATTTTGTCATGAGGTTCAGATTCTCTAGGTCTAGAAATGAATCTAAATTGATCAAACCATGTTTAAGCTTTTATTGACCTCAATTCAAGCATATGTAATGGTGTTCATGTCACAACCTAAGACCTAAGTTGGAAGGACGTTCTCTTTTCTTTTCACAAGAAAAAGCTTTATAATACCATCAAATAATAGTAAACATAAGTACTTTCATCATCATTCATTTCATTTTGTCAAAATAATAATTGATAGTAGTCCAAGTAGAATTTCTCTCACATAAACCCAACATGCATATAATAATTAGATTGCCAAAAGAATACACTTAGATAATAAATACATACATGTAATATAAACTTAAACCTTTTTCAATTGGTCCTATTCAACTAGGGCTATACCCTTTCTTGAAATGACATTATTACAATCTAGGAGTCCAACCTAGTATTTGATGATTTCAAATATTATTGGATGATCATTTACTTATTCATGCTTCATGCATTGCATATATCTTGTGTGTCATTAATCATTTAAGGTATAAAATATACTAAGCATAATTGATGAATCAAGACTCAAGATAGTGCAACGTTAAGGTTTAAATTAGTATGTATTTTACAAAGCCTGTGATTCGATATGAGTGATTATAATGTACAACTATTCATTGTGCAATACGATTAGTGATGAAATTGAATTAATCAAACTGTATGGTTAAAGACAAGAATTGAACTAATCAAATAGTATAATCTGATTATCGTATTGTATGATCAGATTAATTATTTTGAAAATTATGTTTTTTAAAGAGCTCACTTTCTAAACTCAACATAAGAGGCTTGAGAGTCAAGAAGTTGAGTAGCATAAGATATTTTTAGTGAGAGAGCTTGATAGAAGGAGAGAGGAGTTTCCTTTCTGGTGTAAGAGTCCAAACCATATGGGAGAGAGGGAGAGAAGGTGAGGTTGAGGGAGTTCTTCCTTGAGGGTGTCAAGGGGTATCAAGAGATTCACATGATTATTTTAGTAAGCCTTCACCTTGATCCTCTTTTTTTTATGGTTATATATCTCTTAAAGAAGAACTCTAAGAAAGTATTCAGCTAAAATACTTACTAGCTAATGAGGCTAGAGGATGACAACTTTGTCAGGCTAAGAGATGGAAGGAGGGATGACGTCTCCTCCATATAAAGGTGCAAAAGGAGGGATGACATCACTATCATATTTAAGAGCTATAGGGATGGCATCTCCACTATAATGAGTAGCTGAAGGAGGGATGATATCTCCCACTATAGGAAATTGCCCATTACATGCAATAATTTATGGCAGTTTAAATATATTTTTTGGTAGTTTGTAGGTGGTTTATAAACTACCAGAATAAACTGCAAAGGAAATGAAAATTGGCAGCCATTTTCAGGCAGCAAACTTTTCTAGTGATTTTCTGGCAGCTAAAATAGTCAGAAATTAATGAACCCAAAATCGTGTGGAAACTGCTGGTAAGTTCTGCCATAAAAACTGTCAGGGACCGCCAGTTTATTACCGATGATAAGTAATGTTTGGTATATCTCGTGCCCAATATGCTAGTTATTATTAGTGGAAAAATTATAAAATCGGTGGCAACTTAATGCCATATGGTATCAAAGTTTTCAATGGACAAACTACCAGTTAACCACCAAAAACTTGTAGCATTTACAAAAAAAATTAACAGCCCCTCTATTTACACAAATTTTCCCAATTACCTTTACATAGTTCAAAGCATCTTTAAAACAATTTTGATTTCCAAAATTAATAGAACAATTCATATAAAATAACAATACATAATAAAAAGATATATTTACATAATCAATAATAATAAAAAATAGTTTTTTTTTTTAAAATAATAATGCATATGTTTTATAATCAACATAATATATAAAATTCACAGTCAAATGCTCCAAATATACAAAACAGTTCATCAAACAACTAACAACAAATCTACCATAACATGGAACTAAAGAAGGGAGTGACATCTCTAGAATATTGAGGAGCCGAGGGAGGGTTTGGCATCTCCATCATAAGAGGAACAAATAGAGGGAGTGGCTTCTTTGCGAGGTTGAGAAGAAGAAGAAGGGAGATTTTTTATAGTCAAACTAGTATGTAAAGGTCATCCTCTATCGAATAAGGGAGAAGGGTTTCTCTACTTGGCTGGTGCCAAAGGAGCATAAATTAGTGCAATACCTAAAGCGGAGGACCTTTTGGGAGTGGTATATAAACATTAATTAAAATTATGATCATTAAGCAACATAACTTTCTAGGAAAGGGAATATCGCCTATTATTAATCATTTAAATATGATGATAATAATCATCAAATTTGATTTTCCTAATGATAATTAATTAATGTTTTGACAAATTATTATTATTTTTTTAAATTTAATGTGGGTTTCTAAATCTTTTATGAGCGTATGCCCTTATAGTTAATTACATCGTTGGAAATTAAAGTTTTTTATAAATATTCTTGATTAAAATAATGGTAGAAATTTTATTTAAATAATTTTCAAATATTGATGTCAAAGGAGTGAGGTTGGAAATTAAAATGGGATTGGATCAAAATGGAGCACTTATTCCTGGAGTTCAAGGTACAAAAGGTAGGAGGTGCTTTGGGATTCTAAAACATTTCAGAAGCACCCTAGCCTATCCTCAGTATTGGGCTTAAATTTTGGATTGAGGAGGAGTTTTAGTTTGAATTATCAATTTTAGTAGAATGTTGGGATTATATTCCTAGAAGGTTAAGGTCTTAGAGTATGAAATTTCTTAGAAAAAAAATTCTAAATTGGGCACTAAAAAAACTAGCAACCTCAACCTAACTAATGCAATTCAAATCTGGACTTATCCTAGCTAAGATTATGGAGCCAGCTAACCACCTAGGTGCTTTAAAATCATGTATCCAATCTTTTATACAAGAGTGGTAAGGACATTATTTAGTTAAGTTTGTGGAATTGGGGCCAAACTCTAAAGTAGATCCTAATCGGTCCCTTAACTTATATAGGGTAATTTGATGCTTAAAATAAAATACAATTCAAATTTTAGACACATTTAAATTTTTTTTCTAATGCAATAAATGCAAATTGACTCGATGAATGCTTAACTCAAATCTGAAGCAATTTTTAAAATGCTTAAAAAAGGTTTTTTCCTAGAGATTGTATAACATCCCCTTGATAGAACTGCACCCTAATATGTTAAGTGGTATGTTAGAATCCAGAGGCAGGGAGGTGCCTAACAAGGAAGATAAGGTTCAAATGTGATGCATGCGACCCTCGGTGATATGAGCTTACTTCTTAAATTTTTTAGAGTTTCTATGTGAGCTTAAAATTATTTAATTGACTAACATAGAAATTTTTTTAACATTCTCTCACGAGCCTCCGATCAAATTCCTAACTAAATTAAAATACGACATATAAGCATTAAAAATATAGAAAAGTAATTAATCCTAATTGTACTTAAAGTAAGCAATCAAATAAATCAAATCAAATTAAATAAATAAATTCAACAATCCTAATGGTAAGTGCTGCTTAATATTACAACTCAAAGTGCATAAAAAGTAAATTGGCCATATACCACTAACAATAACACATATTCTTTTTTCCTAGGACTCAAGTGACCTTGAGAATGGGATTCTTTTAGGTCTTCACTTCTTTATCCTTCTATTATCTCCTTATATTCATCTTGTACGGATATCCAAATGAAAAGAAACTTCTCCTGGAATGGGTGTTCTCATTTTCCTTTGGATATTTAAAAATTATCTAGATTTGGATCCCCAAAGGGATAAGAACTCTCCCCCTTGAGGGATGTTCTCCCCTCTTTGGATTCCAAATTAGATTTCTTTCCCATCTCAAATCACTTTAATATTACAACCAATTGAAATTAAATTAAATTGAATAAAATGGAAAATATAGTCTCAAACCACCTGTAGGATTATCCTAGGCAATTAACATTTAAATATCTCAAGTAATTATATATATAATATATATATATATATATATATATATATATATATATATATATATATATATATATATATATATATATATATATATATATATATATATATATATATATAATATCTTATATATATTATATATATATATATATATATATCAAAATACTCAAACCAACCGTACTAATTTAAGCTCTTTTAATTTTAAAGGGGGAATTAAGCGTGCATAACACCTGCAAAATATTTTGTTTAAATTAAAGCTTAATTTTTTGTTTGCCCCCTTTTATTTAATTTTCCTATATGAGCATGACCACTTATATAAGATAATGTTAGCATTAAAATCGTAACCTAAGAGTAATTTAATGCCCATCACATCAATTTATAGATTGCATTGAAATTTAAATAAACAATCACATCAAATAGTTATATCTAACAACCAGCATGTAGTAAAAGCTCGAAAAACTCGACACACACGAGCAAGAAAGTAAAACACTGGACTAACCTAAGAATAGGGTTAGTTGTCCTAGCAAACCATCTAAAGTATATTTGGTAGGTTGTGTGATTTGGATATGTCTTATGTAAGATAATTGGTTGAAGTTGTTTGATGTTCTTATTGGTTGAAATGCTTAAGGGAAATTTAAGTTTTAGTTTAAGTATTAATAGCTTGAAGTCTATTTTAAGTTATATATTAAATGTTGGGTGATTACTACCTTTGGCAATGCATGTTGGGCTAAGTCAATAGCCTCGTAAGTTCGGTTTACCAGTAGTAACCTATATTAATTAAATAATTTAATTAATTAAGATTTGAAGGATTGAAAAATTTAATTAAATTTGAATGATTCCTAATTTTAGAATTGGATTAATTTTTTTTTTGGAATTTTAAGTTAAATATTGAATTTTTTGAATTATTTAAATGCATAATTAAAGGGGTCAAAATTTGACCTTTTAGTTAAGGTTAATTTCTTGAAAGTTAATGTTTTTTTTTTAAATATTAGATCTTAAGATGAGTAATTAGACACTAGGTTTGCTAGATTTGGATTTTTCTAAATTTAGTTATAAATTTTTGATATTTTGACTTGATTTTAACCTACAATTAACTGAAAAGTTGACTTTTTTTATTGATTTTTTATGGTTTGATATTTTAAATAAATGTTAGACCTCAATTGCAGTTTGATGTCTTTGAGTTTTCTTAATTTTAAATTATCTACATTACATTTTGACTTTTTGAAGTTTGAGTTGAAATTGGAATTAGAGTTGACTTTTTCACTTTAACCTATTTTTGATGGTTTGACATTTTTAGAAAGTAGTAGGTCTCAGATAAAGTTGAGTGATAGTAAGTTCAATCAATTTGAATTTTCTAGAGTTACTTATAATTTTTCAAAGTTTAGTTAATTAATGAATTTTTTAAACTATTTAATTAAGAAGGGCTTGATTTTTTTGATCCAAGCTCATCCCAAACTGCATGGAATCACTTTTGAAGGTCAAGGATGACTCATGAGAGTGTTTTTAAATGTTTGGGATTTATTTTGAATTTTTAATTATTTAATTTAATTAAATATTAATTTTCATTAAAACTTAAATTAAAGGTAAATTAGAGGTCCAATGATGAGGCTTCTATATTTTTTCATAGTAGAAGATTAAATTTTGGTCAGTCTAATATATTATTTATCCTTTTTAGATTTAAATGAAATTTATTATTTTTTTTTTTGAATTTTTGGGTCCTTAAAAAGGCTAAATTTTGACTTGTTTAATTTTCTGACCTAATGAACATCAAATTCAATGAAATTTAAACCTATGATGTTAAATGTCTCTAAGTTCACTGTGGACAAGTTTCACCCTTATTTGATGTGTGTAGAATTTCTTAGGATTTTTTTAAGTTGAGTAGACCCTATCCTTAAATATTTTTTCTAGGAGTCACTAGTGTTCAATTTGGTTTTAATCTCTGGTCTTCTACCCCTGAGACATATGCAAACATACCACAACAATTTCACAGCCTAATTCTAAGAATTTGGAGAGTTATGAAGTTTCAAAGTTTTGGGTCAAAAATGGATCCATTACTTTGAAAATTCACATCATAGCAATCCATTGGGTATCTAGTCCAAAGAAAGTTATAGTAAATGCCTAAGATACCCAAATATTATCACCATAATTTTGGCTTAGTTAAACTACTGGATTGTGAGAAAATTAATAAATTTGAATTCCAAACAAACCTAAGTATCTCCTAATTAGTGACTAAAATAAAATTATTTTATATTTAGTAAATCGTTGGTCTCATGAACTTTCCAACGAGCCTAAGAACACTAAATTTGGTAAACAATTAGATTTTCTATGAATTTTCAAAGTTTTGGCCATTAAAATTGATTTTTTAAATCAATTTAATAAAATATTTGGTTGCTACAATGATTGCACTACCGCCGCCATCTTTTGACATGTTTCAGGACCCATATTGCTCATGCGGGTTGCCACTTCACCACGTCAGTGGGTTTATATTGGCCGTCGGATTGACGACACGGTATGCAATGACCAGGATTATGCCATGTCACTTGTGAAATTTATCGTGCTTGATCCACAATCCTTTTTGTCGGAAGAGTGGAACCATTCGATGCCTTCTGGATCGTCCGATCAGACGTGTATCGCAATTGGATGGCTCTGCTCTGAACAGAGCCTTTTAGTTCATTTTGAATTAAAATTTCAAATAGCCATAACTTTCAAAACACTTGTCTAATTTTGATGAAATTTGAAATATAAGCTCATGGTGTCCTAATCTTTAAATATCAAGAGTTTGGTGGATCTATGAATTGTAGATTGGGAGTAGTTTTTAAATCTAAGTTTTAACTAAAAATGGAGATATCTCACTAATGAATGGATATAATTTTTCAGTTCTTGGGCTTGTTGGGAAGGTGTATTCATCTATAATGTTGTAGAAGACTCTAAAGGTTGGTTTTGGTTAGGTTGAAATATATCTTCAAAACTGCACTTTCTCTCTCTAGAATGCCCTCTCTTCACCAAAGTGGTGATTTGAGGCTTGGAAATGGTAAGGAAATTTTTTGTAAAAGCTTTAGGGAGGTTTGGAGAAGATGGGGGAGAGCTCTTGAGGGTTGGAGGATGCTTGAGTTGGAGAGTTATTACAAATGAGAATGCATGATCATTCTTTTGGAAGGGTTTTGGCACTTATATCTTATCCCTTTGAGTTGGATAGATTGGGGGGGGGGGGGGGGGGGGGGGGGGGGGGGGGGGGGGGGGGGGGGGGGGGGTTGTTGGATTGATGCTAAATGTCCTCCTACGCTTCTCAAATGTATAGAGAAGGCTGGAGTTGAGTTTAGCCCATGTTGGATCATGATGAGGAGGGGGGGGGGGGGGGGGGGGGTGGGGGGAGGATCTCACCCCTTTTCCCCCATTTGGTTAAACCCAAACTAAGCTTAGTTTAAGGGATATTTAGGTTTTATTTGGAAATAAATAACCTCATTTATATTAGGTAAAAGTAGGTTTTGTGTTACGACATGGATTGCCAAGGTGGCATGGCCACCTAAGCTCAAATGTGAATTGGTTTGACCACTTGACTTGTCAAAACAAATCAATGGGTATGATGTGGAAATCTAGGGAATAAATTTGGCTTGTTGAATAATTTATAAAGTGTTTGAAGACATAGGCTTTGAGTTTTAATCAAATACATAGAAATAGAGAGGGTTTTAACCTCTCCACTTTGGTTGACCAAGTCAAACCTAGGGGGATTTTATTTGGAAAATTTTGCACATGTATGGAGTATCCAATTAAATGATTTTGAGGAGTTTATTTAATTTGAAATGGCTTGAATGCTTAGATTTGACAAATATAAGGTTAAAAATTAATTTGGTCAACCATGGTTGACTTTGTTAACTTAGTCAAATCATGGGTTATGTTTGGGTTCAATAGGTCCAGAATGACTTCTTAGACTTAATGGAAGTAATTGCATGCATTTGTGAGGTTATTTTGTCTAAAATGGTTTTTTGGATCCTTAAGGGGCTATTGGGTTAACCTTGGTTGAATTGGTCAACCAAGTTGAACCAAGGCCAATATTTGGGTTCAATATATTTGATTTTATATTTGAAGTCTATTAAAGGCGGTCCGAAGGGCTAGGAAGGTCATTTCAATAAAAATGACCTATTAGACCCTTAAGGGGTATTTGGATCAACCTTAGTTAAATTGGTCAACTAAGTAGACCAAAGATCTAGGACTGGGTCCAACAAGTTTGGTTTGATGTTTTAAGTTGAATGGAAGTGCTTCCATGAAAAGTGGAGATCATTTGTTTTAAAATGACTATTCAGACCTCAATGGGGCATTTTGGTCATTTTGACCCCTGGTCAACAAGATGGTCAAAGTAGGTTCACAAAAATGCAATTTACTATTCAACATACCATAATTATGGGTCTGGATATGGTTAGAGGCTTTGGATAAAGGTTTAAAGTCCAATTCTACTAGATGGCAAGTCTAGTGCATAGGCCGTAAATATTTGAAGGTTTTACAGCCTTTGGAAATAGATATGTTTATGAAGCTAGTGGTTTCAGAACGAGCTCAAATTTGGAGGGTTGACCCTATTGACATGCTTAATCTATATGCAATTGATATATCATGATTTGTGGTTATTTGATTGGGTTGTAAGTATTTAAATAATCATTAAAAGAAGGCTTTCAAGACATAGCCTTTAGACTTTGAGATTTGGCCTGTAAATATGGGTTTGAGCTAGATTTTAGATTTAAATGTTCAAATTTGAATTGCCCAAATCATTAAAAATCATTTAAATGATTGTTAATGATTGGATAGGGTTGAGTCTACATTGAAAGCTGGAATAAGTGTTGAAGTTAGGGTTGAGGTCTAAATAGTTTGAATTAGTTTGAAGTTTGGATTGAATCCTAAATTGAAGTTTAGAAGATTTACATATGGAGTCTTATTAAACATCAAATCAATCAGGTAGAGGTTTGAATGGAAAAAATGAGGTTAATTAATGACCTCTAATATCTATAATATAATGAAGTTACGCTGCACATATTGGTGTTGATCGCATAGAAAGACCAAGTCTAGAATTTTGATCCTAAGGGAAGGAAAAGTCTATCCCTAAGGAATCAAGGTTTGAATTGATACTAAGGTAGTGCCATAGAGGGCGTACTCTACCACTAGTGGGTTTAATCCTAAGGGAAGGAAAAAGACTAACCTTAGAAGAAAAGAAAACCTAATTTTCTATAGGAAGAAAGAACTCCTAATTATATAGGAACGAGTTTGGGTTTTAATTCTAAGGGAAGGAAAAACCTAACACTAAAGGATTGAGTTTTTAATAAATACTAGGGTAGTACCATGGAGGGCATACTCTAACTCTAGCGGGTCTAATCATAAGGGAAAGAAGCATGTGGACTAATATCTACCCTTAAGGAAGAGAAGACTAAATTTTTGAATTAAAGTTAAAATTAAGATGGTGCCACTGAGGGCATGCTCCACCACTACAACATCTAATCTTAAGGTAAGAAAGCATTGTGACTCACATCTAACTTTAAAGAGAAGAAAATGGGAGGATCTTGTGGCAAGAATGCATTGCTTCCCACAAAGGATCAGATCTAGATTTTGGAATTAGAATGGTACCATAGAGGGTGTTCTCCTTAATTAAGATGTCTAATCATAAGGAAAGAAGGATTTATCCTTAAGGAAGAGAAAACTGGATGATCGTGCGGGAAGGAAGCATTACTTTCTACAAAGGATTGAGTTTGAAGTTTGGAATTGGGATGGGACCAGAGAGGCCGTGCTCCATAACTAAGGGATGATTTATGGAGAGGAAAGTTGCTCTAAACAAAATATCAAATTTTGTATTTTGTAATTAGGATGGTGCCACAGAGGTCATGCTTCATCACTAATAGATTTGAACTTGAATGGGAAATCAATTCCCAGACAAGGAGAAGGAGACTAGGATGGTGCCAAAAATGGATCCATCACTAGTAGATATAATCCTAAGAATAGAAATCATGATGACTCATATCTATCCTTAAGGAGAAGAAAGCTAGAAGATCTTATGGGAAGCAAGCATTGCTTCCCACAGAAGTCTGGATCAGGAATTTAAAATATGAAATTAGGATAGTGTCGTAGAGGGATTTATCTACCACTAGTGAATGATCATATGAAGAGGAAGCTTGTTGTACATAAGATCTTGATTGAGATTTAAAATTAGGATGGTGCCGTAGAGGACATGTTCCATCACTAAGGGATCTAATCTTAAGGCAAGAAAGCACAATGACTTACATCTAATCTTAAGAAGATAAAATAATAGGAATTTAAAGTTTTAAGAAAAACATAAACAAATATGAGTAAATCTTGATTAAAAACTTGTAAATTTTATTGATTCAAAGATTGAGCCACATCAAGCACAGTATCTCTTAAGGAATCACCCATTGACCAGTAATATTGTGTGAGTTCCCTTACAATCCACTAGCTGATACGATCCTCCTTCCTAGATTATTTCTACAATGAAGGGTCCTTCCAAGGTTGGTTCAAACGTCCCATCAATCTTTTAGTGAGCTAAGATAGGCCTTAGAAGAACTAAGACTAAGTCTGGGACGATCGTATGATCGGCCAGGACGATGTCCTGGACGATCTATATCGGCCAGCTCAAAAACAGGGCGATGATCAGGACGATTGAAATTGGTTTTAAACTAATCGGCCAGGACGATCGTAAGATAGGCCAGGACGATGTAACCAATTTTCTTCTGATCGTCCCATATCGTCCCGGGCTAATGAACTTAATTTGTACTGATCGGCCAGGACGATATACCTATCGTCCTGGACGATAATGTCGGCAACTTGCATTAATGAGCTCGTTTTGAGAGCCTCTATTTAAGCTATGGCAAGGCACTTTGTAAGTGTCTTTGGCAGCCATTGTAGCTTCGTTCTTGTGGGGGAAACTAGAAGAGAGAGCTTGAAAGGGAGAGAGGAAAGGGTGGAGTTTGAGAGAGGGAGAAGATCCTGTGAGGGGGGATTCAAGGGAGTGTGGTGGGGGATCCACACGGTTGCTCCAGCGAACTCGCACCTTAGTACCATCGGATTCAAGGCTTGTCTCGAGGTAAGTTCACCAAAGAAGAAGATCTCTTTGGTGTCAAAGGACCCGGCGAGTCCGCCGCAACGGGGAAGGTGGAAGTGATTTTGAAAGGGCTTCTCCGCCTAGCCGTGGGAGCTAAAGGAGAGACACTAGTTTAGTGCAATACTTGGGGGGTGCCTCCAAGGAGTGGACGTAGGTCAAGGTTTGACCGAAACCACTATAAATCCGGTGTGTGTCTTTCTTTTTACTACTTTCGCGTTTTTAATTTCCGCATTTATTATTGTGGTGATTTGGATTGTGTTTTGGTTTTAAAATTTTCCAATTCACCCCCCCTCTTGGTTAGCTTGGGACTAAGTTCAAGAGGGCCTAACATCCCTAACAAACTTTCAAGTGGTATCAGAGAGGTTTTCATAAAATAAGTTTTTAAAAGCTTTTGAATTTTTCGATCCATGGCTAATCGAATTTTTTGCGGGAAGGATATTCAATCACTAGACCACCATTGTTTGAAAATATTACATTTGATTTTTGGAAAATTTGTATGTCTATTTTTTTGCAATCGATTGATTTTCGTATGTGGCATATAATTTTAACTGGTTATTCATCACCATCTCGAATTATTAATGGAGTTAAAACTGACATTCCTTTTAATCAATGGAGTAAGGAAGAACGAATAGATGCTCAATTGAATGCAAAGGCCTTAAATTGCTTTTTCTGTGCCTTAAATTCGGATGATTTTATGTTGGTATCCACGTGCACTTCTGGTAAGGAAATTTGGGATATGCACACCGTATATGAAGGATCTAGTGAAATCAAGCAATCAAAGTTGAATTTCTTAATGCATGATTTTGAATTATTTTCCATGAAACCTTTTGAAACGATTTTAGACATGTATACAAGGTTTATTCAAATTACTACATCATTGCATGCCTTAGGAAAAGACTTTTCAAATTTTGAAAAAGTTAACAAAATTCTTCGATGTTTACTAGAAAAATTTGATGCCAAAGTTATTGCTATTTGTGAATCTAAAGATTTGAATGTATATTCTATTGATAATTTGATTGGCTCACTCATTGCCTACGAGCAAGGATTGAGTCAAAGACTTTTGGATGCAGGTGAAACGATCGTTCTAAAAGCCGAAGAAATGGAAAAAGGAAGTTTAGTTGGTGACCATACCAATGACTTGTCATGTAAATTACAACACTCACGAAAGCACAAGTAAAAAAGGAAAAAAGGTAAAAATGGTAAGGATGTCCATATTTCTTCTGACGTTATTTACTTTCGATGTAGGAAGCCGGGACATATGAAAAAAGAGTGCCCTAATTCAATGATTCTTCCTACAAAAGAAAAGGGCCAGGCGAAGCAAATTACAAAACTGGAAAAAATAATGAAAAACAAAAAAATTTCATGGGCAGATCTGGTCTCAGAAGCATCAGACCAAGAAAGTGATAATGGTTAAATAAGCCCTTTCATATTTTTTTTCTTTTCTTGTTTTCTTTTTTTGCTTTCTTTTTCTTTGTTTTATTTTGTCTCATTTTTTTTTTCTTTTTCTCTCCTCTTTCATTTATCAAACACACACACTCACGTTTCTAAAAATGAAAAATTTTACTTCCTATTTTTTTTGGAAATCTTTGGTAAAGTTGAGTTTTTGACTTCTCTAAAACTAGTTAAAGGAAGGAAACTCATGATTTTTTTTTTTCCCCAAATCTCTATTTCCTAAAAAAAAAAGGTTATTTTTACTTTTTGATTTAAAATCTTTTTCATATTTTAAATTGGTTTTTGAAACAAATTTTTTTTTCTCTCCCTACATCTTACTTATCGCATAGAAATCTTTTGCAAATTGTTGAATCTAACTCGTAATCTTCTTAATCAAGAGAATCGTTCTATCACTAAGATGGGTTTACTTTTATTTTTAAGATTTAAGAAAGGTAGCATAAGAAAAAAAAAAAAATGGCCAAAGATGCCAAAAATAAAAGATGCGCAAAGACGCCAATTTGAAAATGTTGAATACACAAAGTGTATCAAAAGATGCGCAGTGCGCCAAATCAAATTGTCAAGAGGCATAAAATGAGCCCAAAATTTAATGCCTACCTTTTTTGTTTTGTCTTAAAAGCTTAAGAAAACCCTTGGTACTTCGATACTTGGTTTTGAAAATCTTGATTCCTGATTCAAAAATTCGTGCATTGATTTTCTATTAGATATATTTTTTTATGGAAGGAGTTTTGAAAAAATGATTGTTTCTTTCCCAAATTTATTTTATGATTTGGATATTGAATTAAAAAGTTTTTGAGCCTTTTTTTAAAGAAACTTGAGTTTGGATTTTCTAAATCTGAATTTTTAACCTTTACTGGGATATGCGTTGTCAATCCAATTCTACTAAGATTTTGATTAAAACTAAGAGGTACCTTTCTCATTTTAAGATTTTTTTTCTAGATTTGAAAGTTTCTTTTTGTTTTCTGTGCCTTCTCTCTTTTTGATAATGTCAAAGGGGGAGAACGTACTTGTATCCCTTTTTTTTTCTTTTCAAAAATTTAAGCCTACAAAAATATTTTTATCTCTCCTATTTTTAAAAGGGTTTATTCTAGTGAGGGGGAGATTAGGAGAAATTGCTTTTTTGAAAATTCAAATTGAAATGTTTTGCCATCATCAAAAAGGGGGAGATTGTTACAGATCTATGGTTTATGATTTTGATGATAGCAAATATTCTTTATTTCTCTATGATTGCCTAATGTGCTAACGTTTTAGGTCCACACGATCAGACTGCAATCTGGAACCAGCTCAAGATTGGGTAGACTAGGTCTGTGTCAGTTTGTAATCTTTTTCCTTTCTTGAGTCTGTTGTATTTGGTGTGGCTATAACTTGGTAGAAATTCTCTTGCTCCCTATATGATTTCTGTTTTTGGTAACATCGGCCAGGACGATCTGTCCAAAATCAGAAACCCTAGTTAGGGCATCCTCATTAAGGCAGCCGTCAACAGATCGGCCTGGACGATACTTATATCGTCCAGGACGATAATCTCAATTCAGAAAGAATCAACCGCCATAATCAGTTTAGGAAGTCTTTGTTTTAGGAAAACGGCCCGGACGATATTATTATCGTCCAGGACGATCTAACTCAATCATGCCTAAATTGATCTGGTATCTTTGGAAAGCATTAATGGTTGATTGATACGATCACATCGTCTGGGATGATCGTATGATCGGCCAGGACGATGGCCTGGACGATCTATATCGGCCAGCTCAAAAAATAGGGCGATGATCAGGACGATTGAAATCGGTTTTTAAACTAATCGGCCAGGACGATCGTAAGATAGGCCAGGACGATGTAACCAATTTTCTTCTGAAATCGTCCCATATCGTCCCGGGCTAATGAGCTTAATTTGTACTGATCGACCAGGACGATATATACCTATCGTCCTGGACGATAATGTCGGCAACTTGCATTAATGAGCTCGTTTTGAGAGCCTCTATTTAAGCTATGGCAAGGCACTTTGTAAGTGTCTTTGGCAGCCATTGTAGCTTCGTTCTTGTGGGGGAAAACTAGAAGAGAGAGCTTGAAAGGGAGAGAGAGAAAGGGTGGAGTTTGAGAGAGGGGAGAAGATCCTGTGAGGGGGGACTCAAGGGGAGTGTGGAGGGGGTTCCACACGGTTGCTCCGGCGAACTCGCACCTTAGTACCATCGGATTCAAGGCTTGTCTCGAGGTAAGTTCACCAAAGAAGAAGATCTCTTTGGTGTCAAAGGACCCGGCGGCGACTCCGCCGCACCGGGGAAGGGTGGGAAGTGATTTTGTAAGGGCTTCTCCGCCTAGCCGTGGGGGCTAAAGGAGAGACACTAGTTTAGTGCAATACTTGGGGGGTGCCTCCAAGGAGTGGACGTAGGTCAAGGTTTGACCGAACCACTATAAATCCGGTGTGTTCTTTCTTTTTACTACTTTCGCGTTTTAATTTCCGCATTTATTATTGTGGTGATTTGGATTGTGTTTTGGTTTTAAAATTTTCCAATTCACCCCCCCCCCCCCCCTCTTGGTTAGCTTGGGACTAAGTTCAAGAGGGCCTAACATCCCTAACAAACTTTCAAGTGGTATCAGAGAGGTTTTCATAAAATAAGTTTTTAAAAGCTTTTGAATTTTTCGATCCATGGCTAATCGAATTTTTGCGGAAGGATATTCAATCACTAGACCACCATTGTTTGAAAATATTACATTTGATTTTTGGAAAATTTGTATGTCTATTTTTTTGCAATCGATTGATTTTCGTATGTGGCATATAATTTTAACTGGTTATTCATCACCATCTCGAATTATTAATGGAGTTAAAACTGACATTCCTTTTAATCAATGGAGTAAGGAGGAAGAACGAATAGATGCTCAATTGAATGCAAAGGCCTTAAATTGCTTTTTCTGTGCCTTAAATTCGGATGATTTTTTAGGGTGTTGGTATCCACGTGCACTTTCTGGTAAGGAAATTTGGGATAAATGCACACCGTATATGAAGGATCTAGTGAAATCAAGCAATCAAAGTTGAATTTCTTAATGCATGATTTTGAATTATTTTCCATGAAACCTTTTGAAACGATTTTAGACATGTATACAAGGTTTATTCAAATTACTACATCATTGCATGCCTTAGGAAAAGACTTTTCAAATTTTGAAAAAGTTAACAAAATTCTTCGATGTTTACTAGAAAAATTTGATGCCAAAGTTATTGCTATTTGTGAATCTAAAGATTTGAATGTATATTCTATTGATAATTTGATTGGCTCACTCATTGCCTACGAGCAAGGATTGAGTCAAAGACTTTTGGATGCAGGTGAAACGATCGTTCTAAAAGCGAAGAAACGGAAAAAAGGAAGTTTAGTTGGTGACCATACCAATGACTTGTCATGCAAATTACAACACTCACCAAAGCACAAGCAAAAGTGGAAAAAAAGGTAAAAAATGGTAAGGATGTCCATATTTTCTTCTTCTGACGTTATTTGCTTTCGATGTAGGAAGCCTGGACATATGAAAAAAAGAGTGCCCTAATTCAATGATTCTTCCTACAAAAGAAAAGGGCCAGGCAAAGCAAATTACAAACTGGAAAAATAATGAAAAACAAAAAATTTCATGGGCAGATCTGGTCTCAGAAGCATCAGACCAAGAAAGTGATAATGGTTAAATAAGCCCTTTCATATTTTTTCTTTTCTTGTTTTCTTTTGCTTTCTTTTTCTTTGTTTTATTTTGTCTCATTTTTTTTTTCTTTTTCTCTCCTCTGTCATTTATCAAACACACACACTCACGTTTCTAAAAATGAAAAATTTTACTTCCTATTTTTTTGGAAATCTTTGGTAAAGTTGAGTTTGACTTCTCTAAAACTAGTTAAAGGAAGGAAACTCATGATTTTTTTCCCAAATCTCTATTTCCTAAAAAAAAGGTTATTTTTACTTTTGATTTAAAATCTTTTTCATATTTTAAATTGGTTTTTGAAACAAATTTTTTTTCTCTCCCTACATCTTACTTATCGCATAGAAATCTTTTGCAAATTGTTGAATCTAACTCGTAATCTTCTTAATCAAGAGAATCGTTCTATCACTAAGATGGGTTTACTTTTATTTTTAAGATTTAAGAAAGGTAGCATAAGAAAAAAAAAAAATTGGCCAAAGATGCCAAAAATAAAAGATGCGCAAAGACGCCAATTTGAAAATGTTGAATACACAAAGTGTATCAAAAGATGCGCAGTGCGCCAATCAAATTGTCAAGAGGCATAAAATGAGCCCAAAATTTAATGCCTACCTTTTTTGTTTTGTCTTAAAAGCTTAAGAAAACCCTTGGTACTTCGATACTTGGTTTTGAAAATCTTGATTCCTGATTCAAAAATTCGTGCATTGATTTTCTATTAGATATATTTTATGGAAGGAGTTTTGAAAAATGATTGTTTCTTTCCCAAATTTTATTTTATGATTTGGATATTGAATTAAAAAGTTTTTGAGCCTTTTTAAAGAAAACTTGAGTTTGGATTTTCTAAATCTGAATTTTTAACCTTTACTGGGATATGCGTTGTCAATCCAATTCTACTAAGATTTTGATTAAAACTAAGAGGTACCTTTCTCATTTTAAGATTTTTTTTCTAGATTTGAAAGTTTCTTTTTGTTTTCTGTGCCTTCTCTCTTTTTGATAATGTCAAAGGGGGAGAACGTACTTGTATCCCTTTTATTTTCTTTTCAAAAATTTAAGCCTACAAAAATATTTTTATCTCTCCTATTTTTAAAAGGGTTTATTCTAGTGAGGGGGAGATTAGGAGAAATTGCTTTTTTGAAAATTTAAATTGAAATGTTTTGCCATCATCAAAAAGGGGGAGATTGTTACAGATCTATGGTTTATGATTTTGATGATAGCAAATATTCCTTATTTCTCTATGATTGCCTAATGTGCTAACGTTTTAGGTCCACACGATCAGACTGCAATCTGGAACCAGCTCAAGATTGGGTAGACTAGGTCTATGTCAGTTTGTAATCTTTTTCCTTTCTTGAGTCTGTTCTATTTGGTGTGGCTATAACTTGATAGAAATTCTCTTGCTCCCTATATGATTTCTGTTTTTGGTAACATCGGCCAGGACGATCTGTCCAAAATCAAAAACCCTAGTTAGGGCATCCTCATTAAGGCAGCCGTCAACAGATCGGCCTGGACGATACTTATATCGTCCAGGACGATAATCTCAATTCAGAAAGAATCAACCGCCATAATCAGTTTAGGAAGTCTTTGTTTTAGGAAATCGGCCCGGACGATATTATTATCGTCCAGGACGATCTAACTCAATCATGCCTAAATTGATATGGTATCTTTGGAAAGCATTAATGGTTGATTGATACGATCACATCGTCTGGGATGATCGTATGATCGGCCAGGACGATGGCCTGGACGATCTATATCGGCCAGCTCAAAAATAGGGCGATGATCAGGACGATTGAAATCGGTTTTAAACTAATCGGCCAGGACGATCGTAAGATAGGCCAGGACGATGTAACCAATTTTCTTCTGATCGTCCCATATCGTCCCGGGCTAATGAGCTTAATTTGTACTGATCGACCAGGACGATATACCTATCGTCCTGGACGATAATGTCGGCAACTTGCATTAATGAGCTCGTTTTGAGAGCCTCTATTTAAGCTATGGCAAGGCACTTTGTAAGTGTCTTTGGCAGCCATTGTAGCTTCGTTCTTGTGGGGGGAAACTAGAAGAGAGAGCTTGAAAGGGAGAGAGAGGAAAGGGTGGAGTTTGAGAGAGGGAGAGAAGATCCTGTGAGGGGGGACTCAAGGGAGTGTGGAGGGGGGTTCCACACGGTTGCTCCGGCGAACTCGCACCTTAGTACCATCGGATTCAAGGCTTGTCTCGAGGTAAGTTCACCAAAGAAGAAGATCTCTTTGGTGTCAAAGGACCCGGCGACTCCGCCGCACCGGGGAAGGTGAAAGTGATTTTGTAAGGGCTTCTCCGCCTAGCCGTGGGGGCTAAAGGAAAGACACTAGTTTAGTGCAATACTTGGGGGGTGCCTCCAAGGAGTGGACGTAGGTCAAGGTTTGACCGAACCACTATAAATCCGGTGTGTTCTTTCTTTTTACTACTTCCGCGTTTTAATTTCCGCATTTATTATTGTGGTGATTTGGATTGTGTTTTGGTTTTAAAATTTTCCAATTCACCCCCCCCCTCTTGGTTAGCTTGGGACTAAGTTCAAGAGGGGGCCTAACATCCCTAACGAACTTTCACAAATGAATTTGGCATCCTTCTTAGGAAGGATAAAGAATGGTTGTCATCTTCTAGATAGATTTAAAAGGAACCTTCTTATATATGCCAATCTTCCTTGAAGAGATCTCAATTGAGTAAGGCTCTTAGGAGGCGGCATATTTAAAATAGCTTCGATTTTGGCAAGATCAATTTTGATTATATGGCGCCTCACTACAAAACATAAGAATTTTTCATGAAGTAATGCCAAAGGAGCATTTTAGAGGATTCATCTTAAGGACATAGCGGCACAATCGCGCTCGAAGATGATTTTTTAAGTCATAAAAATGAGCCTCTTTGACTTTGCTCCTGATATCTAAATCATCAATGTAACACTAAACTTGATTAGGGATTAGGTTGTCAAAGATTCGAGTTATAACCGCAGGTAGGTTGCACCAATATTTTTAAGGCTAAATCATATCACTTTATAACAAAGATCCCTATAGGACTTCTAAGTACAATGTTTCTCTCATCTTATGGGACCATCTTGATTTGATTATAATCAGGCGAGCCATCCATAAAAGTGAAAACAATATGCAAAGAAGAAATGTCCACAATAACTTTTGGTATGGGTAAATGAAATTTATTATTGGGATACACATTATTCAGGTATTTATAATCAACACAAACTCAGATATGACCATTTTTCTTTCAAACTGGCACAACACTAGCTCGAATATATTTGGCCTCAACTAATTTCTCCACTTTCAAAATGACTTGTTATTCTATTTCCAGACGCATGCGTCATGGAGCTTGTTTGACAAGAATGACATTATGTTGGATTCTAAGTTTATAGATAGCTTGGTCTGCAGACAAACCTGACATTTCGTGGTATGTCGAGGTGAAGCGATCTATAAACTTGGAAAGAAGTTGAATTATATCCTCATACTCATCTTTACTCAACAAAGAATTTATGAAGTTGTGGTGAGGGTCTTCCTCTATTCCAAGGTTGATTTTCTTAAGTTCATCGACTATCCCAAATTTGAAGTTTATCTGAATCATCTAAAATCTCCAAACAAAGTATGCTAGTGAGTCGACAACTTCAGTAGGGATATTTTCATATTCAAGGTGATTTTTATCATTAAATATTATTCATCATCGTCAAACAAACTAATGGTGCAGTCCATCATCTTGGAATGAGAGCTTTAGAGATAAGAGTTTTGACACCAATGGGAAAGTAACGAAAAGGTAATTCCATTAATTCATTAAATTCTACCTCCTCAAGGGTTACATTGTCTTCATTCCTTGAGAAGGAGGAGTCAGAGAAAAACTTTAGGAATTTTCTTATTTTTCCATCTAAATTAGGGGCATCTTTAATCACTATCCCTGAGACATTGTCATCAGATAATGAAGTTAATGTTAAGGATTCAACTGCTCTATTAAGCTTTTCATAAAGAGTTAATTTAGGCTTATAACTTTGAACTTTTGAATTGTTACCCTTGTGGTCACTACCTAATTCTAAGGTGAGATCAAACTTTGGAGGAGGATTTATTTTTTGATAGCCAATAGCAATTCTAGTACCCCTCTTTCTTAATTATTCATCAGAACTTAATTCCAGTTCATTGTATATTGAAGGAATTCTTTTTTCAACTGAAGTACAACATCGACTACATGCTCTTTAGGCCATCCTCCCACCTCTTTGAGGTAAACTATTTGAAGCCCTAAAACCACTCCCTTGACGTCATCTTTGCTACTTGATTTTTTTCTTTTTTAATTTTTGACTTGTTCTACTTTTTTGAATTGCTTTTAGGCTTTGATTTTCTACTTTATCTTCTTTGACATTGATCTCTACCTTAGAACAAGTGGTGGACCCTTTGAGTGCATAGTATGTAACATTCTTGTAGATCCCGATCTTGTGAATAAAGAATGGTTGCAAATCACCCTTGATTTCATACTCAATGACATCTCGTTGGTACTTGATGCATTGGTATAGAGTATAAGGAACCATCATGTACTCATGGATCTTGCACCTACCTAGGAGCACATTAAAGGATGTGTCTGAATCAATTAAATGAATGTTTTCCTCTATTTTCACCTCTCCTGTCTCTAAAAGGATGCTAATTGAACCTAAAGCCTACTCGCCTTTTTTATTGAACCTGCGAAGCACCAAAAACTGTTATAAGGATAATAGTATCAACTCCAAGAAATGCAAGAGTCTTTATGTTCATCACATTAACTAATGGACCCAGATCAATAAGGACTCTAGTTAACTTAAAATTTCTCATATTTACAATTATATAAAGTTGGTGATTATGATCAACAGTTCCTAAGAGTAGGTCCTAATCGAAAAAGGATAATCCTGAGATTTCCTTGAATTAAAAAGCTTCATCTTATGAAGTTTAAGCTAACTGAGCTAAGAAATTTTGTAGGTCAAGAAGTAATTTAATTAAGGACTCCCAAATTATGCCTCGAGCTCTCATTAGTAGATATTAACAAAAATGAAAAGATTTGTTAATTAACTTTATAAATGCTTGGGATAGAGCTATATCCTAACCATCTTTAATGGATTGAGAAAGATTAGAATTTTTACCTGAGATTGATTTGATAGACCCTTGATCAAAATCTACTAGGTACTCATTTAGAATTATAATGTTGCCTTGATGGAAGTTCTTTTCGAGCTAGTCTTTAAAGATAATACAATCTTTGAATGTGTGGCCCAACATCCTTCTTATTTGCCTCTTCTAGTTCTTGGCCTCTGGAAATTAAAAAATTGGTTTCTTTTGAAGACTCGTAAAATATTTCCTTACTGATTCCCTTTTTAAATAGATATGAATGAGCCAATCTCTCTTTAAAAAAATCAGGTAAGGCTCCCTATTTTATTGAGAGGTTACCTGGAAGGGTTGTGGTTTTTAGATTTTCTAGGGTGGAGGACCACTGGACTGAGGACTGGCTGGTTTCTTCCCTTTATCAACTATAGATACTATCACAAATATCTTTTTAAATAATTTCACTGTTTACTAGATTTCTTCTCTTCTAAAGCATCCTTTAGGAATGACATTCTGGAAGCCTCTTCCTATAGATTGACAACTTTATTGAGAAGCTTTTCAAAAGTTTTGATGGTGAAACCCTTTTAAAAGAAAGTAATAATCCCATGAATATTCGTTATAATATTTTCGGCGGCATGTTGCTCTTGTAGTTGGGGTTCTTACTTCATCTAGAGATTTTACCATCTCAAGAAGTACTTGACTAGAGACTCTCCTAATTTTTATTTCTTGATGACAATATTGCCACGATTATTCTCTATTGAGATCCTTAAAATCTCTTTAAGAATAGTCCCTTGAGCTCTGTGAAAATTTTCACTATGTCATTCAGCAGATTTATATACCACTCAAAAGTAATACTAGAAAGACTACTAACAAACTAGGAAAATAGTAGCCATCCATCCCCCTCTATTATAACTACTCACTCAGAAATGGGCCAGATGACGTCTCAAGTTTTATAATCTATTCAAAATTTTAAAACAAGGTGGCGCAAAGCCCTTCGGATAAGGAATTAGATCATATTCTTTGTGGTAGGGTCTACCCTTTAAAATAGATATAGTCCCTCGATAATGGGCTAAGGCCTCCCCAACATGTGTCTCAACCATTTGTCTGAATCTATTTGGTGTTGTGCTAGAGGAATTTGGAGAACTTTTGGTTGAACAAGTTGGATCACTAGTTTGACAGAATGAATTATTGGTTGAATAGGAGGAGAAATTTTCAGCTGAACAAGATGAATTAATGGTACTGACTTACGAGATTTCAAGCTAAACTCTATCTTTCTACCTTGATCAATTACTAATTAAACTACAAGTTGTGGTGGCTCAAACAGGGATTATTGTGTCTTAACTAACTTATCTTGCATTTTCTTGAGTTGTAGTGACATATCTATTACCCATGCTTCTAAATTATTAATATGTTGATCATCATCTCTGGCCTTTACTGATTCAGCATAATCTAAACTAATAGCTACCGAGCTCTATTCTTTGCTAGAATAGTGTTTTGAAGGCTCAACATTTTTGGCATACGGTCGAGTCTCAACCATACAAATATTCATGGCTAAATCTTGATCCACTAACAGACCATTTGAATATGGATAGAAGGCTTCTATATCCTTCTTCTTTAGAATCTTCCAAATTTCTTGGACCACTTCATCGACTGGTCTACCATTAATTATAGCAGGATTTACTAGGAAGTATCATTTACACTCTATCTTCTCCTCAAATTCTCTCTTATTAAGCTTAGAGAGGATTTCCTGTATCTTAAGATCTTATTCAATGACTAACTCTACAGCTAGCTAATCTAGCATTTCCTCATCATCATCTAAAATTTTTTCCCTCCCCTCTGACAATCATGAAGTCAATAATCATAAGGGTGACATCCTCTGTAGGGTGAGGGACATCCACCTTGACTAGTGATAAAGGAGCTTGAGCAGTGGTAACTCCTACATTAGTAGGGATGGAGTCCTCACATCCCTCAATGGGGAGTTGATAAACATCAATTTGTAGTAAATCTAAACTCTCTTGAATATGGATTCCTTCATATCTATTTAACTTCATTAGGACACACTGTTTCTTTGCTGACATGGGCCTCTTGCCCTTAACATCCACACGTATGTCATCCTCAACAACATCCTTTGATTTGGCTATCATTAGGGCCAACTTAGAAAATCTTGAAGGAGGGATCATTGGCTTTCCACTATAAGGGGCATGACACCCAATGATATTCATCTACTAGTACCGTGGGTGAAAGGCTGCTTAACAAACTTTTTATTTCTCCTCACTAGCTAAGGAGTCAGGTTCCTTGCTTCAAATCTTTCTACTCTTAACACTTTCTCCTCAATTATGTGTGAGATCACCCCCTTTAGGTGTCCCTATAATATTCTTTTGTTTGACATGTTTGAGTTGCACACGTGTGGATGATGTTCCTCAACACACTTGTTCTCAAAGTTTGCTTCTCCTTCAGAGGTTTTCAGACTGAGTAGTCTATTGAACATGGTGTAGAGCTGGCAATCCTATAGACTCTCTCCTCCTCTGTAGTAGTTGTGAGGGGAAAGAAAACTACTCCCCTTAAGGAGTGGAGAATAGGAAAGAATTGGTAGCTCCTTAGTAACCTTAATATCGATTAGACTTAAGGCCTTCAGTTCAACCATCTTTCTTGATTTTGTTATCTTCTTCTTGATCCTCCTTAGGTAGTTCTTTCTGGCACTCTTACTGATAAAAGGAACTTTAGCACTGGATGATCCTTCTTCAAATATATGTTTGATTTCAGTAACAACTACAGACTTCATCTTCTTATCCCCCTTAGAAGATATAAAAAGGCCTTTATTCCTTATCCTCCCTAGAGGATACAATAGGTATGGGGGCGATAGCTACCTTAATTTTAAGAGTGGGGGAGTTAGTCCCCTCCCCACTGCTAACTAACTAGGGGGATGTCCTTATCACCTTCATCAGTGAGGATTATGGTCGCACCATTCACAGACAACTTGAGGGTGTTGAAACCCATTTCAAATTCAATAGAGTTATTTAGAATAAATTTTTCAACATGTAGATTAAGGTCGATAGAAAAGATCAGTTTCTTGGCCATTATTTTAGGAAATTGATTGTGTGGAATTTTAAAAAGAAAAATTGAAATAGATCACTTGAAATTGAACTTGAAAAGAATCTTATATTTTATCATATATACTGAATTATATGAATTATAATCTATTATACGATGAAAAAAATATATAAGTATTGATTTTGATTTAAAGAAAAACTTGAATTTTTGTTGTATATGTTTGACTACAAGAGAATGTTGTAAAAAAACATATAGCAACACTGAACTGGATTTGATTTAAATGGATTTTGAAGAGTGGCTTCAATTTTTGAAAGTTGAAAGATTTTCCTTAAATTTTGAAACTCAATAATTTGAATTTGCATTCAACATGATGGTTTAGAAATTGGAAGAAAAAATCTGGAGATTTTGGGCTTGACTCTTTTACCATGCCGATTAATTCAAAGATAAAATGTTAGAGCCATGCTTTAGATTTGAAGATGCATTGTATATGTTAAACTACAAGTGGATGTTGTAGTAAACATAAAAACAATGATAATCAAAATTTTATTTGAAGGGGATTTTAGAAATGATTTTGAATGTTTAAAAATTTGTCAGGTTTTTCTTAGATGTAGAGACTCAATATATTGAGTTTTCTTTGAATATAAAGTTATGTAAAATTGAAGAGAAAATATGGGGAAACTTCTCTTGACTCTTTCACTATACCAACTAACTTAGAGTGAAATATCAAAGTCTAGATTACGCTAAAGGGATTTGAATTTTAAATTTTAATTTGAAAGGATTGAATAAGCATTGCATATGTTATACTACAAGAGGGTGTTGTAGGAAAACTTTTAGAAATGACGATTGAAGTTGATTTGAAAGGGATTTCGAAAATGATTTTAGAAGTTTGAAATTTTGATAGAGTTTTCTCAAATCCTTGAAACTCATTATATCAAATTTATACTTAACATAAGGGTTTACTAATTTATTGAGAAAACTCAAAGAGATTGGTTTGACTCTTTCACCCCATCAAGTAGCTTGGGGGAGAAAAGTAAAAGCTTGAATTTTACTAAAATGATTTGAATTTTGATTTTGAATTTGAAAGATTTTCTATAAGTTGTAAAACTTAATATGATGGGATTTATTTGAGCATGAAAGTTTATAACATATCCAGGAGGATTTTATAGGATTTAGCTTGACTCTTTTGCTCTACTAATTAGCTTAGAGGCAAAATGTCAAAGCCTATCTACTTTGATAGAGGTTTTCTCTTTCATCTCTCTCTTGACATGTTTTATTAATTTTTTCCACACTAACCCAAGAAAAAAATGGGTAGAGGGACCAACAGATGAAAGGTAGTCTAAATTACCGATACAATAATATTTCTATCGCAATTAAAGATGTAGAAGGAGATAATTCCCTAATGAAGTCATCATTTTTTGTTTGGAAAGTTGTTGTTTTGAAAGAGGTTACTTATCTTTGGTAGAATTTAATTTTTGAAATTGAACATACCATTATGGATGATATATCACCTCCGGAGATGAATATATCATTCTCTAATGGGTTTAGTTTACAAAATTGCAAGTTCATCTTATTATCATAGAAAATTTAGGAAAGAATCACATATGAGTTGAAAGAATCAAAATGATGTTTTTCTAGTATTTGAATGCGATGATCTGGGTAAATGATCATTAATTTCATAATCAAAATTATGATAATAAAGTGACATATCATTCCAGGTAAAGAGAATATTGCCTATTATTTATCATTTGAATATGACAATAATGATCATCAAATTTAATTTTCCAAAGATAATTAATTAAAGTTTAAAAAACTTGTTTATTTTATTTTATTTTGGTTTCTAATTGTCCTTCGAGCATAATGGGTATATGGTCCTATAAAATTATAGTAAATACCTAAGATATACAAATTATTTTCACCAAAATTTTGGTCCAGTTTGACCACTGGATTGTGAGAAAATTGATAAATTTAAATTTCAAACAAACCTAAATATCTCCCAATCCAGTGACAAAAAAAAACTTGATTTTAATTTTAAAAAATATTAGGGATCAAGACCTTTCCAATGAGCCCAAGAACACTCAATTTGGTGAAAAATTTAATTTTCTATGATTTTAAAATTTTTTGACCATTTGAATTGATTTTAAATAAATTTAGTAAAAAATGGTCATAGCAATGATTGTTCCACTACCACCGTCATCTGACACATGTTAGGTAATGTGTCGCTCATTCGGGCTGTCACTTAACCACATCGGCAGGTTATATCAATCATCGGATCGATGGTGCCGCATGCAACGACCAGAATTGTGGCATGTTTCCAATAAAATGGATCATACTTAATCTATTGTTTAGTCCATCGGATAAACCGTCTGACACCTTTTGAACTGTCTGATTATGCATGTATCATGATCGGTAGTTTTGCTCTGAACAGAGCCTTTTAGATCATTTTGAACTAAAAATTCAAATGGCCATAAATTTCAAAATATACATCCAAATTTGATGAAATTTGAAACAAAAGCTTATGGTGTCCTAATCTTCCCAAACCTAGAGTTTGGTGGCTCCATGCCTTGTAGATTTAGAGCTATTTCATATATAAATTTTAAATAAACGTGAAGATATCTCATTAACCAATGGACATATTTTTGAGCTCTTGGGCTTTGTTGGAAAGCTACAATAATCCTCTACAACTTTATAGAAGATTCCAAATACTAGTTCTAGCTAAATTGAAAGATATAATCAAAACCCAACTTTCTCTCTCTAGAATACTCTCTCTTCACTAAAGTGGTAATTTGAGGGTTGGAAATGGTGGGGAAATGCTTGGAAAAGCTTTTGGGAGGTTGGGAGAAGATTGAGGAGATCTCTTGAGGGTTGGAGGCTACTGGAGTTGGACAGTTTTTGGAAATGAGAATGCATGATCATTCTCTTGGAAGGGTTTGGAGAAGATGGGGAAGATTCCCTTGAGTTAAATAGATTTTGGTGGAGGGAGGGGGGGGGGGGGGTGCGCGGGGGCGGCGGCGGGGTGGCGGAATTTGGGTTAATGCCAATTGTCCTTCTATGCTTGTAAAATACATGGAGAGGGCTAAAGTTGAGTTTAGCCTATGTTGGCTCATGATAAGGAGGAACTCACCCTTATGTCCCCATTTGATTAAACCCAAGCTAAGCTTGGGTTAAGGGATGGTTTAGTCCTTCTTTGGGAAGGAAATAACCTCTTTTATATTAGGTAAAAGCTGGTTTTGAGTTAGGACATGGATTTTCAAGGTGGCATGGCGACTTAAGCTCAAAATGATGGTTTGTTGACCATTTGAGTGGTTAAAAAAGTCAATGGGTTTGATGTGGTAGTCAAGGAAATGGATTTGGCTAGTTGAATAATTTATAAAGTGTTTGAAGCCATATGTTTTGAGTTGTAATCAAATACATGGACATGGAGAGAGTTTCGACCTCTCCACTTGGTTAACCAAGTCAAACCTAGGGGGATTTGATTTAAAAAAGCTTGGACATGTGTGGAGTGTCCAATTAAATGATTTTTAGGGGTTGATTCGATATGAAATGGCTTGAATGATTGAGTTTGATAGGATTAAAGGTTAATTTGGTCAACTATGGCTGACTTGGTCAAACCATGGGTTGGACTTGTGTTCAATAGGTCCAGAATGTCATTTCAAACTAAATGGAAGTGATTGCATGCATATGTGAGGTCATTTAGACCAAAATGGTTATTTGGATCCTTATGGGTATGTTGAGTCAACCTTAGTTAACATAGTCAACCAGGTTGACCCAGGGCTAGGATTTCGGCTCAATATATTTGATTTGATTTTTGAAGTATGGTGAAGGTGGTCCCAAGGGCTAGAAAGGTCATTTCAATCAAAATGACCTATTGGACCCTTAAGCATTATTTGGGCCAACCTTTGTTAACTTGGTCAACTAGGTTGACCTAGGGTCAAGGAGTGGGTCCAACATGTTTAGTTTGATGTTTTAAGTTGAAAAGAAGTGGTTCTATGCAAATAAAGATCATTTGGTTTGAAATGACTTTTCATACCCCTAAGGGACATTTTGGTCATTTTGACCTGATCAATTGAGGTTCAAAGTGGGTCCACCAAAATGTAATTTACTACTTAACATATTATAATCAAGGTTCTGGATGTGGTTAGAGGCTATGGAAAAAGATCAAAGGTCAAATTCCTCTATATGGAAAGTCTAGTGACATAGGCCGTAAATATTTGAATGTTTTATAGCCTTTGGAAATAGATTCAGTTTCTGGGGCTAGAGGTCCCAAAGTGAGCTCAAATTTAGTTGGTGACCATAGGGACATGCCTAATCAATATGCAACTGATAGATCATGATTTGGGGGTCATTTGACTAGGGTTTGAATTGTTTAAAAATTCACTAAAAAAGGTTTTCAAGATATAGCCTTTGGACTTTGAGATTTTATCTAGAAATTTGGGTTTTAACTAGATTTTAAATGTAAATGTTTGAATTTTAATTACCAAAATCATTGAAAATTATTTAAATGATTATTAATGATTGAATGTGTTTGAAGCAAGATTCAAAGCTGGATCAAGTGTTGAAGTCTGGGTTGAGGACTATATAGCTTGAATTGGTTTGAGGTCTGGATTAATTTGGGATATGGATTAAATCCTAAATTAAAGTCAAGTTGATTGACATCTAGAGTTTTGTTAACCATCATATCAATCAGGTAGAGATTTGAATGGGTCTCTGTGACCTCATATACAAATGAGGTCAACAAGTGGAGGTGCGTTAATTCAATAGAACAAATATAAATTCAATTTACATATTCTTACATCTATGCACTTATTTTCTTGCATATTCTTTCTTGCACTTTGCTTTATTTTGTTTAACTTTGTTTTTTAGTTTTCCTTGCATTATAATTTTATTTTAGTTTCTCTTTTTAATGTTGTTAGAAGTGGGAGTAGTGAGTCATATTGGTTATATTATTTGTCACAACCCAAAATCTAAAGTGAAAGATTTTTTTCTTTTTTTGTTATTTTATTTTTAACTCATTCTTTATTTTTTATTCAATTAATAACTAATAATTTTTTTCATTAACAACCAGATCAATTTGACATCCAATGCTGATTAATTGGATTAAAAAATAAATGATAATATATAAAGTATCATTTTATTCTATAGTCAATATTTATATTCTACAACCATTGTCCAAAATAATATGTACAATTGCCACTACTTAAATACAAAAGAATACATGTAACAAAAAAAAACTTAAAATAAAATCAAAATATCATTACTATTAAGCCTCAAATCGCTTGTTAGTTACCTTTACCTAAAATCATATAAAACAACATAATGAGCATAAAAGCCTAGCAAATAATTAAAATCATTACTAGGAAAAAGAGAAATAGTATGCTTTAAAGCATATAATGAAGTTAATACATCAATATATGCTATATGTACCAATCTCCTGGGTTAATGTATTAGTTATATTATACATTGCATGTCAATCCGTTAATCTATAAATTATTCTATCTTTATCTTTCAATCAATCTTATTCAATTAGTCAATCTTTTCATTTATTCAATTATCTAAATCAGTTAATTATCTGTACAATAATTTTATCAATATTTTTATACTAATCATCAGTACTATCTATTATATATATAAGTATTCTTATTATTTATCAAATATTCAGATGAGTGTATATTGATCTTGCTCATACCTTTATGAATCCCAATCAGTCACCCCTTATAACTCTCAATCAATAAGCTCCTTATAACTCCCAATATGTAAATAATATGAATCAATCGCCCTAACTCCTTATGACTCCCAATCAATCTTTAACTCCTTATGACTTCCATCTGTGAATGAATGAATCTTGAAGGTATTATGTGGGGTTATCATATCATGTATATTCAATATCAATTTGTACAACATTTCCATCAATCAAAATTTCTTCATTATAACCATTCAATACACCTTATTCACAATTAAATTATTTTAGCCCAAATCATATTTAGCCCAAATAATTTTTTAGTATTATCATATCTGTTGAGATAGTTTCTACTTAGTTTTGCATGTTTGATATTCTTGCAACTTGTATGTTTTTGATGATTCCAAATATTATTGATTTGATTATTATTTCTCCTAACATATTTTGGAAGAATTGTTTTACTCTTATATTTACTAACATTTCAGGGAAACCATACTTTGAATTGTTAAAAACTTCAAATCAAGATCAATTTAGAGTTTATTGTGATTGAAGTCTGTATTTTTATTTTGTTGAGTTTGAAAGAGTGTGATTGTAATTGGATAACTGAGTACACACACACACACACTAGGGGAGAGTTTTAAAATTCATATTTTTAAATTAATCGTGTTGTACGATATCACTTCATACGAGATGATCTGATCAGTTATTTTCCCCAACGAGCAGTTGAACGAATAGAAATAAAAATATTTTATCTAAGTATGGATTGTACAGGATGAACTTAGAGTTCATACAGCGACGAACACATCTATTTTGCTCACACGAAGATTATATGGGAAGAAGTTAGAGTCCATACAGGGATGAACGCCATTATTTTGTTCTTGCACGAAGATCGTATAGGACAAACTTAGAGTTTGTATAGAGACGGATGCATTTATTTTATTCTCGAACAAAGATTATACGTGACAATTCCATGTTCATACCAGGGAGAACGTCTCGGGTCCATTCTAGCACATTTCATCCTACAATTTTATACAGACAAAATTTGAAAATTTCCTATTCGTTTCGGATGAAATTAGTTCATACCGAATGATGATTGCGCACAAAATAATTTTATAGTGATTCACAACAGGTTCGTATGCAACAGTATTTGAACTACTTGAACGTACGAACATACGATTGTACTGTATGATCTTGTACATTTAATTTAATAAAATTGACGTGAGTTATCTTATCAAATCTTTTCTACATGATTTTTTTTTAGGGCAATTGAAAGAGAGAGTGTGAGAGAGTGTATGAGAGAGATTTCTTACAAGTGGAGTCTGAAGGGTTCACAAGATTACTCAAAGGTAAGGATCTTTTTGTAATTGTGGTTATCACTCTTCCTCTTATCTTACTAGATTGCTCATGAGAAGATCTTCGGATAAGATCCGGTACTCTGCCCACACTTGGAGGGTGTGAAAGGATGAATATTCTCTACCTACCTACACTTGGAGGATGTGAAAGGATGAAGGTTCTCTGCCTATACTTAGAGGGTGTGAAAGGACGAAGGTTCTCTGCCTACACTTGGAGGGTATAAAAGGAAGAAGGTTCTCTGCCTACACTTCGAGGGTGTGAAAGGATGAAGGTTCTGTGCCTACACTTGGAGAGTGTGAACAACCAACGATTCTCTGCCGACACTTGGAGAGTGTGAAAGGATGACGGTTCTCTGTCGCACCGGGGATTAGGGGAAGAGAGTTTTGTAAAGGCTTCTCCGCCTTGCTGTGAGAGAAAAAGGATATTCACTTTTGGTAATAATGCAATACCTGAAGAGGGAGCCTTCATGGAGTGGATGTAGGTCGTGTTTGATCGAACCACTATAAATCTTTGTGTCAATTTAATTTTTGCTGCTTTACTTACTGCAATTTTAATTCTGTGGTTGAAAAATTTATTTTCAAATAACTTCAATTAAATTGCTACGAAACTTCAACTGGTTTCAATTTTTAAAATTGAAAGAGTAATTTTTAAATTACGAATTCACCCCCCTCCTGGTTAGCCTTGCGGCATTATCTTAGGTTTAACAACCTATTCTAGATTCAATAATATCAAATCATAGTACATCACTTTTAACCCATTTTTAATATACCTTTTTTCTACTCATTTTATATAAAAATTTCTATACACATATTTAACCATTAAAATATAATAAAAATCACATCAAATTATTAAAAATGGGTTAAAATGATCAAATTACTTTTACAATGAAAAAATTCCTATACACATATTTAAGTATACGTGAGACGCGTTAGAGAGAGAAGGTCTAGTTTTTTCTAGAGAGGGAAATTGGAATTTTCAAAAGTTTATTGAGAATTCTTTGGCGGGAATCTTGATGGCGGCGAACGTTCGCCGGACTACCTTGACGGGCGGTCCTGGTGATGCTCGACGACAATCCTCTAGTGGTGTTGCGATACATGCTTGATCATTACCAGCATTTGGTGATGGTGCATTAGGTATTGGCTTAAATATTTTAGCTCATGATGCGAGATTGAAGATGAAGAACAATAATGCTCTGGTTATAAATGAAGGTGGTCTTTCTATTGACAAAGAAGATAGTCCCTGATATTGTAAAGGGGAAAGAAATTATTGTTGATAGTTCTAAATTTGAGAAATCTACTCCGAGGTCGGCAGATGTTATTCAAAATAATGAATCAATTCGATCTTTCTGTAGTTTTAAGGAGGTGAACAATGCTATCCTTCCATCTGAAGGTATAAATGCTGGTGAAGTGAAGAGAGCTGATTCTCTGGATAAAATTATTGATGAAAATGGGATTTCTAATGAAAAAGATTGTAATGACAAAACTGTTGGATCTTTCACGAGTATGCATTAGGATTTGGTGAATTCGACATGATTAATGTATCTGAAGATTTAAACTCTATTCGTCTGTGAGTTGGGAGAACACAAGCAAGTCAACTTAATGACGAATTGATTGTAAAGCCTAAAGAATTTAGTGGAAATTATCTGAATAATGCTTGGAAGAAAAAAGAGAATATACGGGTATCTGATTTGTATTATGGGCAATATTATCTGAAGATGGTTCTACAGTGAGGCTACATTTGCATAATGAAGAAGAGAATTCTAAGAAACTTCAAAATGCTTTAGTTATTAAAGTAGTTGGTGAAAATATACCTATTCATGTAATCAGTGGGGAACTTAGAAGACAGTGGGCACAATATGGAAAATTCCATCTTACAGTTCTTGGTAATGGATGGACTTTATGTGCTTTTAATGATGAACAAGCTTTGGAGTTAGTCCTTAACAACGAACCTTTGTATGTTAAAGGGCATATTATTGGTATGGACAAATGGTCACCGATGTTTTCTCCTTCAACTTTGAAAGGGTTATCAGCTCCAGTGTGGATCAGAATGCCTAACATCCCTCTCTAGTGTTGGGATGAGATCAATGTGTGCACGATTGCTTCAAAAGGTTGTATCCTATATTTGATTGATGGTAACATGTTTCCAATGAAGTAAATATGAGTTTGCTCATATTGGTGTTCATATTAAGCTAGAAAATAAACTTCCCCTTGGTGTCTGGATAGAAGGTCTCGTGGAAATTGTTTTTAGAAAATAGTGTATAAAAGAATGCCTTCTCTATGCTTTAACTGCGGTAGAGTAGGTCATGAGAAGAATAACTTTCCTGAGCTGAAAATGAATGTTATTCAAGTGGATTTGTAAAACTAGTGAAGATTGTGGCAGATGAAGTTCCTCCTGTGAATTCAACTACAAATAATAATTACAAGGAGAAAGAGGATGCTTATAGTGGTGAAGACAATTATTGACCTTGGGTCCATGTCAACTATGGAAAACAAAGAAAATACAAAAGGAATGGTACTTGGAGACAATTGGTGCGAGATCCGAGTTTCAACATTATGAAGAAAATAGTTAGTATTGACAAAGAATCAAATGTTATGGATGTTCCCAAAATAATTGTTGTGGAGATAAAGAAAGCAATGGGGGCTGGATGAACAAACTATGGTGGACAAGAAAATTGTGGCAGTTGGTGCTGTTGAAGTTGTAATTTCTCCCTCAAAGGTAGATGTTGAAGTCTCTATCAGTGGCCCAGAACGAGCTCAGGTTTCAGTGTTGGAAACTGGTATGGTTTCTAAAAATCTTTGCATTCCTTCTAACTTGAATAAGTTTAATGTGTTAAGTGAGTTGGTAGAAGAGGGTGAGATTTTGCAGGAGAAGGAAGATGTAGTGATCTCTCTTTTGCATGATAAAGGAGAAGGAGATGTTGCTTCTCCATATGGTGTAAGTGGTATTAATTTGGAAGCTGAAAAGAAGGATGAGAATTCTTCTTGTGTTAAAAAGAAACTTACAAAAGAACTCAGAGGATTGGGGCCTATAAAGCCTTCTCTTTAAAATTGAAAGTTAGATGGGGAGATGAAAGATAAGGCGAGGACTCCTTCCCCTTTCAATAATTCATGGCTTCGATAGTATTTTGGAATTGTAGAGGAGCTAGGAAGAAGAAAGCTTCTCTATATATGAAAGAGTTTGTTAAGGAGCATATAGTTTTGTTTGTGGGTTTATTAGAAACCAAATTATCTTCATTGAATAGAAGGGAAGTTGATGAATTGATTGGCATGGATTTGGACTACTATCAAGTTCCATCTCATGGTTTGTCTGGAGGTATTCTTGTACTATGGAATTTTTTTATGGTTTCCTTTTCTATTTTAATTGCATCTCAATAAGTTGTAACTGGAAATCTCAAGTTGGCTAATAGAGACTCTTAGAGGATCTTAGCTATATATGGAAGTAAAGATGTCTATAAGAGGAGAGAACTATGGAGGGAATTGGAAGATTTTTCATCTGAAGATGTCCCTATGGTTGTAGGAGGTGATTTCAATTGTTTATTATCTAAAAAAGATAAAAGAGGTGGAAATCAATTTATTTTCTCTCAAGGGTAAAAGGATATGAAATTCTTTGTCATCAACAATGATCTTCATGAAGTTGAGTTTTTTGGACCAAGGTTTACTTGGTGTAATAACAAGACTGGTGGAGCTCGAATTTTGCAAAGATTGGATAGGTGTTTTTTGAATCCAGCTCCTATAAATTCTTATCAAAGATTGGTGCTTTGGCATCTGGCAAGGATAGCTTTGGACCATTATCCGGTGTTATTGAATATTATAGAGATGAAACATGTGAATAAGAAGATTATTAAATTTGAAGATGCTTGGTCTTCCTTTCCAGCATATATTGGTATAATCAAGAATGTTTGGAGGAAGAAGATTAAGGGGAATTGCTCTGAAATTCTAAATACAAAATGTAGAAGAAATTTAAAATATTTATTTTTTTGGAGTAAGGCAAAGCTGAAGAACTTTTCTATCTTAAAAGATTGTCTTTTAAAATATATTCTAGAACTATAATTGAAGAAATTAAATGTGGGTTTCCTTTCCGATGATCAAAGTTGGTAGCTCAAGGTTAATATATCAGAACTAAAGGCTACTTTGGCTAGATTCAACACTTGGTGGAGGCAACGTGCTAAGGTCAAATGGATGATGGATGGAGACTCTAATTCCAAGTTTTTTCAATCTTTTGTAAGTGCTAGGAAAAACTCTAATTAGATATTCAAAGTGTAGGATGAAAAAGAATCATTTATGGAGGACCAAAATCTGATTGAAGATATTTTTATTCGAGTTTTTAATGGAAAATGGAAGGAGAGAAGAGGTGTTATGGAAGGATGGCTAGATCCTTTATTTTCCCTAGATGAGTCCGATAAAATGTGGCTGAACAGAGAAGTATCTTGGGATGAAGTTGAGGGAGTCATTTTTCAATATGCTGGGAACATTGCTCTTGGATTAGATGGAGTAACTTAGTCATTTTTAAAATTCTATTGGGAGATGTTAAGTTAGATCTATAGAATGAAGTTTTTCAGTTCTTTGAATTGGGTAAGATGATTATGGAATGGAAGGAAACTCAGACTGTGCTCATTCTGAATGTAATCAACTCAGTAAATCTAGCAAGTTATAGACATATTGGCTTATGCAAGATCGCGTACAAGGTGGTTACTAAGGTGATTTTGTATAGATTAGTAAGTATTTTGCCAAAATTGATTTCAGATGAACAAGCTGCATTTCTTAAAGGTAGATCTATGTCAAAACATGTACTAGTTTCTCAAGAAATGTTCCACGAATTCAGATTTTCTAAAGCTTCAAAGGGATTAGTCTCCTTCAAAATTGATATGGAACAAGCTTATGATTGTATGTGTTGGGCTACTTTGAGGAAGGTTTTAGATCACTATGGATTTCCTTGGAGTTTTTCAAAGTTTATTATGGAATGTGTAGAGAATCCAATGTTCTTTTTGTTAATTAATGTAGTTCTTCTACATGGATCAATGGAAAAAGTGGATTCCATCAAGGTTGTCCTTTATCACCTTATGTTTTCATTCTTTGCTCTCAACTTCTTTCAATTTTTTTTCTCAAAGAAGTAATTCCATTGGTTTTCTTAACTCTCCTAATGGTCCAAGAATTTCTCATTTATTCTTTTCTAAAGCTAATTTAAAATGGTGAAGGACATCAAAGGTATTCTATCATATTTCTGTAAGTGGACAGGGCAAAAGATAAATGTGAATAAATATGTAGTAATGTTTTGCAAATTTTTCAAGAGAAGAAGGAAGAAGGCTATAACTCATATTATAGGGTTCAAAGAAGTGAAAGAGTTCAATTATATTGGAGCTAAAGTGGTGTTATGAAGATTGGTTGGATCTGATTTCTAAAGCATGGTGGACAAAGCTTTAAAGATGCTGAATATTTGGGGAAGCAAATTATTATCTTTAGCAAGAAAGTTCACATTGGTAAGAATAGTTATGTTATATGATCCAAATTTTAATTCTACACACTCTCTTATTCCTAAAAGTGTTTTTAAGATGCTGGATAATTTGTGTAGAAGTTTTATTTGGAATAAGAGGGATGGAAGATTGGGCCTTCATTATGTTGGTTGGGATGTGTTGTGCAAAAATATGAATGGGGAGGATGTGGATTACACTCATGTGTTAGCAAAGTGGTACCTTTAAGGACCAAGATGGCGTGGATATTTCTTCAAAATAGGAACGCTTTGCTTCATAAAGTCCTTGAACCTAAATACGGTGAAAGGATTTTGGAAGCTGGATCTAGGAAGGGAAGTTCTACAAACTGGAAGATTATTATGGAGGTCTCTAAAAGTCTTAAAACAATTGTAAGTTGGAATATTTTGGATGGAAAGTCTATAAATGTATTCAATGATGTTGGATTTGGGATAAATGCATCGATAGGTGGCCTACATTTGTGGCTAACTCAGGTGATGAAGAACTGACAGTTGATAAGTTGATATTGGACGGAACATGTAATTTGTCTATTCTTCATAATCTGATTGGTAATGAACTTGTGAATGTAATTTTGCAAATCTAAATTATGCCAAATTTGGAGCAAGATGGAATGGAACTCATTCATATGCATTCTGGAAAATCCTTATCCTCTTCAGTTATGGAAATTGTATTGCAAAATCATTATAACACGATTTAATGGAAGTGTGTTAAGAAAGTTGAATTGATACCAAAAGTGGAGGTATTTTGGTGGCATTCGTACATCAATGCAATACGAATAAATCATTTCCTATGTTGCAGAAGGATGCAAGAGAATTCAACATGTCCAAGAGAATCTATGCGGTGGAAGATATAGATCATGTTACAACTACTTGTGGAAAGCTGATGGAAGTAAGTTATTGGTTTGATAAACAGTTGGTTATTCTAGATACCAACATTTACTAACTTTGAAGATTGCTAGAAATAGTTAAACAGATCCTCAAATGGTAACATTTTCTTATCTAAATGGTTATGTAATGCTATTTATTTATTGTGGAAGGCAAGGAATAAATTCATACATGAAGGTCACATAGAAAGTCCAAAGTTCATCGTTGTTCAAGCTGTATCTTGGTCTTCATTCTCTTCTTCTTATGACAACATAAGCTCGGGCCACTTGGGTGTTAATCAGTCATTTAGATTGTTGAATCATTGGCACCCTCCTCCACCCGAATGGATCAAAGTGAATGTTTATGCATCATTACTTTCTTCTTACAAGGTGGGTATTGGAGGAGTATTATGAGATAGTCATGGTAAAATTTTAATGGCTTTTGGAAGAAAGTACATTCATATTTAGATATCTCCAAGCTGGAGCTCTCATCGATTCATTTGTTAAAAGAAGTTGTCAAAGATTGGATGTTGTAATACAAGGGAATTATCATCGAAGCTGATAACTCTAATGTTATTCAATTTATTCGACAAGATTTTAGAAAAGGAGGTCAATTGATGGAAAATTTTGTTTTTTTTTTTTTTTTGAACGAATTAGATAATGTTACTTTCAATTATGTTGATATGAATAGCAATAAGTTAGCGGATCTTTGTACTAACTATGCTATCTTTAGTGATTTCATTTGGGAAGATATTAATACTAATAAGGTTCCTCCTTCTTTTCTTAATTTGTTAAAGGAGGAACTCGTTGGGATTAGTCCCTAGGGTGTATTTGAGTTTCCTTTTTTAGTTAATGCAATAAATTTTTTATTTCTATTAAAAAAAACTTTTAATAACAAAAATAATGGATAGAAAAGCCCTAGAGAGCTTCCTCTATCTTTTACTCTCTCTTCTCCCTCTCCCTTCTCCCTTTCCTTCTTGAGCAAGTCATGGAGTGTGAGAGAGAGAGGTGGCTGTACTAGAGCTTTTAATGCTTTGGATTATAATAAAAAGATTTATAAAATATTATTAATATCTTAGTGTTATAGCTCTCTGACCAAGTGTCATAGTGCCACACATTAATCCGGAGTTATCGTAGAACAAAGAATCCAATATCGTAGTGATGATTTTTGATGTTATTGTACTCAAAGGCTAGTGCCTCAATGCTCACAATCTCAGGGTTGTAGTGCTAAAATTCAAATATAAATTCAAATGTTTTATTTTAAAATAGATTTTTGTAATTTTGGTTATTGCACTATTTGTTCTTTACTAATGCATTTTATTTCTTTCTAGTATTTGTATTATTGTATTTTGTTTTAAAGTTTTAAAATAAGAAACTATTATGTGCTCTAAAAATTAAAAATATAAATTTTAAAATAGGAAAAATTAAATTTAAAAATAAAATGTTTTCCCTATTTTTTTAAAGAATTTATTTAGTGAGGGAGAGAACTTAGTGAGAAATTAAAGGAATAAATTATAAATTTAATATTTTAACTAATAATATTTTTCATAATTAAAAAAGGAGAGATTATTATAATATGGGAGCACAAAATTTAGTATTTTGATGATTACATATATTATTAGATGATAATTTATTTATTTAAATTATATACAATGCACATTTTTTTTGTGTAACTAACCTCTTCATCTTCAATATACACTGAGCATAATTGAAGAATCAGGATTCAAGATAGTCCAACATTTTGTTCTGAGATAGTCTGTACTTAATAGAGTCAATGCTTTTTTTATTTTCTTGAGTCAATTAATGCATTAGGTATATGTTATCTAAACAATCAAGCACACACCTAAAGGGGGATGAAAATGATTAATTAAATTTTATTTTATAATTGTATTATATGATCCAAATCATATTATAAAATATGCTCAAATAGAAATTAAATCAAATGTTTAATTAAATGAGGTTAATTAAATTAAGTTATAATTGATCGTAATATATAATCTCAAATTATACAATACAATAAACTATTTTTTTAAAACCTTGACATCAAATTCTTATTACCAAAATTAGATAAATTTAAAATTTCAACTGATCTTTCTATATGAAATAGTTCATCCAAACATTAATTAATATATCCTAATTTAATCCTGATGATTAAGGAAGCAAATTTGGAAAAAGATCTTAATAATAATTGTACAATATGATTATCATCATATTGGATGATCAAATAGAGAAATCTTTGGTCGAACCTTAGTTCATCCTGGATGATCTATGATTTAATATAATTAAACATACTATATGAATGTTCATCATACTATATGATCAATGATGAAATTGAACTAATTGTATTGTATTACTATTCATCATACATGATGATTAAAAACCAGAATTAAACTAATTAAATAGTATGATTTGAGTGTTATACTATATTATCAGAGAAATTAATTTGAAAATTAAGATTTTTAAAGAGCCCACTTTATACATTCAACATAAGAGGCTTGAGGGCCAAGAAGTTTAGTAGTGTAAGGCATTTTTGAGGAAGAAAACTTAAGAGAAGAAGAGCAGAGTCCCCTTGCTTGTCTAAAAGTCTAAACAACTTGAGGGGAAAGCAAAGGTGAGGTTGAGGGAGTTATTTTTTGATGGTGTCAGGGTTGTTAGAAGATTCACATGGTTATGCCACTCAACTTGCACCTTAGGTACTCTATCTTGTAGTTATGGAGCTCTTGTAGTTATGGAGCTAATGGAGTAGAGCTCCAGGAAAAATCTTTGGGTAAAAGACTTACTTGATGAGGAGGCTAGGGGATGAAATCTCTAATAGGCCAAGAGGAAGGAGGGTGGAATCTCTGCTATAGTGAGGAGCTGAAGGATCGATGACATCTCCACCATCATGACAAGCTAAAGGAGGGGCATCATCTCCATTGTAGTAAGGAGCTAAGGGAAGGGCAACATCTCTGCTATAGTGAGGAGATGAAGGAGACAGAAAAATCTCCTCTATATTGTGGAGTTGAAGGAATGTTGTTTGGCATCTTTGTCATGTGAGGAGCAGAAGGTGGGAACAACATCTCCACCAAACAAGGAGGTGGAAAGAGGGATATTCTTAAGGGTCAAAAGAGTCTATAAAGGTTATTCTCCACCTAGTAAGGGAGAAGGGTTTCTATTCATTTCTAAGTGTCAAAAGAGTGTGAGTTTGTGCAATACTAAAAGAAAAGGACCTTTAGGGAGTGGACATATGTCAATTAGATCGATCCACTATAAATTTTATTTGTGTATTCTTACTTTCATGTACTTACTTTATTTTATCTACTTTCCTCCACTGGTTTATTTTTTTTTTGATCTTATGGAATGTTGTTGTTGAGAATTTTCTGGTTAAAATATTTACTGAAAGAGAAAAAAATATTGAATATTTTCTAAGAGTTTGAAAAACAAAATTTTTGTTTCATATCTTCTAATGAAATTTTTTTAAAGCTACAACACGTTTATCTTACTTGGTTTTAGTAAGAAAAGTTTTTAAAACACCGGTTCATTTAAGCACATCATATTCAAATAATTAACACATTTCTTAATGCCTCATTATACCTTCTATTTCACTTAAAACACCCTTGATCACATTTCCTAATAGCTCTTTATACCTCTACTTCTAGTTATACATCCACATGATCACATTTCATAATGCCTCCTTATACCTCCACTTCATGAATTCACATATATTCAGGTGTATTATATACCCAGATGGATTTTCATTAAGTGCATAGGTCATTATACCTCCACTTAAAGGCATAAAAACATAAACAGCTAGTCATAAGCACATATAAAATTAACAACAAACCACTTGTATTTTACTCCTACCACGTTTCACTCTTTTTTCTAGACACATAATATATAAATACATATTTCTTAATATATAACCTACAAATATACTCTTTCTATCACAAGAACATATAAATATCAGCACTTGCATCATGTTACAAACTGTACCTGATTAAACAAGTGAATATAGAAGTTCTTGCACTTTCACTTGTATAACATGTATGTAATTTATCATAGAATATAGAAATACACACACTTTCAACATATATAAACAATAATTGATATATAACAAAAATGATGAAACATGTTGAAATTTGGCAATAGTAAATCACATGCATTTTCCCCTTTTTATTCTAATTTCAAGCACATAAATGTAGCAATATTGGAACTTTCAATATATATAAATAATGATTGACATTTCACATAAAAATATATAAAAACTTCACTTGCTTAACCAAGTAGCACGGTTTCAATGGTGAAAGTTGTGCTCTTCTTTTGATAGTTACAATTTCTAAAATTATTCATAACTAATCATCTGCAATATTTAAAAATGTTTATCATTCAATATCAACTTCCTATGAGTGTCAATATACCTATTATAATACTTGGAGCATCATATATCTAAAAATACCTAGTAAAATTTTTTATTTTTCTTACCAACTTGCATAGAATATTCCATTGTATAAAATATAAAAAATTTTGCAATGAAAATATCCTAAATCTTGTAAATTTGTGTTTGCATCAAACCAAATAAAATGAAATACTAAAAATACCCACACAAGTGATGAAATTGAAATATGTACAAGGGTAATAAAAAGCTAACTCAAGATGAGCAAGTTTCTCAACTTGCTCAATGGATAAAATTTACTCCATGACCTCCAAAGCCCACTTTCTCCATAACCTTTGAATCCCACTTTCTCTCTTTAAGTTTATCTCCTTCTCTCTTTGCCTAATAACCACCAAAGCTAGATGAGGGAAAATTGGAATTTCATAAGTGGCTTTATATATTTACAAACACAAACTACTAGAATTTCTTCTATACATATACATACATACATATATGAATAGTATAATAAGTTAATGGCCACAAAAAGTAAAACATAATGCAAGAATAAGCTATTAGATCACACGAAGGTTCTTCCTCTCTATGAATTACTAATTCTATATTAGTTAATGCATTGAGGTTTTGATCCCTCAAGGGAGCATTAATTGAAGGATTGAACTAAATTTTTAATTATTTTCTTGGTAGAGGAAAGTAATAAGTAACCACTGAAATAAAAAAAAGATGATGCACATTTCAAGTTCTTGATTATGCAATTTTTGAAGTTATCACATATTTAGTAATTTCTCTCACCATATCATTGAAAAATTTATTATTAATAATGTAATTTTTTGTATCAACAAATTAAATGCATGTGCTAATAGACAAAATTTCCAATCATTATAGGGAAGCTTCTTCTGAAACTCCAAACAAAACTACACAATGCATCATGTATGTTTTTTTTTTTTTTGTGAGATGAGGCACATTAAAAAAGAAGGGACCTACCTATTATTTTAGGCATACTACGAGACTGAATGTAGCATCCTTGAACCCTAAATCTAAGTTGGGTTTAGTGTTCTACACAACACTATGACCTGTGTCCTAACTAATGCAGTGCAAAACTTGGACTTACCCCAGCCTGGATTGGGGAGCCAGCTAACCACCTAATCGCTTCAAACTATGTTGTTAAGTAAATTATGAGAGATGGGTGGGAGGTATAGTTTTTGGAAGTAGGATCAACATCTAGAGAGTTTCCTAATTGGTCATGTACTTATGTTGGATAAATGCTACAAACTAATGTAATTAAATTTTAATTAAATTAGTTTTTAATGCAATGCATGCTAGTTTAGAAGATCTAAATCAGATATGCTTGAGATTTTAAAAAACAGGCTTAATATGAAAATAATTTTTAAAAGGAGACTAAACTTCCCCAGGTCCGGCACTTCATCCTCATAGGTCAGATTATCCGGACTCTATCTGCAGGGTGGGAAGTGTCTGATAGCAAGGGAGAGATAAATGCATTTAATACGCATGTGACCTCAGATGACTCCTACAGTTCCCTAGATTTGTTAATTTTCTATGTTATTTAAACTTAAAATTTTGAATATTAGTTATGAGTAGAAAAATTTTGTAGTCCTTAGAAGAGCTTAACGAGTTCCAGGCTAAAACAAAAGTGACATGCAAAAAAGAAAATCTAAAAAAAGTAGATAATTTCTACTACGCAAACAAAGTAAACACATCAATATAAATCAACAAATCAACTAAATGTCCATAGGCAAACTGCCCTTATTACAACCCATTTTCTGCAGAAAATAAAGTGGTCGGGCACCACTGCCAACAACATGGATTTCTAAGCCTATGACTGACGCAAATGACTTTGAGTGGGATATTGGGTCTTCAAATCTTCAGCTTTCTTGGACTTCTTCTCCTTGGACACCTTGGATCTCTCCTCCTTGGACTCCTTGGGATTCTCCTCCTTGGACTCCTTGGGATTCTCCTCCTTGGACTCCTTGGATTCGTCGTGGCTTGAATATCCAAACGAAGAGACAATCTTCCCTGAAAAGGGGTATTGCCTTTTCTCTTTGGATATCTAAATCCATCCAAACTCAATCTTCTAAATGGAAGAAGGCTCTCCCCTATGAGGATGCCTTCTTTTGGAATTTGAGTTGGATAAGAATATCCCACTCAAAATTCACTTTCACAACACTAACCAATATTACAATTAATTACATTAAATGAAAAGCTGTAAATCTAAAAATCACTTGCAAGGTTTGTTGCAAACCTATTTTCATGTCTTATGTTTTGATGATTGACAAACACTATTTCTCTTGGACTACTTGTTGCTTCTAACTTTTCAGGAATCGAAGATCGGACGATCAAGAAGAAGCCAAACTCAGGATTGCGTAGGTTTAGGGTTGAGTCACTCTGTACTTTTGTTTTTCACCTTTTGAGTTTACTTGTAATAGTCAAAGAGACTGATGCTAAGTAACCTACACACACACTTGAGAGACTTAGAATTTCTTTTTTTTGCTCACATCAGCCAGGACGATATTTACATCGTCCTGGACGATCAGGCTTAAAACAGAAAGTCTAACTAAGGATTCTTAATTAAGGCAGCCATCATTAACATATTGGCCTGGACGATACGTGTATCGGCCAGGATGATAAGCTCAAAATAGAAAAAAGTAGCCGCCATAGACAATTAAGGTATACTATATTTTTAAATTATCGGCCAGGACGAACCAAGGATTGGCCTGGACGAAATTACCAAATTATGCCTTAATTGATCAGGAAATCAAGGAAGTAATTAAGGATGATTGATACGATCATATCGTCCTGGACGATCGCAGGATCGGCCAGGACGATATAGTCAAAAATCTTAAGTTACTTCAGGACGATAAATATCGGCCAGCGATTTGCCTCTAATTTGAACTGATCGTCCAGGACGATCGTGAGATCGGCCGGGACGATCAAGCCAAATTTCAATCGTCTAGGAGCGTATCCAGGGCGATGCTCTGGCCGATCTTCTGAGTTTTGTACTGATCGGCCAGACCAATGTCCATATCGGCCTGGACGATAATGTCGACAACTTGCAATTAATGAGCTCCTTTGAAGCTCTTCTATTTAAGATCTCTTGCTCAACATTTTTAAAAACCTTTGGCTGCTGCCTTGACCTGAGAAGACCTTGAGGAGAGAAAGAGAGAGAGGGAGAGAGAGAGGATCTTGTGAGGGGGAGTTTGTGAGGGGATTCACAAGGGTTGCTTCAAGGATAGCTCTGCTTGTTCTTCGTCTAGAGTTTCTCGTCCGTGGAAGGGTTGGTAGAGGTAAGGAGTTAGCTTCTGGTTGTGGTTCTCTGCCAGCTTCAGGAGGAAGCAAAAGGAGATAGGTTCTCTGCCTTGCCGGGGTGACAAAAAGGAGGTTCTTGTGAGGTCTTCTCCGCCTAGCCGTGGGGGCTAAAGGGGAGTCACGTTTCGTAGTGCAATACTTGGAGGGTGCTTCCAAGGAGTGGACGTAGGTCGAGTTGACCGAACCACTATAAATTTCTGTGTTCTTGTTTTCTTGCTTCCGCACTCTTATTTCCGCATTTATTTTTATGGTGAGATTTGCTTTATGTGTTTTTCATTCTTTATGAAAAGAAATTTTTTAAAATACCAATTCACCCCCCCTCTTGTTAGCTTAGGACTAAGTTCATAGGGCTTAACATCCCTAACGAACTTTCAAGTGGTATCAGAGCGGGATTCAAAATTTTAAGTTTGAAAACTTTTTGAATTTGATCCATGGCTAACTTTGGAAATAGAAACACTACTGAAGGTTATTCGATTACATGACTTCCACTGTTTGACAACTTACCTTTTGATTTCTAGAAAACCCGCATGTCTACTTTTTTGCAATCAACTGACTATCGCATGTGGATGCTTATTCAAGAAGCTCCACCTTCTCGTGAAATTAATGGTGTTAAAACTGAAATTTCTTTTTCTGAATGGACTTTCGATGAACGTGATTTAGCTCAATTGAATGCAAAATGTTTGAACTGCTTTTTCTGTGCTTTAAAATAGGAGGATTACATGAGTGTCTCCACGTACAAAACTGGTAAAGAGATTTGGGATAAATTGTGCATCACCTATGAAGGTACTAATGAGGTTAAATAATCCCGTTTGAACATTCTCTTGTATGACTACGAACTTTTTCGTATGAAACCTCATGAATCGATTTCTGACATGTATACAAGATTTACTCAGATAGTTACTTCACTGCATGCACTAGGAAAAGAACTTTCAAACTATGAAAAAGTTAACAAGATTTTGAGATGCTAGCCTTCGGCTTATGATGCTAAAATCACTGCAATCACTGAATCTAAGGATTTGAACATCTATTCTATTGATAACTTACTTGGCTCACTCATTGCTTACGAGCAAGGGGCGAATCAAAGAAATCTTGATGCAGGTAAAAAGAAAAAGGAGAAAACAATTGCACTAAAGGCGCACAAATTAGATTCTGAATCTTCCGAGTCTGAAAGCGATGAAGTTGCCTTCATCACAAGGCAATTCAAAAGCTTTCTAAGGAAGAAACAAAAGCATCATCAAAGTTGGATGAAAGGTAAGGATCATAACCATGTTAAAGAATCTTTTGATGTTATTTGTTTTGAATGTAGGAAACCTGGACATGTGAGAACTGATTGCCCTACGCTTAAAGATCACTCAAGGAAAGGAAAAGGTGAGGAGAAACCTAAGCCAAGGAAGGACAAGATGAAAGTACAAAAAGCTTTTTGGGGGAATTCGGCATTAGATTCATCAGAGACAGATCCAGAAGATGAGACATCAAATTTTGCTTGATGATAGATAACAATACTGATCAAGAAGAGGTATGTGAACTTTCCTACGATCAACTTCTTGAAGTTTCCGAAACAATCCATGCATCATATAGGAAATTAAAGAAAACACATGCTAGCTTGAAATTAGAATTTTTAAATCTACAAAAAGAGCATGAAATTTTGATTAAAGACCATCAAACAATTGATTCAAATCACATGACTTTACTTGATGAATTTGATGAGTTAAATTAAAATCATTGTGAGCTAGTTGAAAAATTTGATGCATTAAAAGACACACACACATCACTTGAATCTGATTTTGAGAAGTCTAAGGAGATAGAGAAAAATTTGAGGATTGAAAATGAAGTTTTAAAAAACACTAATTTGAAGATTCAAAATGATTTAGAAGCATGTAAGAAAACTAGGATGACATCTACTATTGATCAATTGCCAAAACCTAGGAAGAGGCATTATAACTCAAATCACTTAAGAAATCCCTTTCCTAGAGTTAGATGTTTTTTATGTGGCATGCTAGGATACATCTCACACAATTGCACGATTCACCATAGTACACATTGGGTGTGGAGACCTAAGGTGCATGATCTACAGCATACCACACATGCATTGCATTCTTCTCTTCATAAGAAGAAACTCAAACCTGCTTGGGTTCCTAAATCTAACATTTGAAAATTTTGCAGGAGGGCTCTCAAAAAATACCTCGTGAGAGTATGTGGTACCTGGACAGTGGATGCTCTCGACATATGACTGGTGATGCTAGCCAGTTTGTTGTACTAGAGTCCAGGACTGGAGGCAAGGTTACTCTTGGAGACAACACCACCAGGAAGGTGGTAGGAGCATGTATAGTTGGTAATTCCAAGAACCTTATGATTGAAAATGTTTTGCTTGTATATGGATTGAAGCACAACTTGCTCAGCATCAGTCAATTCTGAGACAAAGGCTTCATCGTGCAATTCTTTGCAGATTCATGCATTGTAAGTTTAAGTAACAACACTATTTTGCAGGGAAAGAGGATCAACAACGTCTACATGCTTGATTTAAATAACATTGAATGTGCTTCTTCTTTTTGCTTAAAAACTGTGGTTGATGATTCTTGGTTGTGGCATAGGAGGCTTTGTCATGCAAGTATGAAAACCCTTAGGAAAGTGACCCAAAAGGACCTAGTTAGAGGTGTCCCCAAACTTAAGTTTACAAAAGACCACCTTTGTTATGCCTGTCAACTAGGAAAATAAGTCCACTCCACTTTTCACCTCATTAAGGACATTAGCACCTCTAGACCTTTAGAAGTCCTTCACATGGATTTGTTTGGACCCATTAGCACGGCTAGTTTGGGAGGGAAAGTCTATGGTTTTGTGATTGTTGATGACTACTCGAGGTTCACTTGGACTAGATTTCTTTCACATAAAAATGAGTCTTTTGAGGAGTTTAAAACATTTTCTACTTGGATTCAGAAAAAACTAGTTTGTGAGATTTTGACCATCCATAGTGATCATGGGGGAGAGTTTGAAAATGAAAGATTTGGAGATTTTTGTGAGGACAAGGGGATTAGCCACAATTTTTCAGCCCCTAGGACCCCTCAGCAGAATGAGGTAGCTGAAAGGAAGAATCGGACCTTGGTGGAAGCCGCTAGAGCCATGCTTGCTGAGTATTCACTTCCAAAATACTTTTGGGCTGAAGCGGTTCACACAGCTTGTTATGTGTTGAATAGGGTGAATGTTAGAGCCAATTTAGAGAAGACACCCTATGAGATCCTTAAGGGTAGGACACCCAATCTTTCCCACCTTCATGTCTTTGGTTGTAAGGTTTTCATTCACAACAATGAGAAGTCTCACTTAGGAAAATTTGATCATAAATCTGATGAAGGAGTATTCTTGGGATATTCTAGTGTTGGGAAGTCTTTTAGGGTGTTTAATAAGAGAACGTTGATGGTGGAAGAGACAACCCATGTAGTTTTTGATGAATCTGATCCTAAGAAGCATGGAGTAGAAGATGATGATGTTGGAGTGATTACAAGTGGAGTAGAAAATTTGGGGAAGGGAAGTGAGCACCTAAGTAATGAAGGAATAGAAGGAGTCACCCAAGGAGTAGAAAACTTTGTTGAAAGGGGAGAACCTTCACACACTTTGCCTAGAGATTGGAGATACTCTACAAGTCACCCCAAGGATTTGATCTTAGGAGACCCTTCTAGTGGAGTTAAGACTAGATATGGACTTAAGAAGGAGGTGAACCACTCTGCCTTTATTTCTATGACTGAACCCACCACCATTAACCAAGCCCTTTCTGATGAGTTTTGGATTTTAGCATGCAAGAAGAATTGAATCAATTTGTTAGGAATGATGTTTGGGAGCTTGTGGAAAGACCTAAGGGACAAAGTGTAGTTAGGACAAAGTGGGTCTTTAAGAACAAAGTGAATGATTCAGGATTGGTGGTGAGGAATAAAGCAAGATTAGTAGCTAAGGGGGTACAATCAAATAGAAGGGATAGACTTTGAGGAGACTTTTGCCCCTGTAGCTAGATTGGAAGCCATTAGAGTGCTATTAGCCTTTGCCTGTTATAAAGGATTTAAACTTTTTTAAATGGATGTCAAGAGTGCCTTTTAAAATGAGGAAATAAAAGAAGATATTTTTGTAGAACAACCCCCAGGATTTGAGAGCTCCCAATTTCCAAATCATGTGTTTAAATTAAAAAAAGCTTTGTATGGTTTAAAGCAGGCACCAAGAGCTTGGTATGAGAGGCTTAGCACATTCTTACTAGAGAGGGAGTTTGTCAAGGGAAGCGTAGACACCACGCTTTTTCTTAGGAGAGTTGGAGATGATTTACTCATTGTTCAGATCTATATGGATGTCATACTTTTTGGATCTTCTAATAAAAAATTATGTGAGGAGTTTTCTAAAACAATGAGTAGAGAGTTTGAGATGAGTTTGATGGGAGAGTTGTCCTACTTTTTGGGGTTTAGCATAAAACAATTAGAGGATGGAACCTTTTTGAATCAAACAAAATACATAAAGGACATTTTGAAGAAATATGAGATGGACAAAGCTAAGCCAATTAACACTCCCATGACTTCTAGTGCTCAATTGGACAAGGACCCAAGTGGTAAGTCTGTTGATCAGAAGAAGTATAGAGGCATGATTGGATCTTTACTTTACTTGACTGCGAGCCGACCTGACATTATGTTTAGTGTTTGCCTTTGTGCTAGATTTCAAGATGACCCTAAGGAGTCCCACCTGACTGCTGTTAAGAGAATTTTTAGATACCTTTTGGGGACACAAGGCTTAGAGATTTGGTACCCTAGACACAGCACTTCTTTTGAGATTATTGGTTTTTCTGACTCTGATTTTGCAGGATGCAAGGTGGATAGAAAGAGCACTTCTGGAACTTGTCAATTCATTGGACAATCTTTGGTCTCTTGGTCTAGTAGAAAGCAAAACTCTATTGCACTTTCCACTGCTGAAGCTGAATATATTGCCCTTGAAAGTTGTGTGGCCCAAGTTCTTTGGTTGAAACAACAGGTATTGGATTAGGAGTTCCGGTAAACACTATCTCAATTTTTTGTGACAACACTAGTGCCATATGCATATCTAAGAATCCTACCAACATTCAAGAACTAAGCACATCGACATTAGACATCACTTCATTAGAGATCATGTGACAAAGGGGGACATTGAGGTAAACCATGTGTCAACTGAAAATCAACTAGCCGACATCTTTACTAAACTACTGGCCTTCGATACTTTCGGTTCTTTAAGGACCAGGTTGGGTGTGATTGACATAAATGCTTGAAACCTTTTTTTTTTTCTTGTTTGTTGTTTTAGCTTTTTAGTATGTTTCACTTTTTTTTTACTTTGTCTCCAAAATCATCGCTAATTTGGTATTATATTCCTTGTCCTTGCTTTTGGAAATTTGTAGTCAATAAGTTTTTATCTACTTAATCTCTTAGATGGTAGGAATATTTTTGTGATTATGTCTCTTTCTCTAACCTATTTTAATGATATAGTTTTCTTTTCTAATCAAAAGTCTATCTCAAATTAAACATTATTTATGGAATTAAGATCTTTTCTTAAGCTTGCTTAAGCAAATCTATCTTATACTTATAATGTTTAAAGTTTTTTTTGTCACATCGAGATTTCTCGTTACCCCTGTCTTTGATTATTAATTCTGCTTGTGGTAATTCTTCCTTATGTTAGAGAGAGAGCTCCTATTCTCTAATATCTGAGAAGATACATTCACAACTAAGTTTTTTTTTTAAAGATTATAAAAGAGAATATAGCTTGCAAAAATAAAAAAATTTGGCCAATGATGCCAACAAAAGATGCGCAAAGACGCCAAAAATTGAGAAATCTATAAAAAGATGCGCAAAGCTCCACTAAATTGACAAGAGGCATAAAATGAGCCCACTCAAAAGAAAGCTATTCTCCCTTTTTAAATCTTTTAGAACTTAGAAGTTTTGGTTATCAAAGGCTTGATTTGGATTATTTTGCGATCATGACAAATTTACTTTACTTCAATATTATATAAAGATGTTTTTTTCTTAAGCCGAGTGATAGGATGGATTCCTTTTCTCATATCCAATCAATTCTTTGAGTAAGGTCATTGATTTCAAAAGACGATTCTACCCTAAGAAAAAGTCTGAGCTAACGGTAACCATGATCGGATATTCTACTATTCTATAGATTAATGAGATTATTAACACATTAACTCATAAATTTTTAAATCAATCACATGGAATACTATATCATTTTCATGACTTGTTAAAAAAAAAAGGATCTCTTTTCTTTGCTTTTTTGTTCACTCCTTTTTTATATGTCAAAAGGGGGAGAAGGTTAAGTTTATAATGCTCTCATCAATCCTGAACTTTTACTGCTAACTATTTTTCGTAGTGTTTTTCCATCATCAAAAAGGGGGAGATTGTTGCAAACCTATTTTCATGTCTTATGTTTTGATGATTGAAAAATACTATTTCTCTTGAACTACTTGTTGCTTCTAACTTTTCAGGAATCGAAGATCGGACGATAAAAAAGAAGCCAAACTCAAGATTGCGTAGGTTTAGCATTGAGTCAGTCTGTACTTTTGTTTTTCACCTTTTGAGTCTACTTGTAATAGTCAAAGAGACTGATGCTAAGTAACCCTACACACACACATTTGAGAGACTTAGAATTTCTTTTTTTTGCTCACATCGGCCAGGACAATATTTACATCGTCCTGGACGATCAGGCTTAAAATAGAAAGTCTAACTAAGGATTCTTAATTAAGGCAGTCGTTATTAACATATTGGCCTGGACGATACGTGTATCGGCTAGGATGATAAGCTCAAAACAGAAAGAAGTAGTCGCCATAGACAATTAAGGTATACTGCATTTTTAAATTATCGGCCAGGACGATCCAAGGATCGGCCTGGATGAAATTACAAAATTATGCCTTAATTGATCAGAAAATCAAGGGAGTAATTAAGGAAGATTGATACGATCATATCATCCTGGACGATCGCAGGATCGGCCAGGACGATCTAGTCAAAACCTTAAGTTACTTCAGGATGATAAATATCGGCCAGCGATTTGCCTCTGATTTGAACTGATCGGCCAGGACGATCGTGAGATCAGCCGGGACGATCAAGCCAAATTTCAATCGTCCAGGAGCATATCCAGGGCGATGCTCTGGCCGATCTTCTGAGTTTTGTACTGATCGGCCAGGCCGATGTTCATATCGGCCTGGACGATAATGTCGGCAACTTGCAATTAATGAGCTCCTTTGAAGCTCTTCTATTTAAGAGCTCTTGCTCAACGTTTTTAAAAACCTTTGGCTGCTGCCTTGACCTGAGAGGACCTTGAGGAGAGAAAGAGAGAGAGGATCTTGTGAGGGTGAGCTTGTGAGGGGATTCACAAGGGTTGCTTCAAGGATCGCTCTGCTTGTTCTTCGTCTAGACTTTCTCGTCCGTGGAAGGGTCGGTAGAGGTAAGGAGTTAGCCTCTGGTTGTGGTTCTCTGCCAGCTTCATGAGGAAGCAAAAGGAGATAGGTTCTCTGCCTTGCCGGGGTGGCAAAAAGGAGGTTCTTGTGAGGGCTTCTCTGCCTAGCCGTGGAGACTAAAAGAGAGTCATGTTTTGTAGTGCAATACTTGGAGGGTGCCTCCAAGGAGTGGACGTAGGTCGAGTTGACCGAACCACTATAAATTTCTATGTTCTTGTTTTCTTGCATCCACACTCTTATTTCTGCATTTATTTTTGTGGTGAGATTTGGTTTATGTTTTTTTTATTCTTTGTGAAAAGAAATTTTTTAAAATACCAATTCACCCCCCCCCCCCCCTCTTGGTTAGCTTGGGACTAAGTTCATAGGGCTTAACATCCCTAACGAACTTTCAAGGTTATCCTAATAAAAATCCCAAGCAGTTATAGTCTCAAGCAGTTTATATATAAATGAAAGTAACTCATCACAGCCACATTCTTGGCCATGCTCTTAATTATTGAGGGCTAAGAAGTCCACCTGTAGTAGTTATAATCATTATTTTAGCCCTCATTTATTCAATGGGACTGAGCAAGCACCTACAGAAAACATCATTAGAAATTATGACAGTTGCCCCCCTTTTATTCAGCATAACATGAGCATGGCCACCTACAAGAAAAGGCAGTATATATATGTCGTTCATAACTTAGGGGAAGATCTATCGCCCATCACATCAATCCATAGTGCAGTAAAAGTAAGAAAGCACACCAATTTCATCACAACATGCAATAAAAACTATGAAAATCATGGCACACAGCAGAAAAGGAAACACCAGCCTAGCCTATGTCTAGAAGTGGTTCCCTAGCAAATAATTATATGTGTGTGTCAAGGCCTGTGTGGTTGGGATGCATCATAACATTGGTAGTTAGTTAAAAAAGTTGCCTAAGATTTAGGTTTGTTAGAGGTCTTAAAAAGAAATTTTATTTGAAATTTAAGTATTAATGAATTAGAGTCCCATTTTAGTCAATTTAGTTTCTTGATCACTTTTTAATTCTTAGGGTAATGGTATTTGAATTTTGAGTTGTATTAGCTAATTTTGGAAATTCCCGGGTCCTCCTAAGTGCTAGACTAAGGGGGGGTCTAAAAGTGCACTATGGGAAATAGGCTAGGTTTGGGTCTTCTAATACCTTAGGTAAATACTATACCTTAAGGTGAGCGGTTAGACAGGTAGTTGCTAGATTTGGAGTTTCCTATGCAAAGTTATGAATTTTGGAAAATTTGGGCACTAGACTATAGGCTGGGGTTGACCGAAACATTGACTATTAGATTTAGGTTAGTTTCTAGAATACTAATATTTTTAATAAATACTAGACCCTAATTGGAGTTGAATGAAACTGAGTTTGTCTAATTTGTAACTTTCTATAATTAGTTATGAATTTCTAAAGTTCGGGTATATTTATAGAAATTATCTAAATTATTTAGTTAATGGCTGATTTTATGGTATGATCCAAATCAGCTCCAAATTGATTGGAATCACCCCCAAAGGTTAGAAATGACCTAAGAAGGTGATCCCAAGTGTTTGGGAAAAAAAATTGGGATTTTTAATAATTTATTAGGGGAAAAAATATATTTTTTTAATTAAGGTTAAATTAAGGGTCAACCTAAGATCAAACTAAGGAACCCTATTTATCTAAAGTCAAGGATCAGATTCTGAATACTTTGAAGTATTATGGGTATAATTTTTAGAATGTATCGGGGCCCTATTTAGCAAGTAAATTAGGGTTGGTTAATTAAGGCATCTAAAAGCTCCTAAACATTCCTAAAAAATTCTGAAAGGTTTATGATGTCACTAAGTTTACGTGTTGAAGTTTTCATGTCAATCAAGGATCTATCCTAGCTCCTAGAATTTTTTTAAGTTCGCTAGATGGGTCCTTAATTATTATCCTTAGGGTGTCATTACGTTGTAGGAGTTTAAACTTGAGTTTTCAACTAACCTTTAAGGTAACAATATAAGGGAATACACAAATAAAGTAAACACACTATGTACTTAGATCTAGGAGAGCCTAAACTAAGTGGCGGTGCATCCTACACATGCAAATTACGATAAAAGAAAAGTAAGTACACCTAATGAAGGGATTAGTGAATGATTGGGGGACTCAATCATTCACTAACCCACTCCCCCATGATTTGCTCTTCACATGTAGGATCTATATTTAAAATTTTCATAAAAGTGAGTCTCCCAAAATTGGGATTTAAAATACAAGTAATTTTAAAATTCTTATAAATACATATAAATTTAGAAAACTAATGTAATTAAAATTAAATCAATTTATAATACATAAATATAGGGAGACCCACTGACCATTCTAATGAGGTTTCAAAAAGATTTGAAAATAATTTTTAATTTAAAAATAATTATTATATTATTTAATTAATTAATTAATAATTAAATAATCAATATATTAAATAGTACAAAAAATATGATATAAAAATAAGTTTTGACATCTGAAAATGTTTTTAAATAAAAGTACATATTTTTCTAAAAAATTCGAGGTATTGCGCTTCAAAAACAGATTTAAAATTAATAATTTATGATTTACTGAAGTTTAAAGGTAATAAAGGTATTTTAAAAAAAAATTTTAAGATAATACTATCTAAAAATAACCTTTAAAAGAAACTAACTTAAAATGATAAATCTCTTAAATTCATTAATAATTATTAGGATAATAACAATAATAATGACCTTAAAATAATAATTATAATAATTTTTTAGAAATAACAATAATATTAATTTTAAAATAATAAAATTAATAATAATAATGATACAATTAAAAATAATAACAATAATAAATAGCAAATAATCATAATTTAAAAATAATGATAGTAGTAATAATAACACTTGAAAATACTTTTAACTTTAAGACAATAATCATAATAGTAATTGCATTAATCTTAAAATAATAATATAATAATGATAATAATAAAATAATAATATAATAATAATAGCAATAGTAATAATAACAAAGTTTTTTAAAAATAATCATAACAATAATAATAACGACAATTTACACTAATAATAAACATTGAAAGTACCTTGATTTTTGAAATACAAATAATAGTAATAATAATAATAATAATTAAAAAAGCTTCAAATAATAATAATAATAAAAAAAATAACTTAAATAACGATATCATGATAATGTAAATTTAAATTAACATAATAAATAGTGAAAATACTCTTTAATTTTAAAATAATAATAATACTAATAATAATAGCAATAATACGAATAATAATAACAATTATATTGTAATATAATAATAATAACATATCATAATAATAATAATAACAGATGATCTAATAATAATAATAATAATAAAAAAAATAGCTTTTTTACTATTTTTTAAATATTTCATAATATATACAATATTTTTTATTAAAAAATATTTAAATTAAAGGGGATGAAAATATGATCGATACAAGGTATTGTACAAATTTTTCGGATTAAAAATGAATTTAAGGCGATTTCCAAAGTTTCTGATTTAAAGTATTCTTAAAAATAGGTTTAAAATTCATTTTTAATTAAAAGAAACGGTGGCGACACATGGCAGCCCGGGATTGGATCTCAAGACCACGGCCAATGATTGGGACCGCGGCTAATGATTGGTGCCGCTGCCAATCATCTTCCCATGATTACGGCGGCGCGACAATGATTGGGGCTGATGTGGCAATCACTTAAAAACGTCGGCCTCGATCGTCACTGTCGATCTCGTGCGGCGCAGGATTAATGGCCCTGATCGAGTTGGGCCGCGCGGTCGAACGCTAGATCGGGAAAACGGTCGGATGGGAACCGCAGAACGATGAAGCGGGAGCCGTTGATCATGAGATCAACGACTTTGATCGTATGCAAGCAAAAATCGATGCCCTAACCCTATTTTTGCTTTGTGCTATCTCGATACTAAACCAAATTACATGAAATTTAAAACATAGGCTCTATGTATGAAGAGTATTATTGGGGGACTAATCTTGAGATCCAAAACTCTCTGAATGAAAAGTTATTTAAATCTATGTGTTCTAGACTAGTGTTTTGATTTTACCTCGATCCAAATGATGGATCCAGGAGATCTTAGGTTCTCTGAGCTTGTAGATTGTCCACAAAGATGTTCCTAGTTGATGTCGAGCTCCAAATCATCTTGGATCGGTCAGAAATGGTCGAGGGAGGTTTAAGGGATCGGTCTCGCCGGGATCTCGCTGCCGGCGGCCTAGGGAGGCCGGGATTTGGTCGGGAAAGGTTAGGGAACTCTCCAAGAACCCTCACAGCAAATCTCAGAGGGTTTCGTTGCATGTGGCTCGAGAAATCCGAAAAAGCCCTCTCAAAGTCCTAATTTTTGTTATTTAAATGCTCTTAACCTCTCTTGGACGGTGGGGATGAGATCAAACGTGAAATAGGAGGGAAATCTCCTCATTTAGGCCGTGATTTTAATTTAAAGGCCTTAGAGAGGAGTTAAAGGCATTAATGGGGCTCTTAACGGGCCTTAATGGGTCATATTTGACCCATTATGACTTGGGTTAACCAAGTCAAGCATTGACTTGGTTAACCTAGTCAATTAGGTCCAAGGGAGTTAAGGGATTGGGTCAAGAAAGATTTGAATTTAATTAAAATTGATTTGACCCATTTAGGCTAATTGGGTCAACCTGGGTAGACCTGGTCAACCATGTTGACCCAGGGCATGGGTTTGAGCTCAAAGGACTTGGTCTGACCCATGGGACTCAATGGAGGATAGGGGTCGAGCCTAGAAGCCTTAGATTGGATTTGAAATCAAGTGGAGGTGATTTGAGTCAATATGGGTCAACTCAGGTTGACATAGTCAACTAGGTTGACACAAGGCCTGGGTCTGGGCTCAGCAGACTCAGTTTGACCCACTGAATTGATTGGGACTGGTCTTGGGCTCTGGCTTGGTCAATTTGACTAAGTCAACCTTCCAGACCCAGGAATTTGATAAAATCGAGGTCAACAATGACAATTATTTTTTTGTTTCCATAAAGAATGGCATATTCAAATTCTACCCTGAATTTAGACATTTTAACTTGCTAGTGTTTATTCTCATCTCTGTTGATAGCTTGTTGTTGGAAAACATCTTCCATATATTTAGATACAAACATCCCATAATTGATGATATTTTCGCGGGCTGGTACACCACTGACAGTTAAAATTGGCCACTATCATGTGTTATCTTCAAAAAATCATATGTTTCTTCGTAAAGATGATTAATCTGCATAGAATATTGACACTATAATATTCAATCTACTATAATATAAATTTTAACTGAAATTCTTTGAATTTGGATCTTGACTCACAATTTTAGGAAGCACGGCCTTGTGAGTCGGATTGGGCAAGGAATTAAAAAGAATGCCACATTGTAATCTTCAATTTGGCTACCAAAAGGTGCCAAAGTTGATTGTCGAGCACAGGTAACAGTAGGATATTTGAAGCCCTAACATATTCTTTTTATTGATATGGGCTACATAAATATTGATATCGTACAAAACTTTTGAGTAACCCTGACACTCCGTAAGAAATTAATTAATGAAAAAAAAAAAAATTTAACTAATAAAGAAAAATAAAAAAATGATTAATAACTCACAATATAGCAAGAAACAAAAATGAATGGTTAGTAAAGGCATGGGTATAGCTAGTTCTCCTTAGCTAGCAAAATAGCAATGGAATCAACATGATTGTTGCCTAGGTATTGGTCCATTATTAGTTCATCAATTTGACTTCTTAAAATAACAACGTTCCCAACAGAATAAATCATGTCAGCCCTAAAAAAATATTAATAGTGCACAATGGTACACAATAGTACACCTTAGTATACGACAGTACATTGCTACACTCAGAGAGGTACACAGAGATACACATCGATTAAAAAAACTTTCAACATAATTCAAACTTACAGTTCAATATAATTTTGAAGATAACTGATGATGAACCCCCATATATCATTACTTATCATTTCCCTCCTAGGAAAATCTATTGTTATTGGTGGTGGTCTGGGATCAGGTGATTTAACGTCATCTATCTCAATAATCGCAACCGTATCAGTCATCAGTTTTCTATGGGGTTTGTATCAATTATGTATGGAGTCCTCACCAATTTCAGCTTTTGATCATCCCTTTTATGCACCCAACATGTAATGCTTATGTGGTAGGTTGAATCAAAGCCCTCATCCTCATCATCTGTCCATCAAGACTTGCTTTACTTTTGTTTGGTGACACAATCAAGTCTACAATAGATACATTTTCATCCACATCAATCTTCTCTGGAGCTTCCTCAACAATCTTGATAGAAAACGATATCTGTTTAGCTGTAACTGTCCTTGAAGAATATTCTATAGGCTTTCTTGTCTAATAAGCTTTGAACATAGGAAAGGTCTCTAGAAGAAACATCTCTATGTCATTATATTTTCTATCCATCTCTCACAGTTAAAACACATGGTGTTCTAAAGCAGCTACTCACCTCTCAAGCAGCCTAGCTATGGATTCAACATTCACTTACCTATTTTGAAGAATATGTTTTGAGCGGTGACCTTGCGATGGATTGTTTAAGGCTCTGACGACTTGTATCATAAGGTTGAGCAAGGGAGAACGTTGTTCCTATCTAGGATGGCTAGGGGGGCGGGGGGACTGGAGGCCTGACGGGGGTTGTGGGGTGGAGGGGGTGGGGGAGATGGAAGATGAAGATTTGTTTAGGGGCAGTTTGTGGCCGATGAGTGGTAGTTGGAGGAATGCTTGAGGTAGAGGGGATGTTTTGTCAGGGGATTGAGTGGACGAACTCTCTAGTAATCTCCTCTCCTCTCTGATTATTTCTTCAAAACAATGTAATACCTGCACAATAATATATGTTAAGATGTCCTCACATCAAAATTAACTTTCATACATCAAGATAAAGTGGAAAGATGAAGCATGAGTACTTATACATCCTGAAGTTTATCAAATCAATTGGAAACCACTACTTCATTGTACATAATCTCACTATCATAGTGAAGAAAATGAGGCATAGAGTTATTATGCACTAGTGTGAGGATTATTGTATTATCTTGAAACCAAATCTACATGTAAAGAGGTTGTTAGCAGATAAAATTAATTCCTAGAATGGACAGAGGTTCTAAAATATTGGATGCACTCACAATTACAATATATACAAAGTCATTCATATATCCCACTGGTTTACATTTCGCAAACTTCCTAGCTATTGAATTGAACTTGGCTACTAGGAAATCACTAATAGATGTGGGTCAGTTGTAAGATAAAATTTGATCTACATAACGAACTATACTAAGGATCCTAGCAGGGGTTTAGTAGTTATAGAGAGGAAAGAAAAGGTTGGATAATAAAAAAATGATAAATATATTCACAAGTTCGGGAAGTGGAGTTGATTCATCCAGATTGACCATTTCATGTTTTATATCTTTGCAGATTTCCCAATAAATCTTGCACTTCCCAATCAAATTCAGTTCTTTTATTAGGCAGTCCAAGGATCATAGCAAATTCATCTATAATGAATGGTAACTTTTGCTCCTTGATGACATAACACTTCTTCTAGATATCCCACATTGAAAAAATATGTGGGCCAATGGAACATTCTGATGGAAGTGAGGCATCAACAAAAAGTGATGTAGGTGCATTTTTCACAGTCGATCTACAAATTCTTGGTCAAATGTATCAACCAAACGATCATAAATTTCTCTGAATGTTGAGTTTTACAATGAAAAGATATCTTTGGAACATATCCCTTCAAAATTACATGTAGTGGTTAAGAACATAACACTATCAACTTCACCAATAGGTACATAAAAGCGGTATACAAAAATGATACACAGCGGTACGCAACATCGGTAAATAGAGGTGATACATAGAGGTACACATAAGTACACAACAAATGTACACATAACTAACATGTATAACAAATAAATAAAAAAATCATTGAAATGTTCTAGTAAACTCTTCATTCGAATAGTGAAAAGTAGACATTGGTACATAGCGGTTTGTATAAATGATACACAACACTTAACATGTATAGAAAATGTACAAAATATGGCTGAAAATGTTAAATTAACTTCACCAGATGATATAAAATGGTAAACATCGATACACATGGGTACTCAACGATACACTCTAGTAAACAACAATACATAGTATTCAAAACCAATTTTCAAACATATATTTTGAAATACACATTTATGAGAAAATGATCTACAACAACATGCAAATGTTCAGAACCCTAAACCAAAACCCTAATGTGACATTTACAAAAAAATTAATATGTGAAATTTACAAAATAAGTACTTCTTTCGTGTTAAAAAAAAAACACTGACCTTAGCCATGACTTATGTAGTTAAAATCTGGAGCAAATTGGAGGAGCTTCAGACGAAGTTGAAGAGCTCATGAATCAAGGGAAACTAAAATGCCTTGGTCAAATTTAAATTTTCCACTAAATTGCCTTAGTTCTCTTTTTAGTTAAAATTAACTTTTCGCGTCTGGACTAGGTTCGGGTTGCACGGTAAGCTGGAAAATAATCGAGAAATAATAAACTTTCATCGGGTCGCCAAATTGCGGCATGGTATTGATCTCCAAATGTAGAGCTACGTTCAGAGACTGCACCAAGTAATTTCTCCTCGGAAAGTAAAAAAACTCGAGCTAATAAGTTGAATAATTAGGTTTACCCTTTGACCTCCAATTTATTGGTTGTAGTAACGTCAAGAGTATATAGAAAATGTGCTATAAATTTCTTTTTCATGGGAACTTGACTGATAGAAAGCTTCATCTGATTGATTGGAAAAACACATGTCTTCCCACTTTTCTTGGGGGATTGGGTATTCTGGACATTCATTCTATGCATTTTGGTTATGCTTGAACTTTTATTTGGAGATTCTGTAATAGCAGCTCTCTGGTTTCTTCTTGGATTGGATATAAATATAATTCCCCTTTTAAACCTCCTTCCTCTACTGCCTCTAAATTCTGGAAGTGTATCTGTGTCATTGCTGCTCGCATAAAAAACATGATTAATTTCCATGTGATTAACTCCAATAGCACCCTCTCCCTCTACTGGGATCCGTGTGTTAACAAGAAATCATTAGCCAACCTCACTCACCATACTCCCTGTAGTTTTGCTGCTATGAGTGATTGCATTACTGAAGGAAATTGGGATTTATCCAGTGATTTTTCTTCTCACATCTCTCAGTTAATTTCATCTGTCCCGATTCTGGATGGACCTTAAAACACTTCTTGGAATGGTAAGGGATCTCCTGGCTTTAAAACTTTTAAACATTATTATTTCGCTGATTTTGATAAGGTTGGCTGGCACAAACATTCGACTCTTACATTTTCTTCATATGCCTGGTTAATAAGCAATTAAAGATGGTCTCAAAACTGCCGAGGTGTTTGTGAAAAGGAACATTTATATTCCTTCCATATGCCCTCTTTGCTCTAAGGATGAAGAAAGCATTATGCACCTGCTCTTTCAATGTGATTTCGCTTTTAAGATTTTACTGAATCTTATTCCGGATGTGGAAGGGATTTTCTTTAGACCTACTATGCTTCAACATTTTGAGTTTTTGGACAAAGTTCAACGCTTTTACTTCCAAGACAATAACTTCTCTTTTTTTGTTATATGCTATTTGGTTTACTTATATGGAGTGAAAGAAATGATCGGAGATTTTCGAGGAAGAATTGCACCCCGACTGCTTTGTATGACAAGATTGTCCTAGCCCTTTCGGCTAAGGCCATTAGATGGAAAAAACTCTGACAGCTTAAGACATTCATTTCCGACTTGCTTCCCTTCGCAATTTCAATTATAAGATGGGTTTTTGGATGTCTCTAGGCAATGATGGGTCGAACAGGTTCCATGTTCGAATCCACCCCTGGAGGGCCTCGACCTACCGCCTTGTTTCCTCTCTAGCAATTGGTCTGGAAAATTGCACCCTGTTAGAACGTTAATGTGGTTCTTCTGATGGCAACTGGGGTCTACGTGATGTCCCTATTTTTGGTTCAGGCATTGAGCTGCTTCTCCAATTATTCTCTAGTTGCCTGAGTGCCTATTCGGGATTGACTTGAGCCAGCCGCCAGCCTCAGACATTTTTGACTTTTTGGTTTATATGGTTTTTGCTTTATGGCTCTTTCCTTACTTGTATATCTTGTGAGTTGTATTATTTTGATTTCTTTGTAATCATCTTTTGATCAATATACAGGCAATGCCCCAAATTTTTCCCAAAAAAAAGTATATAGAAAATTAAATAAAGAGTAAATAATTGACGTATTAAATATGCCCAATACAATTTTACGAAAAAAAAAACCAATTAAATCTTTTTAATTACATGATATCTATATATTGCTCTGGTCTTTATCTTATGAGATCGAGCTCTTTTAAGCAATCGGTTGCTTGAAGACTTGCTGAGCGATTTGACTTTCACTTTTTCAGGCAGATATAGTACGGTTTTAATTATTTTGATAAGGGAGGCATATAAATATTCGTACTGTCTTGGAATTAATATAAAATGAAATATAAAGTGGTGAAAAAAACGGAAACTTTTTTTTTGGGACATTTAGGTCATTTAAGGCAAATTCATACACACAATGCATACACATAGACTCGAACCTTAGACCTCTTAGTTGGAAGCCTTAGCTCTCAACCAATAGGCTTTTGGAAGCCTTAGCTCTCAACCAATAGACCAACGAGAGTTGCGTAAAAAAAAAACACGGAAACTTTGTTATCCACCCAGTGTTTTGAAAGCGTGAATCTCAAAGAATTTCGTGGAAAACGTGTTGATGTGGATTGGTTTTTGTTTTTTTATGGCGAACAAATGCAGAAAACGTGGGATTTTAGCAATGTCTTTGTGTTACGAGTCAAAGGTTAGATAATCAATATGATTAAATTTGATTATTATTATTAGAAAAAAGATGCCTTCACGCTAACTAAATCTACCTAATTTGATGAATTATGTATTAAAGTATTTTAACATAATTTTTTTTATAATTTATATTTATTAATATAAAATATTATAAAACATTACAAGTAAAATATTTATTTGTATAAAATATAGAGTAAAATGTAATTTTAAATATTTGAAGTTATTTGGATGAGTATAATATAAAATCAAGTAATTATTATTTTTATTTGGCTTAGAATAAAATAAATACAATATAAAAACTAACAATAGTTATGATTGGTGTGCGGCTGGAGGCAATGGACGACAGTGGTTGTGGCAACCAACAACTAGTGGCTACAGAGGTGGAGGGTGGCATCTGCTTTGGTGGCAATGATCATAGCTTATTTGAAATTCGGGTAAATCTAATGATTCATGCGTATTTAATTTGAATTAAATAGTGAATTCCAAATTCATTAATGCATTACATTGTGGGGCCATTTGGTTGCCTTAGAATTATTTGGATGAGTGTAGAAAGAATGCATGACTTTACATTCTTTTGTTTGGTTTGAATTAAAGTGAATGCAAAGTGTAAAAAGGTTGTGCCTGGGTGATCAAAAGTGGCCAACGATTGACGTTGGAGGGGTGATTGTGGTGGTGGCAACGACCGATGGAAGTGGTTGCGTGTGTGGGAGGCCGACGATGGCGGTGGTGGCTTGAGGTGGGCGGCGGTGATTGGTGGTGGTTTTGGCAGCAGCAGGCGATGGCGATTAAAAATGATGGGTGGGGGATGGCTGGCGGGGGTGGCGATTTCCAGTGGTGGGTGGTGGCTGATGTTCTGTAGCAGTACTGGCCAATTGTGGTGGGCGTCCAGGTGCGACGACAATGGTGGTTGGCGATGGCTAGTGGCCTTTGGATGGTGGTTGGTGGCGGCCGACAACGGGCTGGCAATAGAGACGATGGCCATCAGTTATAGTCAAGCAAGCTTTGGACGAAGTAAATGGTTCTCCCTTAAAACTAGGTGAGAACGATTTACCTAAAAAATAAATTATAATAAAATACATTGCATTCAATTTACTTTACCATAGATTTATTTTTCATCCACCAAAAAAATTAACTTTTCAAAACCCTTTTATGTACTTTACTTTACGCTCACTTTATTTCCAACCAAATAGCCACTGCATTTGAAATTCGCCGATCCAATTCTTGAAATGCATTAAACTACAAATTTTATTTTTTCAACTTAGGAATTTAGGATAGACACAACATGCTAAAACAATCGGCTAACAAACCCATAACCAAGCATGATAGTGTGAGAATTGAGTCCTAAAGCCGCAAGGGACAGCTTTATGCTTCGTTGAGAACAACTTTTTTACTACTTTATTTTTCAAACCGCTTTACAATTTTTATTTGACTATTATTTTTTTTGTTATCATCAAAATATTTTTATGTTAGGAAGCTATTTTTAAAATAGTTTTAAGAAAAGTTATTTTCTCTACAACAAATTATAAAATAGTAAGAAGACTATCCCAAATAAAACTTAACTCATATATTATAACATAATCAAACTATGATGAAAAATAGTACATATTCATAAGTTTTCATTTTAATTTTTATAGCAGCTCTCAATCAATTTTATCTGAAAAGGGAGAACTTTGCTGAATCGATTTCAATTCTTCAACTCTCAAATCAAGTCACTAATTTGAACATCTAAGGGTCTCTTCCTTTGGAACTTTTATTTTATCTAGTGAATGTACGCAGAGGGACGTTCGGTTTAAGGCAAAAAAAGCGCCTGTACCGAGTACCGAGGTGTACCGAGTTTTTTCAAAAAACTCGGTACAGGCGCTTTTTTGCCTAAAACCGAACGTTTCTCAGCGTACGTTCACTGGATATAATAAAAGTTCCTTCCTTTGAGCAAAAGTATAATTTTTTTTTTTTTAATTGTTGCGTCTCCTTCTGATTGATTGATTGCATCTAGAGTAGAATATTATAAGGTCGAAGATGACTCATCAAAACAAACTCTACCAGCACTGAAATTCTGTTTACAACGCGCAACAGCTCTCCTATTACCTTATAATTTTATCCATTAACCCCACATTAAAGTAGAAGAAATAATTTTTCTTTTCTTTGAACTATCAATCAGAAGAGATAAATCTACGGTTATTTTTTTCCTCCCTCAAATAACATCAAGAGTCTATAACATATTAGAGCTCAACAAAGAAGAAATCATCGTCCTCAAATAAGAATTAAACATAAGAAAATCAGTAAAGACAAGCTAGGCTTACCAAGCAACATGGACAGCAAAAGGAGGAAGCTAAGACAAACACTAGATACTAGACTTGACAGATCTAAAGAAAAAAAAAGCATGGATGATCAGACCCCTCTAGCCAGCATATCCTTGTAGTTCTCAATGGACTGTATACGCTGCAGCAGAAGATTCTTCTTGAAGCTCTTGATAAACTCCTCTGCACTTGCATCGATGTCCTCCTGCATCCACTCATCCCTCTTTGTTATCTTACCACTCTCTCCGTCCAGCGAACTTCTCGCGGCGGGCCGCGTCTCTTTTTTATCACCGGAGCTGCCGGAGAAGAAGAAGAAGACGATGGAGACAGAGATGTGATCTTCGAGTTGCCCTTTCTGTCGGCCATTGCCAGGAGCTTTTTACTCTTTTTTTAATGGATGTGTTCGATGTCTATGTCTTCTCCCTTTCCCTTTCTTATAGGGTTAAATGATTGTTGACTTGGAGCCGTATGAGGTTATAAAAAATTATTTAGTATGGATTTCGTACAGTAATTCTATGTGTGGACTGTGGAGTATAAGATAATGCATTAAGTTATATTTCATTTGGAAATTCATTTAATCAATTAAGGGTGGTCGTTTGTTAGAATATTCATAATAGTAAAGAGTTTATTGTCTTAGTTTTATATACATATCCAATACACATATAAAAGATGGTTGTATGAGACAAAAAAATTCATACCAAAACTCTAAAAAGGAGAAAAAATCATTGGGGAATGGATCAATTGAAATGGTTTAATTAATAATTTTGTAGATTTCATTTAATTTGAGATGTCTTTAGTATAATGTAGCACACATGAGTTGTGGAAGATAAATTTCATGGTGGATGTTAGAGGGGCATTGAGGCATTATAGTTATTTTTATGATATAGTTTGTGATAAGTTCGAGCATTATCCTTTAAGGAGAGAAGATCCAAGATTTCTCCTATAGTTCTCAATAGACAAAAGATATTGCAATAAAAGATTGTTCTTAAAGCACTTGATAAACTTCCCCATGCTTGTATTTATATCCTCATGCATCCACTCAACCCTCTTTACTCTCTTAGCACTCTCTTCTTCCAACCAGTTTCTTGTTGTGGACAGTAGAGCTATCTCTTATATAGTTGGAGTTGTTGAAGAAGAAGATGGATAAAGAAAGAAGGTTTGCATTTCCTCATTCTATTTGTCAAGGCCATAAGTTTTCTTTGGTTGTTAATCCTCTTTTTGTTTGCAGGGTGTTTGAAGTGAATGTGTTTGATAGTATTACAATTATGTATTAGCTACACAAGCCACAACACCATGTATATTTTACTTATCTTTGCAGATGTAGCCATATAACCCTTTTTTTTTTGGTTTAAAGTTATATTAAGCCATGTAACGTTTGTGAGAGTAAGAAAGAATTTATTTTTCTACTTTTCACTTTCCCTTCTCTTCGCTTCTTCCCACCTGTCATGGACTCCCTGTCAATTGACGGTCACAAAAAGGTATCAGAGAAATTGTTCGACCTTTAGTTGTGTTCTTCTCTCCTCCTTCCTTCCATATCTTCTCATAGTTATTTCCCCAGGATTTCTTGCATTCGGTCAAGAATAAAAGGTGCAAAAAGATCATCTTCTCGTCGTTGATCGCCGAATCACTTGCCCAATTGAGAAATCACATGCGATGTGTCACTACCCAACCTGACAAGACCCATTAATGGGGAAGGTCCTATTGTGTTGATGATTTACAGGCAAATCTCAATATCTTGTTTCAAAATATTTTAGATTCTCTTCTAATATTTATTTTAAATAAATAACATACTATAAAGCTACTAAAACATCCAAGTACTTAAAAATAAACTTATCCATAAGATTTTTTTTAATTATATATATATACACACACACACACACACACACACACACACACATACATATATACTACAGTATATGACTATTAATAAAAACTAAAGAACTGAATAATAAACTAGTCATGATTATAAAAACTCAAAATAGAGAAATACTTATAACCCATATATGATTCTGAACAGCTAATCAATAAGCTCTTTCTCTTTCCTAAATCTTAAAACTAGAAGAAAAATCATAGTGAACTACAACATCTCAGCAATCCATAGACATATTTAAATTTTCAGATATTTCTTTTTTGGAATATTTCAGAATAGTTAAATGCAACTAAAAGCAGTATAATAAATCACTATATATATTGATAAGAATAACAAAAGCATAACAGTTATCCATATTAAAATAATAATACTACTAAAAGTTTGAGAGGGTTGTTAAATCTCACAGAACTAGTCCAAAACTCATAAAGAGGGGGTGAATTGGTAATTTTAAGAAAATCTTAAGCAAAAATTCCATTCTTTTTGTTAAATTTTCAAAACCTTGAAATAAACCATTTGATCACGCAATGTGTAAGCTAACAATTTAACAACAATTAAAATACTGATGATGAAATTCTAATTAACACAACAAAATATTTATCTCAGATTTTCACCAAGCAGTTATCATAGAAATTAAGTGTGAAAAGTGAAGTGTTGAAAATGAGAAGCACACCAAAACTTTTATAGTGGTTCGGTCAACCTTGACCTAAGTCCACTCCCTAGAGTCCTCCGCTTTGAGAATTGCACTAACAAAAAGTGACTCTCATTTTGCTTCCATAGCAAGACGAAAAAGTCTTTACAGACTCACTTTCACCAAACCTGATGTGGCAGAGTGCCAGAAGCTATGTCACCTCCCTCGGTGATGGCAACGAGTATTGAACCATTTTTCCTCATTCTGGAGAAGATAGAGAACCCGAATTCTTTTTCTCCCTCCTAGAGAAGGTAGAGTACCTCGAGGACTTGACCTAGAAGCCTCTATCCTAAGAGAGCATTCAAAAATTCACCAAGGTCACATGAGGAGCAAGGGTGTAGCTAGCCCAAAGCAACTGTGTGATCCACTTACACTCCTTCTCCCTCACGCTCAACCTCACCTTCTCCTTCCTCTCAAATCCTAGATTTCTTTTAAAAGCTTCTCTCTAAAAGTACATTCAGTAGTCACTCAATCCTCTCTTATTTTGAAAAGATTCTCAAAACATTACTTAAGTATTGGGCATCAAGAAACCCTAAAAATTCAAGTTGGGCATCACTATTTGCAAAATATGATTTGACTTCATACAGTACGATCAATTCAAAAATTAGGCCCATCCATTACGATATAAATAGTTATTCAGATGAACTGTTCAACTTTTTAAACACATCGTATAATATATAATCCAAATATCATCCAGTATGATCTGTTAGCTTTCTATCTAATCATATAGGATGATTATAAATTGTCTCTGTCACTCGTCTTATACAGGTATCATAGTACAGTAAGGTTTGTTGATTTCAAGTAGGTCATCTAATATGATATGAATATTATACAGTATGATTAGTTCACAAAATTATGGTTTTGTTTGGTACGATCTTTGGGACGACCAAATTTTGTCTCTATCAATCTTATGGTATGATCATTATCATAGAATACGATATGCTATTATTAAATAAACCATGATTTGATTGACTAATTATGGGGGGTTAATTTAAGTAAGATTTCAAATTTTTATATAGTACAAATCATATTGTATAATATAATTAGTTTAAAAATCAAATTTAAATATCTTACTTAATTTATCCAGCGGCTAGGGTTTTGAGATCGTAATGAATCGTACAATACGATCCAGATCATACAATATGATTAGTTCACAGAAACTAATTATTTAATTAGTCATTATGCCTAGTCTTTCTATATTAATCATATAATGTGATTGTAAGTTGTACAGTATGATTAATACAAAAAATTTTAACTTTAAAAATTTTTCTCGCTCCCCCTACGTGTATGTGCACGGTTATCCAATTGCATACACTCTTATGTGGCTAGCCTAAAAATATAGAAAAAAAAAAGTACATACTTTGTTTACTTAACACTCCTATTCTACCCATTCTTGAACTTTCAGCCTTGAGCAGTGTATGTCTTACCTGCAATACTAGTGCTCACAGATAAAAGAAATATTCAATAAAAAAGCAATAACTCAATAAAAAATATTTGTCATTATCAAAATTATAGACTAGGGATCCTAGATTTCAACAACTATGTAGATAATTAAAATTAAAATTATTATCACTTGATAATTTCTATTAGATTTCTCCAATCAAAGACAGAATTGTTAACCTCATTATTACCTAAGGTCACTAAAACTACAATCATCTTTAATCATTATTAGCTATACAATATAATCAATTGACCCAATGCACTAAACTCTATAGTGTACTAACTCCATGATATTATTCATTATTCAAATTATTATAGTAGGAGCTTCATACCTCATAGCCTTCTTCACTGGATCCTTCGGCTAGTGATTGACATAGTTGAGCTATCTTAACTTAGCACAATTAATCAAGCACCTTATTCACCTACAATTAAACTTTAATTTACATTTGAACCTCACCAAAACCTTTTAAATACGGTTCCTCATGTTTTAATCATTATTAGTCACCTCAATCCAGTCAACAGTTGACTTGGTCCACTAAACCCAAATCGAGTCAAATTAGGTCAATTTGGGTCAACACATTATATATAATCAAATCAACCACTCCAATTACTTAGACTTAGTTCATTTCATGTTTTGAGTAATCTCAAATCATATGTGAGTCAAATCATAGTCACCAATTTTTAGTTAAACCCTCTCACATACACACTCCTTTCACTCAAACTTCACATCCATGCAATTAAAGCATATTGAGCTTTGCTTAAAAAACACCCAAGAATTTCCTATGACCAATCCTAGTCAACTTGGACTGTGTTGACTATTCAACATAGTCAATTTTATCAAAATGGCTTAAATAGTCAAAATCAGTCAAACTAGCCCAAATTTAAAACATCCCTCTACTACAGCCTGTATGGCCCGCTAAAATGAATTTTAGAATCTTCCTAAGTACCCTTTAATCCACATTTAAACATTAGTTTAACTCAAATCATCCCAAACCACCTCAAATGCACAAAAGGACAAAATCCCCTTTCCACCTCATCTGTCCTTTCCTTGCCATTGCATATCCATTATAATTACTTGAGACACTTATAAGCATCCTAATGAAGAGCTCCAATGAATATCAGCCCTTTGTTTTCTTAGGGAGTTTAAATTGGACGAAAACATGAAAAAAAATATTTATTCACACTCATTATACTCTTACTTTTAATTTATAGCTCCTCCAATGTCCAATCCTTGAGAGAAGTGGGTCATAGAGCTTCAAGAAAGAGAACAAGCCCTTTCACAACCCTTGAGATCCATTGAATTAAGGTAGATGTCCAGCCTAACTTAAATCTTTAATTTAAAATAACTTTCTAAAAATTGTTTTCTATAACTTTCAAACACTTTTCCATTCTTCATCTGAATGTGGGGAAGCTATGTCTCAATTTTTATGGCATTTGAATCAGTGCATGCAAATATATTCAATTTTTTTCATAACCCTTTTTTTTTTCTTCTTTGCCTGACAAGTCACATACATAAATTTGTACATAGGCTTAAACAAGCTTCTCAACAATGGCATGAAAAATTTTTCCCAATCACTTATCAGATTTGATTTTAAATAATCAAAAGTAGATTATTCGTTATTTACTAAAGGAAAAGATTATATCCTCACAATTCTGTTAATATATGTCAATGATATCATTATTGTAGAACCATCCAACGGAGAAATAAATCTTACTAAGAAGTTTCTTAGTTTAAAATTCAACCTTAAAGATCTTGGTGCTCTCAAATATTTTCTTGGAATTGAGATTGCATGATCAATCAAAAGTATCATTCTCTTACAAAGTCATTGTATATTACAACTCTTAGAAGATGCACGTATGCTTACTAGTAAACCCAACAATATTCCTATAGACCCTCAGAGCCACCTCAATGCAATAGATGGAGATATCCTATCAAATGCTAAATAATATAGGCACCTCATTGGATGATTATTATACCATACATTATCAAGACTAGACATCACATTCATTATTCACAAGCTCAATTAATTTTTTGCACAACCACAAACACCATACCTTACAACCACCAATTCTCTCCTTCACTATATCAAATCTACACTAGGAGAAGGAATTTATTTTCCCAAAGCTTCTATATATCAGCTCAAACCCTTCTCAAATTTTAACTAGGGATCTTGCCCAACACCAAAAAATCTTTTAGTGATTTCTGCATATACATAGGAAAGTGTAATATCCTAGAAATCCAAATTACAAAATACTATTTCTCACTCTTCAACCAAAGTAGATTATTTTGCACTTGCCACAATAGTAAGTGAATTAACTTGGAAAATTCAACACTTAAAAGACTTTGAGGAACACATAGAAACTCTAACTATTATATTTTGTAATAATCAAGCTACTATCCATATATAACCAAACTTTTCATGAATGAACCATATACATTGAAATCAATGGACACTTTATTCTAGAAAAACTCACCTATGGTTCCATCAAGCTCATGCCCATGTGGTATTGCATAAAATGGCAACATGCTTACCAAATCTTTGCCTCTCATACCGCTGTCAACACTAATAGAGCTATAAAATGTATACTTATTTTCTATAATATAGCTATAAAATGTCATGAAATACATCATAATACAAATGTAATATGTAACTTAAAATTTAATGAAATTAGAAATTAAATTCCAGCTTTTATAAAACCCTTTGCATTCAAGTGTCTATTCAAAGTTCTTATAATTTTACCAATTTTATGGATATTATGTAAAATGATATGTTAACATTTTTTTAACTGTATTGAGTTTTAGAGTTTCCACCTTTTTTATAATATCAAAAATTCATACAAAATAAACCGACCAATGAAATTTTGTATTCTTACAGTCAAATTGTTAAGAACGGAGAATATAAAAATATAGTAAATGTTATAAAATAAAACCTTTCTGAAGCTCAAGAAAGCCATGTTTAAACGCATATCTCTTTATAAATACTTGGAAATTGAAGCAAAAAATTTGGTACAATTTCCTACATCGAGTCCAATAATTTTCTCAACTAGCAAAATGGGGGATTTTCATATTTTGGACTCCAAATCTACTTCTTTTCTTTCTCTTTTCTTCCCTTTACTTCTTGTCATCCCTAACAAGCTGAAGGTATAATGGGTATATCTTAGCTCCCATAGAGGATCTTCCAAATTGTCCCATAATCTCCCAAATCTTGTTCTAGCCTCACAACACTCATATAGATAAACAAAATCAAAACTTATTTTTTCACAACTCAAACCTCAAACCTTAATTATTTTATATCCCATTCAACACTTTGATACTTAGAATTACTATTAAACTCAAAATTAACAATCATTAATAAAAAAATTAAGTTAATGTGTCATACTTTAAGACTATGGGAGAGATTATGAGCATAGGTTACAACATGATACTAATGTTTCTTAAAATCAATTTAGATTCATGTCGGGTAGGTGTACTATAGAAGCAATACATTTATTGAGAGGTTTGATGGAGAAGTATGGAGAGAATAAGGAGGATCTACATATGATATTTATTGTTTCAGAGAAAGTATATGATAAATTTCCAAGAGAAGTGCTATGGAGAGTTCTAGAAAAGAAGAGGGTTAATAATGCTTTTATTTAAGTCATTAAGGATATGTATGCATGAGCTGTTACTTGTATTCAAAGATAAGGTGGTTTGACCAAATGTTTTCTATTTAAGTTGGATTACATCAAGGATCGGCCTTAAGCCCGTATATTTTTGCTTTAGTCACTATTGTTCTCACTAGACATTTGCAAGAAGTTATACATTGGCATATGCTTTTTGCTGATGATATTCTTCTTGTTGATAAGACTAAAGAGGGAGTTGAAGGTAAACGAGAATTATGGAGGTCAACCTTAGAGTCTAAAGGTTTTTATTTGAGTAGTTCTAAAATTAATTATATGGAGTGTAATTTTAGAAGTAATAGGTCTAGTGGGGAACAATGACTTTGGGCGATCAAATCATTGATAATAGTACATGTTTTAGTTATCTTGGGTATATTATTTAGAGTGATTGTGACATAGATGGGGATATTATTAGTAGAATTCATGTTGGATGGTTGAAGTAGAGGAATGCATCGGGAGTATTGTGTGATAGAAAAGTCCATCTCAAACTTAAGGGAAATTTCTATAAGATGGTGGTGAGACCTATAATGTTTTATGGTGCAGAATGTTGGCCATTAAAAAAAAAGTATAATATTAAATTTAGTGTTGTAGAGATGAGGATGCTCAGGTAGATGAGTGGGTTTACTTTTTAGGATATGATACAAAACAAGCATACACATGAAAGGTCGCAGTAGCTCCAGTGGCTGATAAGGTTAGAGAGAGTAGTCTTAGATGGTTTGGTCACATAAAACGACAGCCTTCCGATGACTCGATTTGGAGAGTAGATGTATTAGATTTGACTTATGTTAAAAAAGGTATATGTAGACCTAAAAAGACTTGGTTAGAAAATATTTGAAATGACCTTTCTTTATTAGATTTAAATGAGAATTTGACTCTTAACATGACACAATGAAGAAAACAAATTCATGTAGTTGACCACACAGTGGGATAAAGGCTTGATGTTGTATATTGTAATGAAAAATTAACTGAATTTCAGACGACGGATATCACAACTAATGTCTATGATATCTATCAATAAGATATATAACACATCTTGAGGGGGAGTATTACAACTATATATTAGCCACACAACTGACATAAACATGTATATTTAACTTATCTTTGTAAATGTAGCTATATAATCATTTCATGGTTTATATTTATATTAAACCATGTAAAATTTGTGAGAATAAAGGAAGATTTTATTTTTATGCTTTCCACTTTCCCTTCTCTTTGCTTCCTCTTGCCCGTCGACAACTCATTGTCAATTGATGCTCTCGCAATAAATATCAATTTGTCTACCCCTTTCTTTTTTTTTTTTATAGGGTTAAATGGTTGGTGACATGGAGCTTTGTTTGACTAATCAAAGGAAAGAGGTACCTTCAATGCGAGAAATTATTATATGTGGATCATATGATATAAATCTAATCACCCAATCATGCATTTCAGTCATCACTACCATATGATGCCCACTCATATGATCCACCTGGCATTGACCTATTAGATTGATGAATTCCAAATTCATTATCTTACTCCTGATAATAACAAATGTATATTTGGATATTCTAATATTGTAGTTAGTGCTTCAAGTGCATTTGAATCATGGTAATTAAATCCAACATGTTGCATGAATTGCATAGTGCACACACCTACTTAGATGACCAAATGGGTGTTATAGTACTTTGGATAGATCAAGAAAAGTGTGTTTGAGCTCTACACACATTCTTGAAGAATCTACAAAGTTAGATGTGTAACGTGGGTGTATAGGTTATTCACTTATCTTATTTGATAATCTCGCTAAAGTTTAAAATAAAATACGTTAAAATTTTTGAAAATATTTTTTAAACTCTCAAATAGTGATAAAATATATTTGCATACTTTTCAAGAAAATCAATTTCTATGATCATCAAAATCTAGATTGAATTTAATCACTTATAAGTTTAATATTTGAAAATTCTCTTAAATAATTGATAAATTCATAAAAATTAATTGTACTCAAAATTTTGTTTTGAAAATATCACTAGTGTGTCCAAATTATTTATCTCATTGAAATTCATATATTGATATGCCAAATTTTGAAATATGCATGAAAGTCAACTTATGGTCATCAAATATATCATAGTGAATATCAAAATTAAAAAAAAAAAATCACTATTCAAATCATAGATTATATGACCTCAACCTTGCATGCATGCCCTTATGCAATGTATGCACACCTATAGGGGTGGATCCAGCTACGTTTTTCAGGGTGGGCAAAAAAATTTTTTTTTTTGTGGGGGATGGGCAAAGACGCTTAGGATTAATAAAATTAGGGCAAAAATTTTTTTTGAGAGGGGGAAAAATACCAAAAATACTCAAAAAATATTCCAAAATATAGCCTCTAAAATTAAAAAAAAAAAATTTTGAGGGTGAGCATTTGCCCCCCTCAATCAAATGGGGATCCGCCCATGCACACCTGTGTGCACACACATGAATGTTTATCTGAACTACCACACACTTGTGCCTAAGCAATTATAAACTCCCATGGTTCACTTGTCTATGCACCCTCATGTGCACCAATGCTTGTTTATTTGTGCACACCCATATATATCTACTAGGGGTGTAAAGAAGTCGAGTTGAACTTGGGTCATAACAAACTCGAGCTTGAGTTACAACAAACTCGAGCTCGACTCATCACTCAAATAAACAGCTTGAACTCGAGCTCGAGCTATAGTTGAGCCCCAGCAAACGAGCTCAAACTCGGCTCGAGCATTCTTACTCATGCTCGAAAGCCCGACTCGATACACAGTTAAGAAGCGTGGTTTTTTCTTTACGGACCAAGTCACAGACCACGGGAAGGGCAAGAAGAGGTCAAAGCTGGAGCCTTGTTCTCGTGGAAGAAGAAAAAGAATTCATGATAAGATTTTATTTTTTTTAAAGCTGCTATTTTATAGTTATTAAATGCTGTTATTAAATATATTAAATTTTAATAACTTGTTAAATATTTATTTTAACAAGAAAAAATATTTTTTTATATTTCATTCATTTAAATTAGCTCACGAGCCGACGAGCCGATTTTAATTAAACTTGAACTCGAGCTCGTGACTTTATAAGCTCAACTCACGGGCCTGTTAATGAGCCGAGTTCGAACCAGCTCACGAGTAGGCTCGGCTCATTTACACCCCACCCCAATGCACACATACTCTAACACTATTTCGCAAATTTAATATTAACTACTTGGTGAATATAAAAGATGAAACCATTAAATATGCATGTTTTGCCATCGATTTTGAATTAAAATGGCTATATAGCCAATTGCAAATATTATACAAAATATTTATTTATTTTTAAATAATTAATTATTAAAATTGGCTTTCTCTTATATAGCTGATGAAACTCTCCCTACAAATCATCCTTTATAATTTTCTATATTAAAAATCTAAGAGCCAAACTTTCAAATCTCTTTCAAGCAGGGTGAATTCAGCTTCTATTTTAAGGATAGACAAAATTAATGAATTAAACAACAACAACAACAACAACAACAATAATAATAATAATAATAATAATAAATAGTAATAATAATAAAATAATTATTTTTAAAAATAATTTAACCAATATAATGCTATCAAATTTATAAGAGAAAATTTTTATCATTTATATTTCAATATAATCCTGATTTTAATATAAGTTGGAGTATAATCATGTAAGTTATGCTTAAGCTATACTCTAAGTGAGAGAAAATGATAATAAATAAACATAATGTTATCCATCTTAAGGAAAAAAAAGGAATAAATAAATTATAAAGTATGCATAATATTTAATGAGTTTAAGAATTGCTTTCTTATCAATCATAAATCCAAAAATGAAATAGCCACAAAAAAAAATGGTTCAAAAACTATTTTGAAAAACACAATTAAAAAAATGCAGAGCATTAATTTTGCATTTAATGAAAGCATGTGGCTGTTGTTTTTTGGCTTAATGTGTCTTGGGCTTTTAAAAGATTTTGTTTATTATTTTTTTTGGGACATTTAGGCCAATTAAGGCAAACTCACACACACAACGCATACACATAGACTCGAACCTTGGACCTCTTAGTTGGAAGCCTAAGCTCTCAACCAATAGGTCAAAGAGAGTTGTGTGATTTTGTTTATTATTACTTTTAAAACCTTTTCTCATGCTCTCTTCTATCAATAAAAAGCAAGTTTTTTCAGTACTCTTCTTCTCCGAGCGACCTAACATTGCAAATGCAATCATGTTTCAGCTTCTCCGGCCATTGTAACTCCGACGATGACAAGGTTGTCCAACTTCTCGAGCAAGGCAACTTGAGCCCGCTGCACTCTTCTTCTCCCTAAACGGGATGAGGAATACTTTGGCAAAATATATTTTTTTAGAGGGATCAGAAGTCCAAATTTATTCTCCACCCTGAGCTATATTGGGATTCGCCCATGCCTTCTAGAGATTTTTAATTTTAGCAGGACTTTTTCCCTAGTTAGCAAGCATCAAGGCACTTAATCAAGTTTTTTCATTGCGTAAATTTTAGATACGGTAAAAAAACATAGAAAAGGTACCATCTAATATGAAAAAAAAAAAAAAAATTATCTTATGGATAAATTATGCCACTAGTAGTTTAAGATTTCGTTTGAGTTGACTTTCTTGCTATTTTTATAAACAATTTTTAAATAGAAAATTTGTAATATATATATATATATATATATATATATATTCAATCGGCTTTCTTATTGCTTCTTAAGAAAGTTTTTTATTAAAATTTTTTTAGTTTATTTATATGTTCATTCTTCCAATGCACAAAACGAAAGAAACGTGCAGTCCTTCTATAATATGAATAGTGGGCGTCTTATCACTGGCATGCATGCATGTGATGTCATTTTGATCATGTATTGTTCTATTTATGACCTCTGAATGTGGGGAAATTATTGAGTTCGGACATCGAACGCATCCGGAGCTCAATGAAGATGTGCCTCATCACCCTCTACTCGGTACTGAACTAGGTATTGAGCAGTACCGAGCTCAGTACTGCTCGGGATTGTGAAGTACCGAACTCAGTACTTCACAGTACCGAGCTCAGTACTGAACGGTAAGCTGTATCTAGTGTCCGAACATAATAATTTTCCCTCAAAAATGGGCAGCAATTAGATTCTCATCATCAATACTACAACTTCTTTTGTACTATTTCTATCAACTTTAAAAAAATCTTACAAAAAAATTGATTACTGATACGGCATCAAAAAATTAGCTTGATCGGGCACGAATCTCGAGGCAAAAGCTAGTGGGAAACTTCAAAAATTAATTCTGGGAGCACCCGAACTCCGATTTCAGCGAGCTTACAGTCAAACTGAGCGTCTCGGAAATACAAACCCAACGACACCAAGATCAACCCAATCCGAGCCCAAATGAGTCAGAATCAAGGGCTCAAAGTGCTGTTGGAAGGTTTAAACTGCAATTTGAGTTACCAAACGGTCTCCAATTTTGACGAGCTTATACTCGAATCGAACGACACGACGAGACAAATCCAACGAGCCCAAGATCGCAAAATTCCGACATCATTAAGGCCTTAAAATGTCCAACGAACGGTGCACAATCGTAGGATTCAATATCGGCCGTCCATTTGACCACTCCCCATTCGCCCCTGATCTCACGCCTATTTACGGGTCATGCCACTCTGGAAAATCTATAAATAGAGCCCTCATTTCTCATGAGGGGGGACTCAAGCAAGAAGAGAAGGAAGAGGAGAAGGAAGAGAAGGAAGAAGCTCCTCCTCAACCACCGCCGGAACCTCGCCGGACCACCGCAGGAGCCTTGCCGGACCACCGCCGGAGCCTCGCCGGACCACCTCCGGAGCCTCGCCGGATCACCGCCGGAGCCTCGTCGGACCACCGCTGGAGTTTCGCCGCACCACCATCTCAAGGCCCGACGTTCGGCCCGACGTGCTATTGAAGGCCTGACATTCTGGCCCAACGTTTTGCTCAAGGCCCGACTTTCAGGCCTGACGTCTTCATCTGAGGCCCTCACCTTCTCCAGAAGCCCTCACCTTTGTTAGAGGCCCTAACCTTCGCCAGAGGCCCACACTTTTACCAGCGGCCTTCAGAATCGCCAGAGGCCCTTACCTTTGTCAGAGGCCCTTGTCTTCGTCAGATTATCATCAAAGGCCGTACGTTCCACAAGAACACCACCTGAGGCCTGGACTTCTGCTGGGCCACTACCTGACGTCCAGAGTTCTACCAAAGTACCGCCCTACTACAACGGTCCTTCTAACCTCTGTCGCCTACTACGGTCCATCCGACCTCCATCACCAGACAACGATCTTTCAGACCCCAGTCTCCTACCGACTACGATCCTTCAGGCCTTCGTCGCATAATACGGTCCATCCGACCTCCATCACCAGACAACGGTCTTTCAGACCCTAGTCTCCTACCGACTACGGTCCTTCAAGCCTTCGTCACCTACTATGGTCCTTCCGACCTCCATCAACAGACAATGGTCTTTCTGACCCCAGTCTCCTGCCGACTACGGTCCTTCCGACCAGACAAACATGTATATGTAATTCCTACTATGTAATGCAATCTGTATGATGTACATTTGCTACATCAATCCAAGGCCTTCTCCCAAGTAAGAGCCTCATTTGTAATCGACTGCAAATACTAGTGGATTCATTCAAACTGGGCCAGACCCCGTGGTTTTTCCCCCTTTTCAGGGGTTTTCCACGTAAAAACTCTGGTGTCTCTTATGAATGTTTCACCCCCTCTCTTATCTGTTTGTGTGCTGGATCTTCGTACAATGCTAAGATGTTAAACCATATATTTCTCTACCGCCGCGAATATTCCAGGACGCAACAGTTTGGCGCCGTCTGTGGGAAGGTGATTCCCGACTGGGGGCAATTATTGCTCCAATCTCAAAAGATCGCCCTTATCAACTTCTTGACATCATTCATTATTGCATCAATTTCATTAGAATCAGATGTGGACTGGGGGGCAACCTTAACTCCGACTATGGTCAAGAAGTTTCCTCCAATATTTCAAATATCAATAAGATATTTCAGGAAAATCTCAGCAAATGCAAGGATACTTCCTATCAATAGTAAGCTTCATACAGTCCCCTATAGGACTCATACTTCTTGGGTAAGGTCTTGATCTCGACCTCAAAAAGGTAGTAACGGTCTAAAGATAGACCCTTCATTATCTTTGATTCAGGATACACGCGGCATTCGCCCCCTCCCAAGCAAGGCAAAATCGATCCCAGGGGGATCCGATTTGACCTCTTCCACACAAGTTAACGTCGTCGACCAAAGGCTCCGACATACAACCTCGGATAGGTCTCATATCCTTGGTGGATTCTCTCGACCTCTTCCACACAGGTTAATGTCGTCGAGCAAAGGCTCCGACATACAACCTCGGATAGGTCTCACATCCTTGGTGGATTCTCCCGACCTCTTCCATACAGGTTAACGTCGTCGAGCAAACGCTCCGACATACAACCTCGGAAAGGTCTTACATCCTTGGTGGATTCTCCCGACCTCTTCTACACAGGTTAACGTCGTCGAGTAAAGGCTCTGACAAATAACCTCGGAAAGGTCTTACATCCTTGGTGGATTCTCCCGACCTCTTCCACACAGGTTAACGTCGTCGAGCAAACGCTCGGACATACAACCTCGGAAAGGTCTTACATCCTTGGTGGATTCTCCCGACCTCTTCCACACAGGTTAACCTCGTCGAGCAAACGCTCCGACATACAATCTCGGAAAGGTCTTACATCCATGGTGAATTCTCCCAACCTCTTCCACACAGGTTAACATCGTCGAGCAAAGGCTCCGACATATAACCTCGAAAAGCTCTTATATCCTTTGTGGATTCTCCCGACCTCTTACACACAGGTTAATGTCGTCGAGCAAAGGCTCTGGTATACAACCTCGAAAAGGTCTCACATCCTTGGTGTATTCTCTTGGCCTATTCCACACAGGTTAACGTCGTCGAGCAGGGCTCTGACATACAACCTTGGATAGGTCATACATCCTTGCTGGATTCTCCCGACCTCTTCTACACAGGTTAACGTCATCGAGCAGGGCTCCGACATACAACCTCGGATAGGTCATACATCCTTGCTGGATTCTCCCGACCTCTTCCACACAGGTTAACATCGTCGAACAGGGCTCCGGCATACAACCTCGGAAAGGTCCTACATCCTTGGTGGATTCTCCCGACCTCTTCCACACAGGTTAACGTCGTCGAGCAGGGCTCCGGCTTACAACCTCGGAAAGGTCCTACATCCTTGTTGGATTCTCTCGACCTCTTCCACACAGGTTAACGTCGTCGAGTAAAGGCTATTATAAACAACCTCGGATAGGACTTTCAATAGTATTTTCTACCTGACGTCAGACTTTTGCTCGTCAGCGAACCTCTCCTTGACGCCGGACTTTTGCTCCTCAGCGGACTTCTCATTGACGTTGGACTTCTGCTCGTCAGCGGACTTCTACCCGACGTTGTACTTCTGCTCGTCAGCAGACTTCTACTCGACGTTAGAATTCTACTCGTTAGCAGACTTTTACTCGTCAGCGGACTTCTTCTCATCGACAAACTTTCGTCGGTCTTCTAACTGACAATACTTCTACCCGACGTCGGACTTCTGCTCGACAGCAGACTTCTACTCGATGTCGGACTTCTGCTCGTTAGCGGACTTCTACTCGTTGTCGAACTTCTGCCCGTCGATGAACTTTCATCGGTCTTCTTCCCAAGGTCGTACTTCTACCCGACGTAGGACTTCTCCATGTCTTCAGAATTCTGCTCGCCAGCGGACTTCTACTCGTTGTCGGACTTCTGCTCGTCGACGAACTTTCGTCGGTCTTCTACCCGACGTTGAACTTCTATCTGACGTTGGACTTCTCCCTGTCATCGTACTTCTACTCGTCAGCAAACTTCTACTCGTCGTCGGACTTCTGCCCGTCGATGAACTTTCGTCAGTCTTCTACCCAACGTTGTACTTCTACCTGACGTAGGACTTCTCCCTATCGTCAGTCTTCTACTCGTCAGCGGACTTCTCACTGTCGGACTTCTGCTCTTCAGTGGACTTCTACTGGTCGTAGGACTTCTGCTCGTCGACGAACTTTCGTTAGTCTTCTACCCGACAGTACTTCAATGCGACGTCAGACTTCTGCCTGCCGTCAGATTACTAACCGTCATTGGACTTCTGCCCGTCGACGGACTTTCGTTGGTCTTCTACCCGACGTTGTACTTCTACCCGACGTCGGACTTCTCCCTGTCGTCGGACTTCTGCTCGTTAACAGACTTCTGCCTGTCGTCGGACTACTAACCGTCGTCGGACTTCTGCCCGTCGACGGACTTTCGTCGGTCTTCTACCCGACGTGGTATCTCTACCCGACTGCCGACTTCTACCAGACGTCGGACTACTAACCGTCGTCGGACTTCTGCCCGTCAATGGACCTTTGTCGGTCTTCTACCTGACGCTGCACCTCTACCCGATTGCGGACTTCTGCCTGCTGTCGGACTACTAACCGTCGTCGGACTTCTGCCCGTCAACGAACCTTCGTCGCTCTTCTACCCTAAGCTGCACCTCTACCCAACTACGGACTTCTACCTGCCGTCGGACTACTAACTGTCGTCGGACTTCTGCCCGTCGATTGACCTTCGTCGGTCTTGTACCTGACGCTACACCTCTACCCGACATCGGACTTCTCCATGTCGTCGGACTTTTGCTCTTCAGCGGACTTCTACTCATCGTCGAACTTCTGTTCGTCGATGGACTTTCGTCGGTCTTCTACCCGACTCAATGCTTCTATCCGACACCGGACTTCTTCCTGCCGTCAGACTACTACCCGTCATCGGACTTCTGCCCGTCGACGAACTTTCATCAGTCTTCTGCCCGATGTCATACTTTTCCCCGACGTCAGAATTCTATTCGACGTTAAGTTTCCACCTTTCGTTGGATTCCTATCCATTGTCAGACTCTACCCCGACGCCGGATGTATGCCCGTCTTTTCAACCTCCCTCCTTACAACGGTCTATCCGACCTCCATCGCTAACCACCAAACATTAAAACTCCACATGATCTCTCGAAGTAGATAGAGGGAGAAGAGAGAATCTTCGGACTTCCTTGCAAAGAGAAGGGCCTTGGAAGACCAAGGGAAAGCCTCAATTAGAAGGACAGAGGAAGAAGAGAAAATCTCCGGACTTCCTTGCCAAGAGAGGGGCCTCGAAAAACTGAGGGAATGCCTCAATAGTAAGGACAGAGGGAGAAGAGAAGAAGGAAAAATCTCCGGACTTCCTTGCAAAGAGAAGGGCCTTGGAAGACCAAGGGAAAGCCTCAATTAGCAGGACAGAGGGAGAAGAGAAAATCTCTGGACTTCCTTGCCAAGAGAGGGGCCTCGGAAAACCGAGGGAAGGCCTCAATAGTAAGGACAGAGGGAGAAGAGAAGAAGGGAAATCTCCGGACTTCCTTGCCAAGAGAGGGGCCTCGGAAAACCGAGGGAAGGCCTCAATAGTAAAGACAGAGGGAGAAGAGAAGAAGGGGAAATCTCCGGACTTCCTTGCCAAGAGAGGGGCCTCGAAAAACAGAGAGAAGGCCTCAATAGTAAGGACAGAGGGAGAAGAGAAGAAGGGGAAATCTCAGGACTTCCTTGCCAAGAGAGGGGCCTCAAAAAATCGAGGGAAGGCCTCAATAGTAAGGACAGAGGGAGAAGAGGAGAAGAAGAAGAAGGAGCAATTTTTCTAAAAGCCTAAGGGGCCTATTTATACTTTTTTGAAGAGAAGAGGAGAAGTTTCTAGATTTTTCCAGCATTTTCAAATTTCCCACATTTTTTTGAATTTTTCAGAATTTTTTCGGAATTTTTTGGAATTTTTTGGGTTAAAAAATTCTATGTGGGCCCCACAAAAAATAAAAAATAAATTAAAAATAAAAAATGCAACCGCCTCTCAAGAGGCGCGCCCCTCCAGCCTGCGCGGGCACTCGCAGGCGGCGGCCGGCTGGTGTGCCGGCCAGTTCGGCCGCCAAACTCTTCCGGGCTCCCATTTTGGGTCCGGAAAGTCCAAATCGGACGTTTTTGGGGTCCTCGGAAACGTTTTTCGACATTTCGGAATCAATTTTGACACTTTCGGAACTCAACGGGGCCTCTACGATCAAGTTTGAGCAAGCATTTAACTTTAGGAACGCAATTTTTTGCGATTCGACTAATGTAAAATTTCGGAACAAGTATTTTCGGACTTCTGGAGCTTCGACGTCCGAAAATAGGGAGGCAACTGATACGACATCAAAAAATTAGCTTGATCGGGCACGAATCTCGAGGCAAAAGCTAGTGGGAAACTTCAAAAATTAATTCTGGGAGCACCCGAACTCCGATTTCAGCGAGCTTACAGTAAAACTGAGCTTCTCGGAAATACAAACCCAACGACACCAAGATCAACCCAATCCGAGCCCAAATGAGTCCGAATCAAGGGCTCAAAGCGCTATTGGAAGGTTCAAACTGCAATTTGAGTTACCAAATGGTCTCCAATTTTGACGAGCTTATACTCGAATCGAACGGCTCGACGAGACGAATCGAACAAGCCCAAAATCTCCAAATTCTGACATCATTAAGGCCTTAAAATGTCCAACGAACGGTGCACGATCGTAGGATTCAATATCGGTCGTCCATTTGACCACTCCCCATTCGCCCCTGATCTCACACCTATTCACGGGCCATGCCACTCCATAAAATCTATAAATAGAGCCCTCATTTCTCATGAGGGGGGGACTCAAGCAAGAAGAGAAGGAAGAGGAGAAGGAAGAGAAGGAAGAAGCTCCTCCTCAACCACCGCCGGAACCTCGCCGGACCACCGCAGGAGCCTTGCCGGACCACCATTGGACCACCTCCGGAGCCTCGCCGGATCACCGCCGGAGCCTCGTCGGACCACCGCCGGAGTTTCGCCGCACCACCATCTCAAGGCCCGACGTTCAGGCCCGACGTGCTACTGAAGGCCTGACATTCAGGCCCAACGTTTTGCTCAAGGCCCGACTTTCAGGCCTGACGTCTTCATCTGAGACCCTCACCTTCATCTGAGACCCTTACCTTCTCCAGAAGCCCTCACCTTCATTAGAAGCCCTAACCTTCGCCAGAGGCCCTCACTTTTACCAGCGGCCTTCACCATCGCTAGAGGCCCTTACCTTTGCCAGAGGCCCTTGTCTTCATCAGATTATCATCAAAGGTCGTACGCTCTACCAGAACACCACATGAGGCCTGGACTTCTGCTGGGCCACTACCTGACATCCAGAGTTCTACCAAAGTACCGCCCTACTACAACGGTCCTTCTAACCTCTGTCGCCTACTACGGTCCATCCGACCTCCATCACCAGACAACGGTCTTTCAGACCCCAGTCTCCTACCAACTACGATCCTTCAGGCCTTCGTCGCCTACTACGATCCATCGGACCTCCATCACCAGACAACGGTCTTTCAGACGCCAGTCTCCTACCGACTACGGTCCTTCAGGCCTTCGTCGCCTACTATGGTCCTTCCGACCTCCATCAACAGACAATGGTCTTTCTGACCCCGGTCTCCTGCCGACTACGATCCTTCCGACCAGACAAACATGTATATGTAATTCCTACTATGTAATGCAATCTGTATGATGTACATTTGCTACATCAATCCAAGGCCTTCTCCCACGGAAGAGCCTCATTTGTAATCGACTGCAAATACTAGTGGATTCATTCAAACTAGGGTAGGCCCCGTGGTTTTTCCCCCTTTTCAGGGGTTTTCCACGTAAAAACTCTGGTGTCTCTTATGAATGTTTCACCCCCTCTCTTATCTGTTTGTGTGCTGGAACTTCGTACAATGCTAAGACGTTAAACCATATATTTCTCTACCATCGCGAATATTCCAGGACGCAACAATTATGTATAGTTCTCTTTCTGATCTCTCAAACTCATCATCAAAACTACGACTACTTTTGTACTATTTCTATTAAGTATACAAAAGAATCCTATAAACTTTCATATTTATTTCATTAATATCATTTACATAATATCTAACATAATCAAACTTATCAAAAATTAAGTGCCAAAATAATTGCTGCTTTAGAGGTTATTATCCACTGGATTGACTTTTGATGAATTTTTCAAAATAATGGTCTATCTGTATCGATTATTTGTGAACATTAGTAATATTATTTATTTGATTTTTATGGAGAGGATGGAATGTAGGAGGAAGGAGGTGATCAAACCTAAATCTTATTGTCTATAGATATACTATATAGTCAAAATTTCTTTATATATCATATTGTCTACCAGGAACATCTTTAAACAATGATCCATTACTGTTCAAACCATCTTTAATTAAGTAATCATTTAGTGACAAAATTTTAGAAATTATAATAGATTCATACAAGAAAAGAGTTATAAAGGTGATAGGCACTTGGCCTTAGAAGTAACTCAATTGAAGCCTCCAACTCCACCTTTGCTAAGGGCCACATCTTTAGCTTATCAGTGTATTAAGACCAATGATATCATTAAATGAAATTTTTTTCTATACTTTAAATCTTGAGCACCATCTATCCAACCTGTTTGTCTTCTTTCATTCTCTTCAGTATAATATTAAAATTTTGATGAAATTAAGTCATATTCGAACAAGTTCAAACATTGAGAAAAGATATTAACTTATTAATCAAATGATGTTCAAATATGGTTTGAATTGAAATTGAAAAATATAGTATTTGATGCGTTGAACCATGTTCCATCATGCATTGTTCAAATTAAAAGTGTTTATGGCACACAAGGAGGGCAAAAATTGGCCTTTTAAAAAAAAAATTTGCTTAAAAGACAAATGACATATGTGGAAGCATTTAAAAGAGTAAAATATTCAAACTTAAAACAAAACAAATAAGATTATTTTTGTTTACATTTTGAAAATAAACATAATCTTTTTTTCTTTTTTCTTTTTTTAATTTCAAAACAATACTTTAACTATGAATTTTTTATCATCCAAAAATCTTTCCCAAAACTAACCAAAATTAAACCAAAGCGCAAAAAGTAAATAGTAATAAATTAAAGAATACACAAACAAGAGTTATAGTGGCTCGGTTGAAATCGACATATATACACTCCCAAAAGGTCCCCCTCTTTGGGTATTGTACAAAACTGACACTCCTTTAACTCACAGCTAGGCGGAGAAGCCCTTCTTTCTTACTTGGTCGAGAATGACCACTGCAAACTCCAAAGAATCTCCTTCCTCCTCTTGGCCTGACAGAGATGCCACCCTCCTTTAGCTCCTCGCTATGGCAAAGATATTGATTCCTCTAGCTCATTGCTCACTATATGAAAATCACCCATTTTCGGCGGCCTTTTTCGTCTAAAATTGAGCCTTTTCCAGCGGTTTTGTAATTTTCCAGCGGTTAAAATTCCGCCGGCAAAAATGGCGTTAGAAAATAAATTCCGACGATTTTTTCCGGCGGCCAATTATTCCAGCGGCTTGCCGGCGATTTTAAACCGCTGGTCAAATTAAAAAAAATTCCTTGCCCACCTGCCCAGGAGCTCTGCCCCACTGCCCGGACTCAATCCCGCACTGCCCGCTGCATTCCTGCCCTGACCGACTGCTCGGACGACCTGCCTAGCCTGCCCGCTGCCCGACTGCCCAGACTCAATCTCGCGCTGCCCACTGCATTCTCGCGCTGACCGACGACTGCCCGGACGCCCTGCCCCGCCTGCCCGTGCGCACGGTGGGATTCGAACTCTGTCCAGTTCAGTTTCATATTAAACTCTTAACCATTTTGCTGTAATGCAAAATACATTTAATCCTAATGTTTTATATTTAAACTATATTCTTTCAAAAAATTAATATTCATTTTAAAAACTGAAATTATATTAAATTAAAATTAACAATAAATGAAAAAATTAATATTAGTAATTACTTCAACTGAAGTATTATAATTAAAATTAATAATAAATATAAATTAATTAAAATAAAGTATTATATTAAAATTTAATTAAAATAAACTAATAACTTCATAATTTATTAAAATACTAATTAATTTTTAATTATAAAAAAATGGAAATTAATATTTAATATAAAATAAAAATAAACTAACTAATTAATTTTAAAATGAATATTAATTAAATAGTTAATATAACTTTTAATAATTATTTGTTAAATCATTTAAATAGTTTAAAATTTATTCATTTTTCTTTAAATTTTTAAAAGCGGCCAGAAAATTGGAAAAGCCGCCGGAAAATTTCGTGGGGAAAAACAACAGAAAATGTGCCGAAAAGCCACCGGAAAAGTGGCCGCCAGAGAGCCGCAGGAAAATTCCTCCGAAAATTAGTGATTTTCTTGTAGTGGCTTTGGTGGAGATGCATCTTCCTACTTTAGCCCCTCACTACAGTGGATATACTACTCCATCCTTTAGCTCCCCGCTATGAAGAAGATGCCGTCCCACCTTCTACCTACATGCCAGATGGAGATTCCATCTCTAGCCTCTTCGGCTAGCAAGTTTTTCTCCCAAAGACTTTTCTTCCTAGAGCTCTTATCTAAGAGCTCCACCAAACACAACAGAAGGACCCAAGGTGCAAGATAATCAGAGCAACCATATGAATCCCCTCACACCCTTCTCCCTCAAGGTAAAGTCTCCCCCAACCTTACCTCCCCTTTCTCTCTTTTGATATGAACACTCTCAAAAGTTCTCTCTCTCTCTCCAAAGAAAACATCTCTAACTGCTTAGCCTCTCTTGCCCTCAAGCCCCAATGTTCAGTTTATAAAGTGGTCTTTAAAAAAAATCCTAATTTTTAAATTAAGTACTCTTATCATATAGTGCGATCCTCTGATCATACTGTCCGATTAGTTCAACTCATGTCTATATTCGTATTTTATGATGTATAATAGTACATCATGATTAATTCAACTAAATCACAGTTCATCCAGGATGAACCAAGGTTTGTCCAGCAAGCTTATGTCCACCATCCAACATATCGTATAATATGATGTAGATTGTAAAATACAATTTAAATAAAATTTTAAGTGTTTAATTTCTCTCCCCCTTGTGAGTATATGCCCAGTTGCTTAGCCAACATACATCTAATATTTAAAATGACTCAAGAAAATAAAAAGTACATACTTTATCAAACATAGACTCACTTAGACCCTAATGTTGCACTATCTAAAGCCTTGATTCTTCAATTCTACTTGGTGTATGTTGTACCTAAAATAGTTTGTGACACAAAAAATATATGCAAAATATAAAGCAGGAATAAGTAAATGATCATCAAATAATATTTATAATCAATGAAATATAAGGTCGAGCTTCTGAATTGCTACAATCTCACATTTTTTTTATGATAGAAAACATTACTGGGTTGGATTATTTAAATTTGCAAATTTCATATTTTATTTCCTACTATGTAGACGACTTATTAAAAAAATGATTAAAATATTTGATTTTTTTAGCACTAAATAAATTATAAAAATATTTGATTTTTTTAGCTCACAAATTTTTTTTTTATTTTAAAACATTTTTGTTTAATTTGAAAAGAAATGCAACAACACAAAGACTAAAAAAGAAAATAATTACACAAGTCAAAAAGTAAATACACTATAGGTAAGTCAGCAATTTGCAGCATATTTGAGGCAAACTTTGCAATAAATGTTTTTTTTCACTACAACAATGGCAGATTTGCGATGAAAATTTTTGTCATTTATTTTATAACCGAGTTGCGGTGGATTTGCGACAGATAAACTACCACAAAGTTGTGATAGATTTGCTGTTGCAAATTCATCTTAAATCTACCTCAAATCTGTCACAAACACTTATATCTAAATTGGTATCCTCACTATTTATTTCATTTGCTATCGTTCTGTTAAGTTGCCGAGCCCACAACATTTCTTCGATGACCCCTGTGCCATTGTCTCCTATGATGACATTCCATCAATTCGCTCGCCTATTTACAAATTTTCTTTGTTTCTATTCTTCTTTGGTTCCTTCATCATTGTTTGACTTCACTCGTTCGACTCAATGACATTCCCTTCCTGTTGGATATAAAGTTAAGAAGTTTGATTGGAAGAAAAAATGAGAGCTTGCTTGCTTTGAAGGTAGTTTTCTCCCTTTCAAGTGCTTCTTCGGCCAAATCCTATAAATCCATCCTAAATCTTGCATCAAACTGCCCCTTCTCATCTAATATGCTTCGAAGGTAATCTTTCGTCCATTTCCTTTTAAGTATAGTGTTCATACTTTAGGGTTAATTAGAAGACGCATGGGAATTGTTCATAGTTTAGAGATTTTTTTTGTGATAAAAACGTTTCCCTCAAACTTTGGGAAAATTTTTATAAGATGGTGGTGAAACCTACAATGCTTTATGGCCTAGAATTTTGGCCATTAAAAGAGAAGCATAATATTATGTTAAGTGTTGCAAAGATATGGATGATTTGGTGAATGAGTGGCTTTACTCTTAGAGTTTATTGTTCAAGGTGACGGTGTAATGGATGGAAAGATTATTAGTAGAATTCAAGTTGGATGGTTGAAGTGGAGAAATGCATCAGGCTTGATGTGTGATAAAAAAGTTCTCAAACTTAAGGGAAAATTCTAAAAGATGGTAATGTGACCTGCAATACTTTATTATGCATAATGTTTGGCCGTTAAAAGAAAACAATAATTTTAAGTTAAGTGTTACATAGAGATGAGGAGGCTTAGGTGGATGAGTGGCTTTACTCTTAGAGTCCATTGTTCGTGATGATGATGTAATGGATGAAGATATTATTAGTAGAATTCATGTTGGATGGTTGAAATGAAGGAATGCATTGGGCTGATTGTGTGATAGATAAGTTCCCCTCAAACTTAAAGGAAAATTCTAAAAAATGGTGGTTAGACCTATAGTGCTTTATTCTAGTGTAGAATGTTGTCCATTCAAAAAGAGAAGCATAATATTAAGTTAAGTGTTATAAAGATGAGGATGCTTAGGTGGATGTGTGGCTTTAGTCTTAGAGACAGGACACGACATGAGGATATACTTGAAAAGGTTGGAGTAGCTCCAATGGAAGATAAGATTAGAGAGAGTCACCTTAGATGGTTTGGTCACATAAAATGGCAACCTTCTCATGATTCATTTGGGAAACTAAATGTATTCGTATGTTGCACTAATTCACACACACTCTTATATTGCCCAATATAGTAAAACCAACTCGACTCCCTACTCCCCCTTTGACACACCAGAAGAAGGAACTAAAAATAGACTATAATGCAAGGAAAAGAAATAACTAAAATACAAAGCATATTAACACAAAATGCAAAACATACACTACTTATCAAATGGACCATAATTAGTTGGTGGTGGTTGTGGCAGTTAAATTATTAATGTATGGATGATAATTGCTTATGAAACCATGCATAATCTATCTTATGATGTCATTGTAGCTTCTCCTCGCATAAGGTAGACTTGTAAATGTGTGTGTTCAAGATATAAAAAAGATAGGGAGATACCTATCATTTCAGGTAAACCTTTCTTAGCCATTGGTAGGGCTATGATTGATTTTTAGAAGGGCTAATTAACCATGTGAGTTCAAGATCAAGGAGTCAACTTCAATGTCCTAAAATCTATGAGGTTTTCTAAGGATCAGACTAAGGATTGTTATAGAGTGGATTCTATTGATGCATGTGTGGAAGATATTATTGATGCATTGTTTGGTGATATTCATTCGAATATGTCATTATTTGAGGATGATTTAGGAGAGCTTGATGAAGATTTTGTATAAGTAATTAGTGAAACTCTTATGATGTTTAAGCATATATTTATAGTATTAGATACATCATCTCCAAGGAAGCTATTGAACCCATCGATAGTAGAAGAACCTATACTTGAACTAAAGGAAGCTATTGAACCCATCGATAGTAGAAGAACCTATACTTGAACTAAAAGCTTTCATGCATAGTTAAAGTATGCATTTTTAGGATAAAAGTCATCTTTATCTATCATTATATTAACTAAGCTCGACATAAGGTAAGTTGATTTGAGTTCTTAGCATGCATAAGAGAGCTTTTAGATAATATTTTACTAACATTCAAGGGATTAGTCCTTTCATTTGTATGCATAAGATTTTGTTAAAGGAAACCGAAAGTTGACCTACAAAGGAAGTTAAATCTAACTATGAAAGATAGTGAAGAAAGAAATTTTAAAATGGTTGGATGCAGGCATGATTTGTCCTATTTCTGACATTGATTGTGTTAGTTCAATTCATTGTGTGACAAATAAAGGAGGATTAAATATCATTACAAAAGAGAATAAAGAACTTATTCCTTCTAGGACTATAACAGTGTGGAGGATTTGTATTAATTATAGAAAGCTTAACAAAGCCACTAAGAATGATCATTTTTCATTTCTCATTTATTTATCAAATCCTGTATACATTAGTTGTTAAACCTATCTATTATTTCTTAGATGGCTATTTTAGATACTATCAAATTTTGATTGCCTTAGAGGATCAAGATAAATTAACAATCACAAGTCCTTATAGAACCTTTGCATTTAGATGAATGCCATTTGGATTGTATAATGCCTTTGCAACATTTCAATGATGTACGATGTCTATATTTTCGGATTTAATAGAGCAAAGCATTAAAATTTTTGTGGATGATTTTTTATTTAATTGTTGTAGAGATTTAGATACTCATTTGCATGAGTGGCTTTAATCTTAAAGACGGGATAAAAAATGAGCATATACATGAAAAGGTTGGAGTAGCTCCAATGGAAGATAAGATTAGAGAGAGTCGCCTTAGATGGTTTGGTCACATAAAATGATGGATTTTTTATGACACAGTTAGGAAAGTAGAGGTATTATAATTGGCTTATGTTAAGAAAGATAGAGGTAGACCTAAAAAGGCTTGGTTAGAGAATAGTAAATGACATTTCTTTATTAGATTTAAATGAGAATTTAGCTCTTAATAGGACACAATGGAGAAAAATGATTCATATAGTCAACCCCATGTAGTGGGATAAAGGCTTAATGTAGTAGTTGTTGTTGGAACAACATTCAACATATTTTTTTTCAAATCACTTAGTCTTGGTATGAAGAGATGTGAGAAAACTAACCTTTGGCTAAATTTAAAAAATGCTTGTTTGGTCAAGGAAGGCGTTGTCATCAGACACAAAATCTTTGAGAGGGGTATGGAGATTGATAAGGATAAAATCCAAGTAATTAAGAATTTTCCACCTCCTTCTTCTGTTAAGAGCGTCAGCAGTTTTCTATGTCATGTAGAATTTAATATATATTTCTTTAAAGATTTTTTAAAAATTGCCAAACTACCTTGCCATTTACTTAAGATTTTAATTTAGATTGTTTAGCAACCTTTGAAAAATTAAAAAAATGCTTAGTTGATGCACTTTTCATCATTTTAAGTCAATGATGTCTAAATTTCAAATTGTTGTGAGATACTAGTGACTATGCCATTGGAGAAGTATTAGGATAAAGACTAGATAAAAAATTTAGGCTATTTGTTATGCTTGTAGAATAACAAATGATGAAAAAGTTAATTATATAATAACTTAAAAAAAATTGCAAGCAATAGTCTCTGCTTTCGAAAAATTTAGATCATATTTAATCTGAACTAAAGTTACTATTTTTACTAATCACTTTGCAATCAAATGCCTATTGATGAAAAAAGATTTTAAACCCAGACTAGTTAAATGGATTTTATTGCTTTATAAATTTGATGTAGAGATTCTTGATAGAAAAGGATATGAGAATTAGGTGGTAGATTATTTGTCTATATTAGAGTGGGAGGATACTGAGCGTAATGTTTGTAAAATTAATGATTTTTTTCTTTGATGAGAAGCTATTTGCATTGCGTTCATTGTGTATACCTTAGTATCTGACATTGTTAACTTTATTATTATTAGTGGGGTAATCGAGTTGATATGTCTTACGCATGAAGGTAAAAATTTATACACGATGCCAAATTCTCTTTTTGGAATGAGCCTTACTTATTTATGAAGTGTAAAGATCAATTCATTTGGCGGTGTGTCCTAGAAGATGAGATTGACTTAGTGCCATGATTATGAGTATGGTGAACATTTTGGGGGATCTAAAACAGCTTCAAAGATTCTTCAATTTTGATTTTACTAGTCGCCCTTTTAAAGATATTAATGATTATGTAAAAGAAATGTTGCATAAATTTTAATATATTTTTGTATAATTTATATTAATATTTTTTAAACAAGTTAGCACATGTGCTGATCATTTTTCGTGGTTAGCTCAAATTTGACTTATTAGCTCATCAAGTTCTGCTCATGAACTATTTATCAAGTATAGCCCAAATTAGCCTCTAAGGTGAGTTTACATATGATCTGATCCCCTAACCTAACACTCCACTCTAACGTCAGATGAGGAAGCGACATCAGAGAAAGTCCCGCAAAACTACCTACCATACCTAGCCACTGTTGATGGAAAGACTTCTAACTGACTGAGCTTCCCATTCATATGACCCTAAACAGGGCACAATAGGCAAATGATTAGCCTCTTTCTATTTATCTCTTCTGCGGAAACAAAAAATAGAAGGCCCGTGTCATTGACTTATTACACCCTTAAGAAAAATACATGAGATTTGGTGAAGAAGAAAGAAAAGTTTTTTGATGACGAGTAGATTTTCAAGTAGCAAATCCAATTGTAAGATTTAGTGATTGGATCCTATAAATTTTTGCTTGGTGGACACATATTTTTAGGAAGCTTGGCTCTTTCCAATCTTGGATTTTTCTACTAATACCATATGCAATTTTTCTTGATGTTGCTTTCAGAGGAAACATTGAGGCTTCATTTGGGATAGCTTTATATCATTATTTTTTTTCTTATTTTGAAGAGATTTTTGCACTAAAAATAGCTTTATAAAACAGTAAGAAAGCTATCCCAAAGGAAGCCTGAGACTTGTAAATGACGACAGTAAGAGTTCACATAGTGCAAATACAATGGACTAGCAGCCATATATATGCAATGACAATGCTTCCAAATGGCAGAGTTGCCAATTTATAGCTATAAGTAATAAACGTGGTCTAATTAGTAATGCATTATAACATAACTCACATTGGTCTGTTGGTTGGGAGCTTAGGCTTTCAACTAAGAGGTCTTGGATTTGAGTCTTGTTCATATGTTATGTGTGTGAGTCTCCCTAAATTGAGCTAAATGTCAAAAAATAGGTAATGCATTATATATTCCTTTGGAATAGATAAAATCCTAATAAAAACTGCAATAGGTAGAGAGAAAATTCAATAAGACTTCAATTTATTTGCCATAAAGAAATTTATGCTCATATAAATATTTGAATCTAAGAAGAGATGCACCCGATAATGGCGAAATTATTCAAATAAAAGTTATAAGTGGCTCCACATATGTTACATAAGCCATATAGAACTTGAATATATCATATGGATTTGATACACACTCCTAAAAAATTCTATTTTTTTTTTTTGTTTATTTCAAGGATTATAACACTACTCTTGTCATAAATAGTCATATCATTAAAAAAAGGAAAATTTACATACATATATTTTATTTTATGTTATTTATATATCTAACATCTAAAATATTAATATTACATGTCTACCACACATAAAACAAATATAGATGCATGGAATGAAATATTAAAGTTTATAAAGTTGTATGAGTGGTATGAATGAAATATAGGAGTTATATATTTGATATTAAAATTGTATATAAATGATAAATATACAATATTAATATTTTAAATATTAGACATGTAAATACCATGAAATGTAATAAAGTGTTATGTACATCATTGTTTTGAAAACCGGACCGGACCGGCCGGTCCGACCGGTTCAACCGTGAACCGGTCTTACGGCCGGTTCGGTCCTCCCTAAGAACCGGACTAGCAATGAACCGGTCAAAACCGGTTTGAACCGCCGGTTCAACCGCCCGACCGTTGAACCGGTCGGTTTTTAAAGAACCGGCCGGTTCAACTAATAAGATATTTAAATATTTTATTTTTATATAAAATGTTTAATTAAATATTAAATTAATTTAAATATCATATATTTTATTTAATAATATGATTAAAAAATTTTTTTATTATATTATATATATTAGATTAAATATAAGTAATCTAGCTCACATGATGCCATAATACCATGAAAGCTATTAGCCCAAAGGGTACAAGGAAAGGTATATAAACAACATAGCATAAAACTCCTAGGTGATGTGGGACTAAACAACTTGTAGTTTTTTGTTTCAACATTCAACAATGTGTACATGACACTTGTTTGAATGAGAACTTTTTGAAATTTTTTTTTATAGGATATTCAAATAAAAAATAATAATAATAATTTTTAAACTTCTTAAATTTATTATTAATTATATATTTATAATTATTCAAATAAAAAATTATTTACAATTTTTAAAGTTTTAAAACTTTTTCTAAATGCAAAATTAAATGATAGAAAAATAAAAATCTTAAAAAATAATATTGTATGACTTTATAAATAAAATTTTATAATATAAAAATTTTATATATAATTTATATATGTAAATTATGTTTAAATATATAACATAAAATAATAATTTATACCAAATTTATATATTTATATATAAACTAAATTTTTTATTAAATATAAATTAAAAATCGAAGATTGAAGATGTTTATATTTAAATTTAAAATTAGTAATTAATTATATTTAAATATATAAACATAAATATAATAATTATTTATATTTAATATTAAAATTATGTAATATATTATATATGTATGAATTTTATTTATTTTTTTTGTCTAAAAATTCTTAGAACTAGAAAATTTTTAAGAATAAATTGTCATTATTATTATTTTAATTTTATTACTTTTAATTATATTATTATTTATTACGTCATCCGGTTCGACCCCGGTTCGACCGGTCAAACCGGTCGAACCATGAACCTCTCGTTCTTCCGGTTCGTTGTCCGGTCCGGTTTTCACAAACCCCTTAAAAAAAAAAAGGCACGCCGAGTCCAAGGCACTGAAAGGGGCAAACAAAAATGGCGGCCATGCACCGCGTCTTCCCATTCTCCTCCTCTGAGACCATACTACGTATACCCAGAACACTCCAACTCTCCCTCTATGCCTCCATCCTCTTTCATAAAGACGGCAACTTTCCAGGCAAAAGCGCCGCTCCCATTCTGCATCGCTTCTCGCATGGCGTTGCTGGTCGCAGAAGAGCCTCTTCAAAGGTCTCCGCTGGATGGTTCTCGGGATTCAGTGTGAAGAAAGATGCCCTGCCGGAAATAGTCAAGGCTGGTGATCCGGTCCTCCACGAACCCGCCGCTGAGGTCCCCTTGGAGGACATCGGGTCGGATAAGATCCAGAATATCATTGATGACATGATTGGGGTCATGCGGAAGGCTCCTGGTGTCGGCCTCGCTGCTCCACAAATTGGTATTCCTTTGAGGGTATTATTTTAACTACTGTAATCCTTTTCACTTTGAAGTTATTGGGAACCGGTAGCATTTCATGATTGAGCAGAGATGAAATTCATGTTTGAGTTGATAATTAGTGGGTTGGAGCTAGAGAAATGACTGAGAGAAACTAATGTGTATGGAAAAGTAAGTAGAAATCTCTAATATCTTCGTAAGTCAATCCCACTATGTGAATGTTGCATGATTATCAAAACATGCCTCTTCACGTCATATTTAAAGGGTTCAGTGGGTTAGAAGAAAGAACACCTATAATAAATAAAAAATTGTAGATTATTTGACTAGTACAGACTGACATAGACACATTGTCCAACTGGATGTGATGTACATGTGGATAGGGCCGAAACTTGGAAGAGCTCAGGGTGGGCAATTGCCCACCTTGCAATATTTTTGTTCATAGAAAAATAAACATTTAACTATTTTTCCCACCTCCCACCTTAAAAAATATACTTGCCTAAATTCTAAGAAAAAAATACATTTTGTATTTCATACATATGATTTATTCATTTCATGATACTTGCCCAACTTTAAAAGAGTGGCTGGTAATGCCCCTGCATGTGGACCCCTATCTCTAGTGTGGCTCCCTTCTCTTAAATGAGTCCTTTGGGTAAGACTTAGGGACAAGTGTCTTGGGCAAGTCTTCAAGATTCTATTGGTAGGGTGAGTCATTAGGAACAAGAGGTGAGTATCTAGATATGAGAGGCGAGCCCCTCAGAGTAAGAGGCAAGTCTCCTGTATAGAAGTGTCTATTCGAGACGAGTCCAATCAAGCAAATCATGCTCGCGAGGTGTATTCTTCTTTTAGCTTGATCGAAGATGTTTGCGGTTAGCAAATGCTATGTTCGTGGACATTTGTTTTGTGTGAGTGGGTTTTGTTGAGGGTAGTAATCCTTAGTGTGTGGATTGGTCTGTATGAATTTTTTGGAGCAGCGCACCGAGGACGATTGCACCCTTGGTTTGATCTCCAAGGAGGATTCTACAAGTTATCTCTGCAGGGAAGAGTTTCCTTTTGCCTATAGGTTAGCGTTGGCTATTGCTCTACGTGGTTATGTTTACTTTGAGTGAATGTCGTTTTGATCACATAATCTACTTGGTCATCCTTTTTGAGAAAAACCTATTATATACCTGCAAATTACGTACATGGGCATGTAGTATACAAATAGTACTAGAATTGAGACAGCATAAGACAGATTGAGTTAACTTGAAATCGGATCGAAATATATATCAATGTAATTGTGAATGCATGTATATATATTTTTAATCATGTGTTTTTAATCTAATTAACACATTTTTCATTCGTATAAATTTATCCATATAGGAATGGGTCCACTCTGTTAGATGGACAAAAATGTCTAAGAAGATTAAAAAAAAAAAAAAAAACTAAAATAAAATGGATTTTTGGCACAAACTGAGTTTGAATCAAAATAAATGAACTAAGCCTAATATGAATCAAGATCAAATTTTGCTAGCTTATGGCTAGACCTAGCTTGGCCTGAGGTTGAATTAAATTATTTGAATTGATCTTGAGGTAGGGTCAAATTGGTTTGATCTTTTGATTGTTCTAAGCCCTAAAATTAGGTGCAAAACTAAAAAGGGTTGTTGGTAAAATAAAATTCTTTTTGTGTTGTTTGTTGTAAAGCCACTGCATTTATTTTACATCAAACCTTCTTTCAGGCCATTTTCATCTCTAAATTGTTGCTGCATTTACTCTGTTCAGAGTTCAGGCTCCATAGGTTTTGCAATAACTTTGTTGGTAAGCAAACAAATTCTTGAAGTCTATGCATGCTATCTTTTAGGAAGCATATAATGATATTAAAATTGTACTCCCTTAATATTAGTTGAAGATTCATCTAAATGGGTTTTGTAAGTTACTAAACATATATCAAACCAAACAATGTAAAGTATTAAAATTGCTGGAAAATTATGAAGCATGGTTTCAAATTTGAGACTTAGTGACCTGTTACAGAGAAACTTTGAAAATATAGAAAATTGAAACCTGAAAAATGCGCAAGAACGAAGGAGAAGCTGGCAGATGTAAAATTCAAGAAATAGAAAGATATGTCATAAAACGAAAAAAGGATCAGGGATGTTTAAAAATGGCCCTTGAATCATGGAAATAGGCCATGCATAAGTTTCACAAATTTAATCTATGCAAATCCTTAACAATCAATACAACAATATCATAGAATAAATTCTATAGCAAGTGGTCTAATGGTAAAATCATGAAATGAGGTGAATCAATAAAAGATTTAGATTCAAACTATTTTATTTGCTTTATGTCTTTGGATTCAATTTCTATTTTATATTCAAATTTATCTTTATGAATGTATGATACATATTATACTCTAATTTATTGTTCTCTGCTCATGTTCATATCATCTTAAAAGTAGTCTCTTTATTCTAAAATTTTCCAGTACTTGGAATTCGAAGATCATTATACTCTTGCATATGAGACATAATTTCCGAGGCCTTAGCAGGCTATCTGAGCTTGACGCCTATCGCTTCCACTTTCATTATTTTGTGCTAGAGTGGCTTGATCATTTTTAGTGTTAGGATTTATGGAGGCGTAGCGGTAGATCAAACTAGGGTATGAACAATAATTTAATTGATAGTACGAGATGGACATCTCCTAGTGGTGAGAGATTGATTGACATTGCTTCTAAAGAAAGATGCAATTGTCTTTGCACTTTTAAGATGTTCACAATGAGCTTCATTTTTAGTCCCTGATTCAAAGAGTTGTACCTCCTTGATTTTAAAATGAAACCCATTCACAAATCTAGATACTAGTGTCCATATTTCTTCTTGTAAATCTCACTTAAAATTTAATTCTTTAAACTTGTTTAAATATTTGCTAATACTAAATTTGTCTTTCCTTAGATTTATTAATAGTTTAACTATTCTAGGAAATAGGTCGGTAGCATTTGTCTCTCTATATTGCTTTCTTCCCAGTTTATATTTTAGCATGGCAATCGACAAAATTGTATATATCATATTGGACTTTTAGCAACCCCTACCAATCTATTCATGTCATATTTGATGCATGTTTTACCTCTAATGGAATATCATGTAAAAAGGTTCTCAAGTTCAAATATGAAATCTAGAAAAACTTCCTGGTCTTGTATACTATTTGAGGTGGGAACCTTGACCTCAACTTTTTAATCACTTTTATTCATGATGAAGTCAATGATGCATGCTATTAAAAATCTCAATCGTACCTTGATACTTGATCCCACGGCCAGGATGGGACTCCGTGGGATGCTTACCTAGTTCATGCCAATCTCTATTAAATCCCAGCCATCCCTTGACACTTGATCGCATGGCCAGGATAGGAATTCGTGGGAGGCTCACTTGGATCATGCCGATCTCCTTTTATATTTGGGTGCTTGATTTAGGAATGATTATATTAAGGCAATTATGCATGATTCTGTTGTTATTTATTTCTTTATTAAAACATCTTGTATAGATCTATAAATAGAGGTATTTTTACGTAATAAAATTAAGCTTTTCCCTCTTCTCTCTAAATTTAATATGGTATCAAAGCTTTCATTTCCTTGGTTGGAATTCTGAGTTTTTTTTACTACTGAACTTTCAAAAGGGAAGGCCTGACCTTCCCATCAGAAATGAAAGAGATTGTATTTCAGCTTGTTCATTTCTACGTATGTCTAACCGAGAGGGGAAGAGTGCTTCATCTCTCGGTCTCTTCGTTTGATTAAGAGAGACAAACATCTAGTGCGCCTCGTTTGGAGGAGTCAAGAGAGATCCCTGTGGTCTCTACGTTAAATCAAGAGAGACGAGCGTCTTGTAAGCCCCTCTCACATGCGTGCGACCAAACGGGATGAGAGAGGCGTGCGACAAAAAGATTCTATGCATGTGTTTGGGAGCTGATTGAGTAGGATTGTGCTCACCGCTATGTGTGGTTATGGACAAGCCGTTTCTTGCATTCTGCTTCTTACTCGCGTACGTCCAGAGCAACCGAGCAAGTGAGAAGGCTTCCCCTTTCAGTCTTCTGCGTGCAGCTAGACCCCTCTTGTGCGTGCTTACCTAGTGGCCGAACCGAGTGAATAAGAGGATCAAGTGAGGGAGTGAGCAGGGATTGCATGCGTGTGTGCCTGGGCTAGGATGACCAGCCCTCATGCTTGTGCTGGAGCCGAACCAAGCAAGGAACGAGCAGTTGAAGAGTTGTTGTGCATGCGATCTAGCCGGTCCAAACAGAACTGGGAGCCACTTGAGCACGTGTTTGCTCTTGGTTTTATGGATTTGTAAGGATAATTAATTAGCTTTAATGTTGTCCAACCACCAACCTTCATTGCCGGAATTATGAGGAATACAGGTTCCCACCACCGGCCTTCATTGCCGGAATTATGAGGAATACAAGTTCTCACCACCGGCCTTCATTGTCAAAATTTTGAGGAATATAGGTTCCCACCACCGGCCTTCATTACTGGAATTCTGAAGAATACAAGTTCTTATCACTGGCCTTCATTGCTGTAATTATGAGTAATACAGATTCTCACCACTAGAATTCTGAGGAATGTTTATCCTTCTGCTTCCTTCGTGCGTCCAAGACCGAGAAGAGATCGAGCGGAAGGGCTCTTCTTGAGTATGTTTGGAAAGAGCCGAGGGTTCCCTCTCGTGTGGGTGTAGGGCTAGGACAAGCAATAGTGCAAGACCTACCCTCCTTCCTCAGATTAAGCTAGAAGGATCAGAGGTACGATCGAATAGGGGTGTTCAGTTGGAGTCAGACAACTTTCCTTGGGCTGAAAGCTGGCTCGATTGGACAGTAGGAGATTTGCATGGCAAGTACTAAGCTGCTTTATACGTTTTTTTTTCTGCTGCTGTCCTTGAAGCTTGCCGCAATCCTAAAATAGTTTTTTTTTCTAGTGTCGTGCCTTCATTGCCAGCCTTCTCTTGTGGTTGTTATTCTATCTAAAACCAATGTAGCCTTCATTGCTCCCCTGCTTAATATAGCCTTCATCGCTATCATTTGCCACTGTCGGGATGTCTGAAGCTAATGTCTTCCAAAGATTTTGACCAAATGGAGGACTCTATGTTGCATCAAAGGACTTGATAACTCTACTTTTTTGTGACTAATTACCAAGCTGGAAATAACAGATTTGTATTCCCCAACCTGAGGGGGAGTGTTAAAAATCTCAACCGTCCCTTGACACTTGATCCCACGGCCAAGATGGAAATACTTTGGAGGCTCACATGGATCACGCTAATCTCTATTAAATCATAGCTGTCCCTTGATACTTGATCCCACGGCCAGGATAGAAATCTATGGGAGGCTTACCTGGATCACGCCGATCTCCTTCCATATTTGGGTGGCTGAATTAGGAAGGATTATATTAAGACAATTATGCATGATTCTATAGTTATTTATTTCTTTATTAAGACATCTGGTATAGATCTATAAATAAGGATAGTTTTATGTAATAAAATTAAGCTTTTTCTTATCCAATTCTCTGAATTTAACACATTCCTCTAAAGCTCATTTATAGTGCTTATATTGTTGATTGTCTCAATTATCACTAGAGTGGTAATCTTCAAGATCATAAAGCTTTTTATATAACACACACAACAACAACAAAAACAATATAAAGTCTTTATCCCACTATGTGGGGTCGGCTACATGAATAATTTTTCTTCATTATATCTTATTAAGAGTCAAATTCTCATTTAAATCTAATAAATAAATGTCTTTTCTAATACTTTCTAACAAAATATTTTTAAGTCTACCTCTATCTTTCTTAACATATGTCAGATCTAATACATGTACTCCCCTAATCGGGTCATTAGAATGCCAATGTTTATATGACCATACCATCTATGGCGACTCTTAAATCTTATTTGCCACTAGTGCTACTCTAACCCTTTCACCTATATATTCGTTTTGCATTCTATCTCTAATATATATATATATATATATATATATATATATATATATATATAATGATTCTAGTACTCCTTAGAATTCATATTGTCTCTATAGTTCACGATTTGCTTAGCTTGAGGATATACATCTAGACCTATTCTGAGGATTTTTTTGCCAGTTTGTGGAGGTTCCTATGATTCATATGAAAGTATACCCTAAGTGGCGCATCCTTAGACACATTTTCTAATAAATCATTGAAGTATTAAGGGAAGGTGATTTATGATGAGATTGATAACTTACTTTGTCATAAGGAAAGGAAGGAACACTATAAGAGTCTCCTTCATTAAAATTTTGAAGTTTATTTATTTTAGGTAGTTTGTCTTCTGCTTGGCCACATACCACATTTAACTTACTTTTATTTGATCAAATTTATCTTTTAAGTTTTTTAGATTTCTTTTTGCATAGAGTCATCTTGATATCCACATTATTCATCGTTAAATTATTGCACATGTTTATGCAGTCTTTTATATTTTCTTCTTAATTCAATTGGTATTCTTTGTGAATGATGGTGCAAAACTAGCACAAATTCTATATGAAATATAGCCAACATGACCCCTATTTGTTGAATCCTTAAAGCATATTTGAAAGAAAAAGAAACCAAATAACAAATTGTATGTTCTATATGTTGAATCCTTAAAGCATATTTGAATCCTCAAATTGTGCTACTTCTTCAAAGAATGTAAGAAATCTAGGAAGTCAAGATATGATCTGCAGGCAATTTGCATTCAACTCATAATGAGGAGGTTCTTACAAATTATGAAGGATTATTTATCGAAATGGACTAACAATTAAATGTCTAACCTACATCTAAGGGCTTATTATATGATAATCCTTGTGAAATTAATAAATCACATCAAAAAATTGCTAATTCCTAATAAATATAAGATTCGAATTCACAAATAATGTTTATCGTGGTCTTTAATGATTGCATGACAGATAACGTTAGAATCTCTTCCACATAACATTACAAAGTCCTCCATTGGAAGATTGTAAATTTGGCTAGTGTTTTACTTTTTAACTGATCATGATTTCACTAAACTTTCATGTGATTTACATATCGCTTGCCTTTTTCAGTTGGTTTTTCCTTTTTGTTTTCTGCTAATTGTAATCTTTGTCCATTGTAATGTTTCGCTGTTTTGCTATAAGATATTTTTGCTTCCAGGGGAAATTAGGTCCTCAAGTCAACCCCATAAGAGTTAGATCTAGATTGACTGGCTTTTTTTGTGCATTTTGCGCACCAGATTATTGTTCTTGAAGACACAAAGGAATACATTAGTTATGCTTCTAAGAATGAAACTGAAGCACAAGACCGTCGACCTTTTGATCTTCTGGTACTTAGTTACATTTAAACGTTTATTTGAAACAGATTCCTTCTCACCTTGAGCATTTGTGCTTCCTTAGATACTTCAACTATTATATTTGTTAGACAGGTAATAATTAATCCAAAGCTTGAGAAGAAAGGAAGCAAAACAGCTTTGTTTTTTGAAGGATGTTTGAGGTATGAAAAAAGTGTCTGCAAAGGTTATCATTGTTAATTATCATTTGGTAGTGAGAGTTTTCAATATTTCAGTCTCATTTTAAAATAGTGAATTAGACCTATATATTTTAAATATGATCTATTGTGCACAATTGCTGTCATTTTTGTATGCACTATTAAATAAAAAGAAACACATTTTGCCTTAAAATATTTCTTGTGCTTGTATAATAGATGTTTCCTAGTCAACATTTGGTTTCTTGGGATGTGCATACACATTTGATATGAATATGGTGTTTGTTGTTGCAATAATACTATATTAGACTTCTCCCTTTGTGGAAGACTACCTGCATGAATGTTACGAATGTTAAATTGAGATTACCATTAATTTATATAATTGAAATTTAGAGAAAGAACAGCAAGTTAAAGATTTTAGCTGGAACACTAGGAATAGATTCCATTAAGCATGTTTAAAGGGATCTTGTATCTGTAGGATACTTTTCCTTGATATATATACCATATCAAATATCCTACTTGGTATATCTTGTTATCACTTTTGTAAACCCAACTGACTTAGGATTTTTCCAAACGAATGAAACTAATACTTTCACCTAAGCGTTTGGATCATGTTAAAGAATTTGATATTTCATGATTGCAAATACGCACTCGTAAACTACTTATATGAAAATTTTAGATTCAAAATTAATTTGCCTACAATTAGAGTATTAGACACAACACACAATATTGTGAAATCTAGATTTGGGTAATTAAACAATTATATTAATTACTTAATTACAAATGATAAAAAAACAACAAGCTAATCAATAATTTCTAATTAATTAGAAAACGCTTTTCACTAAACTATGCACAATTTAAATGACTAATAGTTTATTGCTTCTAATTAAAACTATTCTTTAGCTTTGATAAACAATATCAATAGTATTTGATATTACAACATAAATTCACATGCAAAATATACTAAGAGCAAATTACTTTCACCAAAATTAGCAACCAAACACAAAAAACATGCATAAAAATATAAAACAGCCACAAGAAATGAACAAGAGCAATTTCTGTAATTCCGCACATTTATATATACATAAAAATATAAAACAGCCACATGAAATGAACAAGAGTAATTTATGTAATTCTGCACATTAGTATCTACATCCATGGGGAGAGAGGGTTAAGTTTTTGTGGGCTCTGAAAATTTGGCTCTTGCCTTCACCCGCTGCTTTCTTCAGGGGAGTTTTAACGGATTAAGTTCCGGGATAAATTTTAGGAAAACAGATATATTTATAGATAAGACACTACCCAGAGATTTCACCCTCATTTTGCGAGTACTTTATGATCTAAGTTATGGTTTATTATAGGCGCAAGCCCCTATAGTTAATTACCCCTCCTGACCATGAGAGAGAACTTTCGATTAAGGCTAGTTGTCAATCAGATACGTAGAAATACATGTTATCTAGCATAAAGTAGTAGCATGGGTTGGAAATTTGAATGATTGATATTTAAAATTTAAAATTTTACCATCTTGCACTTAAAGAGGATGGTGGGGGAATGGATGATGAGCTTGATCAAGATCCCATCGTTCCTTCGTCTCGGTCCATATTGGTCCTTGGTCTATTTAGTCAAAGGAGGTAGTCGACCCAACCTGAAAGAATGATCTTTATCGGCAGCCATGAGTTGCTTTGTCCAAGGGTACTTTGTAGACCTGGGGGAATGCTTGTTTAATGGGACAAATTTGAATCCACCTTAGCTAACAAAGGGTTTTGTGCTCTATCGATCATATTCTATTGATTCATATCCCAAGGATTTGATGTCACTAAGGAACGTATTAACTCTGACCATAACCATTATCTCATGGTGCCATTTGCTGGTTAAACCACTCGGTTCAGAGGGCCCCGGGTCATAACCGTTTATCCTTCAGTGTCATTTGGCGGTAAAATCGCCGGTCAGTGGACACGTACCCCGTCCTTACTGGCAGGAGATTATTTGAGAATGGATCTTAGTGATATTTTCGACTAGGCATTAGCTCTATATGAGCTGAAGTATATTTTAATTTGTCCACCATAGCAAACTGCTACGGTTGGTGGATTAATTTTGTTTTAAGTTGTTTGATGGTTGAATTTAAATTTTAAATATTTGGGTTTTGATGATTTTTGGATTTTTATGGGTATTTGGGTAGAGTCTTTAATGTTAGAATTACCTTTCCGGTTGAGATCTACATTCAACACAACCATCATCGGGGTGTTTGGGGTCATTTTCATTCATGGTTTGAATTTTGTCGACTCTGTCGACTTGCTGACAGAGGATCAAATTTTGTAGACTTTATGACTATGTCAATGAATTTCTTTGTTCATAGGCCTTAAAGGCCTTATATGAACGTATAAAACAAATATTTTGGTCGACACCTTGACCGTATATTTGTTTGATAATTTTAGCCGTGTCGACTCCTATCTATTCATATAGAAGGATCGAACATTTATTAACCTGTGCAGTATCTCTAGACATCACATGTGTACTCTTAACATGCTTGCCAGAGCCCATGCGGGTGTTTGGGGGCATTTATAATTATTTGTTGAACCTTGTCGACCCGGGGCTCATGCGGGTTTTGTGATTGTATTTTCCCCTTTTGTATACCTATGTGCATACATATTACAGTGTATGTCTGGGGACATTTTTGGGATATTTGTAAACGCCTTATGTCCGCTTGCATATATATTGTAGATCCGGTGGCGTGTTGTTGCATCTTATAGAAGCTCTTATTTGATGGCGGTCTTCTGCGTTTGCTTGGGGATGGCACTTTATATTTATATCGAACTCATGAAGCACCTTATCACTCAAATGCAACACTAGTGTACTATACACTAACTCTATGATTTCTACTTTCTCATCTATGTCTAAAAAACTCGAAAAACTTCTCTCCTACCAATGCCTTGTCAACTTTCATTTGGATCAAGACGACATGCATTCGTTTCCTCCAAATTGAGAAATTGGTTTTCCCATCAAACCTCTCAATCTTGACTTTCAAAACACTCATTATGCTTAACCCTAACTACTGGCTCTAATAACAATTCAACAATCCACATTAAAAAAAGCAGCCATCTCAAACAGTATGGACAAAAGGACAGATTGCAACACTCAACAAACCTCACCAATAATATCATCACATGTGTAATTATAAGCTTGTATAAGATCTATAAATAAATGGTTGTTGTACAGTAAAGAGGTGTGTAGAATTTTGTTTCACTAAAATGGAAATGTCCTTGTTCCTTTACATTTATCTTCTTGTCTCTATTGCATAGCTTTGTGTTTACGGTATCAGAGCCTCATCGGTAAGGAGATTTTTTCTATCTTTTTCTTATCTTCCCATCGATTCTTTCTGCATTCTTTTTGCATCCTTCTCCGCAATCATGACAAACTCCTCTGTTTCTTACACCGATGACACAATCAAGGAACACTCTCAAGAAGAAGTTGTCATTCCCTCATCTCTTAAATTTCTCATTTCCAACATCAAAGCTATTGTCCCCACACAACTCTCAAATGACAACTACTCCACTTGGAGATCTCAAATCCTCAAGTTGTTCAGGGCAAACAGCTATGCGGGATTTCTTGACAAAACCACTCCTATTTCCTCTGTCGCATTCTTGATGCCACGGGCACCTCCAAACCTAATGCTTCTTACAGTCATTGGACACTTGTAGATCAAAACCTTACTGCCACTGCGTTCTACCATCACCACCGTCATTCTCCCATACATCATGCATCTTGATAACTGCACCAACCGACATCTGGACTATGCTTGAAAGACGACTTCAAGCAATGAATAGGTCGCGCGTGATCCAGCTCATGAACGAGCTACATCACATCTCCATGGGGCAACAAACTATGTTGCAATACCTTACCAATATAAAATCCCTTGTTGACAACATAGCAGCAGCTAGTTTCTCCATTGACAGTGAAAACGTTCTTCTCTACACTTTCAATAGTCTTTCCCCTCAATACCATGCTTTCAAGACATTCATTAGGACAAAACTCACCCCCCTAGCTCTTGAAGATATTTACTCTCTTCTTTTAAGCGAAGAGAACAATCTATCCAACGATCTTGCCAAACACTCATCAAATTTTAACATACACACTGCCCTCTACACCAATCGTGGATGTGGTCGTGGTCGAGGACGGTTTAATTCTTCATCTTATTGTGGATGCTCCAACACCGGGAATCAATCAAGATCATTTTCCAACTCTACTCCACCCAGTGGCACAATCAAATGCCAAATATGTGGCAAAAGAGGTCACACCACCAACAACGGTTGGCATAGATTTAACGCCAATTACATAATGCCTTCCACTGCTCTTCTGGCATCTAACTTGAATCCCACCATCGACTGGATTATTGATTCCGGAGCGTCTTTGCATCTTACCAACAATCTTGATAACATCTTTCATCTATCTGCATACAACGGTCTGGATACTGTCTCAATAGGAGATGGACGTACTATTCCAATCGCTCACTCTGACTAAGGCATCCTATCCACTCCTACGCGTAAGATATCTCTTTTCAATCTTCTTCATCTACCAAATCTTGCTCACAATCTTTTATCTGTCATTTCTAACCAAAGATAATAATCTTTCAATTTTGTTTGACGCCTCTAGTTTTCACATAAAGGATCCTCAGACCAATCACAAAATTCTTTCCGGTCCTTGCCGTGAAGGTCTCTACCGCCTTTCCATGCCCCGTAGCCATCCTCAAGCTCTTTCAGCCACTGCTCTCTTCTCCAACCGCTGGCACCATAGGCTTGGACAACATCAAGCATAAACACGAACTAGCCATCTCTATTTCTCCCTCCTCCGGCTCTTTATGTAAGGCCTCTAAAGGCCATAAACTATCTTTCTACAAATCTAGTTCTCACCACTATAAACCCTTAGAGTTTATCCACATGGATGTAGTTTATCCACATGGATGTATGGGGTCCTTCCCCAATTCTTTCTAATAAAAAATTCAAATACTATATTCTGTTTGTGGATGATTCTACCAGATTTACATGGGTATTTCCTCTAATGTTTAAATCAGATGTATTTTCTATTTTCACCACATTCCACTCTGCTGTTGAAAAACAATTTTCTTTAACTATCAACACATCCGCAGCAATGGTGGAACAGAATTCTTAAATCATCTATTCCAAAACTGTCTTAAACTACATGGTATTAATCATCAAATTAGCTGCCCCTACACTCCCGAGCAAAACGGTCTCGCATAACGAAAACATCGTCATATCCTAGAGACCACTTGAAAAATACTTCATACTGCCAGGCTACCTCTTCATTTTTGGCTTGACACCCTTCTCACAGCAGTATATCTCATTAATCTAATGCCATCCTCTAACACTTCAAACAAATCTCCCTATTAATTACTTTACAACAAGCCTCCTCAATACTCTCATCTTCGTGTTTTCGGTTGTTCTTGTTACGCCCTCCTTCCACCAAATGCCAGACATAAACTCTCTCCCAAATCCCCACAAGTTGTGTTCCTCAACTATGCTCCTTCATATAAAGGCTACAAGTGCTTAGAACCTTTCTCAGGTCGCATCTACATCTCTCGCCATATCATTTTCGATGAAGATTGCTTTCCCTTTGCAAACCAAAATGACAGCCGAACAAAACCATCTTCTTATACCAACCTCCCTTATCAACTCTTAAACCACACCTTCATCTCTACATGCTAAAGACACTACATATCATCACTCATCTCATAACTCTTCTCAACTCCCACAGTTTCCACTCACTCTACTTCCCAAGTCTCCCACTCTACTTTACCAAATTCGCATACTCAACCCACTTCCTTCCAAGATGCTTTACCTCCCTCTCATCCCATGCTCACCTGCCTCAAGACTGGTTCTCTCAAGTCTAAAAAAATATTTAACTTCAATCACTCTACAAATTCGGATCCATCCACCTATACCGAAGCTTCTAAACATTTTCACTGGCACAATGCTATGGCTAATGAATTTTTGGCCCTTCAAAAACAGGGAACATGGCGTCTTGTTCCTCCACGTAATGCCAACATCCTAGGTTGTCATTGGACTTACAAAACCAAATGAAATACCAATGGATCTATCGCCTTATACAAGGCTAGACTTGTTGCTCATGGGCATTGCCAAGAGTAAGGTCTCAACTACAAAGAAACCTTTAGCCCGGTCGCCAAAATTTCCACTATTCTCATCCTTCTTACCCATGTCATCACCAAATCTTGGTCCATACATCAACTTGACATTGCCATTGCTTTCCTCCATGGCTCCCTCCAAGAAACTTTTTTATATGACACAACCTCGAGGCTTCGAAGACAATCAATTTCCTAATCATGTATGCCTTATACAAAAATCACTCTACGGCCTCAAACAAGCACCTCGACAGTGGTTCAAAACTTTCTCAGGTCATCTTTTGTCTCTCGTATTCCATCACAATCAATCGGACCCGTCTCTCTTTATTCTTTATCACGATTATATTTAAACTTATCTCTCAATTTATGTGGATGACATTCTTCTAACAGGAACCAATCCTCAATTTCTCTTCAACTTATTTCTTCTATCAATAGCAACTCCATCAAACATCTCAGCTCTCCAAATAATTTCCTAGACATTCAAATCACCTCTCGTACCGATCACCTTCATCTTTCTCAAACTTCATACATTCAAAACATTCTTAACCTAGCCGGTCTCACTAATTGTAATCCGATATCCAATCCTTCCTGCAATAAACTCCCTTACACTATTCCCACGGACATACTCTCCTCCGATCCTGCCATATACTGCCAGCTCACTGGTTCACTGCAATATGCCACTATCACTCATCCCAATATTACTTTCGCGGTCAATACTCTCTGCCAACATATGCACTCTCTTCTTTCTCAACATTTCCTTCTATTAAAAGACCTTCTCTGGTATCTTCAAGGTACAAAAGATTTCGATCTTCCTATCTTCAAATCGAACCTCCACCTCACTACCTTTGTTGATGCCTATTGGGCCACTGACCTTGATACCTGTCGTTCCACCTACGACTTTTGTACTTACCTAGGCAATACACTTATCTCTTGGACAGTAAAGAAGCAACAAACCATTGTGCGCTCCTCTACAGAAGTCGAATACAGATCATTGGTAGTTGCTGCTGCAGATGTAATCTGGCTTCGACGACTTCTCTCAGACTTCAGCATATCCTCCACAGAACCAACCGTCATTCATTGTGACAATACGTCGGCTATAGCTCTTGCTCACAACCTGGTCTTTCATGCTCGCACGAAGCACATCGAAGTCGATTGCCATTTTATAAGAGATCACATTCAATTCGACGAAATTAACATATCTCCAATCAGCACAGATGATCAAATTGTAGATAATCCTAACTAAACTTCTTTCTACTGCAAGATTTCACTTGCTACGATCCAAACTAACGATTCAATCACCATCGTCAGTTTGTGGGGGAATAATAACAACTCAGCAATCCACATCAAGAAAAGCAGCCATCTCAAACAGTACGGATAAAAGGACAGATTGCAGCACTCAACAAACCTCACCAATAATATCATCACACGTGTAATTATAAGCTTGTATAAGATCTATAAATAAATGCCTGTTGTATAGTAAAGAGGTGTGTAGAATTTTGTTTCACTAGAATGGAAATGTCCTTCTTCTTCTACATTTGTCTTCTTGTCTCCATTGTATAGCTTTGTCTTTAACGCTTAACCCTAACTAGTGGCTCTAATATCAATTTGTTATCACTGTTGTAAACCCAATTGAATCGGGATCTTTCCAAATGAATGAAACTAATACTTTCACATAATGGTTCGGATCACATAAAAGAATTTCAAGGATGCAAATACTAGTTTTTAGCATTGGAAAATAATTTCAATAGTATTTGATATCACAACACAATTCACTTTCAAAATATACTAAGACCAAATTACTTTCACCAAAACTAGCATTCAAACACAAACATATATGCATAAAAATATAGAACAGCCACAATAAATAAATAAGAGCAATTTACGTGGTTTGGCACATTTGTGCCTACATCTATGAAGAGAAAAGGGGCTAATGCTTTTATTAACTTGCACCATCAATTTACAGGACTAAACAAAATTATATCTAGGTTAATCTTTAAAGGAAACATAAATTTCTTCAAGAAATTAGTAAGGTAAGATATCACCTAATTGAACTTTGCCAAAACAAAGATGATGTTCTTAGATCTACGTTATTCATCTATGTTGTTTCTTGCTTGAATAGTTGACTAAAATCGATGCCCTAAGATTCGATTTATCTTCCGTCAACAAAGTCAAGCCCTTCCAACCGAACACCTCTCAATCTCACAAACCAAAGATAGAAGAAACCCTCTCACTTTCTCTCGATTCCTCCCTTTTGTTCGTCCTTCTTGATTGAAAATGAAGTATTCGGCTGCAACACCTCTCGGTTCGCCTCTTTCTTTCATTCGTTCACTTTCACGCTCGGGTTTTGCACACAGGTTGCTCGTACTTACTTTTTTTCTTTGGTTCGGCCCCCACTTTTTAATCAAGGAAAAACAAAATTAAGAAACAAAGAGAAGGCAACACAAGTGGCTATAGGCTAAGCTACACAAGCAAGCAAGAAGGTTAGCAATTAAAAGATAGTTATAAGGAAATAAATTGCTAGTGAAAAGTAATCAACTTAATTACAACAAATATTTGATTCAATTTTAATTAACAATTTAATTAACCTATCCACTTTAAACCTGACAAATAAAATTAGTTGTTACCATGTAGGACATGTGAATGTAATTTCTATTTATCAATGCCTTAAAATGAATGTGGTTGCCTGAAAAATTGGGCAATTTGTTTTCTAATTTTGATATCAAAGTAAACGTATGGGTAGGATATATGAACTTACTGTTGTTTTTTAAACTTTATATGAAGAAGCATGGATAAATGGTACAATTTTATTATTAGAAATCTATATATGCTTTTGTGTGCATAGTTAAATGCATCTTTTATGAATGTAAATGTGATTACGTATAAATTTTTAATCACTGGAAACTTTATTTAGATCATTGATTTCCAAAACTTGTTGAGATTTTCATTTAGTCAGTTCGGATTGTTGAACACCAGCTGATTTCTAGTATCTGGGTATCCACAATCAGCCAAACAAATGGTAATTTGGAATCAAAATTGAATTGAGCCAGCTTTGGTTGGTCCTCTTCGTGTTCTAATTTAACCAAACAAGTTTTATACGTGTATAACCATATGTGAAGAAATGATACATATAACATATTGTAGAGATAATACCTTTGCTTTGATATTATTATTTATATGGTTGGTTTTCACTCCTTTCATTGTTTTTATTTGTTTAAAATGATAGAAGTCTAACTCTGATACTTTTAAGCTTTGTTTGGGATGGCTTTCTTACTGTTTTTTAAAAAATCTTTTTAGTAAGAAAATTTTATTTTTTGTACTAGAAAGCCATTTTAAGAAGAAGCAAGAAAGCCGTCCCAAGCGAAGCTTTTTTAATGATATGGTTGACATAAGATCAGATACAAATTTTTAGTGGCTCAAGGCTAGCTATAAATTTAAACCCATCTTGGTGGCAGGAGAAATCCTATGCCCTAGAAGCCAGGAGTATATCAATTGAGCCAAGGCCTTTTTTTTTAACAACTAAAAATATTTAAATTGAATAATGTGTTGTCCTATTTCTTGTGTACTAGTATCTTTATGATGTATTATTCTATATATTTTTATTGTTTTCATATTGTATACAAGGTTGTCAAGACAAACTATAATGCAACACAAATGAGTTTTTTTCGCTCTGAAGCATGAAGCATTAGTATATAAGGTGAATGCTTCAGTTAATTGAAGCACATATATCAATGATATCATAGGAAACATTTGTATAGGTTTATATATTTTTATGATATTCAACAACCATTATATAAATCAAAATTTTTGAAATGATTTATATAACATTTTCAGTCAAATACTATCAAGAAAAGTTACTTCTAAACTCAAACTCGAGTGAGATTTTTTGTCTACCATTAAGAAGAATCAATATGAACAATTCAATAAGAATTCTTAATTCTCTCACTTTTGCAAGACTAATATAATGTAAATTTGATAATAAATTAAGAAATCAGTTTGTCGAACAACATGAGCAAAACCAAATGAAAAGGATAAAGTAAAGATCTAAATAAAGCACGTCAAAATTCAAAGTACAAGCTAAGCTTATAAGAACTTAAATTTTAAGTCATCTGCTAAAAGTACACAAAAAAGCGACAAATCAAGAGCTTGTATTAGTTTGATCTTCTTGTAAGTCTGTGGCTGTCTCCATGTCTTGCCATGTCAGATCATGATTAATATATTCATCTTGGGTATCATCCATCATTCCAGTGAGTCACAACAGCCACTATTAAAGTTTAATTCAATTGTTTCAATGAATCCTGCTTATTGTGTATATGCTTCATGGTTTGATTGCACTTCACATAGACTAGCTTCTAAATATGATCTAGCATATTTCTACTTTTGGTATATATCTGCACTCAAGATGTGCAGACCAACATTACTCCACATCAAGTGAATTATAATTAACGAATATAATTTATGAAAAGTCGAGATGATAATGAAAGGACTTGTTAAAAGACAATCCAATTCCCCTTACATTCTAAAAAACTAAAAAATAAACTCCAAATGAAACGCTTGTTCAGCAATTTTGAAGAATTTCTCCATTGCATATCACTTCAACTGAAAAACTGCATGAGGAACCACATAGAAACAAAACAAACAACAAAAGTAGTAAATCCTTGTATCATGAACATAAATCGAAATAGAAATTGAAGTTGGAAGGAGGGAATTTCTTGTGTATTCTAATTACCTGATGACATTCGTAATGGTTGAGTAATGGAATTCAGAGCTCCATGACTTGCCTTGAAATAACTCTCTTATGACATTTTTCTTGCAGCGTTGATGGATTTAGAGCTATGGTCGAGCGGCATCTGCAGGTTGAGGTCACAGGTCATAGTCGTTTTGGCCAACCTATCAAAATTTCTTCGTCCGGTTGGATGGCTCGCATATTACAGCATGAGTTTGATCATCTGGATGGGACTATATATGTGGATAAGATTGTTCCAAGGACCTTCAGGAAAGTTGAAAATCTGGATTTGCCTCTTCCAGTAGGTTGCCCAAAGCCAGGTGTCTATAATCATGGCTTGTGACCTATGAAGCTAAATTTTCTTAGGTAATTGTTTTAGAAGGTTTATAACATTAATGCTGATTCATTTGTTTCATGCTTCAAATTTTGTTTTATTGCTTCAGAGTGTTGCAATAACTAAATTTTGCTTTGGTTTTATCTGTAATTGTAAACTGTGACGATTTTTCATTCTTTACAAGTGAATTCTTAGATTGCAAATTGTGTGGAACTTATTAAGGCTTCGTTTGGGATGACTATTTTACTGTTTCCTAAAACAACTTTTACCAAATTTTAAGAAGCGGCATGCAATTTGGTAGATTTTTTAACTAGAAAGCGTGCTTCGGTGGAAGTGAAAAAAGAGCAAACAAGCGATAACTCTTGGCGCATTTGTTTAGCAAACATTTAATTTTTTTGTAAAATTTTAAAAAAAAATATTTTGCTTTTTGTGTTTCTCCACATTTGCTTTCATGGCATATAAAGCTTATATTTTTTTGTAATAATCTAACTTAATGAGAAAATGAATTTGTAGTATTATTAGATCATTTGGATGCTGTGTACAAAAAAAGTATGTAGTTACCCTGCTTGCTTAAATCTTATTCTCTAGCATAATTGCAGATAATTTTGTTCTTTCATTTGCTCGAAATTTCCTGCTTTCTCAACCTCTTCACATGCTCACCGTATGTCCAATATCACCAGGTTTATCAAGTCTCGATGATCATATTGAACCATGTTAAAAAGAAAAGAAAAAGTAGGCAAATAAGAAGGGGCCAATTTGCAGCCAAATTGATGTAAGCTGAGGATATGAGAATTTGCTATTGAGTTCAAGTCATCAAATCTATTCAACTCTTTTTTTGTTGTACTGTGCTTACGTTTTTGCTCAATGACTACTTAAAATTGTTGAGCTTATTCGTCAACTTGTCAAATTAACTTGCTCAAATTTTCAAGCTACTTGCAAGTATAAATTGAAGTTGATGGAGACTTACGGTTTTTTGAATAATTTCAGTTTTTTATAAGCTTTTTGAAATCAGAGTTAAGATGCTTTCAATTGAATACTAAGAAGTTGTCCAAATAAAGTTTTTCCAATAGCTTTTATTGAAAAATCACTTTTTTATTATTTTCTAAAATATCTTTTTAGTATAAAAATTAAATTTACTTCAAAAAAATTTTTATTACAAGATATTATTTGTAAAATTAGTAAAAATATCTCAAACGAAGTCTAAGATTTTATTTAGAAATATTTTTCTCAAATGATTTAAATTTCTTGAACCTAATTTTTAATTTATATTGGCTATAATCCATTCAATTTCATTGTTAATTCATAACTGTAATAGGCCAGCACTATTTTTCAAGAAAAAAATGATTACCTTCACTCTCAATACCTCACAGCACATATAATCATTTTACCAATTTTTCACTTATATGATAAGTTCTCGAAACACGACATCTAAATCAAAATTAGGAACACTTCGAATTTCCGGAAAAAAAAAATTCACTATGAACAAGCTGTACGCCATACGTAAACACGTTGTAACAAATCAAACGTTAAGAATGCGTTACATAAGCCGGCAAAAAATGAAAAAATAAAAATTATAATTAGGAATTCTAAAAGCTGCGTAAAAAAATGACTTGTTCCATCGCCTTTAAATTTTAAGTGAAGATGCACCTATGAAACCTAAATCTACTAAATTGCATTTCTCTTCGTAAATATTTGGCCAGGAACTTTTTAGTAAAAAAATGTAATTTTTTTTTTTCTGATAGAAAGCTGCTTTAAGTATTGACTTGAAAGATGCCGGTTTAATCTCTTAAAGATGACGTTGTTTCTGAACACCATGTACGTCCAATATGTAATTTCCATTGAACAAAAGCTCTACTTCTTTTTTGTGTTTCAACGCCACCATATCCAACGCAGGCACTTCACGGGATCTTTGAATTTTTTTCTCCCCCCCGTCAAGAGACAGATTTTTACCCAAGCTTAAGTTTAGATCTCTTCCATTAAAGTGTAACCATCCAAAGGAAACATACCGAGAAGAAGTAGCTACCCTGAGCATGCTGCGTTCCTAGCAAGAGAAACGCACGGAAGCCTGACTTTGGCTCTAGTTTCATCCAATTCTCGAACTTGACCTCGCTTTCGGAACCTCTTGGATGCCGCACGGAGAACACATATCGCGAATCTCTCAAAACTCCTGTGAATATTGAACCATGTTAAAAAAAAAAGATATTGTTCTCGGCCGCGAAGAGGGGCCAAAAAAGCTTCTGCGAGAAATTCGATGTAAGCTGATAACTGGGGTCTCGAGCATCGTGAGAAGAGACAGAGTCGAAGAAATCTATTCAACTCTTTTTTTTTGACTGTCGCTTACCTTTGCTCAATGAAGAAGAAAATTGTTGAGCTTATTCACAACAGTCAAATTAAGGGCGCTAAAGTTTAAAGCTACTTAAGCTATAAACCACGGGATGGAGACCGAAACGTTGGGAGAGATTATTTTCGGACGTTTTTTTTCAAAAGTAATTTTTTTAGTTTAAAATTTTTGAGAACGGAGCACTAATCGTTTTTCTAAAAAACTTTTTCCCGGTTACAATTTTTGATACAAAATTTTTATATTAAAAAATTATTTTAGAAACGAAGTCATAAAATGATTTCAAACAAAGCAACTTCATATTTGGCAACTTTTTGTCAATGCTTTTTTACTAACCTCAACTACCGACAGCAGCAGCTATTATTTTCTCTCACCCTAAAAAGCTAATATGTTAGGAAGAAGCTTTTTATAATAGTTTTTTATATATATATTTTTTTTCCAAACAATTTAATAACTACATTTATAAAATGTTGAATTCGTCTAAAACACTCTTAATAGCCCATCAGCCCATCATGAGTTATCTATATAATAAGAATGTTAAAAGCTATTTTTATTCATTTATAGCAAAAATTTATTAAGCATTGATATATAATTTTATTTATATTACTCAAATGTAATAGTATTTGAAGTGTTATATATTGATTCAAAATTATAAATTGGGAGTCAGAAGATGAGATTGTTATGATCCAAAAGAAAAAAAATATCGTCTATTTTCTTTTGTTTTTTATTCATTCTTGTTAGTAAGGTAACGGTGTTGATCATATATAAATTATGATCTAACACCCACTATCATAATATATGACTTCATAGTGATTTTTATTCAATTCGAAAACATTTTTTTGGCTTTAGAGAGGATTCATTGTATTAACAACATAACTAATGGTGGAGTTTTATCCTTATCTAATACTTATTGCAATCAAATCATCAAGATTTTGAATAAGAGAGAGATTGTAATCAATAATTTGAGGAATTTTGTTTTGATGAATTTTGACTTATATGAACCTCATAGGTAGCTAGAGAGAAGATCATTTGATCCAAAGAGTTGTCAATGTACCCAACATCATTTAAATCGGATTTATTACATCTTGTTGATCATGATGAATCAGGTTGAAGGCTAATCAATAGGTTTATAAAGATAATTTACAATCAACTAGAAGTTACCAAGGAACATAACATTTAGTTGTCGGGCTATTCAACTAGAATACGCCGCATCGCTGAAGGGTTTCCTTTACTGTGGTGTTTGATGACATAGACCAACTGTTTAATGAATCAACACTTTGCTTCACTGAAAGAATGTGTCCTGAATAGTTACAACAACGCTACTGATGATAAAGAACTACGACGTCCACGTGGCACCTTTTTAGCTTGGCGGCACTAACTTTTTGCGCCGTAGTGCTATATAAATAGAGACTGGACTTTACAAGGCTGAATCCTCCGGTACTGCAGTGCTTCTAGATAGAGACTAGGCGTTGCAATGTCCACATTCTACCATGTCCGACTGTGACAATGATAGCGGCATGTGGAGGTATTGTGTTAGATGCCATGGCGTTGTACCAGTACTTAAAAATTTTCTCATCTTCGATATTTTTGTACACAAATACAACTTAAATAACATGTTTTCACTAACAAATCTAAAAGTACTAAAATATAGGATAATACATCACCGTTTATAATTAATAAAATTGAATCAGGGCTATACTATTTCTAGTTTGAAAAATGCTAATAGTTAAACTTAATCAATCATTCTTGTATTTACCTAATTTAAAATTATAGGTTATAGAATTAATGATTTAACTTTTGAATGTTGAAGTGAAAAATGTAGTTTTTATAATTAGATATATTTGTCGTTAAAATTATACTTTCATTAGTTCCACATCCTTTGTATTATCTCTCATATTATAATTTTTATATAAGATTGTATTTCAAATCTTAAGCTTTACTGATACTAATTTTTTATTGTAATTATCTTTTTTTAAATATATTTTTTTTTATTTATTTTCTTTTTTAGAACTATTTTATATTTCTTTTCTTTTTCTGGAGTACATAGTTAATGACTTTGAATTTCAGCTTCTGCTTTCAGCCTCCATACAATCTTAATAATTTTAATGTATCGACTTAATAAAATTTGACTATGACGAACATAAGTACCACTAATTAACTATAAAAATAGGAACATACTGAGGGTTGAATGCAATAGGTTTAAATTTTTCAGGATCAGTTTTAACAAAATTAGCTATAATTGACTTCTTATAATACAAATAAATCGAAAATAATATGTTTGTCGTAATTAGATTGAAAGGCGTAACCTACTTTTCCCTCAAAAATATAAGATTATTGATTCATCAATATCCTTGATTATCATCTTTGAAAAAAATTTACTACTAGTAAAGCTCATTTATTGTTAATATGGGATCTAAGAGTTACTTGATTTTAGCAAAGATATATCTATTCTATGATAGTCAAGATAATTTAATTAGACAAGTTCATTATTTATCTCTTAATCCTAAACAAATCTCCAAAACATATAATAGATAATATTATCAAATTACAAGTATAGTAAGTACATAATGAAATTATATGGTAATAATTAAAATCAAAATTGTAATTAATTCTATTTAAGAATATTCAACATATAGATAATCGACTAAGTTTAATTCCTAGAAGAAGAATTTAGTTCATATAAGGAGAGGGAGAACCACTTGTGCAAACATACAAAGCATGCCTCCAGCTACACGTGTTCACATTGAGGTCAATGAGAATGGTGTGCCATGTAATATACTAAAGTTTATTATGCTTGGTTCATACTTAAAAATGTAGTTAGAGATCTTGTTTTGGTACTGATATTATTATCAAATTGGTGCAATAAAGGCATGGAGCCCTTTAAGAAGAAAATGTTAGTTGAAGTTGAGGTGAGCAACATAGTAGTAAGTCATATGTTAATTATTTCTATATGATAATATTAACCATTTATTATGTTTAGGCCAAAATTTGTAATCCCCGAGAATATACAACATTGAATATTGTAAGCTCTTGGTATTAAGTGGCACAATTACTAAACTAGTTGGAATTCAGAGCTCTAGGATAGTAGACCAATAGAAGAGATTATGGAGGTTGTCTCTACAGGAGTGGACCTAGTGCGATGGTGTTAGCTTGTTCATTAGTGGTCATAAACTAAGGACCAGGTGAATTAGCTAGATATACAACATTATTATTTTTCTTAACAAAATGAAACTAATATGACAATTATATTTTGTAGGAGAGGGCGGCAAAAAATGTCTAAAATGCAAAAAATAACAAAATTATAATAATAAAAAAAAAAACAAATGTGTTCGCCCTCGATAGATATAGTAAGCTTTATAAGGAGAGAACAGAATATGATATGTATTTCATTAGTTATGTTATTATTTCTAGTAAGGAAATTAATCTTTATATTTTACCAGTCTATAAAGGATTGTCTACTATTATAGAAAATCAATCGCATGCATAAATATGGCTCCTCATCTTCTAAGAACGCCAAACTAAAATGGGTAAACTTATTTTATTTCATAAGCAGTTCGTAGGATGAGTATATTGAACTCTAAATATATATATTTTTTAATATAGGCATATGATTGTGATATGCTTGTTGAGAAAGGGCTAACACTACGAGATGAAAATTTAGAGGCCAATGATAGAGTCTTCAAAGTAATCATGGGGCCTGAACGACCTAAGAGATTATCAACACAAGGGTTGGGGTCACTCCAACCTGATATTTTTATCAGAGCATCACCGCTCCAAGAAGCAAAAAAGTGGTAGTGCATTTACTCGAGATATAAGACTTGATGAACAAATGCGTGGACTTCAAAATAAGGTGAGAAAATTCATGGAAAATTATAAGGGACATCATTTAACTTCTCGAAGCTTGACTACGGTAAGAAAAATTTAAAAATAGATATTTTTATTTGTAGATTTACTTATCATATTATTTTTACTGATAATTTCTCTATTATTAATAGGGAGATAATGATCAGTTCTCACCTCATTGATGTCTGTAGTGTAGAAGAAGCAGAGGGTTAGAAATATGATACTCGATTATTTTCTTATGTATGTTGATATTTTATTTTGAAATGTTATCAATATGTGAATTTTATGTTCGCCTCTAGATATTTGTATGTATGACAATATGAATTTTATTCAAAGAACTATTACAAAGTTTGATGTTAATTTTAAATTCACTATTGATTTTTATTATGAATACTGTCGCAAAGTTTTGATTGGTTGACACTATTGTTATTATCTTTAGACATAAATATTATAGTTTGATTGTTTTGACAAAAAGAAGGAATTGCTTATAATTGAAGAAATTCTATTTTAATCATAATCTTTCCCTTTTGCCTCTCTAGGCATATCCACTATATTTTTTATTTGTACACCAAAATCTAAAGCTTCAGAAGAGAAACTGATCAATTTTGCTGTTGAAATCAAGCATATTTAAAAAAAAAAATTACAGCATTAAAGCAATTTTAACCGCTATAATTGATCAACATTATAACTATTTTAACCATTGCAATTCTATTATTTTAGAAAATTGTAGAGATTTTAACAGTTGCAATGCTGTAATAATGCAGCTGTTAAAACCACAACAAAATAATCGTTAGAAAAAAAAAAACTTATATCTAATTTAAACAATTCAAAATCCACCACGAAAATTACTTCCAAGTAGAAGTGTCAATATTTGACACGATATGAAAACCTGATTCGAACCCGGCCCGAAAATTTTGGGTTTGACTGGACCCAATTTCAAAACAGGTCGGGTTCAAGTTGACCTGACGGGTTGCTGGGTCAACCCGCCAGCCCGTTTAACATGTGTTGCCCGCATCTGCCCAGGCTGCCTGCGCTCCTGCCCCCGCTGCCCTTGCCCTGCCCATGCAACAATGCCAATAGCATGCCGCCCGCTCGTAGGCCGAGTCCGCCCGCACCCTCTCACCTGCCCCCGGGCTCATCGAGACAGCCTGTGCGCGCTCTCGCCTGCCCAGCTGCCCACTCAGGGGCGCACTCGGGTCCCACGCGCACACCTGAGTCCAGCTCACGCGCACCCGCGTCCAGCCCACGCACACCCGCGTCCAGCCCACGCGCACCCGCGTCCACTTTCAGTGTCGGGTCGAGTCAACCCCGACAATCCGCCGGATCGGATCCTGATTCAAATTTCCAACCCGTTTACCTACCCAGGTCGGTTAAGGTCAACCCATTTAAATCCAGGTCAATTCCATATTTGACCCGAACCCAACCCTACCCGTAACTCGATTTTGACAGCCCTACTTCCAAAGATAACAAATAGAATGATTTTGTAATTGTTGTTTAAACCATTACAAAATTTTTTTTATTGCTCCCTAAAATAGCTTTTTAATATAATAATTTTAATTTTTCAACTAAAAAATTACTTTAAGCAGTAATAAGAATAAGAAAATCACCCAAATGAAGCCTTAATTAGAATTTAGATTATATTAATTTCAAAACTAATAAACCATTTTAAAATTCACCCAGATTAAAATATACCCTTTAAAATGTATTTCCTATATGTATAAAAAGAACGAGCGGCCTAGCATTTTAGCTTTGAAACAATCCATAGAAGTTTGTAAGTATAAAGTTTTTGTAAACAACTTTCTTGCTTCTAAGTTTTAATTACAACAACACTAAAAAGTTAAGTTTGGGATCTAAGTGAAAGACAAGAGAAGTAAAAAAGAAAAAATAAATCTGGGCTTCTGCTCGCAAACTTCCCCATCGATCATGAAAGGCTTTCTCCAATGGAAGAACTCGACCCTTTTCTATTCACCGTTGTGTTCTTCAAAATCTGAAAGAAAAATGAAGGGAATAAATAAAACAGAAGCTTAACAAAATAAAAAAGAACACACTTTGTTTATTAGAAGTACAAAGAGAGTGGGGAGGATCTATATAAGATATTTATTGATATAGAGAAAATATATGATAAAATACCAACAGAAGTGCTTTGGAGAGTTCTAAAAAAAAACATTAATAATGCTTATATTCAAATCATTAAAGATATGTATGCAATAATTATTACTTGGGTTCAAACACAAGATAATTTGACAAAGTATTTTCCTATTTTAGTTGGATTATATTAAGGATTGTGGATGTTGTTACTAGACATTTGCAGAAAGATGTATCTTGGTGTGCGCTTTTTGTTGATGTTATTCTTTTTGTTGGTAATAGTACATAGGCGGTTGAAGGAAAACTTGATTTGTAGAGGTCGATCATTTAGTCTAAAGGTTTTCATTTGAGTAGATCTAAAACAAAATGCATGGACTGTAATTTTAGTACTAACATATCTAGTGGTGAAATTGTGATATTGGGTGATGAATTCATTAAAAGAAGTGTACATTTAGATATCTCAGGTATATTGTTCAAAACGATTGTGAAATGGAAGGAGATATTATTAGTAGAATTGAAATTAGATGGTTGAAGTGAAGGAATGCAATGGGCCTATTGTGTGATAAAAAGTAACCCTCAAACTTACGTAAAATATTTTATAAGATACTTATGAGACTTGCAATAATTTATGGCACAAAATGTTGGCCATTAAAAGAGAAGCATAAAATTAAGTGTTGCAGGAATAAAGATGCTTTGGTGTATGAGCGGCTTTATACATAAAAATAAAATGCGAAACGAGCATATATGTGAAAAGGTAAGAGTAGCTCCGATGACAGATCAGATTAGAGAGAGTCATCTTAGATGTTTAGTCATATAAAATGTTGATCTCTTCTGATGACCCAATTAGAAGAGTAGATTTATCATTCACAATGTATTTTCAGGCCTTGATACCATCCATAATTCGTTCCACTAAAGTCATAATATCATTTTTGTATTCTCGACCAACCAAGTCCTCGACATGATTTAGTTTTGTTCAAACCCACACTTAACACTCATATATTATAAAATTATGAAAACTCTCCGGATCTAATCTAAACACATCATCCTAACCAATTCTAAATGTTTTTAAGCCCTAGAGCTCCATATTATCATCAAACCTAACCCTAATCTTTCATAAGCAAGCTCTCAAATTTGATCAAGTTTTATCTTAGGTCAACCTCTCTTGTGAAGGGTATTATCTCTATTTCTCCACGAACTCTATCGAGGCCAATAACACCTTATTACCTTTTCAAAGCCTCCCAACTCCCAAGCCCACTTCAGACACCTGTAGAAAGCCAAACCCTTAGGCTTCACCAATTTGATGCAAGTCAATCAACTATTACATGTTAATCATAGTTTACTCTCCGCTACTGATGGGAGATGCTTTGTACATCAAAATCTCATTTGAAAAAATTGGTAATAAGAGTATGAAGTGTCATGCAGTTCTTCTGGATATGAACGTAATTGAAGAGTCCAACAAATAAACTGCTTCATTATCATATAGATTGACTAAGCTCAAGTTATACTAGTTAATTACTTTGTCACTTTATACGGAGCAAAATTAACATATGCAACTTGAGTGAAGATACATGCTAAAATTAGATCATAAATGGATGAAAGGTCTGGTCCATGTAAAACACAACAAAACTTCTAAACTAAGGCACGATAAAAGTGATGCAACTGATCCAATTGAGTTAGACTCTATTGATGAAGTATGCGATTAGCTCACTTCAGATGATGCTAGAATTATATCTTAATAATGAATTGGCAAGGCAAGAGACTGAGGGCTCCTGCCAGCTTAGGAGAAGCTCAAAGAACAAGAAGAACAATGTTTCATTATAAATCCAAAATAACATCTTCGAGCCAATTAGTCATAACAAAAAGAATTTCAACATAAAAAGGTTCAGCTATAAGTTCAACAATCATTTATGGCACAACTATATTATGAGATTGTTGATTGAATGATGACGAATTAATGATAGAACAAGATGAATAAGAAGATGAATCTAAAGGTTGTTTTATTGACTCAGATAATTAAGGCATGAATGATGACGAATTAATGATAGAACAAGGAATATGAAGATTATGAAAATGATAATAACAATCATTAAATGTCTGATTTGCACTTGTTTTTTACCTTTTTGTAAGCTTTTGCTTGATAGATGTTTAGACTTAAGATGTGAATTAAAATTTCAGTTCTTGCAGTATTATGTACTTTAAATTACAGCTTGAATACTTTGATCTTAAAATTTTGTTTAATAGTTTGATAGTTTCTTAATTTATTAGAAATTTTGTGCTGTTTAATTCATTAATTTAATATAAAATTTTATTTATATTCTGTAAAGAGTGTGAGAATTAAAAAAAAAACCTTTTCCTCATATCAAGCTTTATAAATTTAAAACCTCTGTGCATCATATAATTGAGACCCTACTTTCCCAATAAGAGTACAAGTTGTCCTCCACAGATCCAAAGTTCTTGCGAGAACTCCAAGCTTGGAAGGAGGACAAGTTCATTTCCATTAGCATGAATGATGGTGACCTCTACCATGGAACTCAATTATGTATACCACAAGGGTTTGATCGCAGCAAGCAGATTTGAAAGGCTTCAATCTTAATAGTAGCCGGACATTTAGCCGTAGAGAAGATGTTGAATTTAAAGAGATATATAAATTGAACTAAAATGCTCTGAAAGGTGAACAGGCTTCCTAAGGATCAAATGCTCAATATTTCAATGCAACACTCCAAATTTGTCTAACCAAAAGTGAAACGATACATTTCCACTTAGAACACTAAGCCAGCCTTGGAAAAGAATTGTCATAGATTTTATTGCAGGGCTAACCAAAAATAACTAAGGATTGACTAATCTATTTTTTCTTATGAAAAACTTAAGTGAGATGGAATACTTAATTCCTTAAATGAAAATCATCACAGGAGAAGAAGCTACAAATTATTCTTTAAGAGTGTTTGGAAGCACTTTAGACTGCTTAAATCCATCATCCCTGATAGAAGAAAATTAAGTTCTTAGCCAATTCTAGAGAGCACAATGTAGCATAATGGATACTAAATTGAGGAGCAGCACTACATTCCACTCATAGACAAATGAATAGGGAGTAGTGAATAAAATAATGAAGACAGAAGACCTGAACACTCTTCTATAGCCTGGCAACGTCAAATCTGAACAAAATTGTCCTTACGCTAAGACGGAGGCTACAAACTTATAAAGTCATCAGACTTTTATAAAGGCTTGCCACCATGGAAAAGCTTTTTGGGAACGTAGCCAATAAGCCAATAACAACCCCTGTACACTACAAGGCCTCAAATAAGCCATTAGAGGCTGACAAGTTCAACAAAGAAAAGCTCAATCGAGGTAAACTCAATTTGTCCATAAAGCAATTTCAAGGTTGCTTGAGTATAGCCAGCTGGTTAAGCGAGCTTTAAAGTAACTAAGAAGGTTTTAGAGATCTAAGGATGATTTTTAGCAAAGAAAAGGGATTTTGGCTTGATTGATACCAAGTTACAAGAAGATTAACTCAACAACCAAGGAAGGTTAATTTTTGAATGACTTTTAGTACTATCATGATGGGTTAACTCCAGATTGAGTTCATAAAAGTAAAAATGAATTCAATTAGAGTTTAATTTGATCAATGCTAGATTGATCGAGTACTTTAGGAAAAGGTTCAGACGTTAACACATTTGGATTGAGCCTGAATCTGGTTTTAAGTTAGGTGCACTAACTCTGGCAGCCACTATGTGCAATCGGTCATGTTGATATCTGAAGGTGCTCAATTGGATCTCAAAAGAGTCATAGTTGAATCTTACCTGCATAATGTAGGTGTCCATAAACTCATAACATGTTAGACTTTATATCTGAGTTGCAATGCCAAATAAAGCTCGCTTGGTTTTAATTTGGTCTACATGAGTAAATTAAATTTAGCCCTACCGTCAAATAAAAATTTTTGTGATCATACATGCAAATTTAAAGTTTGCTTGCGAAGTAAACCAATTTGAAGAAAAATGAGTGTAAAGTTTTAAGATGGTGGCGACCGGCAAGTGGTGGCGGCGGTGGTGACCGGCGGGTGGCAGCGGATGGCAGGTGGTCTATGGATGAAAGTGGTGACTGACGGCGGGTGGCGATAGTGGCTAGAGGCAGGTGGAGGTGGCTGACGGCTGTTGGCAGCGGTCAAGCAAGCTTGCTTGCGGTGTAAACCATTTTCGCTCAAAATTGGGTGAGTTTGGTTTAACTCAAAAAAGAACTAGAATGGTTTACACTACATTTACTTTACTTTGCATTAATTTTTCATCTAACCAAAAAATCAAAATTTTCAAAATCCCTGCATTTAGAATCCTTTACACTCTTATGTAATCCAACCAAACAGCCTCTTAATGGTCAACATTTTTAACCGGAAATCACCGCAAGTCTCACCACCATCTTATAGAAGTTTTCTTTAAGTTTGAGGAGCACTTTTCTATCACACAATAGGCCCGATGCATTCCTCCACTTCAGCCATCCAACTTGAATTATACTAATAATATCCCCATGTATTTCACCATTACTTTGAATAATAGACACAAGATATCTAAAACAACAACAACAACAACAACAACAACATCAAGCCTTGATCCCACTACGTGGGGTCGGCTACATGAATCCTTTTTTCTTCATTGTGTCCTATTAAAAGTCAAATTCTCGTTTAAATCTAATAAAGAAAGGTCATTCCTAATATTTTCTAACCAAGTCTTTTTAGGTCTACCCCTACCTTTCTTAACATAAGTCAAATCTAATACCTCTACTCTCCTAACCGGGTCATCACAAGGCCGCCGTTTTATGTGACCAAACCATCTAAGGCGACTTTCTCTAATCTTATCTTCTACTGGAGCTACTCCAACCTTTTCACGTATATGCTCATTTCGTATCCAATCTCTAAGGGTAAAGCCACTCATCCACCTGAGCACCTCATCTCTGCCACACTTAACTTAGTATTATGCTTCTCTTTTAAAGGCCAACATTCGACACCATAAAGCATTGCAGGCCTCACTACCATCTTATAGAATTTTCCCTTATGTTTGAGGGGTACATTTCTATCACATAACAAGCCCGATGCATTCCTCCACTTCAACCATCCAACTTGAATTCTGCTGATAATATCCCCATCTATTTCACCATCACTTTGAACAATAGATCCAAGATATCTAAAACGTGTACTCTTATTAATGAATTGATCGCCCAAAGTCACAATCCCCTCACTAGGTCTATTACTACTAAAATTACACTCCATATATTCCGTTTTAGATCTACTCAAGCGAAAACCTTTAGTCTCTAAGGTTGACCTTCATAATTCAAGTTTACCTTCAACTCCCTCTCTAGTCTTATCAACAAGAAGAATATCATCAGCGAAAAGCATACACCAAGGTACATCCTCTTGCAAATGTCTAGTGAGAATATCCATGACTAAAGCAAAAAGATATGGGCTTAAGGCTGATCCTTGATGTAACCCAACCGAAATAGGGAAATACTTGGTCAATCCACCTTGTGTTTGAACACAAGTAATAGCTCCTGCATACATATCTTTAATGATTTGAATATAAGCATTATTGACTCCTTTCTTTTCAAGAACTTTCCATAGCACTTCTCTTGGAACTTTATCATATGCTTTTTCTAAATCAATAAATATCATATGTAGATACTCCTTATTTTCTCTATATTTCTCCATCAAACCTCTTAATAAATGTATGGCTTCCATAGTCGACATACCCGGCATGAATCCAAATTGATTTTGAGAAACATTAGTATCACGCCGCAACCTATGCTCCATAACTCGCTCCCATAGTTTTAAATTATGACACATTAACTTAATACCTCTATAATTCGCACAATCTTATGCATCACCTTTATTCTTAAAAATAGGAATTAACACACTCATTCTCCACTCATCTGGCATCTTCTTAGTCTTCAAAATAGTATTAAAAAGTTTAGTAAGCCATGAAATTCCTTCATATCCTAAGCATTTCCACACCTCTATTGAAATATCATCAGGTCCAACAGCTTTTCCACCCTTCATTTTCTTTAAATCCTCTCTAACTTCAGTTTTACTAATACGTCGATAAAAACATAAATCTTTATTTTCATTTAGGGTGCTAAGGTCACTATAGTCAATCTTATTTTCACAATCTTCATTAAAAAGTTTAGCAAAATATCTCATCCATCTTTGTTGAATATCATCTTCTAAGAAAAATATTTTTTTATCTTCATCTTTAATACACTTCACTTGAACTAAATCCTTACTACTCATATCTCTTTGTTTGGCTAACTTATACATATATCTTTCTCCCTCTTTAGTATCTAATATATTATATAAATCACTAAAAGCTAATGCCTTTGCATCGCATATTGCTTTCTTAGCATCCTTGCGAGCCACTTTATATATTTTCCAATTATCAGAATTTTTAAAATTAAACCAATTTTTATAACAAAGCTTCTTATTTTTAATTTTTTCTTGCACATTAGGATTCCACCACCAACTATTTTTACTATTAGGAGCTTTTTCCTTTGATACTGCAAGGACATCTTTTGTAATATTCTTAATATCACTAGCCACTTTTTCCCACATAATATTAGCATCCTCATGCACAGACAAAATCTTAAGATCTAAAATCTTATTTCCAAAAATATTTTTGTTAATATTCTTTAAATGCCCCCATTTAATCCTAGAAAATTATTTTACTTTTTTTTTTATACTCCTTTATCTTAAAGTCCAAAACTAATAATCGATGTTGGGTATATAAATTTTCACTCGGGATAACTTTACAATCTTTGCAATCTAAACGATTTAAATTTCTAATAAGAAAATAGTCAATCTGGATTGTATTATATCCATTTTTATAAGTGATGAGATGCTCATTCCTTTTCTTAAATAAGGTATTAGCAATTAAAAAATCATAAGCTAAACAAAAATCCAATATGGTCTTGCCACCTTCATTCGTCATTCCAAATCCATGGCCACCATGAATGCTTTTAAAATCATCTACCTCTCTACCAACATGTCTATTTAAATCTCCTCCAATAAAAATTCTTTCTTCAAGAGGTATATTTTGTATTAATTCTTCTAAGTCATTCCAAAAATTTAATTTAGAACTCATATCCAAACCTACTTGAGGAGCATAAGCACTTATAATATTAACAATCTTATCATCAACAACAATCTTTAAAGCTATAATTCTATCTCCAATCCTATTAATTTTTATAACATTATCCTTTAAACTCTTATCTATAATAACACCTACACCATTTCTAGTACGACTCCTACCCGAATACCAAAGTTTAAATCCTAAACTATCAATTTCCTTAGCCTTATCTCCAACCCATTTAGTTTCCTGAATGCACAAAATATGTAACTTCCTATAAATCATAATATCTATTAATTCCATTAATTTTCCTATAAGGGAACCTATATTCCAAGTTCCTATCCTAATTTTAGTTTCATGGACTAGCTTCTTTGCCCACATTCGTCCTTGATGTGGGAACCCTTGCCTATTTAACACTGCACCCGGGCGCCGGTGCAGCGGCCCTTGCACACTTGTCACTGTATTCAGGCAATACAGCGCGTCGCTTCCAGGGGACGCCCTAGCATTAACACAATTTCTTAAAGGATTCATGTCATTATTGTTCGACAAGTTTTACGCTGGCTGTCGACTACCTAATGCAACCCTCCACTTTTCTCATCCAAGATATCTAAAACATGTACTTTTTTTAATTACTTGATAGACCAAAATCACAATCCCCCTACCATATCTATTACTATTAAAGTTACACTCCATCTATTCAATTTTAGATCTACTCAAATGAAAATATTTAGACTCTAAGGCTGACCTCCATAATTATAGTTTTCCTTCAACTCCCTCTCTAGTCTTATCAACAAGAAGAATATCATCAGCAAAAAGCATACACCAGGGTACATCCTTTTGCAAATGCTAGTAAGAACATCCATGACTAAAGAAAAACTATATCCCCCATTATAATTATGGATAATATGAAAATTGTATCCCTAAATTCAAAATAAATCCTTTAGTCTTCTCATTTTAAATACTGATTTCATCACACGGCCATCTTGACCCTAGCTGCCCGTCTACTTCTAATGTGCAATTGCCAAGCCAATATGAGAGGATTTGGGAACAAATTCTTATAAAAACAAAAAACTTGATAGCATGACTCCATGCTCTCTCCCACACTAAAGAACTAATGGAAGTTGTTTGGTTCATTTGAACTTCAAGACCCAACCAATACGCCCCTCCTAAAACCAATAATTCTCAATCTACCCCTGCATCAACCAAAAGGGCTACTTGTTAACAAGTTTTACTCAGATTTAATCAAGTTTTGGCTTACACATTGCCAAATACTTTTTTTTTTTTACTTTAAATCTTACGTTTTTGTTAAATCACACTCATATCCATATCTATTGGACTATCCAGTGGAAATGAGCTCGAAACAGAACTTCCTTTAATGCGATTCTTTTCCTCTTCTTCAGGGATGCAAGCTCAAAAACAGTTTTAGTGATTTTCCATGACTAAAACTTATGAATTAGTAATGGGGTAAATTATTTTTTTGGAACTTTGAAAGAAATTGTAAATAGTTAACTATTTATGAATTTATTGAAATAGTAATATATTACGATTTATATTACAAATTTATTAATTAAATATTGGAGGATTTACATGCATTTCACAAAATTCTTATGAATTTACATTTCTAACATACAAATATTTGTATATTTACTAATATAAAACTTTAATTTTTAAATTATATCAAGGCATATGCATGAAAATATAAATAAGTTCCATAAATATTTTGATAAGGCTAATAAAAAATAATTGAATCAAATATTATGAACGAATTAATGCTAAATATTTAGTAAGAATGATTAGAAATTAATTTAGGTCATTATTTATTAATTAGAATTATTAAAAAAATTAAATATATTAACAAATTATTATTGATCACTATGAAATAATTAATCATAATTAAGATATTTAATAAGGATCATTAAAATTAATTTAGCTAATTATTTACTATTTATTAGTCATTAAAAATTAAAATAATAACAGAGTATAAATTTATTAATTCAAATTACTAAAAATTGAATATTTATTAGCACAAAATTAAAAGCATGAACTTTCAGGTAAACTATTGAATTGAATCCTAAATTCTTAAAACAACAGCCAAACATTTTGTTAGGATTTACATTTGGAATTTATTAGATCTAAATTCATATGATTTAGTAAATGTAGATCAAATGTTTTTTATAGAAAGATATTAAAACCTTATAAAAGAAATGAATCAAGCTCAAAAAATGAAAATTGAGAGTGAGAGGCTAGACTCTAGGAGCTTCTCATTGAATTTGAGACTTTAAAGAAGACAATATTAAGTCTAGAAGCTAGAATTGAGATCAAGAAGGCTAAAGTGGCCAAGTAGATTGAGAGCTTGATAACTATGCAGCAAAGAGTTGGCTGACTCTATGTATCAAGCCAAATCGATGGTAACCACCTTAACCGGATTGAAGAAAACTGAGTTAGCTATCAATACATCCTATTTAGTTTCCAAAGAAGTTTGCCCATAGAATTTGTCGAGAGGCCAGTGAACTTAGGGTGGAAATTTTTTCCTGATGAGGAAGTTTTATTATACTTTCTGGATGAGACAATTTGTAGTAACGACTGATTTCATTTTTTGATAGTTTATCCAAAGAGAAGATTTCCCTCACAATATTGAACTTGAACCACAATTCTATTGCATATTGGGAGGAGTTGCATTGTCTCTATGCCGAGTTCAATAGCTCTATTGCTTGTTCAAGTAGTCCTTGAGAATACCCATGAGCCTTGATTTTATAGCCGACTCCTTTTTATTTCATTATGAATTTTTTTACGTCAATTAAATCACGATGCCTTTCTAATTTCTTTTCTTTTAAATTAATGCAATTAAATTTCTATATTTGATGAAAAAAATTGTTTCTTTTAAATTTGCCCGTGTTTATAAGACAAATTTATATCATCTCACTGAAATCTATTTATTGTAATTGACCTTGTATATGATGTCGGATCTCCTTGAGTTCCCTAAGTATGATGAACTATTGAGTTCTTCTGGACAAGTTCCTTAACTACAGCGAATTATTAAATTCTTTTAGATGAGCACTTTGAGTATTAGATGAATATATAAATAGCATGATATAACACTATAAAATTTGCCAAAATAGAAATTTTTTTTTTTTTGCAAAGAAAAAACTGAACTAAAAAATTAAAATTATCTTCATTCACTAAAAGAATAATTTCACAAGAACATCAAGGACTCAAGGTGCTTCTCTTTCAAAGATTGAATATCATTAAGCCATCTCCACTCTAAGTTCTTAGAATGTCCTTCCTAGCGTGGGTTTAAAATCCATATGCTTTACGATTTCGATATTGTAAGATCATTTTCCACATAGATTTGAGCTTTATAAGGATGGATCACTGTGATGTCATGTCGACTTTTGAAGGACAAGATATATCGAGCAAAAGTTTTGTTCACAAACATTTGTATCATAACATTAGTTGACTTGTCTATTCAATCTCTTCTGGATAGATATTTAAAATCTGAGTTCTTCATGAAGGTGAGAGAAGTTCACAATCCTTTTTCTACTGACAAGCACTTCTCCAAAATTTGAAGATGAATAGTAACTACACATGTTGCATTTGACAGGTAAGAGCAGTTTAAACCTATGGAAGAGGACAAAGAAAGTTTGACTTGAAGCAAAGGGGCTGTTCAAAAGGCCTAGAACACGAAAAAAAAAAAGCTTTCCAACCCATTTTCCTTAAATGCCTTCTTTTATATTGAGATGATTCAAAATTAGTTTTAAGCAAATTCTACCTGTTGGTTAATTATGGGATGCTGTACAAAAGGTTTAACTGTTTGACTTTGGAAAAATTCTTTTTATTGTTAATGAATTATGGACAATTGTCACTAATATTTACCATTAGTAGACCAAAGTGGTGGATAACGTTAATCCAAACATATTTTTTTATTGTTTTAGAATTCACCTTTACAAGAGCTTTAGCATAATTCCATTTTATAAATTGGTATATTATAACGAGCATGAATCATTATTTACTACTCTCTGGAAGGAAAGGTCAAAATAGGTACATATCCCATATAACAATTAGCAACAGATTAAAAATCAACTAAAGCTTAAGAGAAGGTTGGAGTTGTAAGAGAGCAAACTTTTAAAATTGAATATATATATAATTGATAACTCTTCTGATCTTATCACAAAGTTAGCCAAAAGTAGCCTTGCTATATAACTCATTAGACTAGTGTTCTTTCTCCTGAGACACTTTTGCATTCCTAAAATGAACCTCCTTTAAGTTGCCAACAATTTCAATCTTGTGTTCACATCACATTAATTATAGTCAATGACTTTCTAAAAACCTACCCATTGATAAACAAATATTGTGTAGCCTTGACCTTGAACCTTATGGGGTCCTTAAGGTAAGATGGAATTTAGCTTGTAGAAAGATATTAAATAAATGAATCAATCTAAGTAGAGGGGACATCAACTTACATGGCTTTATTTAAGATCTTTGATGATCAAGCAGGTGGGATTGATTATAAGCCAAACATACATATAAATACAATTGGAAAGAAAGTCAGAAAATTGGTTATATTCTCAAGGAATATGTTTATACTAAAGTGCTCCAACTTGATGATCTCAATTTTGAATTTAACCATATATTTTTGTATAATGAGATCTCAAGATTCATACTCTCCATTAACTTGATGAACCATTAGCTCAAAGTAAAACAAAATCGTGATATGCTTGCCATTAAAACCTAAAGCAAAATTGCAAGTCGACAAGTATATCCTTGCACACTTCCTGTTTATTAGTGATTTGAAATCAAATTCGTACTGCATGTATAATAATATTTCTAGCTGGGCTTTACAATCTAATTCCAATTTCAACTCATTTAACTCTTAAGATATCAACGACAATAAGAGCCTAGAAAAGATCTTCATAATTATAAGTTTCATCTTCAACTTCCAGGAGTGTTAAGTAGGCCGCATTGTCATTTATCATCAACACCTTAATGGTGGTCCTTGACATATATGATACAGGAAACTCAGTAAGCTCAATAAACCATTTGAGAAATCAACCATAATGATCTAACTTCAAGAGTACACCTTTTAAAGGATGATAAATGATAATTTTAAATACAAGGCTTGAAACTGTGGATGAACTCACTAACAACTAGCATTGATGCTATTTTCTACATGATTATGGATCTTATTTTGGCCCTATGAAGGATTTTCTCAAAATAATAAATTAGTCACTATGTCCTTCCATCACCTTTGATTAAACCTATGCTAATTACATCCTCGCTAACACCCAACTAAATGAGCAAGTCTTCTTTGGATTGTGGACCTGAGTGACGACTTTGCAAAGAGTAGCAACTACTACTAGTTGAATGTCTGTCCACAATCCCCCCAAGTGATTAGTAGCATGTTTTGACCATCAATATCCTTAAGCTCACCAATAATATCATAAGAAGACTTCACAATGGGTGACAACCCTGAAGAATCAATGTTTATATGGTTGAAATATGTTTAATGAAATATTCATAAGACTCCCTATGTCAATTAAGATATTAACAGTCTAATAGTTGGCAATGAGGTTGCAATATATTCTGTTCTACAATCAATTAATTTCAATGGGGGTTATGGGCACCTTTGAAGATGTCAATGAACTTGAGGTTGCATGAATCTCTCTTGATCAAAATTGCTTAAGGTTCTTATTCTACTTAATAGGCATGATGTTTCAATGTTGGCTTGGGTAAGCAAGAACCAACTTGTTGAATTTGTCAACGAAAATAAGTTATTCCAAGAGGCTTTGAAGGTGATGATAGTCCTTTATATTGTGACCACATTGTTTATGGAGGATGTCATAGTTCATCATGTCACAAGCATATAGTGTAGTGTGCATCGATAATTGATTCCAAATGCACTTGTCACAAATGGAGTTTCTAACTCGACCAAATACATTTAATGAGGAATGTAGGCAGGGTAACTCAATATTAAGTTGGCAAATACCTTCTTGAGCGATCATAAGTCAACGAAAATATGTTCTTCCAAGAGGCTTTGAAGGTGATGATAGTGTTAGGATTTCATGGAGACAAAAAAAATAATTCGATCGTCTCCGAAACACATGCCAAATCATCGAGAAGAATTTTCGGGAGTGTACCTGAATCCATTGAAATGCAGAATCAAGGTCTTTCGATCTTCCACGTTTAGAGCGGCGTTCTCCAAGAGAACGAGAGACCCCTTCTTTTCACAACAAGATGGGAAATGAGGGAAATAAGAACTTAACCGCTTAAACTGGGGACCAAAACCTTTTTATACTTTAAGTGTATTTATTTTATTTCAGCCCATCATTAAAATAAAATAAATATCCGACCTCTACACAAATTAATTCCATACAAAATTTAATTGAGATGCCACATAAGCCAAATAATAATTTAATACTTAAATCGATCACGAATTTAATTGGCTTAATTTTAGATAGCGTATAATGTATAATTCTTTATTATATGTATAAATATATTGGTCCACATATGAAAATTTCCCAACAGATAGTCCTTTATATTGTGACCATGGTCCTTATGGAGGATGTCATAGTTCATCATGTCACGAGCATATAGTGCAGTGTGCATCAATAGTGGATTCCATATGTACTTGTCACAGATGGAGTTTCCAACTCGATCAAATACATTTAATGAGGAATATAGGCAATGTAACTCAATATTAAGTTGGCATCTCCCTTCTTGAGGGATCATAAGTCATCATATCTCTATCTTGCTTACAAGAACTCATTTGAACCATTCTAAAAGAGAAGAATAGTAAAAAAAAAAAAAATGAAAGAACAAGTTAAAGTGAGATTTCAAAGAGAATTTTGATGAGGTTTCATATGATTTTGTCATGCGATTTTTTCTACAGTATTTTTCATATGCTCGCATTTGACTAATAACCCCCTTTATTTATAGGAGAGGATCAACATCACTATTACAAAATTGGCTGGATGGAATGATTACTTAGGGAATGTGTAAGTTGAACCACTGTAACTAGCTATATAATGAGCAAGTTTTTCATGAAACACTATAGTTAGCTATATAGCGAGCGGGTTTGTCATGAAATCAGCTCCTAGTCATGGGTTAGGAATTGCAGGGAGATTGTAAATTGAGGTTGAGTACTCTTGGCAAGTTATTCTTATGAGAATCTTTAGTTGGTTGGTTGATTTTCTGAGAGAGTTGAGGAGTTCTTCTGAGTTAAAATCCTTGATTAACAGGCTACTTTGTGAATCCTTCGAGCAGAGTTTAGTAGCTTATGGTGGGCAGAGTTAGATGCGACTCTTAGACAACTTATTTGAAAAGCAATTTTTAATGACTTGAAGCTTCAGCCAACATTAGATTTTGCAAGTTCCATGTTGTGGGCAGTTCAAGTTGGTTCTGAATCAATGACTTATTTTATCTAATTTAGTTCTTCATAATGGATGTATTAATCAAACCAAAATACTCTGAATGTACACTAAATCCCACTTAAGTTAAATCCCAACTGCCCCCAAACAGCCCTTAATTACAACAAACATAAAAATGTTTGAAAAGATAAAGAAAAAGCACATAAAAGATAACTAAAAACATCTATACCTGTCTTAGCATTTGGTTCTCGTTTTGAACTGTGGATAGCCTCTCCTCCAGCTCCATGTTCTTCCTCTCCAGCTCCTTCACCTTCTCTTCCAAATCGCTTAAATAAGCCTTCTTTCTCTCTCTAGCCTGCTGCGCCGATACCCTATTCCTCAGCAACCTTTTTTCCACAACAAAAACATTATACACAAAAATAAAATTAAATATCATACATTTCCTTCTAATTATTAAAAATATTAAATAAATAGGCCTTAGATACACGCAAGTAGGTGGGTCACCTCTTCAACCGCCTGTGCTCTTTTTCCGCAGGACTCCTTCCACGCTTCCTTTGACCGGCCACCGACGGACCTGCAGCGGCCGCTCCGCCGTGGCTTCCGGAAGCCGCCGGCCCCGTCTGCTCGCCGGCGACGAAGTCTGGTACTCTCCGAATCTCTTCGTCGCTCTCCATGCCTGCCAGCTCGAAGCGCGGCAACTTTAGATTTTGACAGGAAACAGAGGCTAGAGTAAATATGGAACCAAAAAATTTCGATTTTTGCTCCTTTCCTTGTAAGAGCAAAATGGAAATAAAAATCTATGAACAAAGTGCGAGCTTGCCTTCTTTGATTTCCAGGCGCAAGCCAGAGCTGGAGGATCTGGAACTCGTTGCTTGCTCTTGCTGCATCCTCTCTCTCTCCCTCTCTGTCTCTTTGCTTGGCTCGAAGGTACGGCGCGAGTAGAGGAGAAGATTTCGCTATACTAATTCATTTTATATTTTGCTTCATTTACCTTTTTGGGAAATTGCTTCCGGGCACGCAAGTTCAGTCTGTAAAGAGGGGTTTGTGAGGGCTTAAAAGAGTGATCTTTTACCGTTGGATTGAAGAAAGGGGATGGTGGATACAGCGTCATCGTGGCAAAAGAAGCTGCCATACATGAAGAGAGAGATCGAATGGACAGGAGATGCGAAGCGTGGATGAACGGATCACCCTTCGATCCGAATCTAGTCGTGCGGCTGATGGATAGCGGTGCATCCGGGTCCTTTTCGGATGTTGCGGGAAAGATCCGAGATGACAATTAAAGCTGCTTAATTCTATTGTTCCCGGATCAACCTCGGACTAACGGAAAGCTCCTTATGTACGGATTGCTTTTTTTTTTTTTTTTCCTTTGCAAAAATAGGGACAAAATATGTCCAATTTCATTCAAAAATGAAATGTTACATTCAAATACAAAAATTTTGTATAAGAAAGAAAGAAAAACTTGCAAAACTAAAAGAAAGCCTAAAGCCTACTAATCAAAAACTTCTTAGAAAAGGAGTAAAATTACAATCAAGAAAAATAAGACTAAAAAGCTAGTCTTAAAAAAGGAAAGATAAAAAAAAAACAATAAAGGAAGAATCCTTTAGCAGCCAAATAACAATCAAATTAAGCTCCAAAAGATCCACCAACAGAAAGACAGCTCCATATCCATAATAAATTCTCAATCAATAAAATATCACCTCCCAGATAACACAAGAACAAGCCATCATCAAGTTCCATCCAGACCAACCGCCAATCAATCAGGCTTCCATACAGACCAATAACCAGCTCAAAAAGATCCATCAACATATAGATAGCTCCAGATCCGTAACAAAAGCTCAAGCAACATAAAAACATCACCTAACATCACAAGATCAAGTCACCAAGAAACAATCACTAAGCCAACTGCCAATCAACCTGACAACCATCCAGACCAATACCCTGAAAAAAAAAAGACTACAAAACTAGTCAAAAGAAATGCTCCAATAACAAAAAATAGCTCCTAGCTAACACAAGAATGAGCCACCAAAATCAAGTTATCATGGGCCACCCTCCATAAATTAATCAAAAAGCAATCAACAAGCTTCCAACTAAACCAAAAGCCAATTGATTCAAACGAGACCAAAAAACAAGCACCCAACAAAAAAGAAAAACAACCAAAATAAGGAAAACAACATTCAAGAACAAGCTACAAAAAAAAAAACAAACAAACCAATGTTGCAACCTAAGCTCACAAGTTTATGTTTTTTATGATAACAAATATTGTGGCTCATATCCCTATGTCTACTTATATTTGCATTATATTTTTGTTTGTGTGTGTACTAATATTTCATGAACATCATGTATCATCCAACGAAGATTCAAGACTAGAGATTGGGTAGAATATGTGATGATGAAAAGATTTTTATAATATTCATTAATATATTTTTTATTTTTTGAGTCAAGTCCTATAAGAGTGTATGCTAACTTAGTGATCATGCACACACACACACTCATGGGGAGTGAGATTGAGTCAAAACCAGAAGTTTAATTTTTGAACTAATCATACTATACAATTTATATCATAATATACGATAAGCTCCTCTAACTAATCATATTAGATGATGTAGACCATCCAAGATGATCAGTTATGATCATAAAAAATAGTCGTCAATTATAATTAAGCAATATTTTAAATTTTTATTTTGTTATGATCGTCTAAGTTGATGTATATCATACTGGATGATTTATAATAATCATTAATGAATTGATCATATGATTAAGAGACTAATTATAATTAATTTATTCAATCTAATCATCTAGGACAAATAGTAAAGATCATACTAGATAACCTGAGAGGTACATGGGATGATACTTGATTGTCCCGAATGAAATAAGATAATTTTTCTTCTAAACATCTTGGATAATACACAATATTATATTGGACAATCTGTATAAATTTGAACTGATCATATTGGACTATTTTGAGATTGTTTATGAATATCAGGTCAAATTATGTATATTATACTAGATGATCATACGGTCATACATGATAATATTTGGTGTTAGATTTGAGTTTATAGGGTTTTTCAAATTATGCACAGTATACTAGATGATCCTGTGATTGTAGTGTACGATCTTTACCGCTATAATTAAGTTTCTAGGGTTTTTCGAAGACCTCTATTTGTGTTCTCCAAAGATATTATTAGTGTCTTTGGCGTGCATAGAGTCTCCATTCTTTTGGAGAAAACTTAAAGAGAGAGCCTTGAAAGGGAGAGAAAAGGGTAGAGTTTGAGAGGGAGAAGATTTTTATGGGTTTCAAGGGTGTGCGGAGGGGGTTTCATACGGTTTCTCTGGTAAGCTTGCACCTCGGTACTATCAGATTCAAGGTTTATCTTAAGGAAAGTGTTGGGAAGAAGAATATATCTTTGGTGTCAAACGACCCAACTACTCGGTCGCATCGGGGAAGGTAAAGGTGATTCATGGTTCTCTGTCTGTGAAAGGATTTATGGTTCTCTACCGTCTTCTACAGGGAGAAAAAGGATTACAGTCCTCTACTGCACCGGGTTAGTGGAATAGATTTTATAAGGACTTCTTCACCTAGTTATAGGTTTTGCAACTTAGAATTCAAGATTGAGTTTGATATAATATAATTTTTTTATGATAATAAAATATTATTATAATGATTACTATTTCTCCTAACATACATTGGATATATATTCTTTTTTTTTTAATTTCTGTATACTAACATTTTAAAAAAAATCATACTCTAAACTGTTGAAGACTTCAAGATAGAATATATTAGGGTTTCATGTAATGAAGTATGTAATTTTTATATTTTTCTTGAGTTTGAGATAGTGTGATTGTAATTTGATAACTGTGCACACACACCCAGGGGGAGTGAGTCAGATATTGAAAATTTAAAACTAATCATATTGTACGATTTCAAATCGTACTAGACAATTTGTCATGGTATTTTCTTCAAAATGAAGTTAATCAAATAATAGTAGAGATTTTTTTTTTATATTATCCATATTGTACAATATTTGTTCATATAGATAACTCATAGAGTACAAGATAACTCATAGAGTACAAAATGGGTCCGTACTAGTTCATCCCAAATGAACTCATAATTTTTTGAATTGTTCGTATTGTAAGATGGTTTTTCGTACAAATGACTCATGGATTATGACATGGGTACATACTAATTCATCCCAAATGAACTCATTATTTTTTAAACTATTCAAATTATACAAAGCTTGGTTCATATACAGATGACTCAAATAGTACGAAATAGGTTCAACCATATTCATACCAAACAAAAGTATGATTTATTTAAATTATTCATACTATATGAAGTGTGGTTTGTATAGACGACTCATATTGTACGAAATGAGGTTCATACAGGATTGTATCTGATGAATTATTTCAATTTTAAACTATTCATGCAGTACGATGTCAATTTGTAAATACCACTGATAGAGTATGAAATCAGGTTCGTATAGGATCGTATGTGGATTTTTTGAACTTTTTGTACAGACGATCTGTGATCGTACTATATGATCTGAGTATGTTTTAGTTATAATTTTTAATTTTCTGGATGGTTTTTCTTATCTTTAATATATAAGTGTCTTACAAACTGGTACTCTTAATCTTACTATGAATTTCTCTTAAGAGTGGATAAGGAGAGTATTTGGAAGAGTATTTTTAGGAGTGAAGAGTGAGAGATCTTATAAAAGGAAATTATGAGGGGATTCATAAAGTTTCCTAAAGATAAGTATCTATTATTTATTCTTTAAAATTCTACCCTACCTCCTTGAAGGATCTTGAGAGAAGATTTTCAAAGAAGATCACGGCACACTACCATCAGTAGGAGGGTGAGAAAGGATGTTGGTACTCTACTGTCGTCAGGAGAGTAATAAAGGATGTTGGTACTATACCGTCACTAAGAGGGTGAGAAATGACATTGATACTCTACCATTATCAGGAGGGTGAGAAAGGATGTTGATACTCTGTCATCACTAGGTGGGTGAGAAAAGATGTTGGTACTCTACTACATCGAGTTAGTCAAAGAGAGGTTTTATAAGGGCTTCTCCACCTTGTTGTGGGGGAAAAAGGAGAGTCACTTTGATTTAGTACAATACATGAAGAATGAGTATTCAAGGAGTAAATGTAGATATAGTTGGACCAAACCATAATAAAATTTGGTGTTTTTCTATTCCTTTACTTTTTACTACATTTTTTATTTTCTGCACTCTAAATTATTTTGGTTAAAAAATATTTTATGAAAATCTTTCATTGAGTAAAACTCCTTCAAACAATTTTCTAAAATCTATGAAATTTTTTAAATTATTAATTCACCCCCCCCCCCCCCCCCCCCCCCCCCCCCCCACCACCACCTTGGTTAGCCTTGAGATAGTTTTATTAGGTCTTGCAACTTGCTTGAACTTTCAAGTGGTATCAGAGCCTACTTCAAAAATTAAGGTTTATATAATTTCTTTATAAATGATTATGGATACTTTTGGAAACTGAAAAACTCCTAAAAGATATTCGATCACTTGACCACTGCTATTTGATAACATTCCTTTTGGCTTTAAAAAACTAGTATGTCTACTTTTTTATATTCACTTGACTATTGCATGTAAATTTTAGTACATGAAGGTTACACTAGACTTATTGATGGCATTAAGATTGAAACACTGTTTATTGATTGGATATTAAAGGAAAAAAATCTAGCTTAGTTAAATATAAAATGTTCAAACAATTTTTTTGTACCCTAAAATCTGAGAATTATATGACAGTTTCAACCTGCAAAACTAGAAAAAAAATTAGGATAGACTTTGCATAACATATGAAGGAATTAACGAGGTTAAACAATCTAGATTGAACATTTTATTACATGACTACAAATGTTTTTTGTTGCGGATCTATGATTTATGATTTTGATGATAGCAAACATTTCCTTATTTCTCTACGATTGCCTTATGTGCTAACATTTCAGGTTCACACGATCGGACTACAATTTAGAACCAACTCAAGATTGGGTAGACTAGGTCTGAGTTAGTTTGTAATCTTTTTCTTTTTTTGAGTCTGTTTTATTTGGTGTGGCATCTAGTGTTTTGTAACTTGGAAGATTTTCTATTGTACCCTAAAAGATTTCTATTTTTGGTAGCATCGTCCGTGACGATATTTATATCGTCCTGGACGATCTGACAAAAGTAGAAACCCTAATTAGGGGATCCTCATTAAAGTAGCCGTCTTTATGCAAAACACATCGTCCTGGACAATTTTGTATCGGCCAGGACGATTGGCTCAATTCTGTAAGAATCTGCCACCATATCTACTTAGGAAATACTTATTTTTGGACATCGTCCCGGTGGATCATCCTGGACTATAAAATATCATCCCGGATGATTCAGAGCAATTTTTCCAAAATTTCTCAGGCAGTTTTGGAAAGCAATTAATGGGGATTTCGTCAGGGCCGATCGCAAGATCGTCCGGGATGATTAGACATCGTCCAGCTTCATTTTAGGGCGATATTCAGGACGATTTTCCTCATATTTGAACTAATCGTCCAGGACGATATGCCTATCATCCTGGACAATAATGTCGGCAACTTGCATTAATGAGCTTGTTTTTAGCTCATCTATTTAAGCTCTGACAAGGCACTTTGTAAGTGCCTTTGGCAGCCATTATAGCTTCGTTCTTGTGGGAAAAACTTGAAGAGAGAGCTTGAAAGGGAGAGAGGAAAGGGTGGAGTTTGAGAGGGAGAAGATCCTGTGAGGGGGAGGAACTCAAGGGAGTGTGGTGGGGGATCCACACGGTTACTCCGGAAAACTCGCACCTTAGTACCATCAAATTCAAGGCTTGTCTCGAGGTAAGTTCGCCAAAGAAGAAGATCTCTTTAGTGTCATAGGACCCAGAGACTCCGTCGCACCGGGGAAGGTGGAAGTGATTTTGTAAGGGCTTCTCTGCCTAGCTGTGGGGGCTAAAGGAGAGACACTTATTTTAGTGCAATACTTGGAAGGTGCCTCCAAGGAATGGACGTAGGTCAAGGTTTGATCGAACCACTATAAATCTGGTGTGTTCTTTTCTTATTATTGCTTCCGCATTTAATTTCCGTACTTTGGTTTTCTATGTGGTGATTTGGTTTGTGATTTTATTTCTTTGTTTAAAGAATCTTTTTTACCAATTCACCTCTCTCTCTTAATTAGCTTTGGGTCAGTTCATAGGGCTTAACATCCCTAACAAACTTTCTAGTGCCATCAGAGCACTTTCTAGTGGTATCAGAGCTGGATTCATAAAATAAGTTTTTAAAAGCTTTTGAATTTTGATCCATGGCTAATCGTACTATTGCGGAAGGTTATTCAATCACCAGACCTCCTTTATTTGAAAATATGTCATTTAATTTTTGAAAAACTCGCATGTCTATTTTCTTGCAATCAATTGATTTTCGCATGTGGCATATGATTTTAACTGGTTATTCATCACCGTTACGAATTGTTAATGGAGTTAAAATTGATATTCCTTTTAGTCAGTGGAACAAGCAAGAACAACTCAATGCTCAATTGAATGCGAAATCTTTAAATTGCTTTTTTGTGCTTTAAATTCTGATGATTTTATGTTAGTATCCACGTGCACTACCGCTAAGGAAGTTTGAGATAAATTGCACACCATATACGAAGGCACTAGTGAAATCAAGCAATCCAAGTTGAATTTGTTAATGCATGATTTTGAATTATTTTTCATGAAACCTTATGAAACGATCTTAGACATGTATACCAGATTCATTCAAATTGTGAACTCATTGCATGCTTTAGGAAAAGAGTTTTCAAATTTTGAAAAAGTCAATAAAATTCTTCGTTGTTTACTTGAAAAATTTGATGCCAAAATTGTTGCTATTTGTGAATCAAAAGATTTGAATGATTATTCTATTGATAATTTGATTAGCTCACTCATTGCCTACAAGCAAAGTTTGGGTCAAAGACTTTTGGATGCAGGTGAAACGATTGTTCTAAAAGCTGAAGATACATAAAAAGATTGCTTAGTTGGTGACGAAAGCAATGACTTGTCAAGCAAATCACAAAGCTCACCAAAGCATAAGCAAAAGTGAAAAAAAGGTAAAAATGGTAAGGATGTCCATATTTCTTCTGACGTTATTTGCTTTCGATATAGGAAGCCTGGACATATGAAAAATCAGTGCCCTAATTTAAGAATTCTTCCTACGAAAGAAAAGGGCAAGGCGAAGGCAAGGCGAAGCAAAATTTAAACTGGGTAAATAATGAAAGGCAAAAAATCTCATGGGCAGATCTTGTATCTGAAGCATCGGACCAAGGGAGAGATAATGGTTAAGAGCCTTTCGTGTTTTGGTGTTGTATTTTTGTGTTTTTCCTTTTTATTTTTGTGTTTTTGTTTTGTTTATTCTTTGAATTTTTTATTTTTGTGAAAGTTTTTCTCTAATCAACACACACATTCACTTTTATAAAAATGAGAAATCTACTTCCTATTTTTTATTGAAATCTTTGGTAAGTTGTGTTTGACTTCTCTAAAATAGTTAGAGGAAGGGAACTCATGATTTTGTTTCTCTTTATCTCTTCTTAAAGAGATTATTTTACTTTTGATTCAAAATCTTCATCATATTTTAAATTGGATTTTGAAACTGATTTTTTTTATCTTCCTACATTTTTTCTATCGCATAGGAATCTTTTGCAAGATTATTGAATCCACAATGAAATTTTCTTAATCAAGTTATTCGTGTTGTCAATAATTTGGGTTTACTTTAGTTTTGAAAATATAAGAAAGAAAGCATATTTTTTGAAAATAATTAAAAAAAAGTGGCCAATGATGCCAAACAAAAAGATGCGCAATGACGCCAAATTTAAAAAAAAAAATACACAAAGTGTATTAAAATCAAAAGATGCTCAAAGAGCCATTCAAGTGATAAAGGGCATAAAATGAGCCCACAAAAAAAATATGCTTATTTTTTTCTTATACTACTAAAAACTTAAGAAAATCCTTGATATGTTCGAAACTTGTGCTTGAAAATCTTGGTTCCTGATTCAACAATTCGTGCATTGATCTTCTATTAGATATGTTTTATGAAAGAAGTTTTGAAAAATTAATGTTTCTTTTTCTCGTTTATTCCTTGATTTGGATATTGAATTAAAAAGTTTTTTTAGCCTTTAAAAGAACTTGAGCTTGGATTAACAATTTATGAATTTCTTACTTTTTCTGGATTATGCATTGTCAATCCAATTCTACTAAGTTTTTGATTAAAACCAAGAGGTAACTTTCTCATTTTAAGAATATTTATTTTTCACTAGATCAGGGAAACATTTTCTTTTTTTATTTTATTCATTTTGTTTTTGTTTGTGCCTCCTCTCTTTTTGATAATGTCAAAGGGGAAGAACGTATTATTGAATTTTTATACTGTTATCGTATTTGTATTTTGTTTTTCAAAAAATTAAAAACAACAAAAATATTTTCATCTCCCCTATTTTTTAAAAGTGTTATTCTAGTGAGGGGGAGATTAGGAGAAATTGTTCTTTTTGAAAATTCAAATTGAATTGTTTGCCATCATGAAAAAGGGGGAGATTGTTGCGGATCTATGGTTTATGATTTTGATGATAACAAACATTCCTTATTTCTCTACGATTGCTTTATGTGCTAACATTTCAGGTTCACACGATCGGACTACAATTTGGAACCAGCTCAAGATTGGGTAGACTAGGTCTGAGTTAGTTTGTAATCTTTTTCTTTTCTTGAGTCTGTTGTATTTGGTGTGGCATCTGGTGTTTTGTAACTTGGAAGATTTTCTATTATACTCTAAAAGATTTCTATTTTTGGTAACATCGTCCGGGATGATATTTATATCGTCCTAGACGATCTAACAAAAGTAGAAATCTTAATTAGGGCATCCTTATTAAAGCAGTTGTCTTTATGCAAAACACATCATCCTGGACGATTTTGTATCGGCCAGGACGATCGGCTCAATTCTGTAAGAATCTGCCGCCATATCTACTTAGGAAATACTTATTTTTGGATATCGTCCCGGTGGATCGTCCTGGACTATAAAATATCATCCCGGACGATCCAGAGCTATTTTTCCAAAATTTCTCAGGCAGTTTTGGAAAGCAATTAATGGGGATTTTGTCCAGGCCGATCGCAAGATCGTCTGGGACGATTAGACATAGTCCAGCTTCATTTCAGGGTGATATTCAGGATGATTTTTCTCATATTTGAACTAATCAGCCAGGACGATATACCTATTGTCCTGGACGATAATGTCGACAACTTGCATTAATGAGCTTGTTTTTAGCTCTTCTATTTAAGCTATGACAAGGCACTTTGTAAGTGTCTTTGACAACCATTGTAGCTTCGTTCTTGTGGGGGAAACTTGAAGAGAGAGCTTGAAAGGGAGAGAGGAAAGGGTGGAGTTTGAGAGGGAGAAGATCCTGTGAGGGGGAGGAACTCAAGGGAGTGTGGTGGGGGATCCATACGGTTGCTCCGGCGAACTCGCACCTTAGTACCATTGGATTCAAGGCTTGTCTCGAGGTAAGTTCACCAAAGAAGAATATCTCTTTAGTGTCATAGGACAAGGCGACTCCGCCGCACCGGGGAAGGTGGAAGTGATTTTGTAAGGGCTTCTCCGCCTAGCTGTGGGGGCTAAAGGAGAGACACTTGTTTTAGTGCAATACTTGGAAGGTGCCTCCAAGGAGTGGACGTAGGTCAAGGTTTGACCGAACCACTATAAATCTGGTGTGTTCTTTTCTTATTATCGCTTCCGCATTTAATTTCTGCACTTTGGTTTTCTTTGTGGTGATTTGGTTTGTGATTTTATTTCTTTGTTTAAAGAATCTTTTTTACCAATTCACCTCTCTCTCTTAATTAGCTTTTGGCCAGTTCATAGGGCTTAACATCCCTAACGAACTTTCTTGTGCCATAAGAGCACTTTCTTTTTTATATGATACTGAATGAATCAATCACTAACATGTATATATGTTTTATATAGATAGTTATCTCATTGCATACTTTAGGTAGGGAACTAACAAACTCAGAAAAAGTTAATAAAATCCTATGTTATTTACCTACTACTTATGATGTAAAGATAACTGTTATAACTGATTTAAAAGACCTAAATGTTTATTTCATTGATACTTTATATGGATCATTGATTGCTTACGAGCAAGGAGTGACTCAAAGATAGATTGATGCAGGTGACAATTTGAATAAGAAGAATATAATATAGAAAGAGGATAATTCAAAAAGTGATCAATCATTGTTTGAGGATGAAGAAGATATTGTACTCATGATGAAGCAATTTAAAAGTTTTCTAAGAAAAAGCAATGGAGACATCAGCAGTCGAATAAGGGTAAGTTCCACAAGAATGCAAAATTTTCAAATAACAACATTTATTATGAATGCAGGAAGTTTGGACATATTAAAACTAATATAGACTGTACTTTTTTTTGCAAATTAGATTTATAATATATTTTCTGTATGATGATGTGTTTGGATTGGTTCTTTTGTTTGTTTTTTATTAATGGTTGATTCTTTTTCTTTATTTTATGTTTATTTTTTTGAAAGTATTATTTTTATTTTTATTGTTGCATGTCATGGATCTTAGATGATTTGTTTTTGAAAAAGAATTTTGTTTATCATGTCTTGAGTTACTTTTTCATTCGTCATGTATGAACCACTTTTGTATTATGCAAATTATATAGACTGTACATGATATTTTTTCTGAGTTGAACAGACCTAAAAGAGATTTTTGTAAGCATATCGTACTATTTGATGACATCATCATACTATACGATTCATTAATTTTTGTCTATATGAATGGGACACATTTTTGAATGATAGTTATTTTCAAAGATAGTACATATGAAATCATATTTTGTTTGTACGATCATGTTGTCAGTTTGCATATGGAAAAACCTAATTTCCAGATACAATCATTATTATTCTGATCATCCCGAATGAATACGTGTTAATCTGTATGACCATAATGATCAAAAAGCTATACAAAATGACATCTTAGGAATAGCAGTTTATGAAAAGTCATATCACTTTTGGCAGTTTTCATTCGTATGTACAAAATTATTTTTGTCTCTTATGATTACATAATCGTACACGACACATTTTCATTATGTATGATTGTGCCATTTTTCTTTAGATTGGAAGGTATTTGATGGTTTTTCTTCACAATCTCTTCAATCTTAAACCATCTCATATTCTAACTTTCAAAATGGCTAGCAGCAGCAAGTGGGCATGAACTTCCAAGTCCTCTTCCTCTCGTTATGGTTAACTTAATAAGAATTTTATCTCAAAAGATAATGAAGAAGCCTACACTCATTTCTTTGAGGCGAAGATAACTTCATATCATCTCTTGATCCAAAGAGACATTAACTTTTTAGTAATGCCTCTTTTTGATTCGACTCAATTTTCTTTCATTCTCACTCTGATTTATGCTTACCATCATAACACATTCCACTATTTCCTTGTAAACCCGAGAATGAATGAAAATCATACTAGGATGTCTTCATAAGTTTTTAAATAGTGAGTAGATATTACCAAGGAAGATTTAGGCACCTTCCTACAACTTAGAACTAAAGGGGTTAGGACACACACAATGATTTTTAGGTTTAATTTTGACTGGTCTACATTAATTAAACCTTTAGAGGTGTTTCTTCAATCAATCACCTACCTTGTGTATACACCCTGAACCAAAATGATAGGATCATCCAGCATGTATTAAGGACTTCTATTATACATAAAGCTGATGGTAGTATCAACCTATCTCCCTTACTTTCTATAGTCACATATCTCATCATGAAAAATACTCCTATAGATGAAGCCCAATTGATTATGGACTATATCTATAATCTTACCTATATTGGACTTCCTCATGACAGGAGAAAAAAAATATGGCTTTAGGACATTTGTGAAAATAACTAGATACGCCAAGAGGGGGGTGAATTGGATGATTAAGAACTTCTTTAATGAAAATAAATATCTTTTTATGACTTTATGCGGAAGCAAATTTCATTCACAATAAAAAGATAGATAATCAATTTCATCCACGCAATTAATCTCAATAAAAATAAATGCGGAAATAAAGTGCAAAAAAAATAAAGGAAATAACACACCAATTTATAGTAGTTCGGTCAAACCATGACCTACGTCGACTCCCCGGAGGCACCCTCCGAGTATTACACTAAATCTTTAGTGATTCTCCTTTAGACCCAAAGCTAGGCGGAGAAGCCCTTACACAATCACTTCCACCTTCCCCGGTGCGGCGGAGGAGCCGGGTCCTTTAACACCAACGAGATCTTCTTCTTCCCAAAACATCCTTCAAGACAAACCTTGAATCCGATGATACTGAGGTACAAGCTCGCCGGAGCAACTGTGTGAAATCTCCTTCACACTCCCTTGAAACCCCCTCCAAGGCTCTTCTCCCTCTCTCAAACTCCACCATTTCCTCTCTCCCTTTCAAGTCCTCTCTTCAAGTTTTCTCTAGAAAAATGAAGCCACAATGGTTGCCAAAAGACTCTTACAAAGTCTTATGAGAGTGCTTAAATAGAGGGCTAAAAAAACCATAAAAAAAACAATTCCCTAAAAAAATACCGTACAAAGATCGCCCGTCAAAATTGATCGATGTCCACGAAGCATGGGACGATGTGCTGCCAGAATTGTTCGTCTAAGCATGGGACGTGATGTTGATCGTATAGTACGATCTAGTTCGTACAGTATGACAAAAATATCAAAATTAAGCCGTTTTGATTGAACAATCAGCGGATTAAATTAGGCAAAATTTTAAACATCGTACAATACTATCATGATTGTACAATACGATTAGAACAACTTTTCAAATTCAAATCTTTGCCTAATTTAATGGACAGTGAGCTTTCTAATTATAACATATCGTACGGTATGATATGGTGATTGTACAGTACGATTAGTTATATTCAAAAATAATTTTTCCAGGAAAAATAAAATATTTTAATTTATTTCTATTACACCAGATCGTACAGTACGATACATATCATACAGTATGATGAACAAAAAAGTTAAAATATTTATAATCATTTTTTACTCCCTCAATGTGTGTGCATGATCAACAAACTAACATACATCATTACAAGACTTGACTCAATAAATGAAAATTACAGACTCATTTAATACGACAAATTCTATGCAATCTTGAGCCTTGAATCTTCAAAGAACGGTGCATGATGTACCTGAAATATTAGTCAACATAGAAAGAAATATGCACTGCAAATATCAGGAGAAATAAAAGATTAATAAATATTATTTGTTATCATCAAAATCATAAACTCGAAAGCCCGAGTTGCAACAAATTGGTGGCCTATATTCTAGAAAAGAAATACAACTTGATTCATCCTGAACCACCTACTCACCTTCATATCTATTTTATTGATGCTTCTTTCCATTTTCTTTTTAACAGAGACCAAGGGAATGAGGGAGAAGAATCTAATGAAGAAGGAGCATCTGCTCCAGATCCTACACATGCACTTTCTCTTAAACCTGATCATAATTTCTATCAAGAAATGGTCCAGCATTTTAATAGACTTGAATATCATTTTTATCAAAGGTTTAATCAAATTGAGTCTCACTTAAACCAACATGATGTAAGATATAATGAAGACGTGAGGTGGATCAGAGGACAGTTTAACTCAGTCAACACTCAAGTAGCTACCATCAATAGCTACTTTATGATGTTCACACCTCATTAGCCACCTCCATATCTGGGTCCTTTGGAGTATTAGTTGTTATGTTTTTTATTGTACATGATGTTTGTGTTATTTCTTTTGGTACTCATATGATGACTTAGAAATGTTGGGTTTTTTTTTTTTTTTTTTTTTGATATCATGTATTGGCTATATTTGATTCATGTGTGTAATAAAATATATTTTTTTTAATATTTTTGATATGTTTTAAGTTTCTATAAACTAATTAATAATAGTTAATGCATAATGTTACCATTTGAAAGTTTCATACAGTTCGCTTCTTTATCTTTCTATTTCTTATACAAATATATTTAATCAATAATAATCTCCACCATTGAATTAGAAAATAATTAATATTTATTTTATCATTTTTATAATAATTATTTTTAATTTATATGTCTAGAACAAATAGTGAACCTGGTTGACTTTTCTTATTTTAATTATTGTTTGATTTAAAATATATGACTGTCCTTTTTTATATTAGGACGTTAACGTTGTATTTGAAAATAGTTTAAATTTTTTTTCTTCATCATCTATTAGATTTGTCAATAGAAGCTTAGCTTTGAAGAGGTATTTCCCTTTTTGTTGTTGTCAAAAGGGGGGTCATTGTCTATTGTTTTTTTGATTGATTTAATCGTGTATGTTTGTCGTGTGTGTTTGTTATGTTTGGTGTGTATGTTTTATTTTTTTAAATTATTTTGTTGTAATTGGTGGTGTTTATTTTGTTTTTAAATTTGTTTATGTTTTGTTTTTCAATTTATTTTTTTTTGATTTTGATTGAACTCCCTTGTTTTTAATTGAGCATACATTGAGGGGGAGATTAAGAGAAAAAGGACCACTAATATTAATTCAAATAATAATTATTTTGTCATAATAAAAAATGGGAAGATTATTGCAACTTAGAATTCAAGATTGAGCTTGGTATAATGTGATTTTTTGATGATAATAAAATATTATTGTTATGATTAATATTTCTCCTAACATACATTAGATATATTTTCTTTTTGTTATTTCTGTGTACTAATATTTCAAAAAAATCATACTCTAGATTGCTGAAGACTTTAAGATTTAGTAGATTAGGGTTTTATGTAAAGAGGTCTTTAAATTATTTTTTTTTTTAGTCTAAGAGAATGTGATTCTAATTGGGTAACTGTGTATAAACACATTAGGGTAGTGTGTCAAAACTTAAAATTTTAAAACTAATTGTACTGTACAATTTCAAATCGTACTAGACAATTTTTCATAATATTTCCTCCAAAATGAAGTTAATCAAATCATGCAGGGAATTTTTTTTTATATTATTCATACTATATGATATATGTTCGTATAGACGACTCATAGAGTATGAAATGGGTGCATACCAATTCATCCATAACGAACTCATTCTTTTTTGAACTATTCGTACTATACAATGGTTTTTCATATAGATGATTCACAGAGTAAGAAATGAGTACATACCAATTTGTCCTAAATAAACTCATCACTTTTTTGAGTCATTTGTACTGCACAAAGCTTGGTTTGTACAGATGACTCACATAATATGAAAAGGGGTCGTCTATATTCATACCAAATGAAGCATGATTTTTTTAAATTATTCATACTATACGTAGTGTGGTTCATATAGATGACTTATAGTATATGAAATGAGGTTCATACAGGACCATTCCGGATGAAATAATTTATTTTTGAACTATTCGTATATTATAATGTCAGTTCATATAAACGACTGACATAATACAAAATTAGGTTCGTATATGATCATTCATAGATTTTTGAACTGTTTGCATAAATGATCCACGATCGTACTATACGATCTGAGTACGTTCCAATTATAATTTTTAGTTTTTTGGATGACTTTTATTGTCTTTCATATAAAAGGGTTCTAAAAACTGACAATCTTGATTTTGCTACGATTTCTTTTTAAGAGTTGATAAGGAGAGTGTTTGTGAGAGTGTTTTTAGGAGTGAAGAGTAAGAGATCAAAATTGTGATGGACTCACAAGATTTCCAAAAGGTAAGTATCTCTTGTTTGTTCTTTAAAATTGTTCCCTACTTCCTTGAAGGCTCTTAAGAGAAGATTTTCAAAGAAGATCAAGGTACTCTGCCATCACTAAGAGGGTGAGAAAGGATGTTGGTACTCTGTCATCACTAAGAGGGTGAGAAAAGGACATTGGTACTCTACCATCACCAGGAGGTTGCGAAAGGATGTTGGTACTCTGCCATCACTAAGAGGGTGAGAAAGGATGTTGGTACCCTACCATCACCAGGAGGGTGAAAAAAGACGTCGATACTCTACTACACTAAGTTGGTGGAAGAGAGATTTTATAAGGGCTTCTCCACGTTGTTGTGGGGGCAAAAAGAGAGTCACTTTAATTTAGTGCAATACTTGAAGAATGAGTCTTCAGGGAGTGGATGTAGGTCTAGTTAGACCAAATTACTATAAAATTTGGTGTTCTTCTATTCTTTTTTCTTTTTATTATTTTTTTATTTTCTGCACTTTAAATTACTATGGTTGAAAAATATTTTGTGAAAATATGTTATTGAGCTAAATTCCTTAAAACATTTTTATAAAATTCAAGAGAATTTAAATTACCAATTCACCCCCTCCCTCTTGATTATCCTTGGGACAATTTTAGTAGGTCTAACAACCTGCTCGAACTTTCAATGGGGGCTAAAGTAGAGTCACTAAATGTTTAGTGCAATACCTGGAGTGGGTAACTCTGATCGAATCACTATAAATCTCTAGTGTGTTTTTATATAGATTTTATTTTTTGCACTTTTTTTAACATTTTTTTTGCATATAACTTCTTAGTTGAAAATCTGTGATTGATATTATATTATATTGATTATCTATTTTTAGATACTGAAAAAGCTTTAAGAATGGTTTTTTTAAAAGAATATTTTTTAAATCATTAATTCACCCCCTCCTCTTGTTTTACCTTGGGACTAGTTCTTTAGAGTTTCACAACCCTCATGAACCCTTACCCAGCTCTAAACCAATAAAATAGAAGAGCATCCATAAGCAAAGAATAAAGAAACCCCCAACTAAGACTCAATAAAGGGAAACCTTCAACAAATAATTCAACTTTGGTTGCTAGACTTGACCATCCTAGGAAACACTCGGTTGCCAAAATAGCCATCCAAAGAAGAAAAGAGAAAGAAGCCACATCATCATTGTCAAAACAAACAAATGAAGAAATCACACAAAGCCCAGATGAGCCAATACAAGAAACCAACCCAAACTTTAAAAAAAAAAAAAATGAAAATAAAACAAACAAAATAAGGAACCAAATGCTAAATTTTGAAAAAGAAACCCAATTGGATACTTCAGCCTTAATAGCAAACCTAAAATTTAGCATTAGAATATTGATCCAAATTTGAAATAAATTCTAGGATTTGAACTAGATTAACTCTAAGCATTAAAAAAACTTAACACTGGCACATTATTAGATTTAATTTCTGAAGGAAAAAATCACATTCAAATAACAAATGATTATGACTTTCTTCAGCTTTATAACAAAAGATACAAGATAAAGGAACCAATAATTTCCTTTTACCAATAAATCAACCGTCTTCAACCCATTTAAATGGCCATCGAAGAGAAGCAAGAAAATCTCATAGCATGCCTCTTATGCCAAATATAAGAGTACCAATCCACTCTAGCAAGATTATTATAAAAGGAATTATGAAAATCTTAAAAGAAGGATACAACACCCCATCCTAGGAGATGTTAGAATTAGCTTGATACTTAATAAAAAGAGCCAAAATAGTCAAATCCATTTTGCTAGGAACATAATCAAGAATATTCCAAGAAGAATTATTAATCCACTCTCTAATAGTTAACTTTAACAAATTATCTGGATTAGTCAAGCTAAGTTCTTGAAGATCTTTCCAATTTAACTAAAGATCCCAATATATAGATAAAGAAATATTAGTAATAATATTAAAATAATTATTACCCTAAATAGCTTTAACAGTAATACAAATGTAATCCCAAAACATAGAATCTTCTTGAGAACATGGCTTCCAATAAGAAATGTATTTACTTTTAAACCAAGAAACTAAAAGGCCTTTACCATTAAGAATAGCCAAATAAGTGAACAACTGTAAGCATAAGAAAAAGCAACAGTATCCGTAATACCAAACACCCCCCCCCCCCCCCCCCCCCCCCCAACACACACACACACACACACACCCATTTTTTTAGGCTTGCAAATCTCTTTCTAAGTAATCATATGAATTTTCTTAACAAAAGCTTCTCCATAAAAAAGGAAATTAGAACAGGCCTTCTTGATGAATTTAAAATAATTTTTGGGCATAAAAAGAACCCTAATCCAATAAGTAATAATATCATAAATAAAAAAAAAAAAATAAATTTCACCCTTCCTGCAAAAAGATAAGATTTTAGTTTTTTAACAAGAAGGAAGAGCAATAATCTTATTAAACAAAGGCTAAAAATCAGCATGTGTAAGCATTTTACTAGAAATAGGCAAACCTAAATATTTCATAGCAGTATGAGAAGTAGAAATACCCAAAATATGGCCAATCTCCTCAGAAATATAAGAACCTTTAGAGAAAATAATATAACTTTTAGTATGATTAACAAATAAACCCAATGTCCTAGAAAAATATTCCAAAATATCCTTTAACTTTTTTGCATTTGAAATATAGGCTTAAATAAATATAAGAACATCATCCGAATAAAGCAAATGAGAGAGAGAATGTTCTCCAGAATTAACACCCTCAAAATGATCCACATGAGACTTATCTTCCAAGGGATTAAGATAAAGCATCCATAATAATTAAAAAAAAAAGATAAGGAGAAAGAGGACACCCTTGATAAAGGCTAGAAAAACTAAAGAAACCATCAATAAAACCATTAAACACCATAGGAAAGAATATATCTTCAATACAACCTTTAATCCAAGAAATAAAAACATGCGGGAAGCCTTTCTGTGCCAACCTATTAAAAAGAAAATATCTAGAAACTATATCAAAAGCTTTATGAATATCTAATTTTGAGCAAAAGAATTTATCTTTTCTCAAACAATTAAAATCTCTCAATAATTCAAAAGCAAGGATAATACTATACATAGAAATCCTTTTTTTTTTTTTTTTTTTTAATAAAACCAGACTGATTATTATCATGAATAATAAAAGGCTTTATACCCTGCATTCACTACAGGAAATTCAGGCATTACCGACGGTCTTTTCTGGTTGTTCCTATTAGATTTCTGACAATTTTGTAAATCAATTTGTTAGAAATAATATTTTGGTGCTAGTTGAAAGACCTAAGAACTAGAGTGTGATTAGAACTAAATGGGCTTTCAAAAATAAAATGAATGATTCTAGAATGGTGGTGAGAAATCAAGGCAAGATTGATGGCTAAGGGGTATAATCAAAAAAAAAGGGATTGATTTTGGAGAGACATTTGCTGCTATAGCTAGATTGAAAGTCATTAGAGTGCTACTAGCCTTTATTTATTTTAAGGTATTCAAATTGTATCAAATGAATGTTAAGAGTGTCTTTTTGAATGGGGTGATAAAGGAATATGTCTATGTTGAACAACCCCTTGGCTTTGAAAATTCATAATTTTCCAATCACATGTTCAAATTAAAAAAGGTATTATATGGACTTAAACATGTACCTAGGGCATGGTACAAAATGCTAAGCAGATTCCCACAAGAAAGAACTTTTGTTAAGGGGGGCATAGACACCACCATGTTTCTAAAAAAGGTAGGAGATGAACTACCCATTGTCCAAATTTTTGTTGATGATATTCTATTTGGATCTTCTGAAAAAATCTATGTGATAAATTCTTAAAAATAATGAGTAAGAAATTTGAAATGAGTATGATATGAGAATTGACTTAGTTTTTGGGGTTTAACATAAGATAGAAGGATGATGAAACTTTTCTTAGTAAATTAAAATACATTAAGGACATCATTAAGAAATATAAAATGAATAAAGTCAAACCAATCAACACTCCTATGATTTTGACTGTTCAGTTAGACAAGGATTCAAATGGATAATCTATTGATCAAAATAAATACAGAGGAATAATTTGATCACTTCTTTACTTGGTTGCTAGCAAACCTGATATTATATTTTGTGTTTGTCTATGTGCTAGATTTCAGACTGATCTAAAAGTTTCCCACTTGACTATTGTTAAGAGAATTCTTAGGTATCTCTTAGGAATCCCTAACTAAGGAATATGACATCCTAGGCATAACACCTCCTTTGAAAACATATGATATTCTGATTCAGATTTTACGAGATACCGAGTTGATAAAAAATGTACTTATAGAACTTATTATTTCATAGGATAGTCCTTAGTCTCTTGGTTTAGTAGAAAATAGAGCTCAATTACCATATCCACTGTTGAAGCTAAGTATATAGCCTTAGGATGTAGTGTGGCCCAAGTCCTATAAGTTAAAGCGACAAATTCTAGATTTAAGATTACCTGTAGGCATAATTTTAATCCTTTGTAATAACACTAATGCTATCTGCATTTCATAGAACCCAATCCAATATTTTAGGACCAAACATATTGACATAAGGCACCACTTCATTAGTAACCATATTACTAGAGAAGATATAGAGCTACACCATGTAGCCACTAAAAACCAACTTCCTAATATCTTTATAAAACCAATGGCATTTAAAACTTTTAACATCTTAAGAACCAAATTAGGTGTCATATATATTAATGCATGAAGTTGTTGCTTTCAGTTTTCTAATGTTTTTGTTTTTATTTTACATATATGTTTTTGTTTATGTATTTTTATTTTTATGTTTTTCATTTTCTGTTATTTTTTACTTTAGTTTTTTTTTTTTAAATTAGATCAATAGTCATTACTAATATTGATTTCTTAAATGTCATTTTATCCTTGCTTTGGTTTTAAAATTTTATAAGCTATAATTGACATCATTGAATCAGTTAAAGGAAAAAATATCAATGATTGCTTATCTTCCTCTAACTCCTTTAGCGATGTATTTTTCATTTTGAAGCAAAAATTTATTTCAAATTAAATGTTGGACTTTGAAAGTGAGATCTATTTTCTCTTCTTACAGTAATTTATCTCATATGAATAATGCTCAAAGTCATTAAATCACTTTCAGGTTTTCCTGATTAGGTAGGTTATTATAATTATTATATGGATATGATTTTGATTTGTAGTTTTTTTTTTTATATTAGAGAGTGAGTTTTCTCCTCTTATATATGGAAGATAATATCACAAAAGAGAGTCTTTAAAGGTTTTGAAAGGAAGCCATCTTGCAAAAAAACAGAAGAGGTACAAAATGAGCCAAATGAAAAATGAAAAGATTTGCATTGACCACCAAGTAATTGCAAGATACACCAAAGTATATATGAAATCAAAAGATGCGTAATGTGCATTAGATAGTTGAAAAAGATGAATAAAACGATCCCACAAAAATAAGCTTCATTCTCATTCAAATCTTTAAATATTAGAAGAACTCATGTGCCACTTTATATCTTTAAACACTTAATTTTTTAAAGTCATGATTTTGATTGATTACTTTGCTATATTATTTAATTAGATAATTTTTTGAAATGAAGTTTGCATAGATCACTTTTCTTATTTGATTTCTTTTTTGAATTAGATTTTTTTAAAAAAAAAAAAATTCTTAACTTGTGAGGAGTCGGAGATAGGGTTAACAAGATCATTTTACCTTTTCTAAATTTTAGCATTATTAATTCATTTCTTAATGATTTTTAATCTACTCACAAGGGAAATTTATTATTTACTAGAGTTGATCAATTAAAAAAATGGTGTTCTTTTATTTTGATTTATGATTGGTTTTTATTTCATTTTTTTTGTTATTTTATGTTCTTTCTATATTTTTATTTTTATTTTGAAAGACTCTTGATCATCACTTTCCATTTCTTGAATTTTTTCTATTTCGTTCAGTCATCCAGGATGATCCACATTGTCCTATACGATCTGAACAAAATACACCTCTCCGATCATAACACATCCAACAACTAATCTGCACCAATTATTGATGATCCTACTTGATGATTATCATTTTGTCATATATGATACACGTGGAAGAAATAGTTAGATGATTTGAATGCTATTAAGCTGATCCATTATTACACATCATCCTGGATGATACACTAGTTTGTCCTATATGATCCCTTTATTTAACAATCATACAGGTTGACTCCTTGAGATAATCACTGTATATCCAAACGTCCAGTATGATATGTGATAGCCCCGAATGATAAGATCAACCTTTTTGACTGATAGTCTGGATGAAATTATTATGCTTAATCATCCTGGATGATATTCTTGATTCTATATAAACAACAAATCCTAAGCCTTATTCTTCACTCCAATTATTCTAATTCTCTTTTTCTTTTTCAAGCATTCAATTCCTAAATATGGCTAGTGATAAATGATCTCGTGCCCTCACACATAGCTCTTTCAAGAGTGCTATTGATTCTCGCTGTATTGAAGCAACTGATGAAGCTGCTTACACCCACTATAAATCTGTAGGGATTAATCCCTTAATGGTTGTCAATCATGAGTTGTTCAACTATTAGGTACTAGACCTCTTTTAACGCACCGCTCTTTGCTTTGTTCTTACACTTGCTTTCCCCTTCAAATTTTGAACTATACAAATTTTTCGTCAGTCTCTACCTAAATTCTAACTTCACTACACTATAATCGTTTGTTAATAGATATCTTGTTGAAATAACCTAGCAAGATTTCTATGAATTTCTCCACCCTTCCACCATTGGAGACAAACTATATATTTTGGCTTCAAATCCTTACTTTAATTGGGGCCCAACAAATACCCTTCTTAGAGAAACCAATGCCCCATATAATGACTATATAATTAGTACCTTAGTAAAAGATACCCGAACCCTCCTATTGTGACTCGAGCTCACGAGTTTTATATTTTGATGATATAAAACATTTTTATATCTCATAGTATTTTTCATTCTATATTTTTTGTCTGTTTACTAATATTTCAGAAATACCATGCAACATCAAACAAAGAATCACAGCTCAAGATTGGGTTGAATAATGTTATGTTGTAAATGGTCTGTAATATTCATTGATGTAATTTTTTATTTCTTGAGTCAAGTCCTGAAAGGGAGTATGCTAGCTTGGTGACCATGCACACACACACTCATAGGAGTGAGATCTAGTCAAATCTAGAAGATCAAGTTTTGATCTAATCGTACTAGATGATTTTGGATCATCGAGGACGATCTTTTATGATCTAGGAAAACTACGCCAGTGATAATTTAGGCAATGTTTTAAGATTTAATTTTTGTTCTAATCATCCCGGATGATCTAGAACATCCTGGAAGATCAATACAAATCATGCCTAAATTGATCATGTGATTAGGGGATTAAATTATGATTAAATTTTTCATTATGATCGTCCTAGACGATCTGTATATCGTACAGGATGATGTTTGCTGACTTACTTGATTTTCCTAAATCATCCAAGATGAAATAACATAATTTTTCTTCTAATCATCATGAACGATTCACAATATCATCCTAGACGATCTATATAATTTTGCACTGATCGTCCTGGACTATCCTAATATCGTCCGGGACTATCAGGTCAAATTATGCATATCATATTGGACGATCTTGTGATCATCCATGATGCTTTTTTGCACCAGAATTGAGTTTTTAGTATTTTTTAAAGCTCTCTTTTAAGCACATCGTACGGGATGATCCTTCGATCATCCTGTATGATATGTGGCATCAAAATTGAGTTTTTAGGGTTTTCTGAAGCCCTCTTATTAAGAGCATAGTACGGGACGATCTTACGATTGTCATGGATGATAATGTCAGTTTGGTGCATTTAAGATCCTTTTTGGAGCACTTCTATTTAAGCTTTGTCAAAGACTTTGAATATTTCTTTTGCAGCCATTGAAGCTTTACTTTTCTAGAGGAAATTTGAAGAGAGAACTTGAAAGGGAAAGAGGAAAGGGTGAAGTTTGAGAGTGGAGAAAATCCTTGGAGGGGGTTTCAAGGGAGTGTGGAGGGGGGTTTACACGGTTGCTCCTGTAAGCTTTCACCTTAATACCATCAGATTCAAGATTCATCTTGAGGGAAGTTTTGAAAAGAAGAAGATCTCTTTGGTGTCAAAGGACTGGGCTACTCCGTCGCTCCGGGGAAGGTGGAAGTAATTTTGTAAGGGATTCTCCGACTAGCTGTGGTGTTGGGGCTAAAGAGAGAGACACAGAGTTTAGTGTAATACACAGAGGGCACCTCCAAGGAGTGGATGTAGGTCAAGGTTTGACTAAACCACTATAAATTTAGTCTGTTCTTTCATTTATTATTTTCGCACTTTATTTTTGTTGTGATTAATTTCTTGGGTGAACTCTCTGATTGATCTTTTTAATATTTATTTAAATCTTTTCCACTACAATATGTAAAAAGATTTCTCTTTTATTTAAAGAATTTTTTCACCCCCCTCTTGGATAGCCTTGGGACTAGTTCATATAAGCTTAACATTCCTAACAAACTTTCAAGTGGTATCAGAGCGGGATTCATAAAAATGAGTTTTTAAAAACTTTTGAATTTCGATCAATGGCTAATTTTTGTAATCGTAATATTATGAAGGTTATTCGATCACCAGATCACCTTTATTTGAAAATATTATTTTTAATTTTTAGAAAATTCATGTCTATTTTCTTTTAATCAATTGATTACCAAATGTGACAAATGATTTTAACTGGTTATTCTGTACTAACACGTGTAATAGATGGATTTAAACTAATATTCCTTTTAATCAATGGAGTAGGGAAGAACAAATCAATGCTCAATTAAATGTTAAATCATTAAACTACTTTTTTTTCTATGTTTTAAATTCTTAAGATTATATGTTTGTTTTCATGTGAACTACTAGCAAGGAAATTTGGGATAAATTACACACTATATACGAAGGCTCTAGTGAAATCAAGCAATCCAGGTTGAATACTTTAATGCATAATTATGAATTATTTTGCATGAAATCTTATGAGATAATATTAGACATATATACTAGTTTTATTCAAATTGTGACATTATTGCATACTTTAGGTAAAGAATTTTCAAACTTTGAAAAAGTCAAAAAAATTCTACATTGTCTACTTGATAAGTTTGATGCTAAAGTTGTTATTATTTGTAAATAAAAAAAATTGAATGAATATTCTATTGATAATTTGATTGGCTCACTCATTGCTTACGAGCAAAGTTTGGGTAAATGACTTTTGGATGCAGACAAAATGATAGTACTAAAAGCTGAAGACACGAAAAAAGTGGCTTAGTAGATGACGAAAGTCATGAGTTAATAAGCAAATTGGAAAACTTACTAAAGTACAAGCATAAGCATCAATAAAAGTGGACAAAGATAAAAATGGTAAGAATGTTGAGATTTCTTCTGGTGTTTTTTGCTTTGGATGTAGGAAATTTAGACATATAAAAAATCAGTACATTAATTTGAGAATGCTTCCTACAAAAAAAAGGGTAAAGTTGAGCAAATTGTAGAAAGGGAAAATTATGAAAAGCAAAAAATTCTCCTAGACAGACATAACTTCTGAATCATCAAACCAGGAGCAAGATGATGTTTAAAGCCTTTTGTGTGTTTATTTGTTTGTGTATTCATGTTTTTTTTTTCATTATATTTTTATTTATTTTATGTGTTTTTGTTTATTTTCAGTATTTTCTTTGGGTTTAGTTTTTTACTTTATTTTTATTAATGCATTAAAATTTTAAATTAATTTTTATACTTATTTTTATGAAGTTTTTTCTGATCAACACACACTTTAGAAAATCAAAATTTTTCATAAAAATAAAAAACCTACCTCATATTTTTTTTTGAATTCTTATGTAAGTTGTATTGGACTTCTCTAAAATCAAACAAAGGAAAGAAACATATGATTTTGTCCTCTATCTCTTTTCTTAAAGAGGTTATTCTACTTTTGATTCAAAATCTTCATCATATTACAAATTAAATTTTGAAATTAAACTTTTTTCATCTCCCTACATTTTGTCTATCGTATTGGGATCTATTGCAAGTTGTTGAATTCATCTCATAATTTTTTTAATCAAGTAGTTTATTTTATCAATAGAAATGAGTTTGCTTTTGTCTTAAAATTTCAGAAAGGTGACACATTTGATTGAAAAAAAATGGTCAATGATGCCAAATCAAAAGATGCGCAATAGTGCCAAAATAAGAAAGATATATAAAGTGTATCAAAAATTAAAAGATGCGCAAAGTGCACCAAATTACTAACAAGAGGCATAAAATGAGCCCATAAAAAGAAAGCTTACCTTTCTTGTACTTCTTAAAGGTTAAGAAAACCTTTGATATTTTTCATACTTAAGCTTGAAAATCATGATTCCTGATTCACAAATTTTTGCATTAATCTTTTATTAGATATATTTTATGAAAGGAGTTTTGAAAAAAAATTAGTGTTTCTTTTTCTAATTTATTCTTTGATTTAGATAGTAGATTAAAAAATTTTTGAGCCTTTAAAAGAACTTGAGCTTAGCTTAACAATTTCTGAATTTATAATCTTTTTGGGTTATGCGTTGTCAATACAATCCTTACTAAATTTTTGAATAAAATCAAGAAGTAACTTTCTCATTTTAAAAATATTTGATTTTTTTTACTAGATCAGAGATCATTTTATTTTTTTATTTTTTTTGTTCTGATTGTTTGTGCCCCTCCTCTTTTTGATAATGTCAAAAGGGGAGAATATGCTATTTTTTATATTATTTTGTTTTACTTATTTTATTTTAAAATAAAAAATAAAAAATAAAAGAAAGTTTTATTTTCCCCTATATTTAAATTTTTATCTTAGTGAGGGGGAGTTTAGGAGAAAATACTTTTAGTTTATAACTTCACCAATAATGTTTGACATCATAAAAAAAGGGAAGATTGTTATGACTCGAGCTCACGAGTTTTATGTTTTTGATGATATCAAACATTTTTGTATCTCATAATATTTTTTATTCTATATTTGTTTGTGTATTTACTAATATTTCAGGAATACCATACAACATCAAACAAAGAATCAGAGCTCAAGATTGAGTTGAATAATGTTATGTTGTAAAGGGTCTGTAATATTCATTGATGTAATTTTGATTTCTTGAGTCAAGTCCTGTAAGGGAGTATGCTTGCTTGATGACCATGCACACACACACACACTCAAGGGAGTGAGATTTAATCAAATCCAGAAGATCAAGTTTTGAACTAATCGTACTGGATGATTTTGGATCGTCTTGGACGATCCTTTATGATCTTAGAAAGCTACCACAAATAATAATTTAGGTAAGGTTTTAAGATTTAATTTTTATTCTAATCGTCCCGGACGATCTAGATTGTCCTGGACGAAAAATACAAATCAAGCCTAAATTGATAATGTGATTAATTATGGTTAAATTTTTTAATCTGATTGTCCTGGATGATCTGTATATCGTACAGTACGATGTTTGCTAACATACTTGATTTTCTTAAATCTTCCAAGATAAAATACCACAATTTTTCTTCTAATCATCTCGGACGATCTACAATATTGTCATGGATAATATGTATAATTTTATACTGAATGTCCTGGATTATTTTAATATCGTCTGAGACTATCAAATAAAATTCTGCACATCGTACTGAACGATCCTATGGTCGTCTAGAATGATTTTTGGTATCGAAATTGAGTTTTTAGGGTTTTTTTAGGCCCTCTTTTAAGTACATCGTACAAGACGATCCTTCAATCATCCAAGATAATTCGTGGCATCGAAATTGAGTTTTTAGGGTTTTTTGAAGCCCTCTTTTTAAGTGCATAGTACGGGATGATCCTACGATCATCCTAGACGATAATGTTGGTTTGGTGCATTTAAGAGCCTTTTTGGATCTCTTCTATTTAAGCTTTATCAAATACTTTGAAAGTGTCTTTGGCAGTCATTGAAGCTTTATTTTTTTTAGAGAAAACTTGAAGAGAGAACTTGAAATAGAGAGTGGAAAGGGTGGAGTTTGAGAGAGGGAGAAGATAATTGGAAGGGGTTTCAAGGGAGTGTGGAGGGGGTTCCACACGGTTGCTCCTGCAAGCTTGCACCTTAGTACCATCAGATTCAAGGTTCGTCTTGTGGGAAGTTTTGGGAAGAAGAAGATCTCTTTGGTGTCAAAGGACCAGACTACTCCGCCGCACCGGGGAAGGTAAAAGTGATTTTGTAAGGGCTTCTCCGTCTAGCTATGGGGGCTAAAGGAGAGACACTGAGTTTAGTGCAATACTCGGAGGGTGCCTTCGAGGAGTGGATGTTGGTCAAGGTTTGACCGAACAACTATAAATCTGATGTGTTCTTTCTTTTATTATTTATACACTTTATTTTTATTGTGATTAACTACTTTGGTGAACTCTATGATTGATCTTTTTATTTTTGATTTAATTCATTTCCTCTGCAAGATATAAAGATTTCTCTTTTAATTAAAAAAGTTTTTCACCCCCCCCTCTTGGTTATCCTCGGGACTAGTTCATAAGGGCTTAACATCCCTAACAAACTTTTACCTCTAGCACATTCTTCACACCTCCATTAAAGCTGGGGATCAGATCCATATTACCCCCATTCTATCACTCACCACCTACTATGTAATGTCTCATCAAGATTTTAATGCCACTGATCTTTTAATTTTTTATATTGAACATTTAACCAACATTGGGGATCCTGACCATAGAAGAAAGTCAAATCTAGTCTTAGGACATATCATAGCCTATATTCTCTAATTCAAATACAACCTTCAATATCTAGGCCCACCTGATCACCTCCCTATTTTCTACTTAAATAGCTCCTTTTACATCCTTTACAGTACTCGTAGTCACCCTATGCACAAGGAGGCTGCAAAAGATGAGGAAGAACATATTCCTACACTTGTCCCTTTCTACTAGTATTCCCAGATCAATCACATGGTTCAGAAGTTTGACTAGTGGGAACCAAGTTTGAGTCTTATGCCATCGGGCAATAGTAACAACATGATCAGAATGTAACTTGATTTGAAGCATACGTAGCCTAGCAGCAGTAGCAGCATGACCAGGATATGGCTTAATTTGGCAAACATTTTAGCTCTCTTCACTATTACTTTCAATAGCCACCAGCACCACCTCGACCTGATTAGGGTTCCTCCTTCTACTAGTTTGTCAGTATTTATTTTTCTGTTTGTACTGGTTCTTTTTTTGTATTTTATTCCATTTAGTATTTTTCTTATTTTCTCCTTTTTATGATATCAAAATGGCGGTAGTGTATTACTTGCTTTTATTTTTAGTGGAATTTACTTTATTATACTGCTATTTTTTGTCTTATTTTTTTCTTTAATATATATATATATATATATATATATATATATATATATATATATATATATATATATATATATATATATATATATATATATATATATTTCTTGCTTGATTAGAAATTTTTAACATCAATATTTACCATCATTAAAAATAGGGAGATTATTACAATTTTGGATCTAAATACTATGATTTTGATGATAAACAATATTATTTTTTCTTTTACCACTACTATTTTACATATCTATTTTATTTGCCTTGCTTACTAATCTTTTGTCCTCAAAGATCACTTATAATGCATATCAGCTCAAGATCAAGTAGATTAGGTTGAATATACTTGTAATTTCATTTCAATATTTTTTTACCTTTCTTGAGTCAACTCTTGAATATTGTAGACCCTAAGCTAAATAACTTTGCACACAGAGATTCAGAGGAAGAAATTTAGTGAGTTAGACTTTTTTTTTTTTTGACCTAATCATACATGATGATTTGAAATCATACTGGATGATCAGTTAAAAAGACTTTCAAGGTTCTCTGTCATCTCTAAGAGGGAGTAAATGGATTCAAGGTTATCTGCCTCACCGTATCAGTGGAAATATTTTGTACGGACTTCTTCGCCTTACTGTGAGAGCAAAAGGAGAGTCACTTCAATTTAGTGCAATATATGGAGGAGTCTCCAAGGAGTTGATGTAGGTCAAGTTGATTGAAACACTAAAAATACTGGTGTGTTCTTTATATATTTTTTTTTTACATATTTCTATAATTTTATTTGTGTTTGAAATCTTTGATCCTTGTAAGTGATAAATTAGTTTTTCTTTCGTATAAATTGATTATTTTAAAATATTCAAAAAGATTTCAAAAAGAGTCTCTTTTTTTAGGTAATTTTTAAATAACTAATTCACCCACCTATTAGTTAGCCTCAGGACTAATTCTTTAGGATTTAACAACCCTCACGAACCTTCTGGAAGGATATTCAATCACACGACCATATTTATTTAACAATATTCCTTTTAATTTTTGAAAAATTCACATGTCTACTCTCTTGCAATCAATAGATTATTGAATATGGCATGTGATTCAAACTGGGTATATTATACCATCACATATTATAGATGGAGTCAAAACTAATATTCTATTTATTGAATGGAGTAGAGTAGAATAAACTTTTACTCAATTAAATACTAAATGTTTGAACTATTTTTTAAGTGTTTTGAATTATGAAGGTTATATAAAAATCTCTACATGTTTTACTGCCAAGGTTATTTCTGATAAATTATGGAATACATATGAAGATACTAGTGAAGCTAAATAATCTAAGTTGAATATTTTAATGCATGAATATGAACTATTTTGTATGAAGCCTTATGAGACTATCTTAGATATGTATGTATACTAGGTTTACTCAAATAGTGACATCATTATATGCTTTAGATAAATAAATTTCAAAGTTTAGAAAGGTCAATAAAATTAGATGTTATCTACCTAATAAATTTATGCTAATGTCATTGCTTTATATGAATAAAAAAACTTGAATGATTATTCTATTGATAATATGATTAGCTCACTCATTGCCCACGAGTAAAGTATGAGTCAAAGACTTTTGGATGCAGGTAAAACTATAGTGGTAAAAATTAAAGACATGGATAGAAGTTACTTAGTAAATGATGATAGTAAGGAAATATCATCAGTAATAAGCAAATTTGAAGATCTACTAAAGTACAAGCATTAGTATCAATAAAAGTGAAATAATGGAAAAAATATTAAGATTTTATCTGATGTTATTTGTCTTGGGTGTAAGAAATCCAGACATGTGAAAAATTAATACCCTAATAGAAAAAACTCTTCATGCAAAAGAAAATTATAAAAATAAGCTAATTATAATAAGGGCAATTGATAAAAAGCAAAATATCTCCTAGGCAGACCTAGTTTCTAAATCATCAGACTAGGAGCAAGAAGATGAGATATACAATTTTGTTTGTGTTTTTATCTATGTTATAGATAATACATGTACGTATGTTCTTTATATTGTTTTTTGTTCACCATGAATGTTTTTATTTTCTTTGTTGTTAGTATTTTTATTTGTAATAAGATATTTATATTTGTAATCTTTTATTTTATCTTTCATGTATGTTTTTTTAGAACACTCTCTAATCAATACAAATATATCACATCTGACATTATATTTACATAAGAGAATCAAATCACTTCTCTCTAATCATATTTTTTTAAATAAGAAATTTATCTCCTTTTTATTTAATTTTTTTTTTGTAATGATTATTGACTTCTCTAAATATTTAAAAGAAGAGAAATTGATATATCTCTTTTCCTCTAACTCCTTTAGTGGAAACACTTCTTTTGGAATAAAAATCTATTTCAAATTAAAAATGTGACTTAGAAATAGAGATCCGGTTCATCTTCTTACATTTATTTATCTCATATTAATATTTTTGTAAGTCGATGAATCTACTTCAAATTTTCTTAATCAAGTTATTTTTTTTTATCATATGAATTAGGTTTTTTTTGTGGTATACTCTTCTTTATATAAGAGAGTGAGTTCTTATTTTTTTATATTTGGATGATAATCTCATAATAGAAGGAACTCATTCTTTGAAGATTTAGAAAGGAAGCAAATTGGCAAAAAAAAAAAAAAAAAGAGGTAGAATTGAGCCCAAAATGAAAAGATTTGCAATATCTACTAAATAATTGCAAGATGCACCAAGTATATCAAAAATCAAAAGATGCATAAAGTGTGCCAAAAATTAAAAAAGAGGCACAAAATGAGCTCACAATGAGTTAGCTTTCCTCTCTTTCAAATCCTTAAATCTTAAAAAATTCCATGTGCCAATTAATATCTTCAACACTTGAGTTTGAAAATCATTATTTTTTATTCATCATTTTTACATTAATATTCTATTAGATATATTTTATGCAAGAAGATTAAGAAGATTAAAATTCCTTCTCTAATTTATTTTCTAAATTAGATTTTTTTTTAAAAAAATTTTTTTAACTTATATGGACCTTGAGTTAGGATGAGTAAAACTTAAATCTCTAACCTTTCTTGTTTTAAGCATTGTCAATGCATTTCTTAATTAAATTTTAAATAAAATCAAGAGGTAACTTTTTAATTTTAAGAAAATTTATTGAAATTAATTGATTCTTCTTAAACAACCACCACCTACACCTGATTAGGGCTTCTATGATCTTTAGTTTATTATGTGTGTTTATGTTTTTTATTTTTTTATGTTTATCTTATTTTTGATAATGTCAAAGGGGGAGGATGCATTTGGTTGGTTGCATTTATGTTTATGTTACATATGTTTATCTTGTATTTATATTAGTTTATCTATTATTTAGTTTCTAAAGTTGCATATGTCAAAAGGGGAGAATGTATTTGGTTTGTTATATTTGTGTTTAAGTTGCATATATTCATCTTATATTTGTATTAATTTATTTATTATTTAGTTTATAAAAGTTTTTGTTTTTTATTTGTTTCTATAATAATAATAATAATAATAATAAACTTTTTTTATTTACCCTATTTTTAATATAATTATCTTAGTGAGGGGTAGATTAGGAAAAATAGTTTTAGTTTGCAAATTCTACCAGTAATATTTATCATCAATAAAAATTGTGAGATTGTTGTAACTCGAGTTCACGAGTTTATATTTTTTTATGATATCAAATATTATGGCTCATATGGTTATGTCTCCTAGTATTTGCATTGTATATTTATTTATGTGTGCACTAATATTTCAGGAATATTATGCACCATCTAATAAAGATTTAGGGCTCAAGATTGGGTAGAATATGTTATGCTATAAAGTTTTTATAATATTCATTGATGTATTTTTAATCTCTTGAGTCAAGTCCTATAAGGGTATATGCCAGCTTTGTGACCATGGACACACACACTTAAGGGGAGTGAGATTGAGTCAAAACTAGAAGATCAAATTTTGAACTAATCATATTGTACGATCAACTCATCTAAATTGGTAACTTTGTTATATGATTGATGACAATCCTGTCTAAATTGATCTCATGATTAGGAGCTTAATTAAGGTAAAATTGTTAAATTAGATCATATAGGACGATCAGAGATGATCATATTAAATGATCCAATTCCTACATGGTATGATATTTAATCGCCGCATATCGTACGAGACGATTAGCTATATGTTTGTACTAATCATTATGGATGATATTTTTAATTATACTGGATGATCAATATAAACATTTTAACTTATCGTACTGGGCAATGCTATTCATACTAGCTGAATGGGCTATTTTTAACTAATCATACATAATGATCCTTATAATGTACTAGATGATTAATACATCCATAATTAAGTTTCTAGGGTTTTTTTAAAGCCCTCTATTTAGGCTTTTTCAAAAGACTTAGTAAGTGTCCGTCTTTGTCATATATTGAGTCATTTTTATTCTTAAGAAAACTTGAAGGGAGAGTCTTGAAGGGAGAGATAAAAGGGTGGTGTTTGAGAGGGAGAAGATCCTTATGGGTTTCAAGAGAGTGTGGAGGGGGTTTCACATAGTTGCTCTAGCAAACTTGCACCTTAGCACCATCATAGTTAAGATTTATCTTGAGGGAAGTTTTGGAAAGAAGAAGATCTCTTTCCTGTCAAAGGACTTAGCTATTCTGCTACACTAGGGAAGGTGAAAGGGATTTAAGGTTCTCTACATATGATAGGATTCATGGTTCTGTGCCATCACCAGAAGAGTGATAAAGGATTCCATGTCCTCTGTTGCACTGGGTTGGTGGAAGAGATTTTGTAAAGGCTTCTCCGCCTAGTTATGGGGACTAAAGAAGAGTTACTAAAGGTTTAGTTCAATAGTTATAGAGGGAGTCTCCAAGGAGTAAACTTAAGTTAGGTTAACCAAACCACTATAAATTTTGGTGTGTTTGTTCTTATAACTTTTTGCACTTTATTTTTCATGTAATTAACTGCGTGAGTGAAAACTCTGATTTATCTTTTTATTATAAATTTAATTCACTTCTACATCTACTTATAAAAATAGTTTTCTTTTTGTTATAGAATTTTTTTAAATATCCAACTCACCCCCTTCTTGGTTAGCCTCGAGGCTAGTTCTATAAGGTCTAACAACCTTCACTAACTTTCAAATAAGTGGTCAAGAGGCATATTTTTTTATTTCATTAGTCTTTTCTTGGAGCCACTAAATTTTGTTCTTTTTCTTGCTCCCTTTTTGCACTCACCCCAAGTTCTCAGGTTACATTCTATGAAAGTTGCCTACTAATAAGATCATATGTCATTAATGAATTTTTAGATAAAAAATACATATTAATTTGATTTTTAATAATATTTTATTTAAAATAACTATAATGTTCATCAATAAAATACCATTAATGCTTTTTATTTTGTACTTTACATTTAAGATGCGGGTGTACTCGCCAACCCAACGCAGAGGGATAAAATCTTGATGTTAATATTTATATTGGTGTATTTATACACATATATTGTGTGTAACATGTTGCAAGGGCGTTATAAAAAAGGTTATCAGGAGTTCAACAAACCCTAATAAAAAATTTAAATTATTTGTCATTATTTAGAAAATAAATTAAATATATTCTTATCATATGTTCTCAGATCGAGATATCATCTTAGAATAGATTCATCATAAATAAAAAATAATTAGTATTCAAATCAAATCAATTCAAAGTTCTATTGAACAACTGAGTAAAATCTAGGAGCATTAAGCATAATATTATAAACTAATCATTAACAAATACTAAATTATTATTATTATCAGCTAAATTCAAAGCTGTGATGGCGCTATTGTGAGATAACAAATTTGAATTAATTAGGTAGCAAGATAATAAATTAATTCCCCTTTATGGGGGCATTAGCAAGTCCCATCTCTTTATAAGGGACATGTTTTTTTGACACTCTCCATAGGCTTCTTAACCACATGGTCCTTTGGGTAAGCAAGCACTTCCACCTCACTCCTCATCTTCTTATGAGGCACCATCTATGCCTTCTTTAGGCTAACCTCTGACCCTTCTTCGTATATCAGACCAAAGAATAATAGATTTCTCTCAGACCCTTATAGCTCTCATCAGAAATAAATATTAAAATTCAAGCCCTTATGAATCCATATTTATCATATCAAAAAATAAACTCTTATGACTCTCAATGCTTAGCAAATATCAGATATTTAGAAATTCAAATCCTTCTAACTCCCTTTTTTTACAATAGAACTTCCTCTAATATCAAACCTCCATAGTATCACACATTTTAAAGAAATAAGCATATATATCATTGCATTATTAATTTAAATATAAATAAATAAATTTTAGAAATTTATAAAAAGCTTTATCGGCGGGCAAATGTTTAACAATCTAAATAGAATTTCATAGTCTTAGAATTTTACTAAATTATTAAAGATTATTAAAAATACTATTTTGAATATTTAATTATACTATTCAAAATAATATTTTAATAAGATAAAAATAACTAACTTTTTCAATTTATCTAGAAAAATTTTCTTGAAAAATAATAAAATGTGCATAATAGTCGTATCTATAACATACAAAAATTAGTTACACAATAAATTTTTTTTAGTATGAAATGATTCTTATTTTTAGGCTATAAAATTATATATTAAATAAAAAAATCTCAAAAATTTGTATTTATGAAAACTACAATAGGCATAATGTAACATATCTCAATTTGGATAAATTTTAGTATATACTAGAGTCATAATAAAAAGAGCTTTCTCTCTCTAAACCCTCTCCCTTCATCTATTTAGCCAACTAACTTAGGAGAGTGGTTTTGTTTTAAATAAAATAAAAATTGATTGAAAAAATTATATTTTTATAAAATTTGGACTTGGCACTATAACATTGGATCCTATAACACTGTAGTTGTGATGCCCCATAATCTAGATTGAAAAAATTAATATTTTAATCTTTTAATAATAATAACCAAAGTGATCTAATAATCACCTATAAGTAATAAATAGTAAAAATAGATTCTATAATTCAAAACATTAATTTATATATCTATATTCATCCTAAAAAATCATATATAATATTTTATATCTAAATAATAATATCACAACTACTCTCTCTTGAGTACAAAAGAATAACTAAAAGAAATAGAACCTGTAGAATCCTGACCAGCCTCACACTCCTGCTCTCTAGCCCTTCCTAAAATCATTTAATCACATATAATGAGCTTAAAAAACCCAACATATCACCAAAATATATAACTAAATTCAGAGCACGGTAATGAAGCATTATACATATCAACAGTCAAATCATAATTGATATATTTATATGAGCATTGAATCAATAAAGAAATATTAAATCTCAAATATAGAAGCATTAAAATATATAAATAATAAAATACTATGGTATAAAAGCTAGTAAAGTTATAAACCAGTATGAATGTCAAAGCTATAAAGTAATAATCTTATCAGTAATTCCAATCAGTACAAAAATTATATAAAATATCAAATCAAAATATCAGTGAAGACTGTCGAAATCAAATCAATGAAATAAAATCATATATGAATATACACATGTTATCCAAGCAATCTATATCACGTACTCAGTATATCACATGCTTAATATTAGTATGATGAATTAGTAGTATTAAATAATATCAATATCTAAATTAACAATAATAATAATTCAGTGGCAAGAGCAATAAAATAATATAATAATAGTAAATCTATATAATAATAAAACCAATGCCTCAAAAACATACATTTTAATAGTCACACTAAATAAGTAAAAGTCCTACCTATCACAGTATTTTTTAGTGTTTGTATTAGTATTAGTAAACTATTACTTTAGTAAACACAGCCGTCACTCTTTACCCATTGGTATAGTAATGATCTCTTAATAACTCTCAATCAGTATATCACTTGAATTAGTAGAGGATAATATTAAACCATAGTATTTAAAGGAAAGCCCATCGACCCACCATCCTGTACTGGTCAACCAATCTCCAATCAACTGGTCAACTAGTCTTTACTTATTTATTTCACACACACATATTATTATCACAATACTATAACAGTAATAGCGATTAATTATTACTCAAGAATATATCCATATCCATTTTTATTATATTATAATAAATAATATATAATTGCACTTAATTAAAGAGATGCCAAAATATCATAATCGTAGCCAACAAAAAATCTTATTAGGCAAAAATATATATTTTTAAAAAATTATCAAATTATCAGGGATTATATAAAAGAATATTTTAAGAGTTTATTGTATAACACTACTATATTTAGAGGTCAAAATAAATTTATAGATAGATAATAACTGCTATATTTTCAAAATTACCCAGCGAAAACATCAAATAAAAACTCAAAATGCTCATAATTATATAACATATAAAAAGTTACACGGTGAAAGTTTTACAAATACAAAATTATTCACAATTTTAGGTAAAGAAAACACAAATTTGATGAGAAAAATAACAAAAACACAAAAGTTTTGAAATAAAAAATAGGGTAAAGGTTCCTTATGGCGAGATGAGCAAATATCCCAACAAGCTTGACAGACAAAAATCACATAATGGCCTTCAAATCTAGGTTTCTTCTTTCTCTTTCCTCACTTTCCTCTCTTATTTTTCCTTAAAGATTCTCTCTTAGGAGAAATCTTAAGGAGGAATGCTTTTTAAAATAACTTTTTAATTCGTGACATAAGATACTTTATTGAAATCATAATTTAATATTATATTATTTATTTAATCAATTTCTTTTAATATAAAATTTAAAATAAATAATTTTAGGATTCCAAAATTATAAAAAATATTTATAAAATACAACACGTTATTTTAAAAATACTAGTAAAATCAATTTGTAAATAGACACCTGAAGGTTCCAAAATCTTTCACTTGTACCGGTAAGTATAAATTTCTTAAGGATTTTTACTGGAGCCCAAAAATTATGAAAAAATTCGTGTATGTAAAATACTTTAATAAAAATACTATGGTGAAGATGATTTATGTGATTTGGAGTCATATTGGCTACAGAAAAAAATTGGCAAAGTTAAAATACGGGCTATTAAATATACCCACGTTAAGAAAATATCATCCCCAACATTTCCCTTAAGGATTCAGGCATAAAATTGATATAAACCAAATCCATCCAATCCAAACTCATAAAAAATTATACAGTCATGCAATTCATTCTATCACAAGTCATCAACTATGCATAGAAACTAATGCATCTTAATCTACCTAATCTACCCGACTCTCAATCAATTCCTGCAACTCTCATAACAATCAATTCTTCCAACAACTATGATTTGATACCAATTCAGCTGCCCTAGAATATAAATTAGAAGAATTATTCTTTTAATTTTTTAATATCAACAACTAGAGCTATCTAATATCATCTATCAGTAATAAAAAATAGATTCTATAATTTAAAACATTAATATACAAATTTATATTTATTCCTAAAAATCATATCAAATATTTAAGATCTATATAATAATATCACAACTACTCTATCATGAGTATAAAAGAATAACTAAAAGAAAAAGAATATGAAGAATCCTGATCATCCTCACACTCATACTCATCTACCCTGACCTAAAATCATTTAACTACATATAATGAGCTTAAAAAGTCAAGTAGCTCACAAAAATTTATAACTAAATTCAAAGCAAACTAATGGAGCAATATACATATTAATAGTCAAATCATAGTAGTTATATTTATATGATTATTGAATCGATGTAAAAATATTAAATCTCAAATGTAGTAGTAGTAAAATTTATAAACAATAAAACACTACGGTGTGGAAGCTAATAAAGTTGTAAACTAATACGAGTGTCAAGGCTATAAAGCAATTATCGTATTAGTAATACCAATAAAAATATAAATTATATAAAATATTAAATTGAAATATCGGTAAATACTATCAAAATCAAATCAATATAATAAAATCATATATAAATATATACATGTTACCCAAGCATTCTGTATCACGTGCTAAGTATATCACATGTATAATATCAATACTACGAATTAGTAGTATTAAATAGTATCATTATCTAAATCAGCAATAATAATAATTTAGGAGCAGGAGCAATAAAATAATATAATAAAAGTAAATCCATATAATAATAAGAATAATGCCTCAAAATATGTATTTTTAATAGTCACACTAAATAAGTAAGAAGTTCTGTCTATTATAGTATTTTTTAAATGTTAGTATTAGTATTAGTAAATCATTGGCTTAGTAAATTGAGTCATCACTACTCTTTATCCATTGACATAGTAATGATCTCCTTATAACACTTAATTAATATATTTCATGAATTAGTAGAGGATAACACCGAATCACGATATTTAAGGGAAAGCTAGTCAGCCCACCATCTTGTATAGGTCAACCAGTCTTCAATCAATGGGTCAACCAGTCTTTACTTGTTTGTTTCACACATGCATATTATTATCACAACACTATAATAGTAGTAGCGACTAAGTAATATCCACATAAATTTTTAATAAATTATAACAAATAATGCATAATTGAATTTAATTAAGAAAATGCTAAAATATCATAATGGTAAACAACAAAGAATCCTATTAGACAAAAATGTACATTTTTAAAAAAAATTACCAAATTAACAATGATTATGTAAAATGATATTTTAATACTTTTATTGTACTATACTACCATTTTTAGATGTCAAAATAAATTTTGGGTAAATAAAAATCATTATATTTTCAAAATTATCTTGTAAAAAATCTCAAATAAATACTCAAAATGCTCATAATCATGATCTCTATAACATATAAAAAGTCACATGATGAAAGTTTCACCAATATAAAATTATTTGTAATTTTTGATAACAGAAAAAAGTTTGATCAGAAAAATACCAAAAATACAAAAAATTTTGGAATAAAAATAGGGTAAATATTCCTTACAGTGAGACGAGCAAATATTCTAACAAGCTCGATGGACAAAAATCGCATCGCATTCTCCAAATTTGGGTTTCATCTTTCTCTTTTCTCACTTTCCTCACATATTTTGCCTTAAAGCTTCTCTCTTAGCCGAAATCTTGAGGAGGAAAGCTTTTAAAAAACTTTTTAATTTATTAAAATAATAATATAATATATATAATTATTTATTTAATCAATTTCTTTTTATAGAAAATTCAAAATATTATTTTATGACTACAAAATTACAAAAAAAATTCATAAAATAAAACATGTTATTTAAAAAATATAGCTGAAATTGATTTGCAAAATGGATACCAGAAGATCCTGAAATCCTCACTTGTACCGACAGGTATAAATTTATCTTAAGGATTTTCACTAGAGCACAAAAATTATGAAAAAATTAGTGTAAGTAAAATGCTTCATTCAAGATATTATGGCGAAGATAATTTGTGATTTTGAGTTATATTTACTCAAGAAAAAAATTTGTAAAGTAAAAATACAAGCTATTACAGTAGTGCTCACCATTGGAGAGCACGATGCCGTAAGGCTGATCCCCAGCTTCGTAGCATTTAACCATTTTGGCAAAAATTGGAGAGCTCAATGTCATAGTGTATCTACTCAAATGGTACAATGCTCTAGAGGGAAATTCTAGATTTTCCATTCATACATACCGGCCCTTAGGACCCACATCAGAATAATTTCAAATATTCACATGTATATATAACCTATACAAACATATGCAAAGGTGAAAAATGTAAAAATTTTAGTGGGCTATCCTTACCAATCTCGATCAAAATAGATATAACTATCTACTACTTCATTGGGTATTACAATATTCCCCCTCCTCATAACTTACAGGAAAAGTAAATAAACAAGTACTCCATATTGATAAAAAAAATACTAGATTTCTCATAGACCCGTATACCTCCCATCAAAAATTGATATCAAAACTAAGGCTCTTATGACTCTCAATGCTTATAATATATTAGATATTAAAAAATTTGGGCACTTATGATTCCTTGTGCCTCCCGCACAAAAGAATTTTCTCTAATATCAAAGCTTCACATAATCACAAATTTCTAACATATTAGCATATATATCATTGTATTGTAGTAATTGAAACACAAATAAACAAATTTTAGGAATTCACATAATGTTTCACAACTAGGTAACCAGTTTAACTAAGTTAGCAGAATTTTATAGTCTCGAAATTTCACCAGATTAATAAGGATTATTTAGATCATTATTTTGATGCTTTAATTATACTATATCATTATGTTCTGGGTTGAGAATTATATTTGATAAAAATAACATACTTTTCAATTTATCAAGAATTTTTTTTTCAAAAAATTTCTAAATGTGCAGAATAGTCTTATCATCAACATACAAAATGTTACATAGTGGAAGTTTGGCTGGTATGAAATTATCCTTATCTTTATGACAAAACATTATAAATTAAATTGAAAAATAATAAAATTTATGTATTTTTTAAACTATGATAGAATGTAACCTACACAATATGGATAACTTTCAAAACTGGGCTGACGTTAGAAAATGGATCGGGGTAACAAAAAAATGGACTTTCTCTCTAAATCCTCTCACTTACACTTTCTTGTCTGTTTCCTTAAGAGGGAGGTTTAGTTTTAAATAAAATAAAAATGAAGTGGAAATTTATATTTTTTTATAAAAAATTTGTACTTTGCGTCGCGATGCTCAATCTTATAGCGCTGCACTGCTGACCCCCTAACTCTGCAACATTCAACCATTTGGCAAAAATTCAGAGCTTAAAATCGCATTATTGCGCTTAGGCGCTACAGTGCTTCTAGGGGGAATTCCAAAAGTTCCATTCTTGCACGCTGACTCTTGGGACCCCCCTTCAAAATAGATTTAGACATTCACATGCATACAAAGCACTCACAGACACATACAAAAGATAAAAATTTCAAAATTTTCAATGGTTTACTTTTACCAAACTAGATCAGAACATGTACAATTATGTACAACTTCATTGTGTATTACACTCGCCCTCAAAAACTTGACTGAGGGACTCACCCAAAGACTAAGGACTGAGCCAAGATGAAGAGTCACTTAGGTAGCTTTTAGGTTAAGATATGTCATGTACAGTCCACAAATGGTAATAAAAGATTATGTACTTTTTTAATGTAACTTTTAATGTTTCCTTTGGGTTTATGTAAATAAGTGGTGAAGAGGCACATTTTTTATTTTAATTTCATTAGTCTTTTCTTGGAGCCTCTAAATTTTGCCTTTTTTCTTCCTTCCTTTTCCGCACTCACCCCAAGTTCTCAAGTTACATTCTATAAAAGTTATCAACTAGGAAGATCATATGTCATTAATGGACATTTCTAGATAAAAAAAATATACTTATTAATTTGATATTTAATTATAATATATTTGAAATAATTATAACGATCATCAATTAAATGCCATTAATGTTTTTTATTTTTTATTTTACATTTAGGATGCGAGTGTACACGCCGGTCCAACAACGTAGAGGGATAAAGTCTTGATGCTATTGTTTCTATTGGTGTGCATATACACGCATATATTCTGACTAACATGTTGCAGGGGTGCGCATAAACTAGTTTATCATGATTTCAACAAACCCTAATACAAATTTAAAATTATTTGCCATTACTTAGAAAATAAATTAAATATATTCTTATTTTATGTTCTCACATCAACATAGCATCTTAGAATAGAAACATCATAAATCAAAAATAATTAGTATTCAAATAAAATCACTTCAAAATTCAATTGAACAACTGACGAGAATCTAGGAGAATTAAGCATAATAATATAGACTAATCATTAACTAATACTAAAATATTAATCTTATCAGCCTAATTAAGAGCTAATAGGGTACGATGCATGTGATAACAAATTGGAATTAATTAGGTGAAAGTACATTAAATTAGATGCCTTTTTCATAGATTTTTCAGGACAAAAGATTGACTGTTATCAAATTTGTTAAGGTAAGCGGCCGCTGATGAGCCACGCCATGAGTCTTTTAAGGTTTTATTTGTGGTGGGTGGTTCGTGGGACCTACCTCGGTCTTTGTGGCCACCACAGAAGTATGGGAAAGCATTGGACAAAGTTTTTGGATATATGTAACAATCGTTATATAAATTCCGGACTAGAATAGTAGGAAGCTTTTAGCTTTAGTGTTACACACATATCCAACACATAAATAGAAAAAATAAATTCTAAGATATTAAGAGAAAGAAAAAAAAAACAAAGCTATTATAAACTAATCAATCAATGCAACTATCATATTCCTTCTTCAAAATGCTAAACAATGAAGAAGGAATATAAAAGAAAGAGGAATAATCAAAACAAAAATTGTTATCCAAAGCTAGAGTGGCACACAAATCTGCGGCTTTATTACTGTTTATAGAGGTATGCTGGAAGAGTACCTTGTTGAAGTCATTGAGAAATGACATCTTCTCCGAAATCAAGCTATTAGTCATGTGTGTTGATTTCATCATAAAATCTTGAAGGAATTTGATCACATTGTAGTTGTTTCCTTCAATTATTACACCTTTATATTCAAACATCCATTCATGTAAAAAAAACTTTCAAAGTCACAAAAGCCTCCAATTCAAGTTGATTGATATCCCAATGCATCCTATGTCTACCGAAAGCAAGGAGCAGTTTACCTTTATAATCCCAGACAATGCCTCTCATACTTGCTTTATTAGAGTCTAAAAGGGATGCATCCACATTTATTTTGATCCAATCTAGTGGTGGATGGTTCCAATGAGAACTAGACTCCAAACGGAGAGAAGCACCCCAGTCAACTAGCATCCGAAACCTGTTTGTGGTGGTGGATAGAATGTTAACAACAACAACAACAACAGATAATGGTAAGATAGAGTTACCATGCTGACTATCATTCCGACATTTCCAAGAGTAAAAGACAGTAGTACAATAGATTTTAACAGTATTCAAGCAATCTTTGGCAAGTTCTCTGAGCTGTGAAAAGCAATCCGGTTAAGAATGGAAGATAGGAATATTAAAACCCCAACTTCTTAATTTGCGCATAATGTCAATAAGGTGTTTGTAGTGGACATCAATGTGTGAGCAGTCTTCTACTTCATGACAACCTCTAGGATAAAGATCACAATGTCGAAGTCTTCTATATTTCAAAATTTCATTGGTAGGTAATGCAAATCTGCTCATTCTCCACCAGAATAATTCAACTTTTGGTTTTAGCTTTAGCTTCCTTAAGCAATTAGAAAACCCGAAATCTTCATCTTGCATATTGTATTTGATAGCTTCAGTATAAGCCAATGATGAAATTGACTTGCCAGAAAGTTGGAAAAGAGGTTCCATTTGATCTTTATGTTCATCATGGATGACACAATGCTGTAGAATAAGGTTTACAATATCCTGGTTGAAAAACCGATTCAGTTCAGTAATTTTCCAATGGCCACCCTGGTGAATAAAGTGTTGTAACATCAAACCATCTAAACCGATGCAGTCAGTAAGCATAAGCCATTTGTTAAAGCACTTATCCAGCAACCAAATATCATTCATGACATTGATACTCTTGCCATTAGCAATTTGCCATTTGACATTTGGTTTTAAGGAGGAAGCCCAATCCAAAAGGATAGACCAAGAAGCCGAATGACCACTTTTGAACCCAACACTCCAAATATCAGTGTCATATCTTACAGCAGAACATCTGTGTGGCAAAGAAGAAGAATTTTGCAAGGATCTCCAAGACAATCTGGCTCTATGTGGACCAATTTTTTTAACAGCAGAGAATAAACCCATTCTGTCCATAATTCTGGGTTTGCATAAGTCTTCCCATGCAACGTAGTGGAGACCGTTCCTACCATGGTCTTTGTGCCAAAGGAAGTCTCTACAATTTCTGTCAAGCACATAAAGAACACTTTTTGGTACCAAAGAATGCGTAGATATGAAAGTAGACAAGGAAAATAAAGATGATTTGATAAGAATCATTCTACCAGCTAGAGAAAGAAATCTAGCACCCCAAGCATTTATTTTCTCCAAAGCACGGTCAGTCATGGATTTGAAAGTCATTCTTTACCATTCTTCTTAAAATAATTTTAATGCCCAAGTAATGTAGTTCACTTACTACTTTAAAGCCACACTTCTTGCCAATCTTTCTCCTCAAAGGTTGGCTAACAGATTTACCGAAGAGGATCTGTGATTTTGCATTCTTAATGCTTTTTCCGGTCCAGCCACAATACTCCCCAATTAATTTCATCATAGTTTGGAGCGTGCGAGACGAAACTGTCCCAAATAAGAGCACAACATCTACATACATAAGATGAGTAATTCTAGGAGCTCCAGTTGAAGTTTGAATACCCAAGAGATGTCCTTTTTTATTTATAACATTGGATAAAAGTTGGGAGCACATGATAAAAAATAAGGTGACATAGGACAACCTTGCCGAAATCCACTTTTGGCTTCAATCCATCTTTTATTCTTGCCATTTAAAAGAATAGAAAAGCGCACATTGATCACACATTCCATTATGAGATCAAAAATCTTGTCTGGAAACCCAAACCATTTTAAGACAAGATCCAAAGTGTCCCAACTCATACTATCAAAAGTTTGAGCTATGTCAAGCTTGATGGCCATGAGTCCCTTTTTGGTCTTAGAAATTCTGAGTTTATTAAAGATTTCATGGGCTAGTAAATAATGGTTTGACAAAGATCTACCTGAAATAAAAGAAACTTGTTCTTCATAGATGATTTTAGATATACAACACTTCAGTCTATTCACAATCATAGTTAAGGTAACCTTATAAATGGTTTGGCAAAGGCTAATAGGATGAAAGTTAGGTGTTACCAGATTTTTGATTTTAGGAATGAGAACCACCAAGGTGTCTTTCCAAGCTCCATGCATATGTCCGATTTTGAAAAAGTCATCAACTGCATTCCAAGTTGCATCTTTGACAATTTTCTAATAAAATTTGAAGAAAGATGAGGTACATCCATCAAGACCGGAAGATTTATTAGAGCCTTATTGAAAAACTGCTGAAATGAACTCATTTTTGATGAATTCTGTATTTAACAATTCTTTATCATAGTCATCCACCATCTGGTCTTGAGGAGTCGTGGGACAGTTAAGTCTCATACACTTCCTGGCTTTCTACTTGTTCCCGAAAAACAGCATGAAGATAGATTCGATTTTCTCCATATCTTCAACTATTTTATTACCATCCTTAATTTGCCTGATAAGCTTCCCATTCTTTTTAGCTGAGGCATAGTCATGAAAAATTTTTGAGTTTGTATCCCCCTCTTCAATCCAGGTACCCTTTTCTCTTTGATTCCACCAAGTGGATAATCTTAACAAAACAATATTGAGTTCATGAAGTTTAGCACGGAGAAGATTCAGTTTATCATGGCTAAGTCCTCCATCCGATTCTTCTTCCGTTTGAAGTTTAAGGGTCTCATCTTTCAACTCATCCTTAAGTAGGTTGAGGTTTTTGCATTTGTTTTTATTCCAAAAATAGAGAGACTTCATAGTTCTCTTGATCTTATGGTTTAGGACATCAGCTGCACTACCAAAATCCTATTTCTCCCAAGCTTGAGAAACAATCTTCCAAGTTGTTGGATAAGAATTCCATGTGTCTTCAAATCTATAAATTTTAGAGCTAGACCATTGCACATCATCAATTTTAAAAGCAATGGGGCAACGATCAGATGCCACCCTTGCTAAATGTCTAACATAAGCTGAAGGAACTAACTTAAGAGCCGCATAATTCAATAAGCAACGATCCAATATTTCCCAAATCCTTGTCGTCCCATGCTTATTATTACACCAAGTGAATCTTGGACCAATAATACCAAAGTCATGGAGATCATGGTTAGCCATAAAGAGCTTCATCTCCTTCGACCCCTTAGACATACAAAACATTTTTTCACCTCTCTTAGCTTCCTTAGAAAGAAGACATTTGAAATCACTGCCAATAATAGTAGGAAAATCACTTGAAACATGCTGATCAAGGCAATCCCAAAGGTCTCTCCTGATCTGATGTTCTTTATGGCCATACACTATAGCCACACTCCAACGACCCTTACTAAAAGTATCAAGAACACCAAAAACTAATTGAGAAGAGTAAGCCATCATAGTAAAGGAAACCAAATTCTTCTTCCAAAGCACCAAAATTCCTCCAGAAGTGCCAACAACTGGTTGATGAAAAAGTCGCAATCAATGCCAATAATCATGTTAACCTCTCTTATGCCAATTTTAGACAATTTTGTTTCAGCTAAGCCAATGAAAAAAACAACATTGTCCTTCACAACTTCCCTCAGATAAAGAGAGGCCTCCTTCTTTTTGGCCCCTCTACAGTTCCAAAAAATAAAGGAAGACATTAATTATGTAAAGGGGAAGACTTCCTTTTCCTAGAAACGGGTTCAATAGGACCCAAAAATTTCAGCGACAATTTGGGTTTCTGTTTGGAAGAGTTCAACAATTCTTTATCAGCAAATCTTTTTCCAGATAATTTCCAATTTCCTTAGTTATTGTATTCAATAGTATCCGTTCCAGTAGCATGGAAGTCTGAAACATCAACATTAGCAGCAGAGATATAGTGATCAGTTTCTTTGGTGTTAGAATCAACAACAACAATAGTGATCAAATTCTTTGGTGTTAGAATCAACAACAACAATATCAGATTTTTCAGGAACAGGGTCTAGAACAGAGTGTGGAATGCCGTTAATATTTGTAAAAGATACATAAATGATAGATTCTAAATTTCCACTACAGGGACGATATCTAAGGTAACATCATTTAGATCATTGATGTCCTCAGATAAAATTTTAAATATGTTAGTCATATAAACAGTAGGTATTGCATTGTCAAAAACCTGTAAGTTGCCAATATTGCAAATCTGTTTTCATAGATTATGATTTTGATGATAGCAAATACTCTTATTTCTCTACGACTGCCTTACATATTGACATTTTAGGTCCACAAGATAAGACTGTAATTTGGAACCAGCTCAAGATTGGGTAGACTAGGTCTGAGTCAATTTGTACCTTTTCCTTTCTTGAGTCTGTTGTAATTGGTGTGATTCCTGATGCTAAGTAATCGTGCACACACACACCTGAGTGAATTTTTTTGTCTGAACTTAAGAGTTGTCTATTTTGAGTACATCAGCCTGGACGATCCAAATATCATCCCGGATGATACGTCAAATATAGAAACTATGATTAGGGCATCCTGGTTAAGGCAGCCATCATTAAGCTGATCAGCCTGGACAATATTATATCGGCCAGGATGATAGGCTAAAATCAGAAAGAATCAGCCGGCATGATCTATTTAGATAATCTTTATTTTAGGACATCGTCCAGGATGATATACTATCGGCCTGAACAATATTGTACAATTATGCCTAAATTAATCTGATAATTATGAAAAGCAATTAGGCTGATTTCACTATCACATTGGCTGGGCTGATCGCAAGATCGGTCGGGATGATGTCCTGGATGATTGACATCGGCCAGCCTCTATTAAGGGCGATGTTCAGGACGATTTTTGCTCGAATTTGAACTAATTGGCCTGGATGATATTTATCAGCTTGGACGATATGACAATTTTCTTCTGATTGTCCCTAACCGACCGAGCTGATTGAGAGTAATTTGCACTGATTGGCCAGGCCAATATTTATATCGGCCTGGACGATGAAGTCGGCAAATTGCATTAATGAGCTTATTTTGAGATCTTCTATTTAAGCTTTGACAAGACACTTGGTAAGTGTCTTTGGCAGCCATTGTAGCTTCGTTCTTTTTGGGGGAACTTGAAGAGAGAGCTTGAAAGGAAGAGAGGAAAGGGTGGAGTTTGAGAGAGGGAGAAGATCCTTGGATGGGGTTTCAAGGGAGTGTGGAGGTGGATTCCACACGGTTGCTCCGGCGAGATTGCACCTTAATACCGTCGAATTCAAGGCTTTTCTTGAGAGAAGTTCACAAAAGAAGAAGATCTCCTTGGTGTCAAAGGACCCGGCTACTCCACCGCACCGGAGAAGGTGGAAGTGATTTTGTAGCTTCTCCGCCTAGCTTTGGGGGCTAAAGGAGAGACACTGAGTTAAGTGCAATACTCGGAGGGTGCCTCCGAGGAGTGGACGTAGGTCAAGGTTTGACTGAACCACTATAAATCTGGTGTGTTCTTTCCTTTATTATTTCTGTATTTAATTTCCACATTGTGTTTTCTTTGTGGTGAATTTTGGTTTGGTTTGTGCTTTGATTTAAAGATTATTTTAAAATACCAATTCACCTCTCTCTTTGTTAGCCTTGGGCTAGTTCATAAGGGCCTATCATCCCTAACGAACTTTCTAGTGCCATCAGAGCACTTTCAGCCAATGGGAGCATTTTCCATATACTGTTCACTAATTACTTGATTATGATTTTCAGCACAAATGGGATTATTGTCAGCAGTATTGATAGTAAATGCCTATGCAAGTTTATTTTCCTTCTTCCAGTTACCCAATTGGTTCCAGTTCTTATTTGGTCTGTTTTTAAACTTTACATGGATCCAAGGACAATATATCTCATTTTGACAATGATGAGAAACCTCATCATGAACAACATCCTTAAAATCATTACAGATTCATTTAGACTTGCCATTTTCAGATCGAAGAACATGGCATTCATATTTTAAATGACCAATTTTGGCGCAGTGGAAGCAAAAGGAAATTAATTTTTTTTATTCAACTTTTTGGAAGAATCTTCCACCCAAAGCATCAACCCAAACTCCCAAAGGCAGTTTGGTTTCTAAGTTGATATAAACACAAACACGAGAAAATTCCTTCTTGCTCCAATTAAAGGAGTTGCCATCTAAGTACATTGGTGTGCCTATCCTTGAAGCAATTTTGGCAATGTTGACTTCATCCTCGCAATATAGAGGCAAAAGTGGAAAACGAATCCATACGGGAGCAGATAATCCTTTGAGAGATAAAGGCGAAAAGAGAGGAGACCATTTTTACATGCCTACAATGTGGCCACCGACGTACTACGGACCACCGCTAAGAACTTCTTCCATGGCATCAAGAGTCTTAAAAGAATAGAGAATCCAGTTTAAACCTAAGGTTGTCAAATGAAAGTTTTCGAATTTGTTCCACTGTCTCCGGAGCTCAGTGCTATAGACTAAAAAAGGGATATTCTTTCCAAGTACTTTTAGGACAATAGAATTTGTCAAAATCTGTGAATTGGCAAATTCCTTATCCAAATTTAATTTGATAGCCACTCCATCAGATGACTTTTCAGTTGAATCAGCATCAAAGTTAATTTTTATGTGGTGAGGTTTCTTTAAGGAATTAACAAAAGAGTCTTTTTGGATTTGAATTCCTTCAATCGGTGGATCAACAACATTCTCAACCAATGAAATAGGGTTTTCTCTAGAAGTACCTTCAGGATTTGCGAACTTAGTAGATAAGTTGCGATTGAGAGGTCCTTCTTTATTCCCAACAAATTTACTAACTTTAAGGATCAAGTTTGACGATGCAGAGGCATCCGAATCCATGATACCAAGTGAAAAAACATTTGGATCATTTTCTGATTTTGGAGCGGAAGACAGTTTCAAAGATTCAACTAGATTCTTATCCTTCCCTGCAACAACAGGCAATTGGATTCTGTCGTGTTGAGCAATAGCGCCAAAGCCTTCTCTAATGATCAAAGGCTTTCTTGAAATCTTATAGGCATCATCTTTAAAAACACATGAATCCAAAGCAACAGAGGAATTGATCGGGGTTAAAGAAAGCTTGGTGGATGACAGGGACGAACCACCGGAAGGAGGCCGATGATTAGAAATTTTAGGAGTAGGCCTGAAATCCGATGGCGGTCGGCCATCCGACGCCACCATGGATGGAGGCGACAAACAAAAAGATTCGAAAAAAAGATTTTCTCTCTCTAGAAAATCATAGAGCTTTTCTCTCTTCAAAACTTGGTTTCCAACAAAGCTTCCTAGACCCCGATTTGATCCAGTCTAAATAATAATACTATTATTTGAATAGATTAAAAAGCTTGACCATCTCAAACTTGAGGACAAAAAAAATTATAAATAGTTTAGAGAATGTGGCAGAAATCTGGTGCCAATTACCGGCCAGGTGGAAGTTCAGCTTAAGTTAGGTACAAGGAGGAAGTCCAACGTTGATCGATGGTTGGGCAAAATTCTGGCGTTAATTGGCGGCTTGATATAAGTCTGGAAATAGTTGGTGGCTATAAGAAAGTCCGGCATTGGTCAATGGCCGAGCGAAAGTCTGGCAACGACTAGTGGCCGGGCAAAAGTCCAGTGATAGTTAGTGGCCGGACAGAAGTCCAGCGATGGCTGGTGGACGGGGGGGATCCACTACTCTCGGTGGCCGAGTCGAAGTCCGGAGATGGCTGGTGGCCGTGCGGAGGTCCGACGATGGTTGGTGGTTGGGCAGAAGTCTAGCGATGGTTGATGGTTAGGTTGTGGTTAAGGAGAAGCTTGGTGACAAGAAAGATCTGTGATATTTCTTATTTAGTCCTCTTTATTTTCTCTTCTAGGGGTTGTATTTATAATTTTTTGGGAGTGGCATGGCTAGTAAATAAGGAGAAGATCAATGACATATTGGGAGTGTTTTAGATGAACATCCGATATCGGCTCCCTTTATCATAAACTATTTATCATGCATTTGAGTGTCTTAATGATTACAAATTTTGGTGATCTTGGGTTCGTTGGATTCATCTAGCCGAGACACTCGATTTAACTATAAGAATGTCACATTTGGAGATCATTTGGTCATCCAGTTTTTATTTTGAAGCTTCTAAATGTGCTTTGGGCCTCAATTTGGAACCATTTGGGCTTTGGATTAGACCGAATTTGTTGTCATTGGGTTCATCTTTTCTAGTTGTTCAGTTTGACTATAAATTTGCTGAAATCGATATATATATATATATATACATATATACACACACACACACACACATACATATCTTTTTTAAAATTATTTAAATGTTAAGATATTACATGATTTAATATAACATTATAAACATTAAATATATAAATATTTTGTGGTTGTATAAAAATTATTTTAAGAATATCAATGCAAATGTGGGCCTTTTGGTAACAAGTTTGCCACCTTAAGCAGACCGATTTGGGCTTAGTTTGAGATGACTTTCTTACTTCTTTTAATTTTTTGTACTAAAAAGCTGCTACAAGAAGCCTTAGAATCAAAACTTATTTGAAGAGAATGATTTGAATCATGAAGATCTTTCAATAACTAGTGCATTCACTTCTTATGTGCAATTTATGCTAGCTCATAACGAGTATTATTATTTGATGAATTTAGTTATAATATGACTTTAAAATTGACTTTATCTCATACATCAAAGGAGCAAAATTATAATATCTCCTTAAGTTTTATCTGATTGCATGTAATTTCACTATCAACCTTTTTTTTCACATTTTAATTTATATGTATTGTGTTATAACATGGGTTCATCTATAATCAATTCTTGTTCAGTTTATATTAAAAAAAGATTTAAATAAGATCTGAACATAAACTTAGTGGAGTATGGTTATAACAAGGTTTTTTAAAATCAGATCGTTCGGTTCAACAGCGAACCGATCTAGATTGCCGACTTGGTTAAGTTAGAAAACTAGATTTACATTGAGTAGCTAGGTGCAAACCGGTTGAACCGGCTAGTTCAATAATATTACTTGTTATTTAAATGAAAATTCTATTATTATTATTATTTTTTAAATTTTAAATATAAATTCAATTGCATATACTTATGCAAAAAAAAAAAAAATTAACCCAATATAAAAAGATACTAGCTTGCCACACCATGTAACTTTATTCAATACTTTTGATTTGTGCTTAAAAATATATAAAAAAACCACTTAAAATTTTTATATGATGTGGGACTAAAATAATGTGAAAATTCTGCATGAGTTAAACTATAAAATTGCTTGGGATTTAAATTTGAGTTGAGAATGCGTATAATTTATTAAAATTAGTAACATGAGTTTTTTATATTATAAATTTATATATTATATTATTATTTGTATTAAAAATTATATTTATATTTATACATTTATATTATATATTAAAATTAGATATATATATATATATATATATATATATATATAATATATATATATATATATATATATATATATATATATATATATATATATATATATATATATATATATATATAACAAATAGATTTTAATCTTTATTTTTTTGTTGTTGTTATTTTTTTAATTTATTAAAGATTTTTTTACTATTTTTTTGCAATTAGATTTCGTACTATTTGCAACTTTCTTTCTTGTATTAAGAACCTACCTAGAATTTTTCTGCTTTCTTTTTTTTTCTCTCAATTATTTGTTGCTTGATTTTCAAGTTATTGCTAGTTTATTTCTCATTAACAATAACATTGCTGATATCAACTTGTTAGTTTCAATATTATATAGTATATATTTCACTCTTCTAATTATATTTTAATCTTTTCTTTGAAGTCATAATTAGTATAATAAAAGAAACAAGAGATAATAATTTTGGAGATGCAAGAGTTGCATCTAATAGGGTTCTCAAGCAACTCTTCAAAGAGATGGATGATATATAATCTCAGATTTTTCATTAATTTATTTGATGAAACAATTTATTCATTAATTTAATTTTTACTATTTTTTGAGCAATCTTCATACTTTTTTTTTGCTCTTTTTTCTATTATTTTTTTAATGATCTAGTGTATTTTATGTCTCTCAAAAGTTTCAAAACTCTATCATTTTGGGATTAAGGAGTTTTTTTTTTTAGATTTATTGATGCAAAAATTGTGATCTTTATATCTTTGATGAATTTTGATAATCAAATTGAATCTAAGAAAATTTAATTTAGTTTTTACAAATTTATATAGTAACTTTGTCCGCCCTCACGAATTTTTGCATTTTAAAATATTATATATGGTATGATAAAAAATTAATGAAAATAATAGGATTTTTAAGTAATAAACTTGTTGAACTTTTGTTAAGAAATTAATTTCTTAAAATGGTCTTTTTCTAATTGAGGAAAATGAGAATTGTATTTAAAGATATAACTTCAATTTTATATATAATGAAAAAATAATTTTAATACATTGAATGTACAATAAATATCCTATAACTTTAATTTACTTTTGTCAATGCATCAAATTCAAGAAATATTATAATTAAGGATATTTTACTTTGTTTACAATATTGAGTGGAGTTTCCAAGTTGACGAAAGGTGGTTGTGCCTCATAATTGTAATTTTTAATCACGAGCAGCTTGAAAGGATAATAGACATATTTTTCTACTCCACAAGTTTCGACATTTGAAAATAACGAGCAATTGATATGTCACCAAAAAATTCATCTTGAATAGGCACAAATCTCGATGTAAATATGAGATTGAAGCTTCAAAAATTAAAATCGAGACCATATGATCTCCAATTTTAGTAAGCTTGCAGTCAATTTGAACAACTCATGAAGACAAATCCAACGACATCAAATTTGATCCAATTCGAGCCAAAATGAATCCAAATCAATAGTCCAAAGTCTGTTGGAAGCTTCAGAACATTAATTGGACTACCAAATAATATTCGTATGTGGCATCCTTATAGTCAAATCGAGCAACTTGACTCGAGGAATCCAAGAGTCCAAGATAACTTAATTCTAACATCTTTAGGGCTTCTAAATGCTTGATAAATTCTTTGTGATCAAGAGGATCATTATGAGCCGTCCGATGAAACACTCCTAACATTCCCTTGATCTTTTCTATATTTACTAGCCAAGCCACTCCGAAAATACTATAAATAAACCCCCCCCCCCCCCCCCCCCCCCCCCCCTTCAATTCTTGAGGAAATTAAAGAATATATGAGCTCTAAGGCTGAAGCTCCACCCCGCCACCACCATCGATGAATTTGCAACACTATGCTGCCACTATCAAACCTCTAGCTGACCATTGTCTCAAAGGTCCATATGGATGACACTAACAAGCCTTCCTCCGACCACTATCGTCCATCGACAATAGTCTTTCCGACCATCTTTGCCTCCCAATTGTGGCCCTTCCAACCACCGTTGTCTGTCGACTATGGTCCTTACGATCACTATTGCCCGTAGACTATAATCATAATAATCAAATGAACATACCGACACTCTCTTAGGAGCAGTTGTCATGCCATTCTCGTACTATGTACTGTGATATATACAATTTATATTTGATACATTGAGCCAACGCCCTCCTATGAGGAAGGGTATCATTTGTAATCAACCATCAATACTAGTAGAATCATTTCAACTCGGTAACGTCCTGTGGTTTTTTCTCTTTTCATAATTTTTATGTAAAAATTATGGTGTTTCTTGTGATTGATGCACCCATATCTTCTATATGTTTGTGTGCTCAATCTTTGTACAAGGTTAGGATGCTAAACTCTATATTTCTCAACCATGGTGAACATTCTAAGATGTAACACTTCTCATTCAAGAAAGTGAACTTTACAAACATTAAAAAATCTGATTAGTTTTCATTCTTTATAAATAAGAGAACATTTCATAGAAATTTATAGCAAAAATTTGAGTGCATTTTTATTTCTTTGAATTTTTCTATCTTAATTTTATTTTGCTAATCAATTTAAGCCCAACAATAATCTTTTTTGTAAGGCCTTTTTGGCAATACCTAAGCATTACTTTTCTCATACACAAAGCCTTCTTCCTTCTATATTATGCTTTGCTAATTCAAAGGTTTTTGGTTTGATTGTTATGAAATTTCTAGTTTTTTTTGTATCACTTAATCTTCTCATACCTCTTGTGTCACAACCCGACCCGATATGACCCAATATCACACAGGTCATACCGTATCCGATTGTGGCAAGACTGACCCCAAGAATTGGTTGGAGAAGTACTGAAACAAAATATCAAATTTATATACTACATATAGCCACTATTGAATGCAATATAAGGTAGAAGACTACTAAATATATCAACACAAATTTTCTATATATCATCCAAAACATATATATTCTAAAATTTATATACAACAGTGCTTGTCAACAAAAAGCATAACAAAAATAAAAGCCAAGTCTGTAAAAATCAAAACTAACCAAAATATACCTACAACATAAATCATAGTCTGCTATCCCAACTACTTAGCTCGCTCCTTATCCTTCCCAGGGCTTGCAAATAAAAGCAAAAGTAGGAATGAGCTAACATGACTCAGTAGGCTATCGTAGCCTAAAAAAAAGATCAATAATACAAAACCAAAAGAACAGATCACTATGCTGAATCATATACTAAAATTAAATACAATTAAATAAATTTTAAAATGAACTAAATTATAAGCAAACACTTCATAACAAAATCTCACATCGATAGCCCATTGGCTTTGGCATAACAATACTTAGGTAACATAATCTCACCAGTATAACAAAGTACTACCTCAGTCACCCACTAGTGCATGCCGACATAACAAAATTCCACCTTGGTTGTCCACTAGCACAGGCATAATAGAATCCCACCTTGGTCGCCCACTGGTGTTGGTGTAACAGAATCCCACCTCGGTCGACCACTGGTGCCGACGTAACAAAATCCCACCTCGGTCGCCCCACTGGTTTTTCGGTAACAAAAATACAAATTTGGGCAGAAAAAAACTAAAAAACACAAAATTACTAAAATCTAAAATAGGCAAAACATAACTTACCTCGAGATGAGTAAATTTTCCAACTGGGCCGTCGGACGAAAATTACTCTTCGGCTGCCAAAACCTAGTTTTCTTTCTTTCTCTCTCCTCTCTTTAACTTTTCTCTCAAAATGCTCTTTGTTATCCGAAAAGGAAATTAGGAAAAATGGCTTAAGAAAATATAATAAGTGCTTTTAGATATTTATGAAATAATAATATAATAATATTTTTTTAGTAAAAAATTCATAGAAATTTTTATTGGGCTTCAAAAATTATAGAAAAATATTAATAAAATAACTTATTTTATTTTGAAAGTTTTGATGAAATCGATTTGCAAAACAGACAGCTGACGCTCCCAAAACCCCCACTTGTACCGTCACGTGCCAATTTCTTAAGAAATTTTACTACTACCCAAAAATTATGAAAACTTTAGGTAAACTAAAGCTCAATAATTAATAGAAATGCTATGGAGAAGATAATTTATGATTTGAGCTTATAACGACTCTTGAATAAATTCTTGACTATTATAGGTCAAAATGTAGTTATCAAAATTTTTAGTTTTAACAATCTGCTTACCTTAGGGAAAATGTCGTCCTCGACATTTTTAAATCAAAATATGTCAAAATAGACTTGAATAAAGCTATCTCATCTCAGATTTCTTCTCCCAAGTACCCTCTTTGGCGGTTATATGCTTCCACTACACCTTGACCATTAAAATCTATTTGTTCATTAATTTTCTAACATTATATGCCAAAATTCTATCTCGCTTTTATCTGTAGTGTAGACTCAGATGAACCTCCATATCATTAGAAGATATTCTCTTTCCAGAATCAGATACCCACTTCCTTAAAGAAGATATATAAACTACAATATGTATATCAGACATATGATCAAGTAACAATAACCTATAAGTAGAACTACTAATCCTCTCAACAATCTCAAAAGGTCCTATGTACCTTGGACTTAGCTTACTAATTCTTCCAAATCTACTGACACCTTTCATTGGGCTAACCTTAACATAAAAAAATCACCAACTTAAAATTCCTCC